>OY728128.1:656176971-657426971 GCA_963277665.1 Viscum album | reverse complement strand
TGGATTAGCTGAAAGGGAAAATTATACTTTAGTATAAATCATAAATTTCATGATTAATAAATCTAAGTTACCATAAAATTTATTGGAATAAGCTTTATTCATTGCAATTTATATTAATAATAGGATTTTCTCTAGGAAAACTAAGTTATCCCCTTATGAAATTTGAAGAGGTAGAAGACCTAATCTTTCTTATTTTAAAGTTTGGGGGTGTTTAACATTCTATAGAGTTCTCGATCCTAAAAGAACTAAAATTTTTCCAAGAGAAATTGAAGGTGTTTTTGTTGGATATGAATAAAATAGAAAAGAATATAGAATTATGGATTTTGGAGCTAATATAATTATTAAATCAAGGTATGTAGAGTTTTTTGAAAATAAGTTGTATAAAGATGACATAGAGAAAGTTATTTCTCATAACCCTATCTTGTATATTCCATATAGTTCAAATACAATAGTTGATAGTAAATATGATTCTCGAGTTGAACCTAAACAGAGTACAAGAATTAGGAAGGAGAAACATCCACATCCATATTTTATTTATCCCAATTCTAGTTTTTTTATTGATGGAGATCAAAATAATAATCTTCTGAATAAGTATCCTGCAGTTTTGATTATATAAGATGGGCCAAATACTTATAAATAAGCTATGAATTCTAGATATTTTGCTTTATAGAAAGAAGTAATTTATAATGAAATGGATTCCATTATGTGGAATAATACTTGGGTCATTATGGATTTACCAATATGTTCAAAACAAATTGGTTGTAAATGGGTTTTCATAAATAAGTACGATTCCAATGGTAACATTCAAGCTTTTAAATATATATTGGTTTCCAAAGTTTTCAGTCAAAAATAAGGGATTGATTATTTTGATACTTATTCCCCTGTAGCTTGATTTACTTCAATAAGGATATTATTTTCTTTAGCTTCAATTAATCATTTTTATGTCCATCAAATGGATGTCAAAACTTATTTTTTAAATGGTTAATTAAATGAAGAGATTTATATGGAACAACCAGAAGGGTTTGTTTTACAAGTTAATAAAAAGAAAGTATATAAACTAGTTAAATATCTTTTTGGCCTTAAACAATCTATGAAGCAATGACATGAGAAATTTTATTATATTATTTTATCTAATATCATTACTCATAATAATGTGGATAAATGTGTTTATTCAAAGTTTACAAAATAATATGAAGTTATTGTGTGTCTATATGTGAATGATATGTTAATTTTTAGGACCAATATGATTGGTGTAATTGAGACAAAGAATTACTTATCTTCAATGTTTAAAATAAAAGATCTTGGAATAGCTGGTACTATTCTTGGTAATAAAGTTAGAAAACATAGTGGGGGTTCACTACTGGAAAACAAGGTTATACCCACAGTTTTGGAAAAGATCATGGGTATAGTTCACCCCTATACCCACGGTTTTCCAAAAACCATGGTTATAGGGTTTGGTTCAGACCTATGCCCATGGTTTTTCAAAAACCATGGGTATAGGGTTTGGTTCATGACCTATATCCATGGTTCTTTAGAAAATTGTGGGTATTAGTTTTTGTTCAAAACCTATACCCACGGTTCTCCCAGAACCATTGGTATAGGTCATCCCTATAGCCATGGTTTTTGTAAACTGTGGCTCAAGATTTCCTGCGTAAGTGCAGGGGAAGAACATTTCCCATTGGAAAACCTATTATCTTGTTTTTAAACCTATATCCATGGTTTAAAAAAAATATGTAAGTAAATATATATTTTTATACTGATAATCATATATGGGGTAGTGGTTAGGCAGTTGGATTCTATAGAGGTAGTCTAGGGTGAGAATTCGATGGCATGCATTTTTTTAAATCCTATATCCATGGTTTTAGAACCATGGGTATAAGTTTATTGACATAGTGGACTATTTAC
Organism: Viscum album; assembly: GCA_963277665.1. Taxonomy (NCBI): domain Eukaryota; kingdom Viridiplantae; phylum Streptophyta; class Magnoliopsida; order Santalales; family Viscaceae; genus Viscum; species Viscum album. Next base: position 657,425,066 of record OY728128.1, on the reverse strand, counting down.
CATTCACCTATTTCCATGGTTCATAACCACGACAATAACATTTTCAAACCATGGCTATAACTCATTTCTATACTAATGACTTAAGTTCCAATGGTTCTCTAAACTGTGGGTATAGCCTATACCCACAGTTTTTTGGGCTATACCCACAGTTTTAAACCGTGGGTATAGGGAAATTTTCCAGTAGTGGTTATTCTTTAAGCCAGTCTCATTACATATAAAAAATGTTAAATAAATTTGATCATGTTGTTTTAAAGGATGTTAATAATCCATTTTATTCTAGTTTTAAACTATTTATAAATACAGGTAGAGCTATGGAACAACTTGATTATGCTAGTGCAATTGGTTCTTTAATGTATGTAATGCATTACACTAGACCTAATATTGCTTTTATGGTATTTAAAATGAGTAGATATACTAGTAATATTGGTGTGGATCATTGAAGATGTATAACAAGAATCTTTGGATACCTAAGAAAGACCAAAGATTTAAGTTTATACTATAATGATTATCTGGTTTTATTATAAGGATACACCGATGCAAGTTGGATTACCAGTATTGGTGATAAAACATACACATCTGGTTGGTTGTTTACTCCTAGAGGTTGTTCTGTTTCTTGGGAGAGCAAGAGACAAACATGTATTTTACATTCGACCATGGAGTTGGAGTTTATTGCCTTAGAAGCATGTGGAAAGGAAGATAAATAGATTAGGAATCTATTGTTGGATATTAGATTTTGGCCTTGTCTGATGCCTCTTATCTCTATCAGTTGTGATAGTGAAACAACTTTATCAAGGGAATATAGTTGTATGTAGAATCGAAAGTCTAGAAATATAAATTTTAGACACTATTATGTGAGACAATTGTTACAATATGGTTCCATAACAATTTCTGATGTGAGATCATGTAAAAACCTTTCATGTCTATTTATAAAATCTTTGATGAGAGAGATCATTCATGCAACTAATAAAGAGATGGGGTTAAAATCCATAGAATAAATCATTTCTGTAATGGAAACCCAACACTCACTTTAGGAATATCCTAATCAAAGTGTTTAATGGGTAAAAAAAGTTACGAAGATGATTGTTGATATTGAAAATTATAACACCAACTAATTGGTGGAAATATCATATGTTATGACTAGAGGTTTAGTTATAAACTCATAACAAAATATTAAGTCTCGATGAGTTTTGTGTTCTAATAATGGAAGCACATTTTAATATTTTTACTATGTGAACTTATAAGTGGTTCCACTTCTTATAGGAGTTAATGAGTTTTCTCCTTAGAGAGTTCATGAAAAGTATATAAGCATGAAACCATAAAATTGCTACAAAATGAGATGTTGGATATAAAGATCATTGTATGTATGATATCTCAGGTTTATCTTTAATATTAACAAGTTTAATGTTTCAACAACTTATAAATATGATAATACATTTAGATATTGATACTAAGTAAAAGTTTAAATCAAAATATACCTTTATTATGTATAATGATTTACTTGTGATATGAAGAGTTTATATTTATGAATAAAAGAGGGGGATTGTTATAATTTTATTCATAAATAATAATAAATAAATAAATATTTCTAATAAAACAAATTTTTTTATTGGATTGATGAGGGTGGATGATGATGTGAAACCCCACATTGGATTTGGGGGTAGAATTCCCAAAGCCCCCTTATAAAAAGGGATCTTGGGAATTGGAATTTTCATAAAAAAATATATATTTTCCTAAATGATTTTAAATTGTTTTAAAATATATATTTAGTAAAATTTTTATATATATATATATAACAAAACAAAAAAAAAACAAAATATTTTATAAAAAATGACTAATAACTTGATTAGTCGTAATAGTTGGAATTTTGATTTTTTCAAAATTCGAATGGGTGCCCCTCATCAATATTTGTTTTGTTTTAGTCGAACCAAGGTGTTATTTGACAGAAATGGTGAGATAAAGCTGGTTCAATTCATACATATTTTGATTTATAAATAAGTGATGATGAGATCGCTTGTGAATTAATTCTTCTTCAATCCAAGAAGTTCTCCAAATATTTTCCCAACATCAGTGCTTCACGGCTGTTGAAAATTGGTGTTCGATTTCCCCTAAATATTGGTGAAATCCTCAAAGGAAACTTCCATCGAGAACCCTACACCATCAAAGTGGGGGTGGATCAAACCCTTTTGGACAATGAATTAAATTCAGCTATCAATATCCATTCTACATTCTCCATCCGCCTATCTATTTTCCAACATGCTTATTGGTTTATTAGTTTGAGATAGAGAATATGAAGTATTGAGGTGTGTTTTTTAAATTCTAATTAACTTTGATAAATAAAATTTCATGTTTAATAATAATAGATCATCCAAGAATATAAAATCATGTGAACATGCAATGTACTACTCGATTGAATATAGTTATTTTTTATGGATTTTGAAAGACCATCAAAGGATTATCACAACAGAATAAACTCAATAGTTTTTTCTGATCCATTATCATCGAAACAACATGGAATATGAAGAAAATAAATAATACAATAGTAGTTTTATCATCACTAATGTATTTGAGGCATTCAACAATGCTAAAAAATAGCTTTGTCAGTACAAAAAATCACTGACGGTCTAAATGCCATCAAAAGTGCACAACCTTTATTAGAATTCTCGTTTTAGCATTGATAAAGGATGCCTTTATCAACATTTTTTAAGGATGATAAATGATATCATTATTAGTGTTTTGTAATGCTAATAAATAAGATCTTTATCAGTTCTTTTTTAATGTTAATAAACTCTATATCAGCTGGTGCACAGTTGCAACCCTACACAACCATGAAACACCTCTAAAAACAAACACAATTAGAATATATAAATAGTGATACAAATATATAGAAAACTCAAATGAAATATAAATACTATATTTCATCATCATTTCAATTCAAAATTTACATATAAAATATTTATATTGATTTCATATTTACAATTAATCAAAAAATATTACAACCCATATACATAATCAAAACTCGTATAAAAAACTTTTTCCAATGACCAACCCCATAAAAAAGCTTGTCCCTGCAATAAAACCAATGTTTATTTTAGTAATAAAAAATAAAAAATAATAAAAATTATAATTTTATTGTTATATAATCTGTATAAGATAAATTATATTGTTTATTACTATATATATTAATGATATTATCAATTATACTATTAATTATATTATTAAAATAACACTTTTATATTGAAAACATGCATTTCAAGTCATACCAACCACATCATGTGTCAGATTGATGTTTGATTGATTATCACACATCAAAAATGAATTATGGATCATTGTTATGAATTTTGAAAGAAATTAGAGCTTATTTTCTTGGTTTTGAACATGCGGTATGCGTTTTAAACTTAAATGACACTTCTATATTGAAAATACACACTTTGAGTCATACCGATCATATCCTAAGAACCTTTGTGATAAATTGTTTTAACAAAGTTTTTGTATTTGCTGAAAACTAACCTTTTTGTATAAGAATGTTTTTGTTTTCCAAGAATCAGACCCAATCCATCATAATAAGATAATCAGACTAAGTAGCATCAGATTCAGAGTATCATATCCATATGAATCGTATTCAGATCATCATATCCAAAATAATTGAAGGTAGAAATTGTTGTTTGTTGTAAGTTTTCCTTTATTATAATCAGATAAAGAAATAAGCTTCTAAGTAAAGAAGTTATATTGTTACCGAAGAGGTTTGTTGAAGAAAGTAAAGTCCAGAGTTAGAAAGTTTATATACTTTCTAAAACAAATTAGATGATTCTTTCCTAATCAAGAAGTTCTTACAAATCATGAAAACTTTCATTATAAAAGATTTTGAAGAAATGATGGAGATGTTTGAAAAATTTCAAAGTTACAATATAGAGATTCCATCATAATAGGATATCCATCGTAATGGGAATTCCATCATAATGGGAATTCCATTATAATGATAATTCAATCAGATTCACTAATAAGGATACATAATTTGGATTCACTAAGATGGATATAGAATTTAGATTCACTGAGAAAGAAACAAAATTAGATTCACTGAGAAAGAAACAGAAATCATATTAAGCTGATTAAAAAGAAGACTCAAAAATAAAATTCTAGAAGTTTTATGAAGAGTTGAGGAGGTAAAACTTAAAATTAAAATTTTCATAAATCTAGGAGAAATTGAATGAGGTTTGAATAAGTCAAAGTTGAAGTTTTAAATTGAATATATTTTCAGTTTTTTTGAAATTTGAGGAAGTGGGGAAAGTTTTCAAGTTTCCCACCTTTGTTTTCTGATTCACCTATAAATACTTGCTCATATCATTCATTCTTTGTGGACTTTGAATGCAAGAAAAAAATGTGAAGTTCTGAATAAATCAAGTGAGAGTCATTTTCGGCCAAAGATCTTGTGATGAGGATCAGACAGTTCAATGTTTGTTTACTGGTTTGAGCAAGATCATATTCAGTCAATCAGATTGGGTCAATCAAATTGAGGAACATCGTATTGAGTATTGGAGAAGAGTTTGAGTTTTTTAGATTGAGAGTGGTTTCATTGTATTTATTCCATCATATTGAGAGAATCATATCCAAAATCATTGAGAGAATTAGATCCAGACTCATCGTATTGAGAGAATCAGATCTAGACACATTAGATTGAGAAAATCAGATCCAACCAAATCAGGCTGAGGATTCAGAATGGGAAATTGTGAAGCAGTTTCAATGAAGTTTTTATTCTTTTTTTTCACTCAATTGTTTTATAATAAAACATTGTAAACTAACAAGAGTCATAATAATCATTCCTATTGGGAGATAGAAGGATTTTAATAGGAGTTGGCACAAGTTGTATTCACTTCTTCATAATAATGGATTTCCATAGACCCATGGGAGTGGCTATGGAAAGGATGTAGGTTCTCACACTAAGGTTAAACCTTTTAAATATTATGTTCTTCACTTGATTTACTAATTTTTAATGCATTAGTATTTACTAAAAGTTGATAAGGAAATAAATCTTAACCGGTTATAGGGGTTAGGTTTTGAAAAGTATTGAAAATTATAAAAAGTGAACAACTGATCCAATCCCCCCTTATCAATTGTTATCCGATCCTTTTAAACTTTAATTGGTACCAGAGGGAAGGTTCCCTTGTTTAATCCTTATCATGGATAATATCAATTCTATCAATAGTAAAGTAATTCCTACATTTTATGGAAAACATTTTTATGGATGAAAAAATAGGATGATTCCATATATCCTATCTCTTATCCTGTAAGTTGTTGATGTTGCTACTATTGAGTTTCTAGATACTGAGAAAGATACCCCAATAACCTTTGTTGATAAGAGAAATATAGAAGTTGATATAAAGTCTAGAAATTCTATTCTCATGTCCTTGTCAGAAAATGTTTATTAGAATGTGATCGGTCTCAAAACTTCAAAAAGTATGTGGGACAAACTAGAAAGTTTTTTCGAAGGGAATAAAAAAGTTAAGGAAGCAAAGCTAAAAATATATCATAGTAATTATGAAGAAATCATAATGAGAGATGAAGAAAAAATTGATGAATACTTCACTAGAGTAAATAAAATTGTTTGCAACATTAGAGTATTTATAGATGTCTTGGAAGAGTCTACAATTGTGAAAAAACTTATGAGAAACTTTTTGGATAGGTTTGATTCTAAAATTGATTCTTTAGAAGATAAATATGATTTATCTCTTGATGAACTGCATAACTTTCTTGTTGTTTGTGAAATATGGAAAGCTCCAATGTTCAAAAAGAATATGAAAGATGAAATGACTTTTGAAGTTACGAGGAAGTTGAAAATTCAAGATGTTGAAGATGTTGATCTTTTTGACACTGAAGATAAAGAGGATGATGAGTCGAATGAAAAAAATCCCATCTATTATATCCAAGAACTAGATAAGAGGAAGAGGAAAGTATAGAGGTAAAATTCCTCTAAAATGTTTTGAGTGTGGTGGAATTGTAAACTTTTCTACGAATTTCCCCAAGAATAAAGTTGAAGAATATCGATATTATTTCGATGGAAAAAATTGATGGAATAAGTAGAACAAAAATGATAAAGAAGAAAATACTTCAAACTGATTCAATAATAAGTTTAATAGAAAAAAATAAGTATGTTGAGTAATAAAGTTGAATTAGAATCAACTAAAAACAATTCTTATGAAAATGAAAGTTCAGAAAAATTTAGAACCTTCATTGCAAAAGTTGAGAAAACAAAGATTCCTCAGAGAGTGAGGAAGTTGGTGAAGAATCTTATAGAGAGTATTAGCTTAGAAAAAAATTGTTGTATGTATTGAGAAAAAAAACTCTCAATAAAGAAATTAGAGTAATGAAGAAATATTTTAAAGAAGTTTTTGGTGGAAGAAAAGATTTCATTAAGTAGGAGGATGCATACATTCAGGATATTTTAAGTTACAAAGTTATAATTTCTAAATAGGGAAATATGATTGAAGATCTTAGTAAGAATCTAGAAGCTAAGGAAGAATATGTTAAAAAGTTTCAATAAAATAATATTGAGTCTGAAAGTATCTTTAGGAATATGAATTAAAACGTCAACAATGACTTATAAGTAAAATCTTAAACTTCTAAAGATACTGAGAAAGATCATTACAAGAATCAGGTGAAATCTTTTCTTACCAAAAATAATATTTCATCTAATTATTTTAAAATTTCATGTTTTGGAAAAAGTATTGGGAAATCTTGGTTAGATAAAGTATGTGATAAACCTATCAAATATACAAAATTAGATAAATCAATCAAAAGAAAAGATGGTCCACGTCCTGAGTATGTTGAAGCTGAAAGAATTTACCAACCTCAATAAAGTTTCAATAGATAAATATCTTATCTCAATAGAAAATCAAGATTTTATGGTTATTGTTGGTGTTGTGGAATCTATGGGCCCATGGATTATAATTTTTGGAACAAATTATCCTTACCTGGAAGAAGGTTTGAGAAAAGTGTAAGAAATAGTAAATATAGAATGAGAAACTTTCCTAACTTATAGAAAATTGAAAAAGTGAATTCTCAAGATGTTAGAAACTTTCCAATAAGAAATAAATTTGAATGTATGGGAGAAGTTTGTTGAATATGTGATCAGGCTGTTCATTATGTCGAACGATGTATGAAAATGTTTCTGGAACAAGTTTCTTATGATAGAAAATAAAAAAAAGCTGAAAAAAAGAAATTTGAGGAAGAATCTTTTGTTCTTGAGATAACTTTGAAAGAAAGTAAAAGTAAAAAACCATGGATACTTGATAGTGATTTTAATTCACATATGAAAAGTGATATAAAAATCTTGAAACATGTTGGAAGTCATGATGGAGGATCAGTTACCTATGGTAACGATAGTTCCTAAAAAATCATAGGAATCAGAATGAATGAGATTGAAGCTAAAAAGTTAAAATCTAAGGAAGTTTTATTTGTTGATGGGATAAAATATAACTTACTTAGTTTAAGTAAAATTTTTTGATGATGGAAAATAATTTTTTTTAGAAAATATTTTTGTATCATCAAAAGTGTGAAAGATGGAAAAGTCATTAAAAAAGGAGAAAGAACTAGTGAGAATCTCTTTCAAATGGAAATATTCAACAAATCCTATTACTTGAGTGCGAAAGATGAAAAAAAATTATGGTACCAAAGACTTGGCCACCTTGGGAAGAAAAACATAAATAAAATTTATAAAGTTAATGCTTTCTGAAATTTTCTAGAATTGAAAAGAAGAGATGAAGATGTTTTTATTACTTTCCAAATATGAAAGATGACTAACAAAAGTCATAATAAAATTTAGATTCAATCTACCATACCATTTGAGCTTATTCATTATGATTTATGTGGGCCAATGAGACATCAATAAACAAAAGAATATTTATAATTTATCACTTTTATTGATGATTTCACTCAGATGATAAACATTGAATTTATGAAGCACAAGTTAGAGGCTATTGAAATGTTCAAATTCTTCAGAAAATATATTGAGAAAGAAATGGGGGTTTCCATAAATAAGCTAAGAATAGATAATGGTTATGAATTCACAAATAGTACTTTTGAAACTTATTAGATAAATCATGGTATTAAACATCAATATAGTGCTCCCTATACTGCAGAACAAAATAGAGTACCAGAAAGAAAGAATACAATCTTGGTGGAAATGGTAATAAGTATATTAGCAAAACACAAAATTTCAAAATTCTGTTGGATATAAGATATTAGTACTATTGTACATGTTTAAAATAGGTGTTTGTTGATACTGGAAACCAACATGACTCCTTATGAAATGTGGTATAACAAAAAAACTTCATTGAAATACTTTAATTTTTTTAGAAGTCCATGTTTGATCAAAATCAAAAATCCGGATTTGGGAAAGTTTGACGAGAAAGACGAGGAAGGAACTTTTATGGGTTATTCACCAAATGGAAGAATTTTAAAATGTTGTAACAAATGTTTAAAAAATTTGGTGGGATCATATGATGTGAAGGCAATTGAAAATTAAAGTTCCTTAAAAAAATTTGTTGAAAATTCTTAGGAGGATAAACTAGAGAATTTCCAGTGAAAGTAATTCAAAACATCCTTATCAAGATTTAGAAGAATCACGTGATGAGTAAATTTTAGGTGGGAAAGAAACTCTGAAATTTCCTACCTTACAAAATCATGTTGAATCCAAAAAAATTATTGGGAATTAGAAGGCTCCAGTTCAGACTAGAATAAAGTTGATATTAGATAATCAGACTTCACTTATCTCAAAAGTTGAACCAAAATATTTTTCAGAATATATTCAACACAAATAATGGGTGGATGCTATGAATAAAGTGTTGGATCAGATTGAGAAGAATAAAACATGGGAACTTATTTTATGACCATCAAATAAAATGTTATCGAAGCAAGTGGGTTTATAGAAACAAATTAAATGAACATGAAGAAGTTTCAAGAAACAAATCTAGGCTTGTTTGTAAAGGCTATGCACAGGTGGAAGGTGTGGATTTTAAAGAAATTTTTTCCCTATCTGAAAGATTAGAAATTATTAGAATGTTACTTTTAGTGGTCATACATCAGAATTACAAGGTTTATCAAATGAATGTAAAGTCATATTTCTTAAATGGTTATATTTAGGAAGAATTTTACATTAAACAACATTGTGGGTTTCTACTTGATGAGGATGATTTTTTTTAAATTGTATAAAGCTTTGTATGGGATGAAACAAGTTCCATGATCTTGGTATTATAAACTTGACAATTGTTTGATAATGTTGAAATTTTCTAAAGGAAAAGTTGATAGCAACTTATATGTAAAATATGTTGACTTTGGAGCTCTAATTTTAGTTATTTATGTGGATGATACATTTTTTGATGGGGATAAAGAAGATGTTTTTAAAACATTTACTAAGAAAATAAAGAAGAATTTTGAAATGTCTATATTAGGAGAATTAACTTTCTTCCTTGTATTACAAGTTTAACAAAAGGAAAAATACATTTTCTTATCACAAGAAAAGTATGCTAGGTAATTGTTAAATAATTTTGGGATGGAAGAATCCAAATAAGTTTCAACTCCTATTTCAGCGAGCACAATGTTGAGTAAAGATGAATCCAAAACAAGTGTGAATCATAAAGACTTTTGGAAGCTGATAGGAAGTATTATTTACCTTAAAACCTCAAGACCTAATATTCTTTATGCTACGACTTTGTGTGACAGGTTAGTAATCTGAAATAATCACATATGTTGGCAGTAAAGAGGATTCTGAGATGTCTCAAAGGAATAAATTCTCATGGGTTGTTATGTAAAATAAATATTAAGATGAAGTTTCATGGTTATATTGATGCCTATTCGGCTAGAGATTATAATGATAAAGAATAAACTTCAGGAGAAAAATTTTTCTTGGGTGAATGTTGTGTGATTTGTCTTAGTAATAAAAAAAGTTAAGTATATTTGATCACATATGAATCTGAATATGTTGCAGATACTCAAGCTTGTACTCAAATGATGTGGATAAAATTTCATCTGAATATTTGAAAGTAAAAGTTTCCAAACCATTGAAGATACTTTGTGATAATCAGAGTACAATTGAACTTTCTAAGAATACTTTCCTACATTCAAGATCAAATCAAATTGATATAATGTTTTACTTTATAAAAGATAAAGTTACTAGTTGGGATGTTTTGCTGGAATACATGTCAATAAAGTATCAGGTTGCTAACATCTTTATAAAAACAATGTCGAAAGAAAGGTTTGTGGAATTGAGGCTGCAACTTCATGTTCAGCCTCCTCCCATGTCTTCCTAAACCTTATAAGTAAAACCTCCCACCATTATTTGGATTATATTGATAAAGAGGGAGATAAAGTAATAGATTTTTTACTTTGTAAGAAGTTTTTACTGATCTTTCTTAAATGAATATGAAGCTATGGTTATCAAAAAATAGGGGAGAGAAAAAGAAAAAGTGTGAGAAAAAGAAAAGTGAGGGAGATTTATTTTTACATGGCCAAAAAAAATTTCTTGCCACTGAGGGATGTAATTTATTCAAAAACATTACTTTATCTAGTAGTGTGGTGTCACGACACCCTCTTTTGAGAAAGGATATGTTTTGATAAAAGTCAAAAAGATGAGTTTTGAATTTTTTTTGAAAGTTGAAAAAGTTGTTAATGAGGGTTGTTAACAAATCCAAAGGGAGAGATTGAATAACCTTTGTGATAAATTGTTTTAAAAAAGTTTTTTGTATTTGTTGACAACTAAATTTTTTTACAAGAATGTTTTTGTTTTTTAGGAATCGAACCGAGTCCATCATAATAAGATAATCAGGCTGACCAACATTAGTTTCAGAGTATCGTATCCATCTACATCATATTCAGATCATCGGATACAAAAGAATTGATGGTAGAAATTATTGTATGTTGGAATTATTCCTTTTTCATAATCCGAGAAAGAAAGAATTTTCCGAGTGAAGAAGTTGTATTGTTGTTAAAGAGGTTTATTGAATAAAGTGAAACCAAGAGTGAAAGTTTTCATACTTTCTAAACCAAATCAGACGATGCTTTGTTGATCAAGAAGTTCTCGCAAATCATAAAAACTTTCATGATAATTTTTTTGAAGAAATGGTGGAGAGGTTTGAAGAATTTCAAAATTACAGTATGGAGATTTCATCATAATGGGATATCCATTGTAATGGGAATTCCATCATAATGGGAATTCCATTGTAATGAGAATTCAATCAGATTCGCTGAGAAGGATACATAATTTGGATTCAATGAGATGGATACAAAATTCATATTCACTGATAAAGAAACATAAATCAGATTCACTGAGAAAGAAATAGAATCTGGATTCACTGAGAATGAAAAAAAATCTTATTGAGTAGATTATGAAGAAGACTCAAAAAGAAAATTCCAGAAGTTTTATGAAGATTTGAGGAGGTCAAACTTGAAATTAAATTTTTCATAAATCTCAGAGAAATCTAAGTAGGTTTCATGAAGTCAAAGTTAAAGGTTTAAATGCAATGTATTTATGAAGTTCTTAAAATTTGAGGAAGTAGGGAAAGTTTTCAAGTTTCCCACATTTGTTTTTTGAGTCGCCAATAAATAATTGCTCAGATCATTCCTTAATTGTGGACTTTTCATTCAAGTGGAAAAAGAAGAGAACTAAATAAATCAAGTGAGAGTCATTACTGACCAAAGATATCATGAGGAGGATCAGACAGTTGAATGTTTTTTTACTGGATTGAGCAAGATCATATTGTGAAGATCTTATTCAGACAATCAGATTGAGTCAATCAGATTGAGGTACATCGTATTGAGTATTTGAGTAGAGTTTGAGTTTTTGCAGATTGAGAGTGGGTTTATTGTATTGAGTCTATAATATTGAGAGAATAAGATCCAAAATCATTTATAGAATCATATTAAAACTCATAATATTGAGATAATCATATCTAGACTCATCAGATTGAGAAAATCGGATCCAACCAAATCAGACTAAGGATTTTAACTGAGAAATCGAGGAGCAGTTTCAATAAAGATTTTATTCTTTTGTTTGACTCAATTTTTTTATAAAAAAACATTGTAAACTAATGTATGTCAATATAATCATTCATATTTAGAGATAAAAGGTGTCTAAAGGGAGTTGGAACAAGTTGTATTCACTTCTTCATAATAGTGGATTTCCATAGACCCATGAATGTGGATATGACAAGGATGTAGGTTCTCACACAGAGGCCAAAACTTATAAATATTGTGTGATTTACTTTATTTCCTAGTTTTTCATGTATTAGTATTTAATAAAAGTTTATAAGGAAATAAATATTAATAGGTTGCAGGGGTTAAGTTTTGAAAAGTATTGAAACTTATAAAAAGTGAACAACTGATTCAACCCCCCTTCTCAATTGTTATTTGATCCTTTGGAACTTCAATATCATGTGTAGAATTGATGTTTGGTCAATTCCTATATGTCAAAAAATGAATTATAGATCATTTTACTAATATTTGGGAACAATTTGATCTAATTTTATCTATTTGGTTATGTGATTCACATTTTGAACTAAAATGAAACTTTTATATTAAAAACATGAATTTTGAGTCATATTAATCACATTGTGTATCAAATTGATGTGATGTCGATTACTACACATCAAAAATATATTCTGGATCATGGTCCTAGATTTTGAAAACAATCAAATCTCATTTTTTCAATTTTGGCTAGTGATGTGCATTTTAAAATAAAATGACACTTTTATATTGAAAATGGGTGCCTCGAGTCATGCCGGTCACATCATGTGTTGCATTGATGATCGGTTGATTTATATATGTCAAAAATGAATTATGGATTTTTTTCATAAAGTTTGAAAATAATATATATAATCTTTTTTTCTAGGTTTTGTCCAGTGACACACATTTTAAACTAAAATGACACTTCTATATTGAAAACACACACTTCAAGTCATACCAACTACATCATGTGTCATATTGACATGTGTTCAATTCCTCCAAGTAAAAAATGAATTATGGATCGTTTTACTAATATTTGAAAATAATCTTAGCTCATTTTCTTAGTTTTGACTGTGTGACACACATTTTAAACTAAAATGACACTTTTATATTGAAAACATGTGCTTCGAGTCATACTGATTGTATTGTACATCATATTAACATGTGGTTAATTACTATGTGCTAAAAATGAATTATAGATCATTTTAATAAAGTTTGAAAACAATATGATCTTTTTTTCTTGGTTTTGACTTTGTTACACGTGTTTTAAAATAACAAAACACTTAAATATTGAAAACATGAACTTTGAGTTATACTTACCACATCATCTATTGGATTGATATATAGTTTATTCCTACATGTCACAAATGGATTGTGGATCGTACTCCCAAATTTTGAGATCAATCCGAGCTCATTTTCTCAGTTTTGGCTATGTGATGCGTTTTAAACTAAAAGACACTTTTATATTGAAAACACGCAATTCGAGTCACACCAACAATATCATGTGTCATATTGACATGTGGTTGATTCCTACATGTCACAAATATATTATGGATCATGGTACTAAAGTTTTAGAACAATATATCCCCATTTTCTCGGTTTAGGCTAGTGACACGTTTTAAACTAAAATGACACTTTTATATTAAAAACACACACTTTGAGTCATACTAGTCACATTGTGTTTTAGATTGATGTGAAGTCAATTCCTAAATTTCAAAAATATATTATGGATCATTACCCTAAAGTTTGAAAATAATATGAGCTCGTTTTCTCATATTTTTCTAGTGAAGTATGTTTTAAAGTATAACGAAACTTCTATATTGAAAACATACACTTTGAGTCATACCAGACACATCATGTGTCATATTGATGTGTGGTCAATTCCTATATGTCTGAAGTGAATCATACATCACTTTCCTAAATTTTGAAAATAATTCGATCTCATTTGCTCTATTTTGAGTATGTGATGCATGTTTTAAACTAAAATGACACTTTTATATTGAAAAAACATAATTTGAGTCATACCGAACACACCATGTTTTGGATTGAAATGAGTTCATTATTATACATAAAAAATTAATTATGGATCATTTTTTAAGGTTTGAAAATAATCTTATCTCATTTGTTCGGTTTGTCTATGTGACGTGCATTTTAAAATTAAAAAGAACTTATATATTGAAAACATGAACTTTGAGTCACCATATCATCCACCAGATTGATGTATGTTCAATTCCTACACATCAAAAATGAATTATAGATCATTATACTAATGTTTTATAACAATCTAAGCTTGTTTCCTCATTTTTGGTTTTGTGACGCATTTTAAACTAAAATGAAACTTTTATATTGAAAACACACACTTCGAGTCTACCGACCACATAATATGTTATATTTATGTATGGTTGATTCCTAAATATCAAAAATATACTAAGGATCATATTCCTAAACTTTGAAAACAATCATATCTCATTTTCCAAGTTTTGGCTAGTGATGTGCATTTAAACTAAAATGACACTTTAATATTGGAAGCACTCACTTCGAGTCATACCAGCCACATCATGTGTCATATTGATGTGAAGTTTATTACTACACATAAAAAATGAATTATGGGTCATTTTCCAAAAGTTGTAAAAACAATATGAGCTTATTTTATTTGTTTTGGATAGTGATGTTCATTTTAAATTAAAATGATAATTCTATATTGAAAACACACACTTCAAGTCATAAAAACCGCATTGTGTGTTAGATTGATGTGAATTCAATTTCAACAAGTCAAAAATGAATTAAGGATAGTTTTCCAAAAGTTTGAAAAAGATATGATCTTGTTTTCTTGGTTTTGGCTACGTGACACGTGTTTTAAACTAAAATTTCACTTTTATATTGAAAACACACACTTATATCATATCGACTGCATCATATTTCAGATTGATGTGTGGTCAATTAATACACATAAAAAATGAATTATGGATTATTTTCCTAATTTTTTAAAATAATCTGAGTTCATTTACTTAGTTTTAGCTATGTGGTGCGTGTTTTAAACTAAAAAATCACTTTTTTATTGAAAACACACACTTCAAATCATACCCACCACATCGAATTTTGGATTGATGTATGGTTGATTCTATAAAGACCCTGTTTTTTCCTTATAACACTTTGGAATATATATATATTCAGATCTAGGTGCTAAGATGATGTGAAATTATGAGCTCTAGTGTGACCAAAATTAATTTTATAAAGATATTAAATATATTTTATATTACACACACATGGTTTCTTAAAGAAAATGGGTTATCTAATAAATAGAATATTAGATAAAAAATCTAAGACAATGGTTGATTCCAGAATGCGAGGTTTACCCTAGCCGTGACCTAAAATTGGTCTACATGGGGCGTTCATATATCGTGACCATTGGTGGGTGCATTTAATTAAAATAAATAATTAAATTTATTTATTTTAAATTAAATAACCTAATTGTGTTTTTTATATAAAATCCCTATTATGAAGGATCTCTGGGGTTAGTCATATAACCCTGGTATCATTGAGAGACTCATTGTTCTACCTCTCATTGGAATATCGAAATCAGATAATGACGAAAATCTAGATCCAAGAAGATCAAGATGTTGTGAACAGAATGAATTCTTACATTCATTGGAAATTTCATTATTCATCGATGAATGATCCAAATCTAGGAACGAATCTTCAATTTTTAGATTCTTCTCCAATTGAATAAATAGATTGTGTATGATCTCTCTCATTCCTTTGATATGTGCTAATTGAGCCTCTATATGTGCCCGCACATTGAATTTAAATGGTTTATTCAATTGTTTCTCACCCTAGATATCCCAATTGGAATTAATTGACCAATAATATTTGAACAATTATTTTATCTCCCTTATTATTGTGCATTTCTATCAATCATTCTTCACGTTATTCATCGATTAAAATATGGGGTCTCAGTTTAAAATTTCTAGGTGGGACCAAGCCCAATTGGACCCCTGGAACTATGGAGGATTCACATTCAATGAATGGATCAATGATTAAAGATGGATTTTTAATGTATTTCATGATAAAGGTTATTCCACCATGGATTTTTTGATTTGGTGGGGCATAAAAAATGATGGGAGGCATGTGTGGTGCATACTAGAATTGAAAGAATTGATTGGAACCAATTTTTAGCCACCATATGGCCAGAAATGACAGACGACAGACTTTCCATTTGATTTATAGTGTCCTTTAGGTGAGATCCAAGGAGGCAATTCTAGATCTGGAATTCCAGAAGCATATCTAACTTTATGTGGAAAACCTAACTACACAACATGTACTGTGATGAACATACACCATGTAGTTTCCCTTTGGTTTTGATGTTAAGGTTGTAGAAAAGTTAAGTATCACATTCCACGTGGCTCTTCCACACATCGTGTGACTCTCCTCGGGTGGACACGATGTTGTTGGAAACAAGGATTTTCATTACTAGAAATAGAGTCTAGTTTGTGTTTGTTATTAATCCACACTGGGTTTTGAAAAAGTTTGAGTTTTATGAAGGTGCAGAGCATCATGAATACACAATGAAAAATGATACATGTCTACAACTATGAGAAGTGGAGCATTGAGAATGTGTAAAGAGTTGATGGTAAATCTTAAAAACTATGAGAGGATTCACAAATGGGTTAAATTTTAATGGAGCTTCATGAATAGAAGAGCTCCATAAATAGGATTTTGGAGTTTCACAAAAAATCTAACGAGATTTTGGGATCTTCACCAAAATGATGAGCTTATAAATAGGCAGATTCCCCCACTTCATTACATTCAAAAATAATTAGAGAAAAGTATGAATCTATATGAATTTATGAAGGATGAAATATCTGGGAATCAAGTATTCATTGTGAGCCTGAGCATCACAAAAAATCTATCTTAGTCTTGACCAATGCTTAGGTATCTCAAAAAAAGGAGTTTCACGATGAGAAGTTATTCTGTGATGACATAGTGTTCTGTGAAGGCAGTTTTCTTCATGAAGGTTGTGAGCTTAATAAAAGAGCATCACAAAGGAGCTTCATGAATAATAGTGTTAAACATATTCTTTAAGTTAATAGAACTTTCAAGTGCCTCAAACCAGGACTTTT
Organism: Viscum album; assembly: GCA_963277665.1. Classification (NCBI taxonomy): domain Eukaryota; kingdom Viridiplantae; phylum Streptophyta; class Magnoliopsida; order Santalales; family Viscaceae; genus Viscum; species Viscum album. The sequence continues at coordinate 657,407,955 of OY728128.1, read as the reverse complement.
GTGCAAGGATATTCTCGTTCTATTTAAGGAAAAAGACTTAAATTCCAATATACTAAAGTGACCTTCAAGTCGTTAAACTGAGTAAGAATTCACCCAAAGTAGTGGGTTAGGGGGAGTTGATGGAAGTTTTTACAAGGTTGGTAGTGAATTATCTCTAAAATTTTATAAAGTAAGTGTGTCTAGAACAAATTAACTATGTATGAACTTATATATTCCACAACTAGTGAAGATTATTGAATTTAGGTACAATCGACACACTATTGACATATGCACCTTGGACTATCCCTTAGTGGTGAACCAAGTAAAATGTTGTGTTGTCTCTCTGCCTATTAATACTTGATTACTAAAAGATTCCATCAGATTGGTTTAACAAGTTCTTAACAATGTGAGAACAAGATCAATCACTTTAAAAGAAAAAATTTGACACCCTGATTCACCCCTCCCCTCTCAGGGTGTTTCGGGGTACTACAAGTGGTATTAGAGGGTAAAGTTTGTTAGATTTAAATTTGTACTCTATTTTTTACATAGAGAATTCAGTGAATGGTAGGGGAGCCCCTACCTGAGGGAAGAAACTTCTAGATTTGTAAGAACAAGATGAGATCTCATCTGAGATCCCTTTCGGTGGAAGTTATTTTTTCCACTGCTCATGGGATTCTTTTCATTGATGCAACGGGTCTGTCTATGACCAAAACAGATAGGAAAATTCTTGATGTAGATACTAAATCACAAATTTCTCTTACCACATACATATCTAATCAAATTAATTTTAAGGTGATGAGTTTCACTTCATCCAAGTCTATGTGGAAAAAACTAGAAAACATATACAAAGATGACAACAAAGTGAAGGAGTTCAAACTCCAAGTTTTTCATAATAGGTTATATGATCTGAAAATACATCCTGATTAAAATGTAAATACCTTTTTTAATAAAATTATTGAAGTTTATGGAGAAATTATATTAATTGTTGATTGAATTAAAGTCATTACCATTGTGAAGAAAATATTCAGAAGTATTCCACCTCTATACAATCTAAAAGTGTCATCCCTTGAGGAAATGAATCTATCTAAACTTTCACTTGATAATATACTAATTATCCTGGTGGATTATTAAATGAGATTCAAACCAGATGATGCAAAAACTTGGGTAATCAAGGAAATGACATTCAAAGCCATGAAAAAATTTAGGTTTCTAGAGATAGTATTGATGAAGATAATGAGAAAGACGAACTTATTTCTCTTTTTTTCCAAGAAATTCAAGAGAGAAAAAGTTACATTTGAAGGAAATATTCCTATGGCATATTTTTGATGTGGTAGAGTTGAGAACATTGCCTCTTAGTTCTCAAGGAATTTTGATGATGAAGAAAGTGAAGTAGGAATCATGAAGAAGCCTCAAAAAATGCTTCCCCAAAAGGGTGACTTCAAATCAGGAAAGAAATTATAGAGAAAGATTTTTGTATATAAAGAAGAACAATATGATAATTACTTTTTGGAGAATGAAGAACCAGATTTTAAATCTAAAACCCAAGAATCCACGATGGATACTATTGAAAAGGTGAAACCTTCAAAAGATAAATATAATTAGTTGACTGGTGTTGTTGATCTCAAGGTGGAACTTGAGGATGCTCTTGATAAGATTGCCATTCAAATAAAGAGAAACATAAAGATGAAATTCATTCTAGAAGATTGATAAAACAAAATTTTATTGATAATAAATGAAATAATTTCCTCATATTGTGCTAAATATGTTAATTTATAGAATAATTGGTATTATATCATTCATTTGAAAATTTGATGGAAATTCCAGTTTTACCCTTTGAAAATTCACAGTAGTATTTTATGCATAAATATTTTTCTGTAAATTATTTTGACTTAAAATTTTGAAACTATGTCCCTCACTCAATTATATACAAATTCTATTTAGGACATGGGAGATGGATCATGCATTTGAGTGGAGTAAATTGGCCATGAATACAAAGTTGGACTGAACTATCCATATTGGACATCACTTATGAACTTGGATTGGGTCCAAATTTGGAGGAAATATTAGGGACATGATTCCGATCAAATAATACTTCTAGAAGTCCAACCAATTCACACATTTTTTAGGTCAACTATGCGGTGAAACTTGGAGTAGAATATTTGGCCGAATTTCACATTCAAATTTTAAAAAGATTTGTAACCCCAGCCCTCCCAAACTCTATTTAAAGGATATTTTAACTCTTTGGGAAGGATGGTCTAGGATTTGGGAAGGTGTGTCTGAATGTTTGGCTCTTGGGAACCCATCAAATATCTTGGAAGGATTAAGGCCTTGTGCAAACATCTCTTCCAAGAAGGCTCTCCTCTCTCACCTCCTCTTTGTATTTCTTTTCTTTCATGTTTGTATCTTGAATTTTTATTCAATTAATCTTATGTGTTCTTATCTTTTAATCTTGTTATTTTTCTTCTTGGTCTGGAATCTAAGAGTGGAGAGGAGATTGGGTGTTCCCCAATCAACCCATTTCTTATGCAAAACGTATCTACGATGACAACTCCACCCATTGAAGAGTGATTTCTTTCATAGTTGATATAATCCCAAATCCCTTCATTTATTTATTTTGAATACATGAACATACTATAATTATTAAATTGTGATAAATTAATTTAGTTCTAATTTCTAAGTTACTCAATCGACTTTCACTTGACCGCGTTGTCAGGATTGTGTAAACCGTGTGAGTGAAACCGTAATCGAAAAATCTAATAAACTTGGGATAGAATTGTAGGGTTCAAGTCTCATCCCCAACTCAATTAATTATTAAATATAGGGAGGATATACCACCCTAATCTATCATTGATCATAAGTTGGATTTTGGATCACAATCAAGGCAGGGTGCTGCGATTGGAAGTCCCAAAGTTGACCGAAGGCTCATTTTTTCAATATTTTTGGTTGTGTTAATTTCTACAGGGTTAGGGGGTTGACAAGGTTAGAGGATTAAAATTGAATGAATTATAATAATATGGGATAAGGATAAATTAATGATGAAGGGGTAAAATTATATCAACTACATCTTCTTATATAAGTGTTTTTAAAGAATTTGTCTCTTGATTGTTACTTCTCATTTTCTTGTTTAGTTTACTATTAGAAAAGTCACAAAACAAACCCCCATATTTATTTTCATTTTTTTGAACTATTTTCTTACTTACTTAAAGCCTATTAATATTTTTTTAATTCACTTCCTCCTTGAGAGAACGACCTAGGTCAGCCACTGTGCTGCACTTAGTAAAATCACAAATAAATATTTTTGGGAGCATGTGCGACAATGTTCATCAAATTGGTGTCATTTCTAGAGAGGTAAGTAATTATTTCAACCATTTAGAGGTATTTATTTTATTTTACATTTTATTCTCCTCTTCTCTTCTTTCTTACTTCTTTACCCAATCTGAATTTTTCTTCTTTTTTGGTTTTTTTCTTCTTCTTATTTTTGGACCATCAACTCAAAATTTTTATTTTTATTTTTATTATGGACAACTTTCCTTCTTTTTATTTTTTATGATTTATGACACAAAATAATCCTGAAGATCTCTTATATCTTGATACTGAGATTGAAGAGAGCCTTCGGGCTCAAATCAAACATTCTCAGTCTATGGGAAGTTTCAACAGTCAACCAGATGGAGAATTCCCCCACTATCAGAACATTGAAATTGGAAGAAATTCAAATTCAACCATAAAACAAGAACCAATGGATGAAAATAATGGAAATGAACTTAATAAAACTATCCAAGAGTTGGCTGCACCGGTCATTAACTATCAACCAAATTGTATTGCATACACAAATTCTGAATCAGACTTTGAGTTGAAATCCGAGTTAATTCATATTCTTCAAAAGTTTCATGGATTATATGGCGAGGATCCCAATAAAAACTTAAAGAATTTAATGTGGTTTTGTCAACCCTGAAATCAAGAAATGTATCTGAATATCAAATAAAATTAAGATCATTCCCATTCTCACTTAATGGAGCTGCAAAGGATTGGATGTATTATTTACAACATGAAGATGTAACACGTTGGAACGATTTGAAACGTCTTTTCTTGCAGAGATTTTTTCCAGCATCAAGGACCACATCCATTCGAAAAGAGATCTCAGGGATCATGAAAGCCCAAGGGGAGTCAATGTATGTGTACTGGGAGCCATTCAAGAAGTTCTATGCAAGCTGTCTACATCACCAAATCAGTGAGAAACTCCTTATCCAGTACTTCTATGAAGAACTCACACCTATGGAGAGGATCATGGTGGATTTTGTAGCTAGGGGAGAATTGGTAGACAAAACACCAGTAGCTGCACATGCGTTGATTGACAAGATGACACAAAACTCTCAGCAATTTAGTGATCGAGGTGAACCACATGTCAGTGGAGAACATCAGGTAAGTTCATATTCTCTTAAAAGTCATTTAATTGATACTAAGTTGGAATAATTGACCACTATGGTGAGGAAAATTGCTTTAGAATAGAAGACATCCCAACCCCCTCCTTTAAGGCCTTATGGCATTTTCACTGAGACAAGCCACCCAACTGACTATTGCCCCTAATTACAAGAAACAGAAGATTGTGCAGTAGTGTTTCTTGGGAGGCCATATCAGCAGCAGAAAAAACCATATCCCCAAAATAAGTATGATTCATTTTCTAAAACATACAACTAAGGGTGGAAGAACTAATCAGACATGAGGTATGCCTCTGGACAACAACAAAGGACCCCTTTCAACAAAACGTCCAGCAACCTCCACCTTACCAGCAAGATTTCCAACAACCCCAAAGGATATTTGAATCTCAAGAATCAACAAGTCAACAACAAGGGAATCCCCCACCCAAGGTAGATTCTAATACTGATGAACTTTTGAAGTAAATTGTTCTTAATCAACTTAATGAGATGAAGAGTCAAGGTTCGGAGCTGAGGGAGTTGAATACTCAAATGAGCTAGATTTCCACTTCCCTCCATGAAATGGTAAGTAAGAATTATGTAAATCTACCAATCCAAACTACTCCAAATCCCAAGGGGAAAGTTATTTCCCTCACATTGAGAAGTGGGAAGCAAATGAATGATACATTTATACCTACCATTCCACCAAGATTCACCTCAAATGTAGAGAACCCCATTCAAGATCTGCTGAAGAGAAACCAAAGGAGAAAGATAAATGTAAGAAAAATGTTAATGATATTCCTCCTAAACCCCTTCCATTTCCAAACAGAGTTGTACAAACCAAAAATATGGCTGAAGAGGGGATGAAAAAAGTGGTTTTGGACACATTCAAGCGTGTGGAGATCAACATACCTCTACTTGAATCCATTTAACAAATCCCAAGGTATGAGAAATTCTTAAAATAACTTTTAACCAATCGAAGAGAGCTCAAGGTAAATGAGAGGATCAATCTTGGAAGGAATGTGTCAGCACTCATTTCACCAAATCTAGTAATGCTGACAAAGTGCAAGGATCTAGGGACATTCACCATCCCATGCACCATAGGGGAGTTGTACTTTTCCGATGCACTTTGTGATTTAGGAGCTTTCATAAATGTAATGACTCACTCTATATTTTCTTCTTTACAGGTTCTTGAGTTTAAGCCAACGAGAGTAGTGGTACAGTTGGAAAATAGAGCTACAACATATCCAGCGGGAGTCCTTGAGGATGTACTTGTTCGAGTAAGAGACACGATCTTTTCAGAATATTTCTATATGCTTAACATAGAGGATGATCAGGTAAGTTCTCATGATCCCATTATCTTAGGTAGGCCCTACCTCAAAACTGAAAAAAATATCATAAATGTCAATGAGGGTACACTTTCCATGGAGTTTGGGGATGAATTTTTGATATTTAATGTCATGGAATCCATGAAGTACCCCTTATAGGACCATTCAGTATTTGTTATCTCCCATTTTGAACCAAAAAATAAAAACCCCATGGAATTTTATTTTCCTATGATTAGGGAGATTATGAGAATTGGTTCTAGTTTGATGTCTAAGAGTACTTCCTCACCTTTCTCTAATGCACAAGACTCTCTTAGATTTGATTTTGAAATGGAATCATATTCTGATTTTGATCATGTGAACTCTAATTATGACATGGCGGTTGAGTATGATAATGAATTTGATGATTTATTCTCTGATTTTAATGATTTATATTTTGATACTGATGTTCATTGTGCACATATTTCAGTTCCTTCAATTTCTCCATCTATACATCACCCCCTACATTGGAACTCAATCCATTTCCACCTAATCTAAAATACTCATACTTGTTAAGTGGGGATAAATTACCTATTATCATTGCTAACAATATTCCTTTTGAACATGAAGAGAAACTTTTGAATCTTTTGAGGGAGAACATTAAGGTAATTGGGTGGAACTTGGCTGACATATCAGGTATTAGCCCCTCCATTTGCATGTATAGGATTCTTTTGGAGGATGGGGCTAAACCGGTTAGGCATCCCCAAAGAAGACCCAATCCAACACTTTTGGATGTTGTTAAAAAAGAGGTTAAAAAATTGCTCGAGGTTCCTATTGCTTTGAAGGATTAGATGAAGACAACATTCACCTGTCTATTCGGTACGTTTTCCTACCGAAGGATGCCATTTGGACTTTGCAATGCCCCAGGTACCTTCTAGAGATGCATGGTGAGTATTTTTTTAGATTTCATTGAGTCATGCATGGAGGTATTTATGGATGATTTTACAGTGTATGGGTCTTAATTTGATGATTGTATCTCTAGTTTGGGAAAGGTTTTGAATCGTTTTATTGAGAAGAACCTGGTCTTAAAATTTGAAAAGAGTCATTTCATGGTAGAGCATGGGATTGTCTTAGGGAATGTAGTATCAAAACATAGGATAAAGGTTGATAGATCTAAGGTCGATATAATTTCATCCTTACCCTATCCTTCATGTGTGTGATGTTAGATCTTTCCTAAAGAATTCAGGATTTTATCAGCATTTCATCAAATATTTTAGTAAGATTTCTCTTCCTGTGTCATGATTACTTCAAAAGGATTCTGATTTTGTGTTTGATGATTCTTACAGGACTTCCTTTGATGAGATAAAGAAGTGTCTGACCACTCCACCTATCATTCAAACCCTATGGTGGGAGTTTCTTTTGAGCTTATGTGTGATACCTCAAACTTTGCGGTTGGAGTTGTCTTATCTCATAGGGTGGAGGGACATTCACATGTGATTGCATATGCATCGAGGACAATGGATTCAGCCCAATCAGACTACACAACCACAAAAAAGAAGTTTCTTGCCGTCATATTTGCTTTAGATAAATTCCGTTCATATTTATTGGGATCTAAAGTACTTGTTTGTTCTGACCATATAGCTTTGAGGTACCTGTTTAAGAAGCCAGATGCAAAGCCTAGACTTATCCGATGGGTACTCCTTCTTCAAGAATTTGATATTTAGATAAAGGAAAAGAAGGGGTCAGAAAACTTGGTGGCGGACCACATGAGTAGGCTTAATCACACACTATAGGATAACACCTTGGATCAGGTACCACTTCGGGACAATTTCCCTGATGAGAATCTTTATTCCATCTCAGGTATGCATCCTTGGTATAATGATTTAGTTAACTACCTTGTTGCCTTTGAAATCCCTGCAAATTTAAAGAAACATCAAGTCCAAAAGTAAAAGAGTGAGTCAATATTTTATGTTTGGGATGATCTATACCTTTTGCGCATGTGCAATGACCAAGTTATTAGGAGGTGTGTTCCTAATCATGAGTTGTAGTCTGTTTTACATTTTGGTCATACACTTTCTTGTGGTGGACACTTTAGACCCCAACGGACAGCTAGGAAATTTTTGGACTCTGAATTATATTGGCCTAGATTATTCCATGATGCCCATGTGTTTTGTAAGTCATGCACTCATTGCCAACACACTAGGAAAATTTCTAGGAGACATGAGATGCCCCAACAACCCATACTATTCTGTGAGATTTTTGATGTATGGGGCATTGATTTTATGGGTCCTTTTCCCAATTCCTTTTATTTTTTGTATATTTTGGTTTCTATTGATTATGTGATTAAATGGGTGGAGGATAAGGACACTATGACTGATGATTCTCATGTTATTGTGGACTTTGTCAAAGCACAAATTTTTTGTAGGTTTGGAGTACCGAAGGCTATCATTGTGACCAAGGGACACACTTCTGTATTCAGAATTTTTCTTCCCTCCTTTGGAATTATGGGTTGACACACAAAACATCAACACCATACCACCCCCAAACAAATGGCCAGGCTGAGGTTTCAAATCGTGAGTTGAAACAAATTTTGGAGAAAACCATGCAGTCGAATAGGAAGGATTTGATCAAGCACTTGGATGATGCACTATGGGCTTATAGGATATCATACAAGACACCCATTGGTATGTCCCCATTCTAGATTGTTTTTGGGAAATCCTGTCATCTCCCTGTGGAAGTCGAGCATCAGGATTGTTGGGCTATAAATAAATGCAACATGGATTTGGCCCAAGCTGGAATTCAATGGAAGCTGCAAATTCAAGATCTTGAGGAGATTTTATTATCTTCATATGAGAAATCAAGTCTCTAAAAGGAAAGATCCAAAGCATCTCATGACAAAATGATACAACAAAGGGAGTTTCATGTTGGAGAGAAAGTCATTCTCTACAATTCACGACTGAAGCTGATGCCTGGTAAGTTGCATTCCAGATGGTTAGGTCCTTTTGTTGTGACTAATGTTTTTCCTTATGGTGCAGTGGAGATCACACAAGAGGAAACTAGAAGGATATTTATAGTTAATGGGAAACGTTTGAAGAAATACATTGAGAGACTTCCTACTGATGTAGTGGATTTCATCACTCTGCATGACCCCATCACCACTTAAGCATATCAGGCTGTTCCTAACCTTTTCACCTCTTTATTCTTTGTCCTATTTAAAATTATAAATTTCATGTACTTATATCATCTCATGGGTTCACATTGAGGAAAATGCAATATTTTAAGTGCGGGGGAGGGTACCTTTTAGTTTATTAATTTCAATTGTTTTTTTGTTTTTCAATGATTTAAAAAAATGTGGGTTTTTCAAATTTTGTGTGTTTATTTTTCAATTTTTTTGTGTGTTTTTGAAACTTTTGAGATGAAATTATTCTCATAAACATTTTGATATTCATATTAATAATTGAAACAATTTATCCCATGAAACTGAGCTTAAATGAATGCTGAAAATAACTTTGTTTCAAGTTTAAATCTTTATTAATTTCATTAAAAGTACTATGAATTTTGAATCACATGTCACATCTCACTGTCTTTATATTTGAAATCAATTTTCTGTGAGGCTTCTGAACCATTATTTTCATATTCTTTACATTTACCTCATTTCTTGAGAGAACCAAACCATGCTTTATTTAACTAAAATTTGATTTATTCTTGTCAAAACTTGAGGGTTTGAGGTACTTATGTTTAAATGATTGAGGCATTTGTTTGGTATTAAAGCCCCTATTTCAAATAATCCTTTTTATAATGGCCTACCATGAACATTTAATCCTTGGATACCTTAGAATCCATGAAAAACCTGTTAGTTTAGCCACATTACAGGACAATTTTCCCTATCCAACTAACTCTTGCAGTGAAATTTCATAATCTATTTGAACTTAAGTGTGGGGGAAACTGTCTTGTGTTGTGCTACCACATTCTGTGATACTTTGGGTGGGAAGTTAAATTATGAAGATGAAGTGGAAATATATTGAATGATATAAATGGAGAACTTGAAATAATGGTTTTTTATGAGGCATGATATCTTTTGTTTCTTGATTTGGAATTGTTGAATCTCAAAGATATGTGTTTTAAAATTTGTTTTGATTTGATATTGATGTTAACTTGTCACAATTTTTTGGAATACATGATATGAGGTTTTTCCTGGGAGTGCAAAAGGGTAAGTGTGGGGGAGTTGTTAAAACAAAATTTTATTGATAATAAATGAAATAATTTCCTCACATTGTGCTAAATATGTTAATTTATAGAATAATTTGGATGAGATCATTCATTTGAAAATTTGATGGAAATTCTAGTTTTACCCTTTGAAAATTCACTGTAGTATTTTGAGCATAAATATTTTTTTGTAAGATATTTTGAATTAAAATTTTATAACTATGTTCCTGAATCAATTAGATACAAATTATATTGAAGATATGAGAGCTGGATTGTGCATTTGAGTGGAGTAAATTGGCCATGAAGACAAAGTCCGACTGAACTATCCAGATTGGAAATCACTTCACCATTTGGGCCGTATCTTCTTTATACAGACTTGTATTGGACCCAAATTTAAAGGTAATATCGGGGACATGATTATGAACAAATAATCCTTTTATAAGTCCAACTAATTAATGTGTTTTGGAGGTCAAATATGCAGTGCAACTTGGAGTAAAATATTTGTCCGAATTTCACTTTCACATTTTAAAAAGATTTGTAACCCTAGCCCTCCAAAACTCTATTTAAAGGATATTTTCACTCTTTGGGAGGTATGGTCGAGGATTTGGAAAGTTTTGGCCGAAAGGGTGGCTCTTGGGAACCCCTTAAATATCTTGGAAGGCGTAAGGCCTTGTGAAAACATCTCTTCCAAGAAGGCTCTCCTCTCCCACCTCCTCTTTGTATTTATTTTCTTTCATGTTTGTATCTTGAAATTTTATTCAATTAATATTCCATGTTATTATCTTTTCATATTCTTATTTTTCTTCTGGGGCTGGAATCTAAGAGTGGAGACAAGATTGGGTGTTCCCCAATCAACCCATTGCTTATGCAAAACGTCTCCATGATAACAACTCCACCCATGGAAGAGTGATTTCTTTCGCAGTTGATCTAATCCCCACTCCATTCATTTATTTATTTTGAATCCATGAAAATACTATAATTCTTAAATTGTGATAAATTAATTGACTTTTAATTTCTAAGTTACTCGATCGACTTTCACTTGACTGTGTTGTCGGGCTTGTGTAAACTGTGTGAGTGAAACCGCAATCGCAAAATCTAATCAAATTGGGATAGAATTGTAGGGTTCAAGTATCATCCCCAAATAAATTAATTCTAAAATATAAGGAGGATATACTTCCATAATAGAACATTGATCATAAGTTGGATTTTGGATCACAATCAAGGTAGGGTGCTACAATTGGAAGTCTTGAAGTTGATCGAAGGATCATTTTTCCATTATTTTTGGATGTGTTAATTTCCATAGGGTTTGGGGGTTGACAAGGTTATAGATTGAAATTGAATGAATTATAATCATATGATATAAGGATAAATTAATGATGAAGGAGGAAAATTAGATCAACTATGTCTTCTCATATAAGTGTTTTTAAAAAAATTGTCTTTTGATTGTTACTTCTCATTTTCTTGTTTAGTTTACTATTCAAAAAGTCACAAAACAAACCCCCATCTTTATTTTCATTGTTTTGAACTATTTTATTACTTACTTAAAGACTATTAATAGTTGTTTAATTCACTTATTCCTTGATATAACGACCTAGGTCAGCCACCGTGCTGCACTTAGTAAAATCACTAATAAATATTTTTGAGAGCGAGTGCGACAATGTTCATCAAAGAGCCATTAGAGTATGTTGACCAGATTGAAGCGAAAATTGATCGACTGGAAGAAGGGGAAGGAGAATATTTAACAGCATTTGAAATCTCATAATAAGTTGTATAATTTAAGCTCAATATTGAATAATAGGATAAATTCATTAATGAACTTACATCTATAATGGAGGAGAAGACTAATATAGTTGAGGGACTTGAAGAAGAAGTTGATAATCTAAGTATTAAATTAAAAACTGAATCAAAATCAAGGGAAACAAAGAAGAAATTATAGTATAGAAGATTCTCATATGTAGAGATGTTAGAAAGAGTTAAACATGGTTCAGAAGAAGTATAAAAGGGATTGAATGATCATTGATCCACAAGTATGGGAGGAATTGGATATGATGAAGAAACATCAATGACTAAAAATAGGATGATCCAAATTAAAGGAAAACATAAAGTTTAACATATCACAAAGGTTCCTGATATCCCAATAAAGAAATATTCGAATAAAAAAGAGAGAGAATATAATCCTCAAGTAACTACAAAGGATCTATAGTCAAGAATCATTACAGGATAAGGGGACATGAGGAGTAATGGAAGATAGAAAAATTTATTCTTATGAAATGTCAATTCTATGGATTTTTAGGCCATACCATGTCATATTGTGAAGAGGAAAGGAGCTATATAAACGGAGAAGCACCTATAATTCAAAAAAATAGAATGAGACTATATTCTTCATCATATAGAAGAAATAGTTTCTATGGATATTGTTTTCACTATTTTAATTATGGACCTAAATCTATTCATTGTAGACAAAGGAAAGGTGAGAACATTACCTACAGAACTCAGAGAAAAGTCAATACCCACCAACCAAGTGAAGTCAATATTGAAAATAGGTATTTACATATAAAAGTAGAATATGAGTAGGATAAACCCATTTATATTGAAAAGAGATTGGAAAGTCCATATTTAGCCTCCACCCAATCAAGTATATCATGGAAGGAAAAGAAGAAAATTGATAAATCCAACCTTATGGAAATAACTCTTAAATATAAAAAGAACAATGCCACTTAGATTCTCGATATAGGGTTCTTATCCCATATAATGAGAAATTCATATTTATTAAATAATGGTAAGAAAAGGGTTGATAGAATAGTGAGGTCCAAGAATGATGGTGCTTTAAAGATCAAAGGCAGTGGAAGTACAAAACTAGAAAATGATGAGCTTATGAAATCTAAAGTTCTATATGTGGACAATTTGCATCAAAATATCCTCAGTGTGAGTTAACTCAACGACTCGGGTCTGATAGTGTAATTTAATCAAAAGGGGTGCACTATCAAAGGAAAAAAGGGAAATATCTCATGAAAGGATGAATAATAGATGAAAATTTATTCCAGGTTGATAGTAAAGACAACATTTTTTACTTAAAAATTGAAGAAGAAAAAAAATTGTGAAATCAGAGCACTACAATATAAATAACCTTTTTTGGAGGTTTTTTAGCGGCATTTTACTAAACCGCCGCTAAACTATTTTTTCTAGTCCCAAAACTTCTCCCCTCGACCCCCGCGAGACCCCCCCACTAGAAAACGCCAAATCCCTAGCTCTCCTCCCCTCAGTGCACCTTGCCACCCCTTAGCATGGCTCTCTGGCCATCACTGTTGACCCCCCAAAGCCCTTTCTCACCTCCCCACTACAGGTCCTGACCCATGCCACTGCTCGATGCTTCTCACCGCCCCTCAGCATCATCCTTATTCTTCTTATTCCATCCTCTAGTTGTATGTGATTGTTATACTTGAATCTATATGTGATTGTTATACTTGAATTTATACATGTTTTAAAGTTATTCCATACTTGGAATAAAGGGGTTTTAAATGTTTTTTTCAAAAATAAGTTCATGTTCCAAGTTTTCATAAAAAGGTTTTAAGGTATTTTTTAAATGAATTTTGTGTTTTAAGGGGATTAAATGTACTTGGGTCTTGAATTGGTTAAAGTTTTTTATGGAAAATTTTCAAAGGAAAGGAAGTTTCGGGTTCTTTAATGGTTTTAAATGAAAGGGTTTAATGTTTAAAAATATTTTGAATGGGATTTTAAATGGTTAGTTTTAATTAATTATTTGAAATAGGGTTTCAAAGAGGATTAAAGTGACTTAGAATTCTAATTATTTTAATAAGTCTCATTTGTAACTTTCATAATGAACTACTTATAATGTATGTAATACCCTCAATTATTTACCCTTATGTTTAGATGTATTTTTATTACATGGATGATATTTTTGGTGTTGTTTATTGTAAGGGTGTTGGAGGTGAGGTTATATTTATATTATATTGTTGTATTAATCATGTAACTTGTTTGATTACTCGTCTCCTATTATTTCTATCATGGGTACACTAGGAACTAAGAGTGAGGTCTATATTTATGTTACACTATATAGTCACACACTATTTGTGTCCCCTGGTTGTGTTGTATACCATGGATAGTGGTGAGTTCCCCCTTTGATGATAGGAGCAGGATACTCAAGTGACTTGTGTCATTTGGATGAAACATATGTCAGTGGTAGGTATCATGTATTGGTAAGGTATAGGACTATATTAATTTATTACCTTTTTTTCCCATGATACTATATGGATTCAATTTGGGGACTCTCATTCCTTGTGTCCCATAGTTTGATTAATATGGTGGGAACCATGAATTTTTCTCCTTGTTTACTCTTATCTCGTTTGTAATGTGGTGACTTGGTGTTTTTTTTATAGTTTATGAGAATGGGTTTGTTTTATTAAATTGTTTTTGAAGTGTTTTCAAAAGGGTGTTTCTAAAGTATTTTTAAAATTTAAACTATAATGGGTGGTTTTAAAGAATTTAAGGGTTTTAAAGTAATATTTTTAAAATGAATATTTTCATTTAAAGAAGAAGAAAATAGAAGTTTATAAAATGGATGTTAAGGTGATATTTAGTTTTTCATGTGATTATCAATAAAAATATATTTTTTTAAAATATTTAAAACTATCATAAATGAGACGTGTTTTGAAAATACTTTCACAAAATCCTTGTTGAGATCCTACTGGGATTAGTTTTTCTCATACCCCATATACATCATTAGATATATAAAAATATTATGGTTTTATTTTTTAGGTTCCCTAGCCTTTTGTAGGTTTTTCAGACTTTTAAAAAACACTTGGATAAATTAAAAAATTAACCCACCTTTTTTATTTGGAAAGTGATACATTTCTATTTTCTTCAAGCATATTAAGAAGTGGAATAATAAAGAAGAAAAAAACATAAAAATATAGTTAAAAATTCTAATTCATTATTGAATGTTATGTTAACAAAAAATAAATGTATTTTAAAAAATAAATAGGCTCTGAAACATAAAACTATAGTAAAAAGTAAATAGATAATAAAGATATCAAATAATAGAATATAAACAAAATAATTATTTTATATTAATAATCTCAGATTACAAATGAGTTTTGGAACAAGGGTTTAACAGGTTATGGGGTAATATGAGAAGAAGTATTAGGCTCATTAGAAAAACGATTTTGTGGTTATGGAATCATGAATAGTCTGATATACTACCTTTAACTCCCTCGCCAATAGTTGAAAATTATAATTCATTATCCCATACTCTTCCTTCATAAAAAAACATGAATCATGGAACATTTCCAATACCTCCACTAGATTTAATTTTAGAAAATTATGTATAGGCTTATAATACTGATCATGGTTTCACATCATATCATTCATCTAGTCAAACAAAACCTAAAAACCAGGCTCTGTAGAGGTTAACTTCTCAACCAAAAATTTCTGATTTTCAATCAAAGCTTCAAGGGTACATTATCACAATATAAGATCTATTTTTTTTCTCATTTTAGAAAGATATTCTAGAAATAACTGAATTCATCACGGGATTTGTAAAAAACCCATTACACTGAAACTAGAAACTCTAGCTTGATTGGTAATGGATTTTATAGACTCAAACTTATTAGGAAAAATATTTTTTAAATTATCGAAATATTATTTAGAAACCATTTAATTTCTGATCTTTCCAACCCAAACTTATATCTCTCACTTGAAATCATCAAAATATTTTTTTGAGGCATGAGTTTGTTTCCATTTTATATTCCTAAATTCTATTCAATTATTATATGATTTGTCAATATCTTACCTTAGTGATATCAAAGTTATGATATCATTAGTTTTTCCATCTGTTTTGGTGTAGCAAAATATAGAAAAAACTACAGGGATGGAATCCTTGTTCTCCTCTTCTTTTATGGATCTTTTTAATTTGCATGATTTGGTTTTCTAGTGGGTGGGTTCATTATTTACGATATGTATTTATATAGGAAAAACTTATTTAACATATTTATATATTTTTTCAACTATTACATATGAATATCTTTCCCAATTTATTAATAGTTATGTGTTTTAATTTTTTTTAATATTGTGTAGGCACATTGTGACATACATGGATAAAAGTTGGATCATATTACCGAGGAACACACCTCATTATGTTAAGGGTTTGGATTAGTTTTTAGATTTTTCATTTTCCAATCGATCTGTTGAAGGGAGAATAATATGTCCATGTAATAAATGTAAATTTAGAATACGGTTGAAGAGAGATGAAGTTTATGAACATTTAATATTGAAGCAATTCCCTGGTCAATATTTGTGTCGGATTTGGAATAGAGAATCGAACATTACAGAAAGGTTGATCACTGATGTCAATCTATAGAATGAGCTCACAACTTCGTCAGCAATGGAAAATGAAATAAAAAACCTTATAAATGATGTATTTGGAACTGAAAGACACCACCATCAACATAAAAACATATCAAAACAACCAGATGAGGGTGCTACAAATACCAACGTGATAAGTGATGTTTTTGAGACTGTAGGACAACCAGATCAAAATTGTAACATATTAGTGGATCCTCATATTGATTATATGGAGACAAATGTAAGAGAAAACTTCACTATGGAAAATACATTTCATGATTTAGTTGACGATGAAAATCAAGATTTGTATAGTGAATGTTTGAAATATTCAAAACTTTCTTTTCTACTAAAGTTGTACCATATCAAATGTCTATGTAGAATTAAAAATAAGGAAATGTCCATGATATTGGAATTGTTAAATTATGAATTTTCTAAAGAAAACATCCCTGAGTGTTTTTAGGATATGAAAAACATTGTTAACAGGCTTGGTTTGAATTATACAAAAATACATGCGTGTCCCAATGATTGTATGCTTTATTGGTGAGAGGATTCAAGTAGACAGGATTGAAAAAATGTTATTCTTCTAGATGGAATTCAATGGGTGATGTTGGAAGTTTGAATCAATATACTACCATGAAGAAGAATAAAATGAACACACTTTCAAATGTTTTTCATTACATTCCTTTAAATCCTCAATTGCAAAGATTATTCATGTCATCGAAAACCACCGAACACATGAAGTGACATTCTATAGATAATAAAAATGATGGATTAATGTGACATCCATGAGATTAAAAATCATGGAATACATTTTATTCATTACATATAGATTTATTTTCTGATCCTAGAAATTTTCGATTGGGATTATTTGATGAGGGATTAAACCCATTTGGGACTTTGAGTACTAGTTATAGCATTTGGCCAATTGTTTTGATCCCTTACAATCTGACTTCCTGGATCTGTATGATACAAATTTATTTTATCATTTCAATGATTATTCCTGGGAAAAAAATGCCTGGAAATGATATTGATATATACTAGAAGCCTTTAATTGAAGAATTACAGGAGTTATGGAGAAAGGATTTTGAGACATTTGATGCTTCTTCTAAAAAAAGGTTCAAAATGCATACTACTTTAATGTAGACCATTAGTGACTTCCCTGGGCTTGGGAATTTATCTGGTTGGAACACATACATCGGTTTGGCTAGTATTATTTGTAACTTTGATTTTGATCCCAAAAGGCTACCTCACAGTAGAAAATGGTGTTTCTTGTACCATCAAAGATTTCATGATGTATCTCATAGATTTTGGCTGAACAAATCAAAATTTAACGGTTTCATTGATCGTAGACCACCTCCAAAGTTGTTAACTAGTTTTGAAATATTGAAAAAACTTGGAAATGTTGAAACAGAATTTGGGAAGGTTCATAATTTGAATGATAGTAGGAAACAGGTTTGAAGTGCATCGTCAAGTGAAATTGAAATGCAACAATAGAAGAAAAAAAAATATATTCTTCAAACTTTCGTATTGGGAATTTAATTAGTTGTGGAATAATCTTAATGTGATGCATATTGAGAAGAATGTATGTGACAATTTTATCTTCACATTGCTTAATGAACATGGAAAGTCGAAGGATCATCTCAATTCTCAGAAAGACTTACAAGTAATGAACATAAAATGTGATCTCTTTCCAAATGAGAATGAAAAGTATGCTCTAACAATTTTTGCATTGAAAAATAAGGATAAATATAAATTCCTTTGAATTTTAAAGCATGTGAATGTATCTGATGGGTATTAAAGCAACATATTGAGGTGTGTTGAATTAAAGAATTGTAAGTTACATGGATTGAAAAGTCACGATTCACATATTTTGTTATAGCAGTTACTAAGATTAAAATTTCGTACATTATTAACTGAAAAAGTTACTGCTGTTGTAATCCAATTCTGCACATTTTTCAAACAAATATGTGAGAAATCTATACATCTATTTGAGTTTGAAAATATTAAGGAGAGGTTTTTATTGACACTTTGTGCAGTGGAGATTATCTTTCCTCCATCGTTTTTTACTGTTATGATGCATTTAACTGTGGATTTGGTTGAGGAAGCTAAATTAGGAGGCCCTGTTCATTATCGATAGATGTATCCAATTGAGAGGTACTTTATTTATATGTTTTTTAGTTAAGTAAACAATTTTTGGAACTTAATTAAATTTATAATTATGTTTGTTTATTTTACTTCACATATATCTTGGTCATTTGAAATCATACGTGAGAAATAAAGCTCATCCAGAAGGCTCTATTGCTGAAGGTTATTTGGCAGAGGAGTGTCTTACCTTTTGTTCTAGATACTTGGATGATACTGAGACAATATTTAATTGATTTGGACATATTAATGACATATCAAATCAATCTAAAATACATAGGAAATCAAAAATATTTCCTACTATTGGAAAATCGGTTGGGAGGATCTCAAATGTTACACTAACAGAAATGGAATTATTACAGGCACATAGATATGTACTGATGAATAGTGAAATTGCAGATCCATTTATTGAAGAGTTTAGGATACAAAAAAAAGAAATGAGTGAGAGTCTGAACACAAAATAAGAGGGATATAATGAAAGCTGTTAATAAAGAACTTGTAGAATGGTTTGCACAACATGTAAGTTCATAAATATTTCAATAAATACGAATACTAGGTTGAAACATATATTTTGTAATTCTAATAAAGTATATTTCTTTTTTAAGATCATGAATACTGATACTCGAGTAGAGTTGTCAAAATATTTGAAGTTTCTTGCTCGAGGTCCTCTAAAACAAGTTAGAAAGTTCGACGCTTACAACGTGAATGGCTTTAGTTTTTATACAGTCGATCGAGAAGAGGGTTTGAAAACACAGAATAGTGGTATATTTACATTTTCTGAAGTGGGCTACTATGGAAAGCTGATCGATATTATTGAATTAAACTGCCATGGGCATTTTTCAGTTGTTTTATTCAAATGAAATTGGGTCAATATTATCATAGGTGTTAAAAGAGATTCCTTGCAATTTACTTCTATGAACTTCTCTCACTTGATGGATGTTGGTGATCGTGAACTGCATGATCCATATATCTTATCATAAAAAGAAAAAATGGTATATTATGTGAATGATGTTGCGGATAAAGGGTAGAATGTAGTTTCTCACGTAAAACAAAGATATTTTTATGATATGGGTGATGAAGTGGAATATTTGACCACTGACATTGAATCTAATCTACAACTAGAATCAGAATTATTTGTCCATCGTGATATTGAAAATATTATTCTAGAAAGGATTAATGAAGTGGATGAAGTAATGGAGCAAGAAACCAACATGAATGAAAAAGAAAATGATTGTATGTACAATTATGCATTCATTTAGCAACCACTTATTTCATTTGTGAAATCATTCATTATCATTATTATATATATATTTTTGTTAGTACTGTGCATATGTTATCATTTTTAATTTTTTTCTGCATAATTTTTTAGAAATATATGTTCTAAACTTAATTTTATTTGATCAAATGACAGGAATTCCAAGGAGGAAGCAATATACTATTTCATCAACCATTGCAACAGATAACGATCCATCTATCTCCCTCCCTATAGTATCTGAGCCACCATCTGCTTCCCCCCTACACTATCTCTCTCACCCTATGTGAGCGTCCCTTCAACAGCTTAGTTGTCGCCTCTCACTTTAGGAGCCTCAACAGTGGGGGAGAGGCGCACCACTTCTAGTTCTTCATGGGGGTACTGGAGGGTGAGTGTTATAGGAACAAATTTTAATATAAATAAATTTATTGCACTTTTTTATACTAACTGTTTGTTCATTAAATATTCAAACAATGAAAGTGTGGAGAAAAATATAAAAAGTTCAGATTTATGGAATCTGACTAGAGATAAGATAGTTGTCCCATTTCATTCATATGGGGTCCCTACAGATGATGACGCAGGATTACCTGGACAAATTTTAGGCCAGCTGGCCGTAGAGCCCATTTCCCATCCTATTTCATATGATGATTGGAGGAATATTCCTTCAATTTGTAAAAATAAAGTTTTTGATTCCCAAATAAAGGTAATTTTAATACATTATGGTGTAATTGAATGTCATGTTATTAATATTTTCAAAATGAATTTCTATGTACAGATGTTTATCTTCTTTACGGTTTTTGATGTGATAGTATGAAAATAGACATTGAAAAATCTTGGAAAAAAATGGAAAGACTTTAAATGGAGATTTTGGGGAGATTTCAACGATACTTCATTTACCTCCCAACAGATGTATGACAAGCTACCCAATGGGGTACACAAAGAGAAATGAAAAGTTTTTGTTGACAACCATCGTGATGAGAAGCAGATGGTATTTAAATATATATTACTATATTAATATCATTTTACATTTATACTTGTATTTGAAGAGTATATGACATTGAATACATTACTTTTAAATTCAATTTTATTTATTTTAGGTTCTTTCAAGAAATAATGCATCAAGCTGGGCTAAGTAGGTCATCCCTCACACTGCGGGGTCAAAGAGTTTTTCTAGAAGCCGATATACTCTGGTAATATTTTCATTAGTTTAAATATTTATAAGAAAATATTACTTGTTTAATATATTAAATTTTTGATTTATGTTTGTTTAATGCAGTCATAGAGTTTAGGGCAAGAAGCACCCCGAACAGAAGTGTGGTTGAATGTTCACAAAAAATCTGATGGAAGTTTTATTAATGAGCCTACCCTAGAAGTTGGGGTATGAACTCATTTTTCATTATAATAACTTATTATCAGTTGTTACTATGTTAATATATATTGCTTCTAATATGACTACTATTTTATTTGTTGGTAAAAATTAAAGAATTGTGGGATTCCAATCTTGTGGAGTCCTACTCACTCTCCCAAGATGACCCGGTTTCTAAAGTCCTTGGAAAGGAGCATCCTGGTAGAGTGCACGGGATGGGTTTGGGACCCATACTATCTAAGGTCTTTGGAAGGCCACTGGGTATTTCAGTTGCATCTACTCATGGTTGTAGTTAGTCCATACCACGAGATACTTAGAGAGAGATTGTTTCTCTATGAAACACAGTCAAGACCAGGGGGCTCGGATATCCGCTTTGTAGAAATCGTTGATTGATTTATATCAGAAGACGACTGTATCTACCCCTGGTGCTATTGCATCGACTAGTGGTGAGAAGGTATATCACAAAAATTCAAAATCATTTTTCAAACTTTTATTGGTTTTAAGTTTAAATATAAATATACAACACTATTTAATTTTTAATATAATGTTCTTACATGTGGTATCAGGAAGTAGAGATGGAGGTGGAGAGGGTGACGAGCTGTGTTCATCATTGGATTGTGATTAGTTGTATTTTTGATATGTTGGAAAAATATGGTAAGAGTCAGTTTGTTTATATATCATGTGTGGCACATAGTTTCCACCAAACATTTTCATGACCTAAAATTTTCTTGATTTCTCATGTTTCCTTTTATGTATTTTATTGATTTCTAATGTTTCCTTTTATGTATTGATTTCTCGAGTTTGGCATGCATCATATATGTCGATTCTTTATTGTCATGAATAATTTTTTATGATTCATTTTTCCTAAATTTATTAGGTTTGTTACCCAAGGATGAACGATCAACCTTCTTATTGATTTTCTTGGGAATATCAAGTTTTGTAACTCCCTTCAACCTGTTTTTAGTGGATAACCATTCTTTCTTCAAAATTTATACTATTCTCTTCTAATGTTTTATAGTTGGCATGTGATCACTCCCACTTATGCTTTCCTCTCATTCAAAATTTTTTTGATAAGAATTTACAAATATCTGTTGAACACTTTAGTGTCTTGATCCTGTTAAGGTAGAGGGACTGTCCACTTCCTCAATAGTAGAATTTACAAATATATATTGAACACTTGAGTGTCTTACACTACCAGAATTTGTATCTCCCCAAAATATGCATCTGGTGGATAAAATCTATAATACAATCCTGAAGCATGTCCTGTATGGTTTGGATCATCCTTCCCGACTACTCATCGATCTGAGGATACAAGGTTATACACAACTTCAACTATCAACTCATAGACTTCTTTTATAATTACCAAAACTGTGAGGTAAAATAGGTCGGCCCTGGGTGAACATCCCACTTCAACTATCATATCTGACGCTTGGTGATAATTTTTGGACAAGTAAATCAATGGGAAACAAAGCCTTCAATGTCACTTACTATGGAGGGCCACCAGAACATCCACTTTTCATTATTATAAATCATGGTCAGCCCTGGGTGAGAATCCCACTTCAAAGCATTATAAGATCTCATAAACTCATCTCTCATGGAATATGTGACCATTATCATGATACAAACTATAAACACTCTAGATATATCAAAATTAAATCATGAAATAGTTTCACATTCTTCCAACCTATCACACATCATGATACATTCCAGAAAAATATTCTAACTTGTCTTTACTTGTTTAACCAATGAAGACATTATCTCTAAGGATACCCACATTGCTTCTCCTAAACCCTCAACTACACCCACCAACTAGTCTTACAGTGAAGATAAGATCTTCTATTTAGCTAATGAAATCTGTTCTCCCATCTCTTACATTTTCTAGACCAATGCATTTACCACTACATTTCCATTTCTAGTTGAATACTATTTATAGATGTCAAACATATACAAGTACTCTATGAAATTCATCTGATAAAGATTATGTCCATGAAGTGAGAAAATATTATATGCACTCTAGGTGCTAAAGTACCCAACAAATCTCTCTCCTAAGAGGTTCTGTCATGATCATTTCAATGCATGGAACACAACTACAAACTAAAATATAGAATTAGAGTATTTCATCTTGTGGGTTAAAAGCTAATAAAACCCATAGTTAGTAATTTATCACTCTACATTATAAAATATACTAAGCTAGAACCAGATGCATCAGATTTCACAACATGTCCAATGTTAGTCTTAAGAATTCTTAGGATGAGAGTTGACAACAACCACTTCTTCAACACTATGAAACTTACTCACACTAGTATGTATAGTCAAATGTGAATCCATTCTTGGTAACTGTGGTCATTGGCAATGAAAATTGAGAGATCTCCAAAATGATTCTCCTTTAATTCGCATACAGTCCAATAAAACATCAACTATCAATTACATTCCTCAATTACGATAGATACACAAATACATCAACATACTCGAGATCAACTGATATCCCTGATTGTGAAACCACTATTTCCAAAAGTGACACTTCATGTACTTAGAATAAATTTTATGTACCCAAATCATACTAAACTTATTATTCAAGTATATATCATGCGATTCTTATGAAACTTTTGGTCTTATGGAATTATTTTGGATGTGGTATGTATGTGCATGTGAAATTGGAATGGTTTTTTTTTCAGGGCACTGGTACTGGGGTTGCAGAATCACCTGCATTTTGTTTTTTGTAAATTTGTCTTTAGCGGTGGTTTTAACTACTGCTACAATTTTGGTATTTTGCTATATGAGGCTATTAAAACGACCACTAAGAAAAATAATTTAGCAGCAGTTAAAACCGCTGCTACACAGTTTTCATATTCCTTTATTATTTCATGTAATTTATCTTGGTTTTAGCGGCAATTTTAACCACCGCTAAAAAAATAATTTTCAATGGGAAAACCACCGCTAAAAACATAAAAAACCTCTGCTAAATGAGTCCACTATGAAGGCTACCATAAACCACCACAAAATCAATGAAACCTCCATATATTGTATGCCGACACACAATTTAGAAGTGGTTATTTGAAACCGCCGCAGAAGCATATGGTGACAGTTGAAACCACCGCCATATAAAAAAAAACCGCCGCGAAATGGCCATTTTCCTGTAGTGGAGGTTGGTTAAAATTAATCAACGGATAATGGAAAATATATCTAATATGAAGATAGTCATCAATATTCCCAAAATGAAGAATGAATGAAAAAAGACATGTGATGATTTCATGTGAGGAAATATGGTCGGGAGTTCATATCAGCCGAAGAACAAAAGGGAAACAAATCTGATTGATCTCATCCATGCAGACGTATATGGTCCAATAAATGTGACTGGAACATGTGGAGAGAGGTACTTAATTATTTTTATTGGTTATTATAGTATAATAACCTATGTAATGATTATGTAAAGAAAATAAGAAGTTCTTGATTGCATGAAAAGTTATCATCAAATTACTAATAATGAAATTGGCCACACAATCAAGATTATATGATCTGACAATGGAGGGGAACACACATCCATTGAATCTGAAAATTACCTAGAAAAAAATTGAATAAAGCATGAGATGGATGCAATGAGAACCCTATATCAAAACAAAGTTATTGAATGAAAAAATAGGCAGGTGAAGAATATGGCCAAAACTATGCTGATTGAGAGTTGTATTTATCTTCATTACTGGAAATAGGTTGTTCAAGTAGTAGCCTGCACTCAAAATTGAATAGGGATTTTTATGGGAGAAACCAAGACACCATATGAGTTATGGTATGGAAATAATCCCTCTTTGAAGTATTTCATGTTTTTAGAATTAAAATTTTCATCCAAAATAAATAATAAAATCAAGGAAAGTATGGTGATATTGTAGAAGAGGGAATATTCCTTGGATATTCAATGAAGAGTAAATCATAAAAATGTTTCAATAACAATATTGTAAGAATTTTGGAAATAAGTGATGCCAAGATCATTGAAGTTAAAACTATAAATACCTCTAGGAGTTCATATACTAATATGATATAAGATGAAGAATAAAGTAGATAATTTAAAAATTCAAATACAAAAATAGAATAAGGCTTGCAGAAAAATCAGGGCTCACAAAATGATGATGATTCATAAGAAGAATTAGAAGAGGGATCCATGGCTGAAGAAACATCATTAGAACCTCACGGGAGAAATATAAGAGTAGAAATTGATCAATCCAATATCATTGGGGATTATACCACACCTACCCAAACAAGGAGAATGAGGAATGAAGAACATCTTATCTTCCTATCAAGTGTGGAACCAACCTTGTTTGGAAAAGAAGAAAAGGATAAAATCATGGGTTAAGGCCGTAAATGAAGAATTAGATCATATTGAAAATAAATAGATGTGGTTTCTTATTAAGATACCAAAAATCACAATGTTATTAGAACATAGTGGATCATTAAAAAAATTGATGAGCATGGAAATGTGATCAGAAATAAGGCGCGCTTAGTGTGTAAAGGCTATGCATAGATTGAAGTCATTGATGTTGAAGAAACATTTTCTCTTGTATCTAGACTGGAGTCAATCAGGATCTTCCTTTCCATGCCAATTCAAAGAGGGTACAAAGTTTATAAGATGGATATCAAAATGGAATTCTTAAATGTTGTTCTTGAAGAATAATTCTACATTGAACAACCATTGGGTTTTATGATTGGTAATGATGAAATTAATGTTTATTGATTAAGGAAGGGATTCTATGATCTGAAGTAGGCACCATGAGCATGGTATTATCTACTAGATTATTATATGAAGAACCTCAAATTTAATATAGGAGGTATCGACCATAATCTCTATTTGAAGAATTCTCATTAAGATCAATTTATGGTGCTTGTGTATGTGGATGATATTATTTTTGGCGGAATTAGGCAGGGATCAATGGAAGAATTTTCTAATCAAATGAAATCACAGTTTTAAATGTCTATGATTTGTGAACTCTCATAATTCTTGGGGATATAGGTGATTCAAAAGAAGGATTACACCTTCATTTCACATGAGAAATATCCAAGGGAACTTCTAATAAAATTCAACATGCATGACTCCAAACCAATTTAGACTCTGATTTCAGTTGGGACAAAACTTGTAAAGCATGAGGATGTGAAATCTATGGATCTCACCCAATATAGTAGAATAATTGGAATCTTATTATACTTGACTAAAACAAGGACGTATATTATATTTACAAAATTCTTAGTGTACCTCTTTTAAAGTAATCCAAAGGAATATCAGTTGGAAGTAATTAAAATAATAATGAGATATATTCAAGGTACTCTCAATTTTGGATTATAATTTGATGTAGTAAGTGATAACGAATTATCAATATTTTGTGATGCTGAATAGGCTGTATATGTGGTGGATAGAAAGTCTATAAGTGGTGTATTATTATTCATAGGCAACAAATGTGTGGGATGGTTGAGTAAGAAATTGGAAATAACTTCTCTTAGTACGAATGAAGTAGAGTATATCTATGCTACAATGGATTTCACTCAGCTATTATGGACGAATAAACAACTAACTAAAATTGGTGATGAGTTGAAACAACTGATGGTGATTCGCTGTGACAACAAGAGCACAATCGATCTTATGAAGAATCTGGTTCAACACTCTCAAACAAAACATATTGAGATCAGACATCACTTCATCAAAGAAAAATTTGAATAAGGTGTGATTAAAATGAAGCATGTTGGAACTGATGAACAAGTGGATGACATTATGACTAATCCATTGGTGTCACATGTGTTCGAGAAACATCGGTTGAACCTTAGTGTCCAATCACCTACCAGTGCATGAGGAGCTTATGGTTGGTCCCCTCTCCCCATTTATGTTAGTTGTTTTAATCTGTTTGTGGAAGTGATGTATGTTTTTGGGGGAGATACGATCTAGAGGAGTATATTTTAAGATATACAAGTATAAATATAGGTTATTTGGATTTATTTAAAAAGGAGTAAAATGAATAAATTCAACATTATAAAGGTTTTTTGGTTATAGGATTTTGACAAACCATGAAATTATTATGTGACATGATGAGAATTAGGTGTTATGAGGAAACAATTTATATTTATCAGAGATTATCCTAGATATATTTAAGTATTCCAAAGCACTAAAACCCAATTCATGCTCCCCCCTTTTTTCTACATCGATATTTTATCATTTAGACTTAGAGTGTTGGATGATTTGTTTATCTCCTTTCAGGTTTTGATACTGGCCGATGATTTATTGATTTTATCTATAGATTGAAAACAAACCCAAAGAAGGATATTATTGGAACCAATACTTTTCATTTCTATAAATGGAGTCTAGTTTGTGTTTATTGACAATCCACACTAGGTTTATCATGTATTTTTCAAGGAAAATGATCTTATAGTATAGGCCGAATACAGTGTCGAAGGTGGCGTTATTTACCGGTGTTTTCCAAATTTTTTGGCTCAAAATCAGGAGGATGGAGAAAAATTCACTAAAGGTAGTTTTCTAGAATTGAATCTTCTCAAATATGGTAAAGAAAAAGTTTTATGATGACTGGGTTTCAAAAAAGGTTGAGTTTGATGAAGGTGTAGAGCATCACGAATGTGCGATAAAAAATAATACATCTCTTCCACTATGGGAAGTGGATCATTCTGAATGAATGAAGGGTTATGGTAAATCTTCACAACTATAATAATATTCATGAATAGTTTAAATTTTACTAGAGCTTCATGAATAGAAGAGGTTCATGAACAAGATTTGGGAGTTTCATGAAAAATTTGCTGAGATCACGGGATCTTTGCGAAAGGCTGTGTCTATAAATAGGCTTCTACCCCCAATTAATTACACAAGAAAATAATTAGGTAAAAGGATGAATCACTTTGATTTCATGAATGATTTTAGCTTTATGAATCAAGTTTTCATTGTGAGCCTGATAATCATGAAAAGACTATCTTAGTTCTGATCAATGCTTAGGTATATCAAAAAAGGAGTTTCTTGATGACTATTTATTCCATGATGAGTTAGTGTTCCATGAAGGAATTTTGATTGTAAAAGGTTGTGAGATTCATGAAGTATCATAATGAAGGATTTCTATGAATAATGTTTTTGAACATCCGATTTTAGTGAATAATGATTTCAAGTGCATCAACTTAGGACTTCGGTGCAGGCAGAGTCTTGTACTAATCAAGGACAAAGACTTAAATTCCAATTTACTAAAGTGAAATTCATGTTGCTAAACTGAGTAAGACTTCACCCAAAGTAGTGATCTAGGGGGAGTCAATGAAATTTTTATGAGGGAGGTAGTGTGCTATCCCTAAAATCTTGTAAAGGAAGTGTGTCTGGAACAAACTGACTGTGTCTGAACTTTTGTATTCCACAACTAGTGAAGATTAATGGATTTGGGTATGACTGACACACTATTAGTGTATGCTCCTTACACTATCCCTTAGTGGTGAACCAAGTAAAATTGTAGTGTTTTCTCTCAACCTGTGAATGTTTAATTACTGTATGATTCCATCAGATGATTTTAATAAGTTCTTACTAATGTGGGAATAAGATTCATCACTGTAAAAGGAAAAAGTTGACACCGTGATTCACCCCTCCCCTCTCAGGGTGTTTCGGGGTCCTATAGCTCTGTGACATAAGCACATGGAAAGGAACCTATGAAAGAGAATACGCTATATACCAAAGTACAAAGACATGTTAAAGCTTATATGGAAACATATAGGAGCACGAGAAGGACCTTGGGTGGCTGAAGCATGCCGTGTAGTCCACTTACACGCCATGTAGTGCTACATGATTAGTGATCCATGTACCATTAGGGACACAAACTAATAGTGGATAGGGACCAAATTCCATGTGGGTCCCCTTACATATAGTGTACCCTTACTTTCCTTTTGAGGAAACTTCTACCTTTCGTATCTCTTTCATTTGGAATTGGATTTTGGCCAATGAGTAGCATATCCTGAGTGTTTTTCCGCATAGAATGCGACAATGGACTCCATAATATATTTTGAGATACGATGAGATATGTTCTAGGAATTATTATTATTTAGGTGATGATCGATGAAGGAAGTGATTAGGAAGGTTCATTAGGGAGATCAAAGTGTCACTCTCCTACTAGGCAGGGCATGGGTCCTCGATCGACCATTAGAGTGGAACCCTCTGGATAAGTGGGGTATGGGTCCTCTACTTACTACTAGAGTGAAACCCTCCTACAAGTATAGGGAATGATTCCTATACCTATCCACTGAGTGGAACCCTCCTACGAAGACAAGGCATGGGTCCTAGACCATTAGAGTGACACCCTCCAATCGGGATGAGCATGGGTCCTCTACCGACTATCTGAGTGGCACCCTCCTATGATATCAGGGCATGAGTCCTCAAACATTAGAGTGGAACCTTCCAGATGTACTAGGAATGGGTCTTCTATAGATTACTAGAGTATCACCCTCCTTTTGGGATAGAGCATGGATACCCTATCAACTATTGAGTGGCACCCCCTATGGATTTAGGTCATGAGTCCTCAACCATCAGAGTGACACCCTCATATCGAGACATGGCATGAGTACTCTAGATATCTACTAAGTGGTACCCTACTATTGGGTAGGGCATGGGTACTCTATCAACTACTTGAGTGGAACCCTTTTGTTTTATCAGGGCATGATTCCTTTAACTAGAGATTATTCCCCTAAAATGTACAACACAATGGTGTGGTGTGGTTTGAGTTAGATGTCTCTTTAGGTAGTTGCATGAGATGTTGGGAATCATTGATGGACTCTTGGAACTGTTGAAACTCTTTTACTAGGATGGGATGCGAGATATAGATCCCCTTTCTCTCTTGTTTTGGATTCTTTGGTTTGAGAATATGTGTGTGTGTGTGTGTGTGTCAGTATCCATGTCATTGGATTTTGTTACTCTATTTCTTTAGGTTGACCTCTTTGTCCATTCCTACTGCATCTTTTATTTCTCCCCCTTCAGATTTTGGTGTGTCCTATTGGGTATGTATATAATCTCCCCTACATGGGATTTTCCCACACGTTTTTCATCTTATATAGATGAAAGATAGGTCAGTATAAATTATAGAGAATCTTAGGGATACTTAGTGAATTTTATTGGGTATGATGGCTAGGGATTGGAGATCAAGATCCATGCTCTATTATCACTTTAAATTTCTAGTTTTTTTAGTTTGGGAAATATTTCTAGTTGGTTGTGTATTTTTCCCCTTTACTTTTTAGTTTATACTATCGTACTCTTTTTATTCCCTAGAGTCTTTTCATGAATGGTTATTACTCTATATGTTTCATCATTTTATTTTATTCCTATACACTTATGTATTGAGATGGTTAGGTGCTTGTGTATAAGTACATTAGCCAAAGTCCTACCATTATAGTTATTTCTTTTAGATATTGTTACTAGCCCATGGCCTATAGAGGTGGGCTTGGGGTAGTTATGGCTTGAGACCCATTGGTTTGGGTCAGGATGGATTGGTAATGGAGGTGTTTCGATCCTTGGGATGATGTTTGAAGTATTCCCCTTACAAGGATTTGGTTGAGATTTAGGGAAATAGTGTTGAAGTGTCTCGAGTGAGTATTTTAGGATAAGGAACCCAATATTGGTGTGGCGGCCAACATATCCATTCACCTATACTTTGACAACATGCTTGTCAGCTTAGTATACCAAGACATTGGTTATAGGGTACTTTGGTACATGAATCATATAAGATTGAGCCTTTTGAATTTATTCTTGATTTAGCTACCCATTATATATATATATATATTCTCATTTGACTATGGTATGTCTTGATTAAATTTTCAAGATGCCTCCACAGTTCCATCCAACCAGGTTACCGATTCCATATTGTGATGACTACCTGATGAGTGATGAGGCCTCAGTTCAGGGTCCATCCCACAAGATCATTCCTCTAGGTGGATAGGTAGCAGCACCCCCACCCATTGTATAGTAGATCATACCAGCATAGCAGGTTGAGGATGTGCACAGGCTTCGCACACTCTGCGAGTCTAGCACCAGAGGCTACTGAGGTTTTGTGGTGAGCTATATCCATAAGAAATAAAGGATTATCTAGAATCTATGACCCATGTATTAAGTATTACCCAGACATAGAATAATCTATTGGTTGTATTGGAAACTATCCTTTTCCATAGAGTAGTTGGATGTTGGTGGAGTGTTGTTACATAGATGAATAATGAGTCAAAACTCTCATGAAACGACTTCTACCAGTCATTCCATGAGGATTACTACCCCTACTTATTGTGCTAGGTTCAGATTCAGGAGATTCTAGAGCTATAAAAGGGAGGGATGATAGTTGCAGAGTATGCTGTGAGGTTCACATACCTTACATAGTACTCTATTGGTATGATCTGAGATGGATAATTCTATGTATATATGTTTGATTAGGGACTCTTCTGAGATATTCATGCTAGTGTGGTACCCTTATGAATTCCCACCTATGTTATGGTGTTGAAGTGGGCACTACTGACAGAGAGCTTCTTGTTATAGGGATTCTTGGTAGTGGAAATTATAGAGTTGAGTCAACTGCAGTAGCTAGTAGACACCAGTCAACATGATCATAGTGTATGAGATATTCCCAAGATCAGGCCTGGGCACATGGTTAGGGGAAGCACTGAAGACCAGGGTAGCCTAGAGTAGGGAGGTGTTATACATGTGATGGGAAAGGTCACATGGCACCTTATTTCCTGACTCGACATTCTGAGGAGCATTGAAAGATAGCAGGTGAACCGCCATGATTGAGGCAGGACCATGATCAGGGATCTCTTAGGTGAGGGCAGGGTGGTCCCCAGGGAGGCAGAGCAGGAAGAGGAGAAGGTGGAGCTCCAGGAGGAGGAGTTGTGGGTAGTGGATGACACTATGATATCCTTCCACCACCACGACCATGAATCCCATTTCAGGCTCAAGGAGCTGGCAGTCGTGACCATGGATAGCTATAAGCTATGGAGGTGTATGACATAGTGACACACGAGATGATTAAAGTTACACTCTGTCTTTATTATACACTTTATTTAGTATTATTAGACATAGTTGAAAGTCATTCCTTCATATATTTACTCCCAAAGTGAGATTTTGAGCTCCTAGTTGAGGCTTTAGCCCAAAATATTTGTATTGAGGTTCCTACAGGGAATAATTATTCTATATCTTTCATCTATCGGTAGTTTGAGATATCACTTGGTGGAGAGAGGTTCTCATGGGACCTTTTGGTCATCACTATGGAACCCTATAATGTCATATTGGGTATGGATTGGTTGTCTATGATCCAATACCATATTTACTGTCATTGTAGATGAGTCAGATGAATTCATACAGATGGGATGAGATTATCCTTTATAGGAGAGATATATATCTTGGAAAGGTGAGTGAGTTTTGGGAGAAAGAGACTATATACCATCACCCATTAGTTAGTGAGTGTATCCCTTGATGTAACAGGTGCTTCAAGCATATGTATCCCATCACCTGTAGAGGATTTTATGGACATCTTCCCTGGGGATGTTTCAGGACTACCTATGAGGTGGGATATGGCGTTTTGTAGTAACTTTATTCTTAGGACCATTCTGATATCTTCTTCAGCATATAGAATGGAACCTATGGGGATCCAGGTGTTGTGGTTGCGGTTATAGGACCTTAGAGAGAAGAGTTTTATCAGACCCAGTGTGTCCCCCTGGGCAGCTCTGGTTTTGTTTGTGAAAAAGACAGATGGGAGATTGTATCTTTGTGTGGATTATCATTGCCCAAACCATGCCACAATAAAGAACAACTACCACTTTATGAGGATTGATGACCTATTTGATCAGTTGTGAGTCATGATATAGTTCTAAAAAATCAATCTCAGGTCCTACTACCACTAGTTGAGAGTTTACAAGGATGATATTCCAAAGATGGAATTAAGATGTTGCTACAAACACAATGAGTTCTTATTGATACCTTTCAGTGTGATGAATTACCCTAATATGTTTATGGATTTGATTAACTGGATCTTCAAGCCACACTTGGACCATTTTGTGGTTATCTTCCTTGATGACATACTCATATACTCTACGTCATTGGAGGAGAATACAGACCACTTGAGGATGGTCCTAGATTTTTTTTGGGTGCACCAAATTTATGGTAAGATCTCTAAGTGTCTGTTCTAAATCCATGAGGTTCATTTTATGGGGAATTTCATTTCTGATCATGAAATCGCTGTGGACCCAGTGAAGATTGTAGTGTCCTATATTTTTGACCAGATTTAATTCTAAAGGAATTTGAATTTTTTCATTTAGTGGATGGTCTATTTTTTAAATTGAGATTTGGAATGAAATTACGAGATTTTTAATACATCAATGTGTTTCTTTTAGACTTGGTTTAAGGACCATGGGGTCCCTCATATGTTCCATTTCTTTTTGTGAGTACCGAAACTTGAAACCTAGAAATCGAGGAGAGTTGTTAGGGTCTCGCGATTTGTTTGAAACCATGCAGTCCCTAGTAGAAACCATGTGGCTTGATCCAATAGAGCAGGAAGTGCCACACAGTTTGGTCAAACCATGCACAAGGAGGAACATTGACATCCTATAAGTTGTAGGTTTTTTACATTGGAAAAATTCATGGTTTGTGAATGGTTTCCCAAATCATGTGCATGAACCGTGTGACCCCATTCTTGGGTAGTTCCTTAGCTTACGATTGGAGCATGGTTTGACCAACCGTGCAACCAAATAATATTCCATTTTCTATTGGGTGAATTTACTATTTTTCCCTTAACAAAACTAAAATTTAAACCCACTCGTCCTCTTCTTTTTTACCAATGAGTGTCCCCTTCTCCCTCACGTATGAATACTCCCCCTCCTCCAAGGTAGGGTTCTTGATTTCTTTTTTATCTGTTGTCTGATTTGAGTGCTATTGGTTCCTTCAGACCCCTCTCGGTAATATCTAAATTCCTCTTACTTATTTTCTCATTTTCTCTTCACTCTCACTATGCTATTTTAGTGAGAGATAATTCACCATATTTTCAATTAATTCAAATATTTATCTGATTTCTCTTAAACCGGATCAAATAAAGCCTCGATATTGGATGTGTCAGATGTACTTGGTATAAAGTAGGTGTTATAGTTTCTTTACTGAAGTTTTGATGTTTTTTATAGGGTGTTCCATTTTTATACACATCTAACTCTTCTGATGAAACCTCCTTTTTGTTAAATAAATTAAATTGAACCCATTTCCATGTCTGGTACGATCCTTTCAAGCATAAAATCACTATTTTGGGTGATCTATATGACTTTATCCACTATGATGGGTTTTCTCCTTCCTTACAAATCTTGGGCCTTGAGACTTAATTAGTTTAAACACCCTTGAGGGTGTGTTACACCTTTAATAAATGTCTTACATTAATTAATTAAATTAAGATAAATGTTAGACCAAGAGTTAGGCCCTTAAGATTAATGATTCATGCCATGGTTGGAATCCTTGAATGAAATGAATTAATTAAATTGGTTGAATGAATCTAATATAATTCCTATTGCTTCATGCATATTTCTTATAAATTTTTTATTGCAATTATACTTAAATTTCTCATACATACTGCTCTTTCCCTATTCCATTTTCTATATATCGTATGCAATTTGTTAAATTATTATGCATTGTTCCTTAGGTATTTCTTATATCTTTTTCTTTGTTACACCTTGATTATGTCTTGAACTTATTCTATACCACATGCTCTATACTTAAGTCTTGTTGTTCATTGCTTCTGATTATGCTTAAATCCATGTGTACATGCCTTGTATCCTAGTGCTTATGTTTTTCTTAGTGCCTTGTTCATGTTGTCTTACACCATAGTTGATAGGCTTGAGTTGGATGTTATGCTTGGGATATCTTGTTTAACATGGATTATTTTGATGCCTTATACAAGTCATGTGATTGTATATGTAACGGATTATGATATGTGCCTTGGTCACTATATCGTGCCTACTACGGGCCGGGAGAGAACATGGGTCCCAAGTTAAGGACACCATGGATGGACTCTCCATGCTCGATTCAGATCTACATGACATTGTATAAGTGATATTTTGGCTTTCCAGGTATGATCTCTCCCTGTAGATATTTTTTATACTCGTGAGTGACATTGGTTCCCTAGGGGGAACAACCGTGGATGGACTTATTGGAAAGATGGATACACCCTGCCTTGATTGATACCCGATCCCCAATGTGAGATACTTGGTACAGACTCATTTTTCACCATGCCATGAGTGATATAAGGGTCACTTTTATGGGTTGCCTTGGATAGACTCAGTGGTATTGGTTATATCAGAGGTTCCTATAGAGACCCTTGGGATTCCTTTATTAATTGACTTAGATGAAATCAGATTTACATTACATGATTTTAAAGATGTTTGTATGGATTAATTATGGTGAATTTTTATTATTCATGTATGATTTTAAATTATAATGCTTGAATGATTTCCATGGGGTTTTACTACCAAGCCAGAGCACAAGCTTGGGGTCGACTCACTTCTGTTACTTTATATTTATATGATTCCATGTACATATCATATTTTTTATATAGGTTTCCTTGGTTCAGATATCCATATTAGTCCAAAGTAGGTAGAATTGGTCAGGTATCCATTAAGGAACCCTGACTGAATTGTTATTTATTTATCACCATGTTTTCACATAGTTTGGAACACTATTATTTTTATAGTGCTTGAACTAGATTTACCTAGAAACCATTGGTGGTGGATGTAACGACCCAAAGTTTCATTAATGGAAATCCCTCTTGATCTTACTAAATGTCTCTTTATATAGAATGTTTTATAAAATGTCAACTTCTTTGGTTTTATGATAAGATTTGTGACCGTTACTTTTATAGTCGTTGAACAGTGATCACATGATTAGTATAAATATAAGGCTTTAACGAACCCAATTTTTACTCAGACAAAGGAAGCGATGGCCTCATCTAGTAGAATTGCCCCATAAGAAGCCCATTTGTCTGAGCTCGGAAAAGAGGTGGCGTCTTTGGGCTTCTCCCTTGACCAAGCCCAAGCTGAGCTTCATCATGTCAAGCTCGAACGTGACCGTCTACGGGAAAAGTGGAAGTTGATTGAAATTACCACTCGAGCGATGCTATCCGAGCCACCCCAAGAGTCTGTCACCATCACACACCTTACCCTTAGGTCTTATGAAGCTATTTTAAGGGGTTATGTAACAAATAAGTAGTACTATGTTCATGTACATTATTTTTGTATATAATAATGAATATAATTTCAAGTCATTTTTGATACATTGTAAATAGTTTTTAAAAGTACAAATGGTGTTTTTTAGTTATTATTTAATTAAAAAATCTATTTTATTAAATTAAGGGATTTTTGAATTAAATAATATTTTAATAAAATAATAATAATATTATTAAATTAATTTTTTATTAAAAATAAATGATATTATAATTTTATGAATGCAATTAAATTTTTTTATTAAGGTTTGAAATCCATTTTTGTCAAAACCCGCGAATTTTCGATAAATGTCGGTTTTTATTTTAAAAGCAAAAATTAACATATTTATAAATTTTTTAGATAAAATAAATTTCATTTCTGTAATCAGGATGTCAAAATTATCCAATAGTGAATTTTTCATAATTTTCTGAGACAGTCAAATTTTTGGGTAAAAATTAAATACCGTTTAAATATATAATGTGTTTTATGACATCATAATGACCCAATGTTGATGTAATAAAATACCATAATCCTTATTTTCGGCCAATATATGTTTTATCATTAAAATAATGTGATTTTAGGTTTGTTTGACTTACCTTTCAAAGCATTAATGGACCCCTCAAGACATATTCAACACTTTGCCTTTTTAAATTAATTTCCATGGGAGTGTGACTCACCTCCACATAAGAAACCTTATTATTTTAAGAAGTTCGGACTTGTTCCTTATAAAATATTGTTTTCTTCTTCCCTTTTCCAAAAACCATGGGATGATTTGTGGTTTGGATTAATTTAATGTAAGGGGACCCAAACCTAAATAATAAAGAATTCCCTCACCTTTCCTATATAAACCCACCCAAGCTCCCACTTCCTCCTCACTAAAATCCCTTGGAGTTCATCCAACTCTACCCTACTCTCTCTATAATCCTCCCAAGGTGCCCCAAGCTCCCAAGAAGCCTCTCACAAGCCTCTCTCTAGCCTTTGGAAGCACACTTCCAAGTAAGGGTTTTTTCTTCCTTTCTCATTTTTGTCAATTTTCTTTAAGTTGTATTGCCCTTTTAATTTCAATTATGAATGTTGGGGTATGGTTTCGCACCTCCCCCATACTGACTTATTATTGTTTTAATGATGTGATACCCCTTTCTCTCTCATTAAATGCCTCCCATGTACACCCGTTACTATGTCGAAATTCCGAAAGGAACTTCTCTCTCTTCTTTTACATTCAAGCAATAATTTTGTATCATGAATATAAATTCCATTAAAATTGCTGGGACATGTATCTATATGACCTCCTTACTGTCCATTACATGTAAATATGATGAGGAACCCCTTTCTCTCTCATCAACCATTTTTATGAATTCTTATGTCACGCCATTACGCTGCCGAAATCGCACCGATTTTCTAAGCCAATGTCGTTGTGTAGTGAATACCATGCCCATTTCTCCATCAATGGTATTCACCTTTATGAACATTCACTTATTGATTGTATAGTTTCATTTATGAATTCCACATTCCTTTATCATGGAATAAATGATTATGTTTTATGAATCCATGTTTTATGATCCATGTGACACACTTATGCATGAAATGAAATGTTTAAGAAGGGTGCGCCCTTATATCGCTCCAATGCATTGGGTAAAGTATATTATCATGATACGTCATGTGCAATGAGTGTTGACTCATGATAATTCAAGTTCAACGAGGGTTTACTCATGCTTTATGTGCAATGAGGGTTTACTCATGCTCCATGTGCAATGAGCCTTGGCTTATGCTAATTCAATGTTAAGTGTTGTTGCCACATTTCCATGTTATGATTATCATGATTTATCATGCCTTTATGTTCATGTTTATCTTATGCTCTATTGACATGCCTATTGCCTAACATGTATTTTACTCCTCTTGTTATTCCATGTGTACTCCCTTACTGGGCTTTATAGCTCACCCTTTTCTTATGCATGTCCTCAGGTTATCCCATGCAATGCTAAGTACGAGGGAATGTAGTGGTCATGTAAAGGTAGTTTTAAATAAATATGTTGTATTTCATGTTTCAAGATTTTATGTAATGATCCTAAGACCCAAAGACACTAAACCTCTTGATCTTATTTGTTGTATCAAGTGAAGTTTTATGTAATAAATCATGCTTAAGTTGTAATAAAAGCATGGTTGTCATAGTTGGTATCAGAGGATAGGTTTAGTTATTTTTGGGATTAGGAAACCCTAGTAAAGCCATAGATACAAGACTAAGTACAATAAAAACTTCCCTATGTTTTGGTGAGTATTGAGTAAGTGGGTTATCAAGCAAATACATCTCTGTCTAGATACGAACAGGTAGAGGCGGCTCTGGCACAGATGTATCCTAGAGGTAAAACCCGAAAACACCGCTTTGAGCTAGACTGGAACGGGAACTGGTGCATGACAATGGGCCTTGATGCACTCTTGGTTACGACACTCCTGGGGGATATGTTTTGATAAATTCATAAGCTTAGTATGAACCCTTATTAAGGGAATTAAAAAAAATGCCCCTACGAATATTTGTTAGAAAGTAGATCATGAAAATCCAAGATTGAAGCCTATAGACTCATTAGTTAAGGAATGAAAGTTTATTTATAAGTCATCAAATTTTTTATTTGGATTACCCTTTATGTGTTACCCCTAACTTTCCTTTTATTCCATCCAATGGCTGGTAATAGGAGGACTCGGGCTAACAACCATTGTGAAGATCAGTGTGATGACTATACTAATGAGATGCCCAATCCAATGGGAGCGGGAATCGCGAACTTTGTCATGCTTATCTCTCAGCTAACTCAAGTTTTGAATAGAAACACAGGTCAAGAGGAACGTCCAGACCCCCCTAAGAAGGAATAAGTCGCTATCGAGAGCTTCATGAGGCAAAGGCCTCCTACTTTTAGTAGATCATCCGATCCCACGATCGCTGAACAATGGATCAACTCCATTGAAAAGATATTCTCCATCCTTCAATGTTCTGAAAAAGAGAAGGTTCTCCTGGTTGCTTATCGTATGGAGGGTGAAGCTGATCAATGGTGGACGTTGATCAAAAATACAAATCCCGAGGAGGAGATTGAGGCTTTGGAATGGAAGGAATTCCAGAAGATGTTTTTCAATAAATATTTTCTGTGCACCCTCTGGCTTAAGATGGAAAGGGACTTCCTTTCCCTCAAGAAAAAAGATGAGGAATCTGTTGGAGCGTACGAGGAAAACTTTACAAGGCTTGAATGATACGCTTCTGGCTTTGTCGTTACCCCCGAATGCAAGGTTGACCGCTTCTTTGGTGGGCTGAATCATAGATTGCGGAAAGCATTAGCGATCCGTGACTTTGACAGCTATGAGGAAATTGTTTGATGTGCCCTCAAGGTTGAAATGGAGATCGGGGAATCACAGGGGTATCATGGGGACAAGAAGCATAAGTTGGACTTCAATGCTAGTGGTCTGATCGATAAATCCAATGCTGCTAAGAAGATCCAGCACCCCACTTGCCAAAAGTGTGGGAAGAAGCACCCTGGAAATTGCCTTAAGGGGACGAGAAAATGCTTCAGGTGTGGAAGAGAAGGACACCTAGCTATTAACTGTCGGCAAGAAGGACCCACGGCTGCGACAAAGGAGAGGAACGCTCCATTTGAACCTCAACGCGTTGTTCAATGCTACAAATGCAAAGAACCGGGTCATTTTGCAAACCAGTACCCTAATCTAAGGGTTA
This sequence comes from Viscum album, assembly GCA_963277665.1. Taxonomy (NCBI): domain Eukaryota; kingdom Viridiplantae; phylum Streptophyta; class Magnoliopsida; order Santalales; family Viscaceae; genus Viscum; species Viscum album. Next base: position 657,368,009 of record OY728128.1, on the reverse strand, counting down.
TCGGAGGCAACCAACAACCTCCAAGATAGCAAGGAAGAGCTTTTACCATCACTTTTGACAAAGTGAACCCCGACAATGAAGTGGTGACAGGTACGCTAGTTATTCATTCAAGAATAGCAAATGTACTTTTTGATTCAGGTTCTACGCATTATTTTATATCTCGAAAGTTTAGTAGAACAATCCCAGCACCACCACAAATCATGGAAGTAAAGATGTCAGTGAGTACGAAAAATGGGGAAATCATTGCATCCCATGAATATAAGTCCTCCCCTGTTATAATCTATGGATTGAATTTCCCGGCGAACCTCATCATACTCCCTCTGGTGGAATTTGATGCAATTCTTGGCATGGATTGGCTTTCCTTATATAGAGCCAACATAAATTGTCGGGAGAGGGAAATCACACTCCATATGGAGAATCGACCCCCAATTCTTTACAAGTGTCAGGAGAAAGATGAATCTCATTTATCTCCATCATATAAAGCATGGATATTACTGCCTTATGAGCATGCATATCTGGCTCAGATGATTGAGTCCAAGGAAGAAACCATCCTTGAAGAAATGCCTATTGTGAGGGAATTTGCTGAAGTGTTTCTCGAGGAACTGCCTGGTCTTCCTCCAAGAAGAGATGTTGAGTTCTCAATTGAACTTATACCAGGGGTACTACCAATATCCAAGACTCCTGAAACGCATGCCGATTGTCGCCTATAGACTGGTAAAAGTTCCGGTGCTCTGCTAATGTGTATAGCAGCACTCGGGTCGAATCCTCGGCGATGATACTTTGAAATAGTCGTTTGTTTTTAGTTAATTGTATTCTGATTGGGGGGTTTGTTTACAGAGCTTATGAAATAATTTATGGATGATCTTTGATTCAAAAAATTGATAAATATTGGGGTGAGTTAATTATTAGGGAGTTAAGCTTGTGATATCCTTGAGCTTTGCTTTATATTGCATTTAAATTAACACCCACTTCACAAGTTGACATCGTTTAGAATTCCTAAGTGTTAAAGCTTTAACCCAAGACTTAACTTAATTAGGATTTTAATCTCAATAAGTACATGTTTGTGGTAGTGTATTTGTAGTTCCAATAATCCATGGAAACCACATGCTAAACAAAATATGTCATTAATCCATGACAAATTAAGTCCAACATACACAATGTTAAATTAACGAATACTCATCGAGAAAATACTCTCAATCAATTAACATCCCTAAATTATAACTCACCCCAATGAGATATTTACTCAGCCATTTGGTTGTTTAATATTCTGGTTATAATAATTATGATGATAAATTAATAATAGAAGAAAAAGAAAGGGATTAGAAAAGAGTGGTACGTCGACACACACACACACACACGAACGATGATGATAATTAAAAACGGATTTTGGATTGAATGAGGAAGCAAAAAAAAAATGGAAGGGGATTAAACTGAATTTAAACTATTTTAAGAACATAAATATTAAACTACAGAATGTGGATGAGAATAAGAGATATTGAAGAAGTAACTTTCATTAAAACAGAATTACAAAGGAAGAGACTTACAAAATTACAAAAATGAAGAACACGAAATTAAGTGAAAACAAAGAGAGGAGGAAAGGTCCCTCAAGTGAAAACTTGAGTATGGAAGATCCTCCCAAGCCTTTGTAAAGGGATTGTTCATGCCAATATGTTCTCCTATCTTCTGAAATGCCAACCCTTTTGAAAGGAGAGGAGGGGATGTATTTATAGCTCAAGGTGGTGGACAGTTTGCATTCCCAATCTGTCCCTCCACTTTCATAGCCAATTTGGCTATTCAGACAGCCGAATATTCTAATATCTCCTTCTTCAAAGTTTTAGAAAATAATGTTTTCCGACTACTCTAAAAATTTGGAGTCATTTGGACTTCAGTATCAAAAGTTATGTCCGGTTTATTAAACAAAGTTAAACTGTCCATTTCAATCCAGTCTTTTTCAAGTCCATAATGTGAAAGAGTTTTTGAATATTAATATGCCTTAAAATACGAATGGGTTATTCAACAAAGTCGGCCGCATATATCTCCTCTTTCACACTGCAAAATATCAGCTCGATTTGATTCTTACATCATGAGATATGTCATGCATACTATACTGATTTTAATTCTCGGCCAGAATGGTGGGATGGACTTCAAAGCTTTATTTGGGCCTCTTGTACTTGGATTGGGGCCTTGAAATTTTTATACAAGATGAAATGTAGTGTCCCCAGAATTATTGTGGAGAGTTAATGTTTTTGGACTTCTGTATTGAGACCAGTAAATCAATATTCAAGGCTGGTCCAGTTTGTTCACAGATTCTTTTGTCTTGTTTGTGAGGACCATATGACCCTTCAAATGGCAGAATTGGCTCATGGTACCTTCTAATGAAATGTTTTATATTGAAAGGAGAATCCTAAAAAACAATAACCACACAATTTGGATCAGTATAGTGACAGTTATTATTAAAACATTAAACTGACTCAATTGGACTACTTCTAAAAATGCTCAAAAATTATACTTAATATTAAAACATTAATATTTCACACAAATTATGCACATTTCATATAAAATCAGTAAAGGGGGAATATAATAAGTCATGAAAATATTAATAACATCAACTCCCCCACACTTAGTTTTGTGCATGTCCTCATGTGCAACAAATATAAAAACATGACAAAATCATTTTCACTCACCAACAGATATTAAAATTTTGTTTTCTCCAATCAGGGGAGGTTTAGACTATTTCACTCGTCCATTTTGAATTCCACCACAAGTTGCTAAAGAAACAATGTTCCAAAACTAATTCATTTTTTCATGATCAAATTTAGAAATGGAAAACATGGACACTCAAAACTCACACCTCTCAAGATGATAAAATTCATTTGTGGAGGTTCACTCTTTCACCAACCAAAAGTGAAAATCATAGAGTTTGAAAGAGATCTCAGCTTCCATTATCCATTATAAAGTGTAAAAGAATAAAGAGGACTTTTTATGGGATTTTCTGTGGCTATGGGATCGTAGGATTATAATTTCCAAAAGGGTGGAAAAAGGGGCTAAAACACTAACATGGATAAAACAATGCACAGTTTTTTTTGAAACTGAAACATGGAAGAAAATGGAAACACATTTTTACAAAGGGAAAAATGAAGCATGACACAAAAGTGGAAGAAAATTTGAAGGGGATGAGAAGATGGAATATTTACAAAACACAAATCTTCTCCCAATAACATAAGTGTTACTTTTTCTTTTCATTTCTTTTTTTTGTATTTTTTTGAAAGTTGAACTTGAAATAGATCTCACACTAATCACCCAACCCATGTTTGATCTCCTCACGACACTAATTGTAATATTTATAACAAGATAAAAGGTTGAGGGAGAGTGATTTTTGACCTAACCAAGACACAACCCATTCTTTGCATTTTTTTTTGATTTTTTTTTGATTTTTTTTGAACACATTACAACAAAACTCACTAAATTATGACATCTCCCCCACACTAAAATGGATGCTTGCCCTCAAGCATATGAAAACACATTGAAAATCAAGAAAAGGATACCCAAAATGAAATCCATCCTCCCCACACTTAAATTTCAAGAAATTATGCAATGTAAATCCATGTAGATGTTGGGTGGGACAAGGTAGTGGGTTTGTAATGTGGATTTCAAAGAAAAGGTTTACATAGGCTTAAAGGGGCTTTCAAAAGGAGGATTAATGTAGGGTAATGGGAGGCTATTTGGCCATTGTGATTCTCATGAGGTTAAAAAAATTGCCTCTATCATATTAATGCACACCAAAGTAGGAAATTCAGCTCGAAGGTCCACAAACTCAAGACTCACAAATGGGGGTGAAAAACACACATTTTGAAAAGATGGCCATAGGTGGCCTTGGCATGAAAGAAAATGTTGTTCCTCACGGTTTGGGAAAAGCATTTTCCAAATCAAAAATTGAGCATTCAAAATTTGTTAATTTTGACACAAAATTCTTTATCCAAAGTAATGATGAAAATACAAAATTTTTGAGATGAAAACATGTCTGTTAACTCCCCAAAATAGTTGTACAAAATTTCAAAACTCGATGGTGAGTAAGCATGACTTATAATTTTTTTTGTATTTTTTAAGTGATTTTTTTTGGTTTTTTTTTGGTTTTTTAGGTTTTTATATTTTTTTGTTTTTTTATAAAGATACACCCACACAAAAGAGAAAGTGAAAAAGAAAGGTTTTGATAAAGAAAGTGGTAAAAAAATGAAGGAGAGAAGAAGAAGAAGAAGAAAGAGGTAGAGAGATGAAGAGATAGAGAGAGAGTTAAAGGTAAAGAGGTGCCCCCTGGTTTGGATTTGGTGGGTTGCCATCTCCATCTAGTGGTGGGTCGGCTAGAGAATTTGGGGATTCGGTGGAAGTCGAGGTGGTTCCAGGACAATGGGAAGTTACCTGAAAAATAAAATTCATTATTCATCTAATGAAAAACTAAAAAGAAATTGAAATTTCCTAAAAGTAAAAGAAAACATGGGTTGCCTCCCAAGAAGCGCTGCATTTATTTGTCTACAGTTGGACAATTGCAGTGGACTACCCATAGTCTGACGGTGGCCATCGTATTTTCTCAACTCCAGTGTGCTTCTAGAAAAACTTTTTCTTTGGAAGGCCTGATGATTCATTGGATAATTTCTTCCTATCCTTGTTGGTGTGCTTGAAATTCAATGGGGGTGGAAAGAGAATATTTCTATCCTCACTTTGGTCTTCAACCTGAGGAATGATGTTATCCACAATGTTTTGGTTTTCTATGCTTGGAAATTCAGGAAGATGGTTCAATTCTGATAGTTCATTTTTGTGAGGATTAGATAACACAAAAGCAGAGTATGATATCCCAATTGTTTTTGACTCATTTATTTCATCACTTACCGATGTAGAGTAATGAGGATCAGTGGAGTCATAAGACTGAATAAATTTTTTAATATCCTTTATTTCAATGTTTTTCACCAAAGAATGGTCAATTTCAACCTCACCAGTGATCACTTTATTAATTAGGGTACAAATATCACAAACATCACTACCATCAGAACAATATAAACACATTGGTTCAAGGTTCACTTCACATATAATAGAATTTTCAGAATCATGGATAGGAAAGGATGAATGTGGGATAATCTGATCTAAATCAAAAAATGAGCATTCTAGTTCATTTTCCTCATTACCATCCATGTTGGAGCATTGGAGGTCAGAGGTGAGATGAGATTCCAAATAGTTTTCAAGATCCTTTAGATCAATGGAGTTTGCATTTGTAATGTCAACATCAATTTCACCATTAATCACTTGGTTAATGAGGATGCAATATTCACAAACTCCTCTATTAATAGAACATGAAGAACATGATGGATTAGGATTCAACACAATCTCAGAGGGAGTTTCAGAAACATGGATAGAGAATACAGATTGATTCTCTAATGGGTATCGCATGGATTGAAAAATATTGAACTTGACCATTTGGTCTCCAAATTCCATGGATAAGATGCCAGCATGGACATCAATTTTGGTTTTAGATGTCATAAGGAATGGTCTTCCTAGAATTAGAGGAGATTTGCAAGAAGTTGTCTCACCTTCCATGTCAAGGACATAGAAATCAGCAGGGAATATAAGATCATTGACTCGGACAAGGACATCCTCAATTATTCCCTCAGGACTGGATGTGCTTTGATTAGCTAACTGAATGACAACACCCGTTGGGTGCAAGGGACCTAGACCAAGGTTGGAGAATATGGATTTGGGCATGACATTAATTGAGGCTCCTAGGTCTATGAGTGCATCATCAAAGTTGGAACTTCCAATTTGGCATGGAACCGTAAAGGTACCTGGATATTTGCACTTAATGGGTATGGACTGCTGGGTGGAAACATTTTCAAAGGTCCTAAGTTGCCTCTTGTGGGTACACAACTCCTTGAGAAACTTGGAATACTTAGGAATTTGTTTGATGGCATCTAAGAGGGGAATGTTGACTTCAACACATCTAAACATGTCGAGCATTTCAGGATCAGGTTCAGAGGACTTCCTTGGTTTAGAAACAGCTTGAGGAAAAGGAATTAGATTCCTAAGTGGAATGAAAGGAGGTGAGGGAATGGATTCAGGTTCCTTTTCAATTTTCTTTTTCTTTTCATTTTCTAGGTCAACATTCAAAGGAGGGATAGAGGACTTATCTTGAGGCATAGCAATGTTCTTTCCCGATATAAGTGCAATTGCACTTACATTACCCTTGGGGTTGGGTAATGGTTGAGCTGGGAGTTGGGAAGAATTTGATTGTTTTTGCTGGCTCAGGTGGGATGCAAGTTGACCTATTTGAGTTTCAATGTTTTTAAGTCTAGAATGGGTGAAGGAGGTAAGATATTCCACTGCACTTTCCCATGGTTTCTTGGAAGAAGAGGCTTGTCCCGGATTGTGATTACCTTGATTTTGGTTCTTGGGAAAGCGATTGTATTGGTTTTGGAATTGGGAAGGCTCACTAGGATAATGGAATCCAGGAGGATTATTGTTCCTTTGAGGTTGAGGAACAAAAGGATAAGGTTGATGGAAGTTACCACCACCTTGACTATATTGAAATTGGTTTGGATTTTGAGGAGGGAATTAAGGGGGATGAGAGATGGTATTACCATACCTCAAGCCTGGGTTAAAGGTAGAAGAGAAAGGCTCAGAGTGAGGTTGGTTGAATTTTCTAACAAACTGACCTGATTGTTGAGGGTTGGGGTTCTGCTAAGCATATGCTACATTGAGCTCCATTGGTCCAGATGAATCAGATTGATCCTCTTGAAGTTGTGGACAAGTGTCAGTTGGATGAGATGAAGAGTTGCAGATTCCACAGTTTTTGATTGGTCCAGGAAACATTGATTGCGGAGAAGACGAGGTTGGGGATTTGGTAGCCACAGCTAGTTGTCGCACAAGACATGTAAGTTCACTCATCCACTCGGTCATTTTGTTCGGCTCAATTGATTGATTATCTTGGGCTTGTTTGAATTGAGCATGTGATCGAGTATGGAATCGTTGTGTGTTTGCACCCATGTTACTTATGAGATCTCTTGCAGCTGCTGGAGTTTTGTCAACAAGAGAACCACCACTTGCGACATCAATGAGGGTTCACTCCATAGCCAATAACCCCTCATAGAAGTATTGGATCAAGAGTTGGTCAGGGATTTGGTGGTGTGGGCAGGTTGACACAAGCTTTTTGAACCTCTCCCAGTACTCATGGAGTGATTCATTTGGGAATTGACGAATACCACTTATTTCCTTTCGGATGGAAGCGGTACGAGAAGCAGGAAAGAATTTTTCTAGAAAGAGACGCTTCATGTCATTCCATGTAGTTATGGAACTAGAAGGAAGGTAGTAGAGCCATGACTTAGCAGTGTCATCTAGGGAGAAAGGGAAGTCTCAGAGTTTGATTTGTTCTTCAGAAACCCCTTGAGGCTTCATGGTAGAGCACACCACCTGGAACTCTTTGAGATGTAGATGCGGATCCTCACCGGCTAGCCCATGGAAATGAGGTAGAAGATGAATCAAACCCGATTTTAGTTCGAAGTCAGCCTCTATGTTTGGATATTGAATACCAAGGGGTTGGTAATTCATATTAGGGATAGCAAGTTCTTTCAATGTTTGTTCCCTAGGATTGGCCATATCGAATTCAATTGGTAGGGCAATGATTGGTTCTTGGGTGATTTGGTTATCCCTAATGGTCCTCCTAAGTCGACGAAGAGTTCTATCAATTTCAGGGTCAAACAAATCAGAGGGATTGTTTGGGAGGCCACGGGGCATTCAGAGAGATTTAGACAGGATGAGGAAGACGGTTTTTACTTTGTGTTTTTTTTTTTCAGTTTATGATTTTTAAGAGGAAGACGGGTTTTTCTTTGTGTTTTTTTTTTCAATTTTTTTTTAAAATTTGTATTTTTTGTGTTTTCTTGAAAATAACCAGAAACTAATGACTACTTAAAGCACCATCCCTGATAATGGAACCATTTTAAATGCATGGCCGATTGTCGCCTATCGACCGGTCAAAGTTCCGGTGCTCTGCTAATGTGTATAGCAGTACTCGGGTCGAATCCTCGGCGATGATACTTTGAAATAGTCGTTTGTTTTTAGTTAATTGTATTCTGATTGGGGGGTTTGTTTGCAGAGCTTATGAAATAATTTATGGATGATGTTTGATTCAACAAATTGATAAATATTGGGATGAGTTCATTATTAGGGAGTTAATATTGTGATATCCTTGAGCTTTGCTTTATAGTGCATTTAAATTAACACCCACTTTACAAGTTGACATCGATTAGAATTCCAAAGTGTTAAAGCTTTAATCCAAGCCTTAACTTAATTAGGATTTTAATCTCAATCAGTACATGTTTATGGTAGTGTATTTTTAGTTCCAATAATCCATGGAAACGACATGCTAAACAAAATATGTCATTAATCCATGACAAATTAAGTCCAACATACACAATGTTAAATTAACGAATACTCATCGAGAAAATACTCTCAATCACTTAACATACCTAAATTATAACTCACCCCAATGAGATATTTACTCATCCATTTGGTTGTTTAATATTCTGGTTATAATAATTATGATGATAAATTAAGAATAGAAGAAAAATAAAGGGATTAGAAAAGAGTGGTACGTCGACACACACACACGAACGATGATGATAATTAAAAACGGATTTTCGATTGAATGAGGAAGCAAAAAAAGGGAATGGGATTCAACTGAATTTAAACTATTTTAAGAACATAAATATTAAACTACAGATTGTGGATGAGAATAAGAGATATTGAAGAAGTAATTTGCATTAAAACAGAATTACAAAGGAAGAGACTTACAAAATTACAAAAATGAAGAACAAGAAATTAAGTGAAAACAAAGAGAAGAGGAATGGTCTCTCAAGTAAAAACTTGAGTATGGAAGATCCTCCCAAGCCTTTGGAAAGGCCTTGGTCGTGCCAATATATTCTCCTCTCTTCTGAAATTCCAACCCTTTTGAAAGGAGAGGAGGGGATGTATTTATAGCCCAAGGTGGTGGACAGTTTTCATTCCCAATCTGTGCCTCCACTTTCATCGCCAATTTGGATATTCCGACAGCCGAATATTCAAATATCTCCTTCTTCAATGTTGTAGAAAATAATGTTTTCCGACTACTATCAAAATTTGGAGTCATTTGGACTTCAGTATCAAAAGTTATGTCCGGTTTATTAAACAAAGTTAAACTGTCCATTTCAATCCAGTCTTTTTGAAGTCCATAATGTGAAAGGGTTTTTGAATATGAAGATGCCTTAAAATACGAATGGGTTATTCAACAAAGTCGGCCGCATATATCTCCTATTTCACACGCAAAATATCAGCTCGATTTTATGCTTACATAATGAGATATGTCATGCATACTATACTGATTTTAATTCTCGGCCAGAATGGTGGGCTGTACTTCAAAGATTTATTTGGGCCTATTGTACTTAGATTTGGGCCTTGAAATTTTTATACAAGATGAAATGTAGTGTCCCCCGAATTATTGTGGAGAGTTAATGTTTTTGTACTTCTGTATTGAGCCCAGTAAATCAATCTTCAAGGCTAGTCCATTTTGTTCACAGATTCTTTGGTCTTGTTTGTGAGGACCATATAACCCTTAAAATGGAAGAATTGGCTCATGGTACCTTATAATGAAATGTTTTATATTTAAAGAAGAATCCTAAAAAACAATAACCACACAATTTTTATCATTATAGTGATAGTTATTATTGAAACATTAAACTGACTCAATTGGACTACTTCTAAAAATGCTCAAAAATTATACTTAATATTAAAACATTAATATTTCACACAAATTATGCACATTTCATATAAAATCATTAAAGGGGGAATATAATAAGTCATGAAAATATTAATAACATCAAATCCATATAGAATGGCTGTTGTAGAGCTTGAAGAGCTGAAGAAACAACTACCGGAGAATCTGGATAAAGGGTTTATATGCCCAAGTGCTTCACCATGGGGTGCACCGATCCTCTTCGTCAAGAAGAAGGATGGGTCAATGCGAATTTTCATTGATTATTGTGAACTTAAAAAAATCATGATAAAGAACAAGTATCCTCTCCCAAGAATCGATGACTTGTTTGATCAGCTGCGTGGATCACAATACTTTTCCAAGGTGGATTTGCGGTCGGGATATTATCAAGTAAGGGTGAAGAAGGAAGATGTCCCCAAGACTACTTTTCGTACAAGGTACATGCACTATGAATTCATAGTAATGCCTTTTGGACTCACCAATTCTCCAGAAATATTCATGGACTTGATGAATAGAGTATTTAGAGATTACCTTGACAAATTTGTGGTAGTCTTTATAGATGATATTCTAATATACTCCAAAACCAAGGAGGATCATGAGGAGCATTTAAAAATTGTACTAGAGACTTTGCGAAAGGAGAAGCTCTATGAAAAGTACAACAAGTGTGAGTTCTAGTTGAAGGAGGTCTCATTCTTGGGCCATATCATCACAAGCAATGGGATATCTGTGGATCCCTGCAAAACAGATGCAATTGAGGGATGGCCGAGGCCAACATCTGTAATGGATATCTGCAGCTTCTTGGGGTTAGCTGGATATTATCGATGATTTGTGAGGAATTTATCAAGATTTTCCAACCCTCTTACCAAGATAACTCTAAAGGGAGTAAATTTTGCATGGAGTGATGAATGCGAAGAAAGCTTCAAGGAGTTGAAAAGGAGGCTTATCACTGCGCCCATGCTCACATTACCCATAAGTGGGGAACTTTTTGTGGTATTCAGTGATGCCTCAAAGAAGGGATTAGGATGTGTGCTGATGCAGAATGATAAAGTGATATACTATGCCTCAAGGCAGTTGAAAATCCATGAGCGAAACTATCCAACGCATGATCTGGAGTTGGCGGCGGTAATCTTTGACTTGATAATCTGGCGGCATTATCTCTATGGAGAGAAATGTGAGATATATACTGACCACAAGAGTCTTAAATATATATTCACACAGAAAGAGATTAATATGCACCAGAGAAGATGGATAGAGCTCATCAAGGATTATGACTGTTCAATACATTACCACCCTAGAAAAGCGAACAAGGTGGCAGATGCCCTAAGTAGAAAGGATCCAGTGATTCTATCAATGATGAGAATTTAGAAGGATCCAATCTTCTTAGACTTGATGAAGATGGATGTGGGAATCATAAAGAAGGGAACATCATAAATCCTTTCACAAATGGTTGCTCAACCATCTCTTTTGGAAATTTTAAAGGATGATCAAAAGGATGATGTGGGAATTCAAGAAAAAGTGGAAGCTATCAAAGAGGGAAAATCCTTGGAGTTTAATGTTAATGAGGAAGGAATTGTGCGGTTTGGGAAAAGACTATGTGTTCCATCAAGTCTGGAGCTGAAGAAGGAACTTTTGGATGATGCACATAGTTCAAATTTCTCTATTCACCCAGGGAGCACAAAGATGTATCGAGATCTCTGAGAAAACTTTTGGTTGGATAATATGAAGAAGAAGATCGAGCCGCTTAGGCGGTGGCATAGTGGTGAAGGAGAGGGGTACAAACAACGCCGTTCTTTGGTAGGTACAGGGTTCTAATCCTGGGAGTCCGCTTTCAGGGCGAACCTCTCCCCCGGGATCCACTCGCCTTGCCGGGTCACCCGTTTCCTGACTAGGTGGGCAAAATGAGGCGCAACCCACCCGTGCTGACAGATTGCTTGACGAACCATGGCCGCCCGGGTTGTCACCCTCCGGGACGCTCTGCCATCTCGGTTGGCAACGACTCCTTCCCGACTGGGGCTCTCTCCGGAGTGACCTCTTCATGGGGAGGGGGGTTTCCTTGTGTGGAGGGTTCGAAAAGGCCACACAAGGGAATTCCCTTTTTTATATGAAAAAATATGAATAAGGAGATCGCCGAATATACATCAAAGTGCCTGGTGTGTCAGGAAGTGAAGTCAGAGAGGCAGAAGTCTAAGGGGATGATGCAACCATTGCCCATACCAGAATGGAAATGGGAGAACATCACCATGGACTTTTTCACCGGAATTCCAAGGACATCCAAAGGCAACAATGCAATCTGGGTTGTTGTGGATCGTCTTACAAAGACTTAACACTTCATTGCTATTCGGGAGTATTTCTCTTTGGATCAACTGACACGGATATATATCAGGGAAGTGGTAAGGTTTCATGGAGTACCACTATCTATTATGTCTGACCGAGATCCAAGATTCACATCTATGTTTTGGAAGAGTTTTTAACATGCTCTGAATACTGAACTGAACTTTAGTACGACCTATCATCCTCAAACTGATGGCCAATCAGAGAGGAATATCCAAAAACTTGAGGATATGTTGAGAGCGTGCTCAATGGACTTTAAAGGAGGATGGGATCAAAATCTCCCTCTGTTTGAGTTCTCTTATAATAACAGTTTCCACTCGAGCATCCAAATGGCACCATATGAAGCCCTTTATGGGAAAAGGTGCAGAACACCGGCATGTTGGGATGAGGTCGGTGAACGTAAGCTACTTGGACCAGAAATGGTCGAAGAAATGGTGGAGAAGGTGAAAACCATTTAGCAGCATATCAAGGCAGCCCATAGTCGACAGAAGAGTTATGCAGATAATCATCGACGAGACCTTGAGTTTAACGTTGGAGACATGGTGTTTTTACGCATATCCCCGTGGAATAAGGTCATGAGGTTTGGAAAGAAAGGGAAGTTAAGTCTAAGGTACATCGGCCCCTTCGAGATTCTTGATCGTGTTGGGGATGTGGCCTATCGACTAGCACTTCCACCTGCCATGGCCAAAGTACATGATGTATTTCATGTATCCCTATTAAGGAAGTATATACCGGACCCTTCACATATACTCTCTTCTGAGGTGGTACAATTGGAAGACGATCTTTCTTATGAGGAGAAACCAGTGAAGATCTTAGATCGTAGAGAAAAAGTTCTACGAAATAAGACAATGCCCCTCGTTAAGGTGTTGTGGAGAAACCACAAGTTTGAAGAAGCGACTTGGGAGTTGGAGGATATGATGAAGCTGAGTTACCCACATTTGTTTTAGTGTGGGAAAAGGAAAATTTCGAGGGCGAAATTTCTTAAGGGGGAATATTGTAACGACCCAAAGTTTCATTAATGGAAATCCCTCTTGATCTTATTAAATGTATCTTTATATAAAATGTTTTATAAAATGTCAACTTCTTTGGTTTTATGATAAGAGTTGTGACCGTTACTTTTATAGTCGTTGAACAGTGATCAGATGATTAGTATAAATATAAGGCTTTAACGAACCCAATTTTTACTCAGACAAAGGAAGTGATGGCCTTATCCAGTAGAATTTCCCCATACGAAGCCCATTTGTCAGAGCTCGGAAAAGAGGTGGCGTCTTTGGGCTTCGCCCTTGACCAAGCCCAAGCTGAGCTTCATCATGTCAAGCTCGAAAGTGACCGTATACGGGAAAAGTGGAAGTTGATTGAAATTACCACTCGAGCGATGCTATCCAAGCCACCCCAAGAGTCTGTCACCATCGCACACCTTACCCTTAGGTCTTATGCGACTATTTTAAGGGGTTATGTAACAAATAAGTAGTACTATGTTCATGTACATTATTTTTGTATATAATAATGAATATAATTTCTAGTCATTTTTGATACATTGTAAATAGTTTTTAAAAGTAAAAATGGTGTTTTTTAGTTATTATTTAATTAAGAAATCTATTTTATTAAATTAAGGGATTTTTGAATTAAATAATATTTTAATAAAATAATAATATTATTATTAAATTAATTTTTTTATTAAATATAAATGATCTTATAATTTTATGAATGCAATTAAAATTTTTTATTAAGGTTTGAAAGCCATTTTTGTCAAAACCCGCGAATTTTCGATAAATGTCAGTTTTTATTTTAAAAGTGAAAATTAACATATTTAGAATTTTTTTAGATAAAATAAATGTCATTTATGGAATCAGGACGTCGAAATTATCCAACGGTGAATTTTTCATAATTTTCTGAGACAGTCAAATTTTAGGGTAAAAATTAAATACCGTTTAAATATATAATGTGTTTTATGACATCATAATGACCCAATGGTGATGTAATAAAATACCATAATCCTTATGTCCAACCAATATATGTTTTATCATTAAAATAATGTGATTTTGGGTTTGTTTGACTTACTTTTCAAAGCATTAATGGACCCCTCAAGACACATTCAACACTTTGCCTTTTTAAATTAATTTCCATGGGAGTGTGACTCACCTCCACATAAGCAACCTTATTATTTTAAGAAGTTAGGAATTGTGCCTTATAAAATATTGTTTTCTTCTTCCCTTTTCCAAAAACCATGGTATGGTTTTTGGTTTGGATTAATTTAATGTAAGGGGACCCAAACCGAAATAATAAAGAATTCCCTCACCTTTCCTATATAAACCCACCCAAGCTCCCACTTCCAACTCACTAAAATCCCTTGGAGTTCGTCCAACCTCTGCCCTACTCTCTCTAAAATCCTCCCAAGGTGCCCCAAGCTCCCAAGAAGCCTCTCACAAGCCTCTCTCTATCCTTTGGAAGCACACTTCCAAGTAAGGGTTTTTTCTTCCTTTATCATTTTTGTCAATTTTCTTTAAGTTGTATTGCCCTTTTAATTTCAATTATGAATGTTGGGGTATGGTTTATCACCTCCCCCATACTGCCCTCTTATTGTTTTAATGATGGGAGACCCTTTTCTCTCTCATTAAATGCCTCCCATGTACACCCGTTACTATGCCGAAATTCCGAAAGGAACTTCTCTCTCTTCTTTTACATTCAAGTAATAATTTTGTATCGTGAATCTAAATTCCATTACAATTGATGGTAAATGTATCTATATGACCTCCTTACTGTCCATTACATGTAAATATGATGAGGAACCCCTTTATCTCTCATCAACCATTTTTATGAATTCTTATGTCACGCCGTTACGCTGCCGAAATCGCACCGATTTTCTAAGCCAATGTCGTTGTGTAGTGAATACCATGCCCATTTCTACATCAAGGGTATTCACATTTATGCACATTTACTTATTGATTGTATAGTTTCATGTATCAATTCCACATTCCTTTATCGTGGAATAAATGATTATGTTTTATGAATCAATGTTTTATGATCCATGTGGCACACTTATGCATGAAATGAAATGTTTAAGAAGGGTGCGCCCTTATAGTGCTCCAATGCATTGGGTAAAGTATAGTATCATGATACTTCATGTGCAATGAGTGTTGACTCATGCTAATTCAAGTGCAACGAGGTTTTACTCGTGCTTCATGTGCAATGAGGGTTTACTCATGCTCCATGTGCAATGAGCCTTGGCTCATGCTAATTCAATGTTAAGTGTTGTTGCCACATATCCATGTTATGATTATCATGCTTTATCATTCCTTTATGTTCATGTTTATCTTATGATCTATTGAAATGACTATTTCCTAACATGTATTGTACTCCTCATGTTATTCCATGTGTACTCCCTTACTGGGCTTTATAGCTCACCCTTTTCTTATGCATGTCCTCAGGTTATCCCATGCAATGCTAAGTACGAGGGAATGTAGTGGTAATGTAAAGGAAGTTTTCAATAAAGATGTTGTATTTCATGTTTCAAGATTTTATGTAATGATCCTAATCCCCAAAGACACTAAACCTCTCGATCTTCTTTGTTGTATCAAGTGAAGTTTTATGTAATAAATCATATTTAAGTTGTAATAAAAGCAGGGTTGTCATAGTGGAATACTAGGATTATATTTCACACCCTGCTCAAGCCACCACTGCACTGGGGTACCCGACCAGTTCTACATGCTTGCAGGTCTTTGGATTTATTTCTTATATTGTGTTGTGTACTTGGGAGTTAGGGAGCACAGGACTGAGCTAGTGCTCATGATACTCATGGAGTTATCCTTTAGGATATTTTTTCATTTATTGTATTGTGCTTCTTATTATACCACCTTCTTTTACCTTGTGGAATCATCTAGACATGCAAGCATTATGACATTTATTGGCATTGCCCATTTACTTTTATTCAATTATTATATTACTCTTCTATTGTTTTGTCTAATTTATTTACACTAATTCCACTATTTTTGATTGATTTGTATCTAATATACCACTATTTTACTCTGATCTTGAGGGTATAATCTCCCCACCGTACCACCATTAGACCATCACTGCTAGTTGACAACATTTGGCATATGGGGAGGCATGCTTGAGACCATGTGAGGACTGGTTAGGCTACTTGTTTAATGGTCAGTCAGTCCGGGGCATTACAAAGTGGTATCATGGGTTTATTTACCTTTGTCTTACTATTTTGGGCTATTAGATAAGAAACTATTAATGTGTTAGTTCTTGGTAAATAGTCATTCTTGGGAGTGATTAACCCATATATGGGTAAAATTACAAGTATCCAGGGCTTGGATTTCTATTCATGTTGTTTCCATTATAGTTGATTATGATTTTACATTGAGTTATTGGAGTATTTAAACTGCTACTGCTTTATGAGATTTATAATACCTACCCTTGGCCTGGTATTTCAAGGAGATAACATTACATTCATCATGATAGGAACATAATAATTCACATTCCATGCATATTCCATGCCATATAGGTTGCATTGCTAAGATATTTGAAATTTTTGATGTGCCTTGTGTGTTGTTTGCCTACCTGTAATATCCCATGCTAGGTGTTTTTGTGAAATTATTAGCTTTTACCTTCTTAGTTATTTCATTACATGCTTGGTATATCATGTTTAAGTGTTTGATCAATATGCTTCCCTCTTTCCTTTCCGTGTTAAACCGTATGAAGTTGTTGTGTTTAGAATGCCTAGTTATCTTTTAAAATGTGAATTTTTTTATTGATGGAGACCCCTCACTAATCAATTATGATATATTGGATCCATGAACCATTGGTTAAATGGGCTGAAACATTATGGTTACGGTTAAATGGGAGCCAATTTTTCCAGTTTGTAAAGTGTATGAGCAGTTTATGAATTGGAATAGGGTGTCCCATATAATCGAACCATTGTAGATGAACCTTATATATTTAAATATTTTTTATAAATGTTAAGGCGGTTTAATTTTTTTCTCTTTTTAATTTTATATGATATGTTTGTAGTTATATGGGATCCACCTACAACTTGTAAAGTGTATGGGTGCTTTATAATCTAAGAGGTGGTAACCCATAAAACCGAACCATATGTTATGATCCTTCTACTTAAAAACTATTGTAAATATAAATGATGATAAGTTTTGACCTTAAATGTTTGGGTTGCCTTATTAAGTATTGTACCCATTTTGTTTTTTCTTAATAAACCATGTGGCTAAGTTTCTAACTGCACAATTGGACCTAAGTACGTCAGTTGGGGATTGTTTCTCATGATTTGAACCTACTAAGGGTGTTTTAAAATTAAATGCTTAAAATTGTTTGTAATAATTTTTATTGGATTCAAAATGTATTAAGGGGGGCCTCATGGTCACCTTTTTGTTTTTGTATGTTTTGGTGCTTAAACCCATGGGGGTTTGTTTATGCTATGTGTCGAGGGACCTTTGAAGTGCTCGTAGTTGCCTATATGGGTTTTCAAGTAAATATAAGATAGAATCCCTTATGACCAAACCTATTTAGTTAATAAGGGACCTTTTGTTTGATTGAGTTGTAAAATTATGTGAGGCCTGATGTTATTAATATTTTCATGACTTATTATATTCCCACTTTACTGATTTTATATGAAATGTGCATAATTTGTCTGAAATATTAATGTTTTAATATTAAGTATAATTTTTGAGCATTTTTAGAAGTAGTCCAATTGAGTCAGTTTAATGTTTTAATAATAACTGTCACTATACTGATCCAAATTGTGTGTTTCTTGTTTTTTAGGATTCTACTTTCAATATAAAACATTTCATTAGAAGGAACCATGATCCAATTCTGCCATTTGAAGGGTCATATGGTCCTCACAAACAAGACCAAAGAATCTGTGAACAAACTGGACCAGCCTTGAAGATTGATTTACTGGGCTCAATACAGAAGTCCAAAAACACTAACTCTCCACCATAATTCGGGGGACACTACATTTCATCTTGGATAAAAATCTCAAGGCCCAAATCCAAGCAAAAGGGGCCCAAATAAAGATTTTAAGTCCAGCCCACCATTCTGGCCAAGAATTAAAATCAGTATAGTATTCATGACATATCTCATGATGTAAGAATCAAATCGATCTGATATTTTTCAGTGTGAAAGAGGAGATATAGGTGGCCGACTTTGTTGAATAAACCATTCGGATTTTAAGGCATATTCATATTCAAAAACCCTTTCACATTATGGAATTCAAAAAGACTGGATTGAAATGGACAATTTACATTTGTTTAATCAACCGGACATAACTTTTGATCCGTAAGTCCAAATGACTCCAAATTTTGAGAGTAGTCGGAAAAGATTATTTTCTACAACTTTTAAGAAGGAGATATTCGATGATTCGGCTCTATGAATAGACAAATTGGCGATGCAAGTGGATGGAAAGATTGGGAATGAAAACAGTCCACTCCTTGGGCTATAAATACTCTCCCCTTCTCTCCTTGAGAGGGGTTGGCATTTTAGAAGAGAGGAGATCATATTGGCACGTCCAAAGCCTTGACAAAGGCTTGGGAGGAACTGCCATACTCAAGTTTTCACTTGAGAGACCTTTCCTCCTCTCTTTGTTTTCACTTACTTTTGTGTTCTTCATTTTTGTAATCTTGTAATTCTCTTTCTTTGTAATTCTATTTTAATGCAAGTTACTTCTTCAATATCTCTTATTCTCATCCACCTTATGTAGTTTAATATTTATGTTCCTAAAATAGTTTAAATTCAGTTGAATCCCCTTCCCTTCTTTTGCTTCCTCATTCAATCGAAAATCTGTTTTAAATTATCATCATCGTTCGTGTGTGTGTGTCAACGTACCACTCTTTTCTAATCCCTTTCTTTTTCTTCTATTCTTAATTTATCATCATAATTATTTTAACCAGAATATTAAACATCCAAATGGCTGAGTAAATCTCTCATTGGGGTGAGTTATAATTCTGGGATGTTAAGTGATTGAGAGTTTTGCTCGATGAGTATTCTTTAAATTAATATTGTGTATGTTAAACTTAATATGTCATGGATTAGTGATATGTTTTGTTTAACGAGTGGTTTCCATGGATTATTGGAACCATAAATACACTACCATAAATAAGTTTTGATTGAGATTAGAACCCTAGGTTAAGTTAAGGCTTTGATTAAAGCCTTCACACTTAGGAATTCCAATCAACGTCAACTTATGACATGGGTGTTAATTTAATGTAATAAAAAGTAAGGCTCAAGGATATCACATGCTTAACTCCCCAATGATGAACTCACCCCAATCTTTATCAATTTGGTAAATCAAACATAATCCATAAATCATTTCAATTAAGCTCTGCAAACAAACCCCCCTAATCAAAATACAATCAACTAAAAACAAACGACTATTACAAAGTATCATCGCCGGGGATTCGACTCGAGTGCTGCTATACACATTAGCAGAGCACCGGAATTTTGACCGGTCGATAGGTGACAATCGACTGTGCATTTCAAATGGTGCCGTTTCCGGGGATGGTGCTTTAAGTAGTCATTAGTTTCTGGTTATTGTCAAGAAAACAGAAAAAAAAACAAATTTTTAAAAAAAATTGAAAAAAAAATCACAAAGAAAAACCCGTCTTCTCATAAAAATCATAAACTGAAAAAATACAAAGAAAAACCCGTCTTCCTCTTTCTTCCAAAATCTCTCTGAATGCCCTGTAGCCTTCCAAACAATCCCTCGGATTTGTTTGACCCTGAAATTGATCGAACACTTCGCCAACTTAGGAGGAACATAAGAGATACTCAAATAATTCAAGAACCAGTCCTCATCCAACCAGTTGAAATTGAAATGGCCAATTCTAGGGAACAAACATTGAAAGAACTCGCTGCCCCTGATATGAATTACCGACCTCTTGGTATTCAATATCCAAACATTGAAGCTGACTTCGAACTCAAATCGGGTTTGATTCATCTTCTCCCTCATTTTCACGGGCTAGCCGGTGAGGATCCACATCTCCACCTTAAAGAGTTCCAAGTGGTGTGCACTACCATGAAGCCTCAAGGGGTTTCTGAAGAACAAATCGAACTCCGAGAATTCCCTTTCTCCCTAGCTGACACTGCTAAGTCATGGATCTACTACCTACCTCCTGGTTCCATAACTACATGGAATGACATGAAGCGTCTCTTTCTAGAAAAATTCTTTCCTGCTTCTCGTACCGCTTCCATCTGAAAGGAAATAAGTGGTATCTATCAATTCCCAAATGAACCACTCCATGAGTACTAGGAGAGGTTAAAAAAGCTTGTTGCAACCTACCCACACCATCAAATCCCTAAACAACTCTTGATCCAATACTTCTATGAGGGGTTATTGGCTATGGAGAGAACTCTCATTGATGCCGCAAGTGGTGGTGCTCTGGTTGATAAAACTCCTGCAGCTGCAAGAGATCTCATAAGTAACATGGATGAAAACACACAACAATTCCATACTCGAGCACATGCTCAAGTCAAACAAGCCCAAGATAATCAATCCATAGAGCCTAACAAGATGACTGAGTGGATGAGTGAACTTACAGGTCTTGTGCGTCAACTAGCTGTGGCTACCAAAGCACCAACCTCATCTTCTCCACAGTCACTATTCCCTGGACCTATCAAGAATTGTGGAATCTGTAGCTCCCCAGCTCATCCAACAGACACATGTCCACAACTTCAAGAGGATCAAACCGATTCATCTGGACCAATGGAGATCAATGTAGCATATGCTCAGTGGAACCCCAACCCTCAACAATCAGGTCAGTTTGTTAGAAACTTCAACCAACCTCACTCTGAGCCTTTATATTCTACCTTTAACCCAGGCTTGAGGTATGGTAATACCATCTCTCACCCCCCTCAATTCCCTCCTCAAAACCCAAACCAATTTCAATATAGTCAAGGTGGTGGTAACTTCCATCAACCTTATCCTTTTGTTCCTCGACCTCAAAGGAACAATCCTCCTCCTGGATTCCATTATCCTAGTGAGCCTTCCCAATTCCAAAACCAATACAATCGCTTTCCCAAGAACCAAAATCAAGGTAATCCCAATCTGGGACAAGCCTCTTCTTCCAAGAAACCATGGGAAAGTGCAGTGGAATATCTTGCCTCCTTCACCCGTTCTAGCCTTAAAAACATTGAAACTCAAATAGGTCAACTTGCATCCCACCTGATCCAGCAACAACAATCAAATTCTTCCCAACTCCCAGCTCAACCATTACCCAACCCCAAGGGTAATGTAAGTGCAATTGCACTTAGATCGGGAAAGCACATTGCTATGCCTCAAGATAATTCCTCTATCCCTCCATTGAATTTTGACCTAGAAAATGAAAAGAAAAAGAAAATTGAAAAGGAATCTGAATCCATTCCCTCACGTCCTTCCATTCCACTTAGGAATCCAATTCCTTTTCCTCAAGATGTTTCTAAACCAAGGAAGTCCTTTGAACCTGATCCTGAAATGCTCAACATGTTTAGACGTGTTGAAGTCAACATTCCCCTCTTAGATTCCATAAAAAAAATTCCTAAGTATTCCAAGTTTCTTAAGGAGTTGTGTACCCATAAGAGGAAACTTAGGACCTTTGCAAATGTTTCCACCCAGTAGTCTATTCCCATAAAGTGCAAAGATCCAGGGACCTTTACAGTCCCATTCCAAATTGGAAGTTCCAACTTTGATGATGCACTCATAGACCTAGGAGCCTCAATTAATGTCATGCCCAAATCCATCTTCTCTAACCTTGGTCTAGGTCCCTTGCACCCAACGGGTGTTTTCATTCAGTTAGCCAATCGAAGCACAGCCAGTCCTGAGGGAATAATTGAGGATGTTCTTGTCCGAGTCAATGATCTTATCTTCCCTGCTGATTTCTATGTCCTTGACATGGAAGGTGAGACGAAATCTTCTCGATCTCCCCTAATTCTAGGAAGACCATTCCTCATGACTGCGAGAACCAAGATTGATGTCCATTCAGGCATCCTATCCATGGAATTCGTAGTCCAACTGGTCAAGTTCAACATTTTCCAAGACATGTGATACCCATACGAGGATCACTCTGCATTCTCAATCCATGCTTCTGAGGACACTTTTAAGAGTCAATTGAACCACATTCCATCATGTTCATCTTGTTCTGAAGAGATATGATGTTGTGAAATCTGCACCATGATTAACAAAGTCATAAATGGTGAAATTGATGTTGATATTACAAATGCAAATTCCATTGATC
Organism: Viscum album; assembly: GCA_963277665.1. Lineage (NCBI taxonomy): Eukaryota > Viridiplantae > Streptophyta > Magnoliopsida > Santalales > Viscaceae > Viscum > Viscum album. The sequence goes on along the minus strand of OY728128.1, from coordinate 657,345,671 downwards.
TAAAGGATCTTGAAAACTCTTTGGAATCTCATCTCACCTCTGACCTCCAATGCTCCAACATGGATGGTAATGAGGAAAATGAACTAGAATGCTCATTTGTTGATTTAGATCAGATTATCCCACATTCATCCTTTCCTATCCATGATTCTGAAAATTCTGTTATATGTGAAGTGAACCTTGAACCAATGTGTTTATATTGTCCTGATGGTAGTGATGTTTGTGATATTTGTACACTAATTAATAAAGTAATCACTGGTGAGGTTGAAATTTACCATTCTTTGGTGAACAAAATTGAAATAAAGGATATTGAAAATTCTATTCAGTCTTATGACTCCACTGATCCTCATTACTTTACATCGGTAAGTGATGAAATAAATGAGTCAAAAACAATTGGGATCTCATACTCTGCTTTTGTGTTATCTGATCCTTACATAAATGAACCATCAGAATTGAACCATCTTCCTGAATTTCCAAGCATAGAAAACCAGAACATTGTGGATAACATCATTCCTCAGGTTGAAGACCAAAGTGGGGATAGAAATATTCTCTTTCCAACCCCATTGAATTGCAATCACACCAACAAGGATGGGAAGAAATTATCCAATGAATCATCAGGCCTCCCAAAGAAATTTTTTTTCTGGAAGCACACTGGAGTTGAGAAAATACGATGGCCACCGTCAGACTATGGGTAGTCCACTGCAACTATCCAGCTGTAGACAAATAAATGCAGCGCTTCTTGGGAGGCAACCCATGTTTTCTTTTAATTTTATGAAATTTCAATTTCTTTTTAGTTTTTCATTAGATGAAAAATGAATTTTATTTTTCAGGTAACTTCCCACTGTCCTGAAACCACCTCGACTTCCACTAAATCCCCAAATTCTCTAGCCGACCCACCACTAAATGGAGATGGCAACCCACCAAATCCAAACCAGGGGGCACCTCTTTCTCTTTAACTCTCTCTCTATCTCTTCCTCTCTCTACCTCTTTCTTCTTCTTCCTCTCTCTTTCATTTTTTTTACCACTTTATTCATCAAACCCTTTCTTTTTCTCTTTCTTGTGTGGGTGTGTTTTTTTTAAAAAAACCTTAAAAACTAAAAAAAACCAAAAAAACACAATTACTTAAAAAAATTACGAAAAAAGAGTCATGCTTACTCACCATCGAGTTTTGAAATTTTGTCCAACCATTTTGGGGAGTTAACAGACATGTTTTCACCTCAAAAATTTTGTATTTTCATCATGACTTTGGATAAAGAATTTTGTGTCAAAATTAACAAATTTAGAATGCTCAATTTTTGATTTGGAAAATGCTTTTCCCAAACCGTGAGAACAAACAATTGATTTCATGCCAAGGCCACCTATGGACATCTTTTCAAAATGTGTGTTTTCACCCCCATTTGTGAGTCTTGAGTTTGTGGACCTTCGAGCTGAATTTCCTACCTTAATGTGTATTAATATGATAGAGGCATTTTCTGAACCACATGAGAATCACAATAGCCAAATATCCTCTCATTACCCTTACATTAATCCTCCTTTTTAAAGCCCCTTAAATCCTATGAAAACCTTTTCTTTGATAGCCATATTACAAGCCCAATACCTTATCCCACCCAATATCAACATGGATTTTCATTGCATAAGTTTTTGAAATTTAAGTGTGGGGGGGACTGGATTTCATTTTTGGGTATCATTTCCTTACTTTCTGGTGTGTTATCATATGCTTGAGGGCAATAATCCATTTTAGTGTGGGGGGGAGGTTGTCATTCAGTGAATGTATTGTACAAATGATTTTGAAAAGTGTTCAAAAAAAAAATTCAAAAAAAAAATCAATTTCAAAAAAAAAAAGAAAAAAAAAAGAAACAAATGGGTTGTGTCTTGGGTAGGTCAAAAATAACTCTTCCTCAACCTTTTATCTTGTTATAACTATTACAATTAGTGTCGTGAGGAGATCAAACATGGGTTGGTATATGAGTGTGAGATCTGTCTCAAGGTCAACTTTCGAAAAAACAAGGAAAAAAAAGGAAAAAAAAGAACACTTGCATTATATTCTTATATCATTGGGAGATGTTTGGTGGTTTGTAAATATTTCATCTTCTCATCCCCTTCATATTTTCTTCCTCTATTGTGTCTTTCTTCACACAATAATTCCCTTGTAAATATGTGTTTTCATTTCCTTCCATGTTTTATTTCAAAAAAATGTGCATTGTTTTTCTATGTTGGTATTTTAACCCTCTTATTCTCTCTCTTGGACATTATATTCCTACCATCCCATAGCCACAGAAAAACCCCTTAAAAAGACCTCTTGATTCTTGTGCACTTTGGATAGTGATTGGAAGCTGAGAACTCTTTTCAAACTCTAAGATTTTCACTTTTGGTTGGTGAAAGAGTGAACCTCCACAAATAAATTTTATCATCTTGAGAGGTGTGAGTTTTGAGTGTCCACATTTTCCATTTCTAAATTTGAGCATGAAAAAATGAATTAGTTTTGGAAAATTTTTTCTGTAACAACTTGTGGTGGATTTCAAAATGGATGAGTGAAATAGTCTAAACCTCTCCTGATTGGAGAAAACAAAATTTTAATATCTGTTGGTGAGTAAAAATGATTGTCATATTTTTATATTTGTTGCACATGAGAACATGCACAAAACTAAGTGTGGGGGAGTTGATGTTATTAATATTTTCATGACTTATTATATTCCCACTTTACTTATTTTATATGAAATGTGCATAATTTGTGTGAAATATTAATGTTTTAATATTAAGTATAATTTTTGAGCATTTTTAGAAGTAGTCCAATTGAGTCAGTTTAATGTTTTAATATTAAATGTCACTATACTGATCCAAATTGTATGGTTCTTATTTTGTAGGATTATCCTTTCAATATACAACATTTCATTAGAAGGAACCATGATCCAATTCTGCCATTTGAAGGGTCATATGGTCCTCACAAACAAGACCAAAGAATCTGTGAACAAACTGGACCAGCCTTGAAGATTGATTTACTGGGCTCAATACAGAAGTCCAAAAACATTAAATCTCCACCATAATTTGGGGGACACTACATATCATCTTGGATAAAAATTTCAAGGCCCAAATCCAAGTACAAGGGTCCCAAATAAAGATTTGAAGTCCAGCCCACCATTCTGGCCGAGAATTAAAATCAGTATAGTATTCATGACATATCTCATGATGTAAGCATCAAATAGATCTGAGATTTTTCAGTGTGAAATAGTATATATAGGTGGCCGACTTTGTTGAAGAAACCATTCGGATTTTAGGGCATATTCATATTAAAAAACCCTTTCACATTATGGACTTCAAAAAGACTAGATTGAAATGGACATTTTACCTTTGTTTAATCAACCGGCCATAACTTTTGATCAGTAAGTCCAAATGACTCCAAATTTTGAGAGTAGTCGGAAAAAATTATTATCTACAACTTTTAAGAAGGAGATATTTGAATATTTGGCTGTCTGAATAGCCAAATTGGCGATTAATGTGGATGGAAAGATTGGGAATGCAAACAGTCCACTCCTTGGGCTATAAATACTCTCCCCTTCTCTCCTTGAGAGGGGTTGGCATTTCAGAAGAGAGGATATCATATTGGCACGAACAAAGCCTTGAAAAAGGCTTTGGAGGACCTTCCATACTCAAGTTTTCACTTTATAGACCTTTCCTCCTCTCTTTGTTTTCACTTACTTTTGTGTTCTTCATTTTTGTAATCTTGTCATTCTCTTTCTTTGTAATTCTGTTTTAATGCAAGTTACTTCTTCAATATCTCTTATTATAATCCACCTTATATAGTTTAATATTTATGTTCCTAAAATAGTTTAAATTTAGTTGAATCCCCTTCCCTTCTTTTGCTTCCTCATTCAATCGAAAATCCGTTTTTAATTATCATCATCGTTCGTGTGTGTGTGTCAACGTACCACTCTTTTCTAATACCTTTCTTTTTCTTCTATTCTTAATTTATCATCATAATTATTTTAACCAGAATATTAAACATCCAAATGGCTGAGTAAATCTCTCATTGGGGTGAGTTATAATTCTGGGATGTTAAGTGATTGAGAGTTTTGCTCGATGAGTATTCTTTAAATTAATATTGTGTATGTTAAACTTAATATGTCATGGATTAATGATATGTTTTGTTTAACGAGTGGTTTCCATGGATTATTAGAACCATAAATACACTACCATAAATAAGTTTTTATTGAGATTAGAACCCTAAGTTAAGTTAAGGCTTGGATTAAATCCTTCACACTTAGGAATTCCAATCAACATCAACTTATGACATGGGTGTTAATTTAATGCAATACAAAGTAAGGCTCAAGGATATCACATGCTTAACTCCCCAATGATGAAATCACCCCAATCTTTATCAATTTGGTAAATCAAACATCATCCATAAATCATTTCAATTAATCTCTACAAACAAACCCCCCTAATCAAAATACAATCAACTAAAAACAAACGACTATTACAAAGTATCATCGCTGAGGATTCGACCCGAGTGCTGCTATACACATTAGCAGAGCACCGGAATTTTGACCGGTCGATATTAGATAATCAGCCGTGCATTTCAAGGCCATATAAATAAATGAATGGTGTTTAAAAAGAGGTTATGTGATAAAATGGCCTTAATTATAATGTGATGACAATGAATGAAAATGTTTAAAAGGAAATTAATATAATGTGCTGATTTTTTTCCTTATAGACTTAACTAGATGCTTCTTCTTTATGACTGGTATTAGTTTTCCTTAAGACTAAACCTTTAAATATTTAAATAATTAAATGATTTTTGGTTTAATGCCTTAAAATGAAACCTTAAGTGTTGTTTTATCCTAACCCTTGTGTAATGCTAGATACATGTTGCCTTGATTAGTTCCCTCAAAACAGAAATGTGAGTGTTCACTATAGGTCTCTTCTGCTTTAGCTTGAACCTAAATGATAGTCCCTTAAGCATAGTGACTTCTCTTCTAGAATGGCCCAGTTATAGGGTTGACACTTCTTGCTTTGTTAGAGGGATATCCCATTATAAGCAACACACTCAAATCTTTAAAATCATTTCTACGTGTTGTGAGCTTTCTAACATGTGATGTTTTTTGGTTTCCATAGTCCTGTGTAGGACTATTAGTTTTTAATATGAAACCTTTGTTTAGACTGGTGGTCATGCAATGTTTTGACCCCCATTTCAGGAATGATCATTAGGTAATTCTCGACTTCAGTAGGTCTGTCATTCCAAGAGCATGGTTTCCCACTCAGTAGGTCATGTGAACCTTATTTTCCTTATTCTTTAGTGTTGGATGACTTGGGAGGTTGTCAGCGTGATTTACATTAGTACAGAGTGATAAAAATTTGGGTTAGTTATTTTGAGTGGGACATCAGATACTTGAATGCATAGGGCTGATAAGCCTATGGATAATATGAGGGACGCACTGTTTCTAAAGTGATCTCATTGTAGTATGTGTTGTCATACATGATACTATTGAGTTGTTAAAGGTTACAATGAACCTTTTATGTTTAATGGTAACCATTTAATCTTGATATTTTGTGCTTGAATTATAGTTCATCTTTATATTATAGTGACCTGATCTTCTGAAGAAGTCAAACTCGTCCCAATGCTTGGGATGAATTTATCATAGGATCAGGTGTTTGAAATGCTGGTAAGTTGTTATGGATTTTACATCCAATGCTATGGTTCATATGGACATAACTTAGGAGGAGAGTCATGTGTATGTCTAAGTGTAAATATAATATATAACTCTTGAGTGGTTGGTTATATATTTATTTCAGTTTAATTATTTCTAAATCATAATGGATGCCTCTAGGAACTAGAGTTAGTGGTCAATGAATCATGTGCCGAAGGATGAGATCCCTATCTCTGTAAATCCAACATTAAGAACAATCCTAAGGTGGGAAGAATCACTTCAATTCTGGTTGAATGTTTCCTTCCAAGTAAAAGGAACACAACCATGAAAATGCCATTTGAAATGGTCTTTCATTCTTAAAATGCCCCTATGGCCAGTAATCTATTACGTTTATGTTGGTGATTTATAGAGAGCATGGTGATGTTTTTCTTGGACATAATGGTTGTGATTTATTGAACATAGAGTTCCTTGGGGGGGGGAGAAGGTATCATGGTTAGGTTTCTAATGCGTCGGTAGGTGAAGCCCAGCCTTTTCTAGAATAAGTAGACCATTAGTGGTTCAACTATTCATCTTTTTAAAACTTGGTTATGGTTGGGTGGAAACCATATCAGTTACTTTGTTTTGATGTAGAGAAGTGTCTCGAGTCCTCTTTGGAAACCACCCAAATCCTCTTAGTGTAATCTTGCCTCAAAGATGACCATGTCCCCTATCTTGATGTTGTATGGGTTCACTGAGAGAGCATCAGTTAAACATCATGATAAGTTTTAAAAGTCATTGGGATTTTTGAGTGGTCTCTATCAGAGTGCACTCCATAAGTGTGGTTTTACTTAGAATCACGGTTAGACTTGAGTGATACCTAGTTTCCCAAGTAGGAATTCCATAGTTGGACTCATGGGAACCAACTATTTCCTTTTACTTGATCTCTAGGTGGATGTCACTTTGGGATCAATCATTGTTTTTCATATGCATAAATTTGGTTCATATCAACATCTATATTGAAAATTCCAGTGTATGGAATACCTACAATGAACTCCTTGGTTTCTAATACTTGATTTTGAGGATACCCTATACTTTCATTCAGGCATAAATGATTTGGTTCAAATGGTAATGATCCAAGTATTCTAGTTTATGTCTGAACCCATGTTCCTATTGGGGAATAACAACTTAAAGTGGGTGTTTTGGATAGAGATTTCATTGGAATCCGGTTATAGGTTTAAGTGAGTGTTCTTGGAGAAATATTGAGGTGACTCCATCAAAAGAAATGAGGCATAGTTTTTGTGTACACCAACCATCTAAGTCAATTGTTTTGACAGTAGTCAACCAGGGATGGTTCGAATGTTTATCCCTCTTTCCTTCCATATGCGGTTAGGGAGGAAACACTAAATGGAATGTTGTCAGGTTGAGGCAAGTGTGATGAATTTCAAATGAGACTTTTTATGGGATTAGACTGACCGTTTAAGATATGAATCATGCCAAGGGAACTATTAGAGTGCTAAGGGGCATGCTTAATTTGGTAGTTCCATTAGTGGAATACTGTGACTTGGTTTTGGCCTTGTAAATTCTAGAACCTGGTGATGAAGGAGACAACTATGTGATCATGTCTTTGGTATGACGGGCTTGGGTATGCACCATCTCAGTGTTTTAGGTCAAGAAACAATCATTGGCTTGAGTTTATAAGGATTATGTACCGTATGTTAAGGTGATTCTCATAGGTGTGTTGGGAATTTGGAAACGCAACACAGCTGTTTGAATAATACTTCACAACCTGAGTAGGTCAAGTAATGTTCTCATCATTTTCCCAAGGCTTCTTGGGGATGGTAAGTTCTATGGTGGGAAGATTGTAGAATCCCACATTTTTGGACTGGATGAAATTCCAAAGGAATTTAAATTTTTTCATTTATTGGATGATCTATTTTGTAAACCAATATTTAGAATGAAATTACAAGAGTTGGAAAACTTCAATGTGTTTATTTTATACTTGGTTTAAGGCACGAGGGGTCCCTTGGGTGTTCTGTTGAGTTTCATGAGTGTCGGACCTCAAAACCTCAAAATCGGGGAGTGCTCTTAGGGGTTCATGGTTTGTATGAAACTATGTGGCCCCTAGTATAAACTGTGTGGATGAATCTAGTGGAGAAAGAAGCACCTCATGGTTTGTTCAAACCATACGGAAGGTGATACATGGATGTGCACAATGTTCTAAGTTTTTGACAGTGGGAAAATGCACAGTTTGCGCATGGTTTAACAAACCGTGTGCATGAACTATGTGACCCCCTTCTTGGGCAGCACCTTAGTGCATGGTTGGAGCACGTTTTTTCCAACCGTGCATCCAAATCGTGCTCCCTTTTCTATTGGATGAATTTACTATTTATACCTTAATGAAACTAAATTTTAAATCCCCTCTTCCTTTTCTTTTTTTTCTACTAGGTGTCCCCTTCCCCCTCACACACGAATCCCTATCCTCCTCTAAGGTAGGGTTCTTGATTTATCGTTGTTCCATTGTTTGATTAAGTGCCATTGGTTCTTATGGATTAATCTTGGTAAGATCTAGATTACTCTTTCTTATTTTCTTAGTTTCTCTTCTCTCTCATTGTGCTACTTTGATATGATTTAATTCTCTCTATTTTCAGGTAATCTGTATGTTTCTCTAATTTTTCTCTAACCTGACCAAATGAAGCCTTAATATTGGATGTGTGTTATGTCCTTGGTACAAGGTAGGTGGTCCGGTTTATTTCTTGAAGTTTTTTTTGTGTTTTATTGGGTGTGTCATTGTACTTCACACTGGAATCTTCCAGTGATGCCTCCATTTTGTTAAATAAATTAAATTGAACCCATTTCCATGTCTAGTACGACCCTTGTGAGTGGAGAATCACCACTTTGGGTGATCTTTATGACTTTAACCACTCTAATGGGAGTTCTAATTACTTATGAATCTTATCCATTGAGACTTAATTAGTCTAAACACCCTTTAGGGTGTGGTTCACCTTTAATAAATTCCTTACATTAAGGAATTTAATTAAGATAAATGTTTGAACAAGAGTTAGGCCCTTAATATTAATGATTCATGCCATGGTTGGAAGACTTGAATGAAATGAATTTATTAAATTGGTCTAAAAATTCTAATGTAACACTTAATTCTTTATGTGCATGGATTATAATTTTTTTCTTATTCATATTCTTCAATTGATCATACATACTACTCATGACCTATACCATTTTCCATATATAATATGAAAGTTTTTTAATGATCATGCGTTGTGCCTTAGGCCTTTATTATATCTTTTTATTTGTGACACCTTGCTTATGTATTTATTTTATTCCATAAAATGCGCTCTATACTCAAGTATTTTTGTTCATTGATTGCGGTTATTCTTAAAGCCTTGTGTGAATGTCTTGTAGCCTTGTTCTTATGTTATGATTAGTTCCTTATGCTTATTGTCTTATGCCATATTTGATTGGCTTGAGTTAGATATTTTGTATGGGATTTATTGTTTAACATGAGTTATTTCCATACCTTATTCATGTCATGTGATTGTATATGTTATGCCTTGTGATATGTGCCTTGGTCACTATGCCTCACCTTCTACAGGCTGGGAGAGAACACAGGTCCCGATTTAAGGACGTCGTGGGTGGAATCACCTTGCTCAGTTCCGATCTACTTGATGCTCCGAGAGTGATACTTTGGATTTCTAGGTATGGGAACTCTGGGTGGATTATTTTATACTCATGAGTGGAACTGATTCCCTAGGGGGAGAAACTATGGACAAACTCATTGGAAAGATTACTACACCACACCTTAGGTGATACCTGTTCCCCTATGTGAGATACTTGGTACGGAATCAGAGTTCACTATGCCATGAGTGATATGAGGGATGCCGTTATGGGTTACCTTGGACGAACTCAGTGGTATTGGTTATATTAGAGGTTCCTATAGAGACCCTTTGTATTCCTTTATGGATCATCTTAGATAGTATTATGTTTCCATTATATGATTTAATGAATGATTGTATGGATTACTTGTGAATTTTTATTATTATTATTGTGTTATTACAAGATGAGAATTATTAAATGATGTCCATGAGGTTTTGCTGCCAATCCATTTCACAATCTTGGGGTCATCTCACTTCTTTTGCTTTATATATGTGATTCCATGTATATACCATATTAATTATATAGATTTCCTTGGTTCAGATATCCATCTTAGGCCGAAGTAGGTAGAATCTATTAGGTATCCACTAAGGAGCCTAGACCAAAGTTTTATTTATTTATTTATTACCTTGTTTTTATCTAGGTTGGGACACTGTTCATTTTATAGTGCACAGAATAGATTAACCTAGACACTATTGGTGGTGACCTACTAGGTTGATATCTCACACCCTTCTTGGGAAACCATTACACTAGGGTACCCGAGCAGTTCTACATGCTTACAGGTCCTTGGATTTATTTCTTGTGCTATTTTGTGTACTTGGGAGCTAGGGAGAACATGAATGAGCTGGTGCTCAGGATTCTCTTGGAGTTATCCTTTGGTATATTTTTCTTTTATTGTATTATACTACCTATTATGCCTCCTTCTTGTACCTTGTATCATCATCTATACATGAATACATTATTACATTTATTAGTATTGTAAATTTAATTATATTCAGCCATTGTATTATTCTTCCATTGTTTTTTATTATTTATTTACACTGATTCTACTATTTTCGATTGATTTACATCTGATATACCACTGTGTTACTCTGATCTTGATGTTATAGTCCACCCAACATACTACCATTAGAACCTAATAGCTAGTATACATCCTTTGGCATATGGGTAGGCACACTTGAGGTCATGTGATGACCAATCTGGCTACCGTTTTAATGGTTAGTTGGGTCAGTTCGTTACAAAGATCGATGGATTTCTTACTTGGGATCCACCCAAAATTGTGTTAGAGGTGCATAGTTTCCTTGTATTGGAGGGTTACTACCAAAGGTTTGTGGAATAATTATCTAGGATTATGACCCCTTTGACCTCCTTAACATGGAAAGGAAAACTTTTTACCTGGACTGAGCAGTTATAGGGGGCCTTCGAGGAGTTGTGGCTGAGGCTGATGAGTGATCCTATTTTGAGACCACCAGAGGAGCATATGGAGTATGTAGTGTATTGTGATGCCTCAAGAGATGGTCTTGGAAGCATGTTGATACATATATAGGAAGTTATATTATATGGTTCGAGGAAGTTGAGACCCCACAAGCAGAACTACATGATTCACAACCTGGATATGGCAGTGGTAGTATTCACTCTGAGGATGTGGAGACACTATATTCTGGGATAAAATTTTGTTTTTTACTCAGACCATCAGTTTCTGAGGTATGTCTTCATGCAGAGAGACTTGAACCTAATACAGAGGAACTGTTTAGTGTTTCTATAGGACTATGAATTTGAGATAGTCTATATTCTAGGGAAGGGAAAAGTGGTGGTAGATTCCCTTAGCATAAATTCATAGGCCCATTTAGTGTATGAGGTGTTTTAGTAGTTGACTTTCTTGTAGCTAACCCTGGTTGAGCAGGAGAGTACAATTTTTCTTTAGTCGACGGTGTTGAATACTCCACTCCTTCAGGGTGTGAGGGAGTCCCAGTTGGGAGACATCAACTATAAGGTATTTCATGACTAGATATCATCAAGAGATTCACCCGATGGATTTTCTAAATGAGAGAATCACGTCATTCTTTTCCAGGGATGAATGGTGGTGCCGATCACGATGTGGGAAGAGGTGATGAGAGATTTACATACATATCCTTTGGATGTACATCCAACTATGAGGAATATGTACAGAGACCTCAAATATTAGTTTTGGTGGGTCTACATGAAATGGAGTGTGGCTGAGTTCATCTCACGACGCCTCGCTTGTTAGCAGGTGAAGGCTAAGAATCGGGTTTTGGCAGGTTTTTTGTAGCCTTTTGAGATCCCAGAGTAGAAATGGGATAGAATATTCATAGAATTTATGAAAGGTATTCCACGGATAGTGAGATGCCACAACACCATCTGGGTGATAGTTTACTGACTCATGAAATTTGCACACTTCCTTGCTATTAGAGAGCAGAGTTTGGTGGAGAGTTTGGGAAATTTGTATGTATGGGAGATGACTCTCCTTCATGGGGTTCTCTTGACTATTTTATTTGATTGTGATGCATGTTCCACATCACAGTTGTGGAGAGACAAGTTATCTCCAAGGTTCATTAGTACATTTGAGATCTTTCATAGGGTTAGTGAGGTTTCTTATCGAATTTCACTACCCCCACAGTTGGAGTGGGTGCACAAAATATTTCATGTGTCACAGCTGGGAAGATACCTGCATGACCCCGCACATGTTATTGACTAGGGAAAGCTGGAAATATAGGATAGAGAGACTTTTATAGAGAACCCAATGGTGATAGAGAATCAGTAAGAGTGGGAGAGCTAGATGAGGTCTCATTATCTCGAGAACATATAATAGAGATCCTGAGAGTGATAGAGCTATATGAGGGCTCATTCCCTTGGTTCATGTGTTGTGGAAGGATGAGAGCATGTAATAAAGTTCCTGAGAGTGGGAGAGCAAGATGAGGGCTCATTATCCTGAGCTTTTTTTTAGTTTTTTCTTTTTGGGGATGAAAATATTAAAGGAGGGAATGATTTAGAGACCCTTTTTTCCTTTTAATTCATTTGAATATTTATTGATATATTTTTAGAGCCAAGTGATGATATGGCGTACGATTCCGAGGCTCAATGTGTCCATAATTAATTTTATAAAAATATTAAATATATTTTATATTATGTGCACAAGGTTTATTACATAAAATGTTATATCTCCAAAATGGAATCTCAGATCAGAAATATGAGACCATGGTTGAGTCTAGAATGTGAGTTTTACCCAAGACATGGCCTAAAATTTGTCAGCATGGGACGTTCATATATTGAAACCACTAGAAGGAGTGTTTAATTAAAATAAAGAATTAATTTTATTTATTTTAAATTAAATAACCTAATTCTATTTCATCTATAAAATCCATATTATGAAATATCTGTAGGGTTAGCCGCATAACTCCGAGATCATTGGGAGGCTTCTTCTTCTACCTCTCATTGGTGGATCAGAATAAAATGATGATAAAACTCTAGATCCAAGCATATCATGATCCTTTGTATGTAATGAATTATTTTATTCATTAGAGAGTGTGTTATTCATAAAAAATTAATCCAAATCCAGTTAGGAATCATCAATTTATGGATTTCACCAATTTATTAAATATATTGAGCATGATCTCTCTAATTCCTTGATCTCTACTAATTAAGCCTATTTATGTGCCCACACAACATATTTAAATAGTTTATTAATTTTTTTTCTCAAACTAGATATCCCAATTGTTATTCATTGGCCTATAACCCTTGTCCAATGATTGTTTCACCCTTGTTATTGTGCATTTCTCTCACTAATTCTTCGCATTCTTCGCTGATTAGCCTACGAGGTCTCAGTTCAACATTGTCAGGTGGGACTGAGCTCAATTAGACCCCTGAAGCCATGGAAGATTCAAATAAGATGAATGGATCAGTGATCAATGATGGATTTCAGATGAATTTTGGGATTCATATGATTCCACTTTGGGTTTGTTGATCTGCTGAGGCTCTACAGGCAATGGAAGGCGCACGTGGTGCATGCGAGAATTGAAAGAACCAATCATAATCAATTTATAGACATTGGATGGATAGAACCGATGAATGAAGACCTTCCCATTTGATTTTGGGTGTCCTGGAGGTGATATATGAGGAGACGATGTTGGATGCAGAACACTCAAACAAGATATATCTTTTTATGAAAAACCCAACTACATGTCTTGTACTATGATGAACACATGCCATGTATTACCCCATTGGATGTGATTATAGTCATTTGGAAATGTTAAGTATCACAAATCATGTGGATAGGACACATGCCATGTGACTCTCCTTGGGTAGATAGGCTATGTGATCGGAGAACATGAGAAGGACCCCATACCGGAGGAAACACTGTGTACCCAAGTACAGGTACATGGGAAAGCTTACACAAACATAACTAGAAGCACGGTAAGGACCCCAAGTGGATGAGACATGCCATGTAGTTCAGTTACACACTATGTAGTTCTACATGATTAGTGATCCATGTTTCATCAGGGACACAACTAGGCAGAAGAGTGGGACCACACATCATGTGGGCCCCTTTACACGTCGTGTACCCCTACTTTCCTTTTGAGAAAACTTCTACCTCTCGTATATCCTTCATTTAGACTTGAATTTTGGCCCATGAGTAGCCTATACAAAGTGTTTTTTCACATCGAATGCGATGGTTTCATCCATAGTGTATTTTGAGATATGATATGGAATGTTCCATGTGTAATCTTATTTAGACGACACTCAATGAGGACAGTGATCTAGAAAGATCATTAGATAGATCATAGTGGAACCATCCTGCCAGGTAGGGCATGGGTCCTTGATCGACCATTAGAGTGGAACCCTCTAATTGGGTTGAGTATGAGTCCTATACTAACTACTAGAGTGGAACCCTCCTACTGGGATAGGGCATGGGTCCTCTACCTATCCAGCGAGTGGAACCCTCTTATGGAAAGAGGGAATGGGTCCTTGAGCATTAGAGTGGAACCCTCCAGCTAGGATGGGCATGGGTACTCTATTGACTATCTTAGGGGAACCTTCCTAAGGTATTAGGGAATGGGTACTTGACTATTAGAGTGGCACCCTCTAGCTGGGCTGAGCATGGATCCTCTACCTATGACTGGAGGGGAACCCTCCTTCTGAGATAAAATATGGGTCCTCTATTGACTATTGAGTGACACCCTCCTATAGAGTCACATCATATGTACTCAACCATCATAGTGGCACGCTCGTTCTAGGACAAGGCATGGGTCATATCCATATCTATTGAGGGGAACCCTCCTACTGGGAAGGGCTTGGGTCCTCTATCAACAACTTGAGTGTCACCCTCTTGTTGTATCAGGGCATGGGTCCTCTACCTATATATTGTACCCATTGACTTTATAGCACAATAGCGAGGCGTGGATTGAATTGGATATCTCTTAGGTAAGATGCACAATAATCTAAGCTCTATTGATGGACTCTCGGAATATTGGCACTCTTTTCCTGGGTTGGGCTGTGATATGGAGATCCCCTTTCTCTCTCAATTGGGATTCTTTGGTTTGAGAATATATATATATATATATATATATAACTATATCCATGTCGTCAGATTTTGTTACTCTATTTCTTTGGGTTGAGCTATCTGTCTATTAATATCATGTATCCTACTACTCCCCCTTCATATTTCAAGGAATCCTATTGGGTATGTATATACTCACCCCGACATGGTATTTTCCCACATGTGTTATGTATTATGTAGATCATATAAAGGTTGATGATGACTATAAAAGATCTTATGGATACTTGGTGCATTTTAATAAATATGGTGTTCAGGTCTTGGAGATATAGAGAAGGGATATCTTAGCACTTTACATTTCTAGTTTTTTTAGGCAGGGACATCTTTTTGGTTGGGTGTGTATTTTACCCCTTTACTTTTTAGTTTACACTTTCGTACTGTTTTTATTCCCTAAAGGTTCTTCATGTATGGTTATTACTCTAGATGTTGCATCTTTTTCTTTTATTCCTTTTCAATTATTCATTGATATGGTTAGGTGTGTGTATAAAGGTACATTAGGAAAATTCCTCATACTAGTTATGCCATTTAGCACTTTTCGCCACCCCCTGGCCTATGGTGGTGGGCTTGGGGTAGTAGTGGCTCGAGCCCCATTGGTTAGGGTCATGACTGATTCCTATACATTAAAAATTAATTATGGATTGTTTTCCTAAAGTTTTAAAATAATCCAAACATATTTTCTTAGTTTTGACAGTGTGGAATGTTTTAAATTAAAATGACACTTTTATATTAAAAATAGGGACATCGATTCATACTGACCACATCATGTATCAGATTTATGTGTGGTCAATTCCTACACATCATAAAAATATTATTGATTGTTTTCCAAAAATTTGATAAAAATCTGAGCAAATTTTCTCAGTTTTGGTTAGTGATGCACATTTTAAACTAAAATAACACTTTCATATATAATAAACTTACTTCAAGTCATTCTAGTCATAATGTGTTCCGAATTGATGTGTGGTCAATTACTATATGTCATAAATGAATTATGGATCATTTTCCTAAAGTTTGAAAATAATATGAGGTCATTTGTTTGATTTTGGCTAGTGATGCATGTTTTAAACTAAAATAGCACTTTTATATTGAAAACAAACATTTTGAGTCATATTGGTCACATCATATATCATATTGTTGTGTACTCATTTCCTACAAGTCACAAATGAAATATGGATAATTTTTGAAAATTTTGAAAATAATATGAGTTTGTTTTCTTAGTTTTGTCTATGTTACATGCATTTTAAATTAAAATAAAGGGATGTGTTATGATGATTTTACAACAGCAACGATGTTGTTCTTAGTGGAAACATGAAGACAAAAATGGTCTATAGTCGACTGTGAGATTGAGAGGTTGAATAGATATTCTATTTTGATTTCTTTGGTCATCAGATTCAGTGGTGATGGATGATGACAACGATGGTGGTGTACCCCTGCTGATGATGGAAGATGATAGGCCATGTCACTCCAGCTGACGTGGGTGAATCTTGGATTGAGGACCCTCATGTTTGGTGATTGTATGTTTAAAGTTATAATTTTGTTTTTGGATGTTGTATTTTTGGGTTCCCTCCCGATGTTTGTCTGTAGTTACTACTTAACCTTAAAGAGACTTTTGAAAATAAAAAAAAAGTTATTTTTAGTCTATATTAAAAGAATGCACTTTGATTCATACCTTCCACATCATCTGTCAGATTTACATATGGTTGATTTCTACTTTTCAAAATTGATTTATGTATTTTTGTCCAAAATTTTGAAAACAATCCTAGCTCGTTTGATATTTTTTGTCTATGTGATGCATTTTAAACTAAAATGACAATTTTATATTGAAAACATGAACTTCAAGTCATGCTGACCACATCATGTTTCAGATTGATGTGCAATTGATTCCTACACATCAAAAATGAATTATGGATTTTTATTCTAAAGTATGAAAAAAATTTGAGATTTTTTTCTCAATTTTGACTATGTGGTGCACATTTTAATCTTAAATGACACTTCTATTTTGAAAACATTCACTTTGAGTCATACCAGCCTCATCATGTGACAAATTGATGTGTGGTCAATTCCCTCACATCACAAATGAATTATGGATCATTTTAGTATTTAATTTTTTTGTGTTTACTTAGATTTGAGTATGTCACTTGTGTTTTGAACTAAAATTTCATTTTTAAACTGAAGACACAAATTTCAAGTCATACCAGTCACATCGCGTATCTGATTGACATGCGGATGATTCTTAGAGATTATAAATGACTTATAGATCTTTGTACTAAAGTATCAAAAAAATTTAATGTATTTTCTTGGTTTTGATTATGTCATGTGTGTTTTGAACAAAAATGTTAGTTTTAAAATAAAATCACAGACTTCAAGTCATACCGGGCACACCGTGTAATAGATTGAGGTGCGATTGATTCCTACACATAAAAAATAACTTATGGATTATTTTCCTAAAGTATTAAAACAATATGAATGTGTTTTATTTATTTTTCGTATGTGATATTTGTTTTTAACTAAAATATAAATATAAAACTAACAAATGCACTTCAAGTCATACCAGGTACACTATGTATCAGATCGAGGTGTGGTTGATTCCAAAACATTACACTATTTCTTATTGTTCTCAAAATTAAGAGCTCTTGAATTGGATCAAATCTGTGATTATAAAAAGCTCTCAACATGGATGTGATCTAATTCAAGAGCACATAATTTTTAGAACAATAAGCCTTCAATAGTCACACCATTTATTATCCATATTTAAGAATTATCTCTATGAAAATTAAGTAAATAAGTTTCAAATAATAATGATATGAAAATTAACTAAGAAATATTAGATAAAATGATGATAAAACCAACTAAATAAGTAGTATAAATTTACCTTTTCATGATGTATGTATACATTCTTGACCTATTTCCCTATCTTAATTATCTCATTTGCATTCTCAAAGTCTAATCTCTTACAAGAATGAGAAGATTCAGACATGTTACTAGCTCTGCCAGAATCCATAGAGCGTAACACTCCATTATACTTATCCTTGAGAAAAAGGTCAAAAATAATATATAAGCATTATCATACTAATTTTTCACATACCAAATGTATCTCTAAGGTCATAACATATACATGATCACAAATATAATAGGTAATCACCTCAAATTGATGTCAGGAAACATTTTAACACCATGTACTTTACCCAATCATATCCATACAAATTTAATTATTCTTTTAAGTATATATATTGTTGGACATATTGTTAGTACTAAGAAAATATAGACAAAAAATGATTATAAAATATTTTTAATGAAATTCTAATTACCCTTATAAATTACCTATTATGGGATGCTAGTATTTTGATGGTATATGATATCTTTCATAAAATTTCAAACATAATATTCATAATCATTCTTTTATTTTTCTTTAGACAATATGGAAACATTTAAGATAATAAGTAATTTTTTTAAAATAGGTTTTTCTTGTTAAATATTAATATATATGCCTTAATTCGTTTCCATTTGAAGAAATCTATAGGCTTCTTATGTTCAGTCACCGACCTCATACTACGATTTATCCTATATTTATATATCACCTTATCATAACAAAATTATCATTAAAACACAAAATAAAACATATAATTAAAAATTTATTTGTAAAAAAAAATGATTGTAGTGCATTATAAATTCACAATAGGCATCATGTGTGGTCGGTTTGATGGAAATCCATGAATTGGATCCAAAAATTAAATTGGGGCATCTAAATTAATTGTGTTGAGCATCCAATGATTACTAAAAAAAACAAATAATTAATAGAAAAATAAAAAAATATTTTATACGATTAGATTTTAGAGTTTCACCGTTGTATTGTAGGCATCAAGAATTTTGAGTTTTTTGTTATTTTCTTCTCAAATGTCTCAGTTTGTAATTTTCTTTATTTTCAATTTCTTCCAATTCCAAATAAATTTTGCACATAGAAACAATAAAGGGATTAATGAGTTAAAATCATGATTCATAGGGTTTCTCATTTATATATGAAGTTATAAAGTATTGAAGAAAAAATGATGGGGGGGTTGAATCAGTTGTTACGTTTTTATAGATTTCAAAATTTAGAAAACTTAACCCCTAGAATTGTTAAAGTTTCTTACTTATCGACTTTAAGTAAACTCAAATGCATCAAATAAAAGAAATTAAACAATGCCCAAAATATTTTGCAAGGTTTTTACTCAGTGTGAGAACTTACAACATTTCCATTGTCACTCCCATGGATCTATGGAAATTCACTATTATGAACAAGTGAATACAACTTGTGTTAAATCCCATTAGACACCTTCTATATCCCAATAGGAATGATTATACTGACTACCATTAGTTTATAAAATTTTCTTACAAAAAATTTGATCCATAATAATAAAATTAACTTTGAAAATTTCTGTTCCACAAAGATCCATCCAGAAATCTATTTATAATTTACCTCTGTCTGATTTTCCAATGTCCAATGGTCTCAGTCTGATTGCCTCTGTCTGATTATTCTTTTCTCAATCTGTGTTATTCCAAAATTTTATATCTTTCTAAATAAAAAACTTTGTGCTTCTTAAACTAATAACTAAAACTTAATTTGATGTTTCTCAGACTAATAAACCTCTATCTGGACCTGAACTATCTCCAGTCTGATCTTATGATCATAACCCTCCATCTAGAAACTCTTATTCAACAAAAAATAACTTCAATTAGAAAAATCACTTCTGACATCAATTCTACAAAGTATCAGATTTTATGCATAGGTGAACAATGTTAAGTACCATTTTTTCAATCCTATTTATTGGTGCTCTCAGGATAGTAAAGTTTGGAAACCAATTTATTTTTCCCGCTCACTCATGTTTATAAACCCAAATTTCACTCTCATTTGAATTTCATTGGGATGCTTATAAACTATTATCAAATTTTATAAATAATTATTAAATATTATTTAATTCTCCATAACATTTCATCTATCAACCTTACTTAAATATAAACTTCAAAAATACTCTATCCAAAATCTGATAGTCTAGAACATCTCAGTCTGAAACTCTATACAAAAATCAATTCATCATTCTAGTTCTCTTGACCCAATTTAAATAAAATATATGATTACTCTCTCTGATGATACTAACCAATTGAAAATGGTTGAATATTTTTTTTTTCAAATTTTAAATACTTTAGATTCCTTAAATGATTGTTTGGTAGCAACTTCAAAATTTCTAATATTTTATTTTTCCAGATACTATGAACTCATCCAATTATTTCTTGATAAGTCTTTAACAAATATCCTCATCTTATCAACTTCTGTATAATGAAACAACTTCAAACTTCTCATATATCTCTATCCAAAACTAAATATATGTAGATATGTGTGTATATATATGAAAATTATTAATTATCGGTGTCACACACTCATCTGATGAGTCAATATCAGAAGTTCTTCAAGTGAATCAGTATTATGTAGACTTTCTAATTCTTTCACCTTTATCAAAACCACACGATATCAATAACCACAACTCTTCCAGCTTTCTAAAAATTTCTTCATCTGATGATCTACATATGGTGACTTGGATCAAAACTTCCCTTTGTATATACTAAACATCTTCCGCTATTTTGATCAGATCCACCCAATAGAAAACTCAAACTTTTCACTCTTTCAATAACTTCTTCATCGGATCAAGTTCTGTAGTGAAACAACTTCTTATTTCTTCATATTTTTGGTTGATATAAAAGATGATCTTCTTATATTTCTTTGATCAGATAATTAAATATGAAATCTTGAGCCTCTTCATATATCTTATACATTTATAACACCACAACAACTCATAAATCATAAATCATAAAATCATACTTTCTATTAAAAAAACATCTGATGATTCACATCTGATCAGGTGTGTCCAATGAAATACATCCAATCATTAAATTTTAATTTATTCAAACTAAATAAAATTCATACATATTTTCTTCTAATAACATATACATCTGGTGATTTTAGGTCTCATGAGCTATGTCTAGAACAATTTAATTTTGGAGACACTGGAAACTTTCCATTCTATTTTCCTCCACAATCTCTAGCTTGTATCATGAATTCTTCATGATGTTTTAGAAACATGAACGATTTTTTTTGTAAATTTATATAACTTCACAAATTTATCAACTACCTCACATTACAACTTTATTCATCTGTAGAAACTTTTTACTTCCAATCAAAATCATCGTCTGATGGTGCATCTGCTCACCATATTTGGAATAACGCTTTCCCCAACCTAATTGTTAGAAAATTATCAAAAAACAAATTATAAACTTCCAAAAACATATTTTCACTTTATTTACAAAATATTTTTAAAAAAAATATTAGTTTTCAATAAAAAAACTTTGTAAAAACACAAAACATCACAAAGGATATTCAATCTCACCTTTTGGATTTATTGAAAAATCTCATTAACAAAGTTTTCAACTCATAATTTTTTCAATACGCAGGATTTTTCACAACTCATTTATAAACATTTACCAAAATAATACCTTTAAAAAAGATAGTATCCTAAAACCAATCTACTAGATAAAGTAATATTTTTAAGTAATTTCATTCATTAGTGACAAGAAGATTTTCAACCATGTTAAGATAACCCCCTTGCTTTTATCTTTTCCTCTCACTTTTATTTTTCTCCCTCATTTTATGATAACCTAAAATTCAGATTCATTTATGTAAGAAAATAAATTCGCTCCCCCTTATAGGATATTTTTTTACAAATTATCCCCCTTTGTCAATATAATCTAAAGCCTGGTGGGGTCCTTCTTAATATATTTAGGAAGTCTTTGGTGAAGAATGGACATAAATTTTCAGCCTCAATTCCTTAAATCTATCCCTTGGCATAACTTTTTTGAAAACATCAAAAAATTTATATTTGGTTGAAACATATTCCCAAAAAAAATCTCCACCATCAAATTTTCCTTTTATTAAGAAAAACTTAATATAAATGTGTTTTGTTCTTGAATGTTGGAGCATGATTTTTAAAAAGATCATTTGAACTCTGATCATCACAAAGTATCTTAAATGGTTTACAAACTTAAACTTTTAAATATTCCAACTAAACTTTTATACATAACATTTGAGTACAAGCCTGTATAACCACAACATATTTTTATTCTAATGTGCTCAAAGTTAATGAACTATGTTTTTACTATGTCAACTCACACAACATTCTCCCAAGAAAATTTACCCTCATAAGTTCATTTTATATCATTCTAATATCCATCCAAATCAACATTAGTATAACCATTAAAGTTCATTTCACAACTTATTTCGTATAATAGACCATGTGAAGCTGTTCTTTTAACATATCTTAGAATTCTATTTATTGTCAACATATGATATAGTTTCATATCACTCTGATATCTAGCACACAAAGTTAAAACATAAACAATATCAGGTCCTGAAGATGTTAGATAAACAAAATTTCCTTTTTTTTTTGAAATTATTTCTATTTCAAACTTTTCCTATATTTATCTTTACTCATCTTGATACCAACTAAAATCAGAGTAGTATATTCCATAGATTCTTCCTTACCAAAATTTTTCAACAATTACCTGGCATACATTTCTTGAGATAGAAAATTTTATTTTCCCTTTTTTTTTGAACTTGCAAGCCCAGTAAGAAAGTCAATTATACCAACATTTACATTTCAAATTTCTTCTTCATTTCCCCAAAAAGTTATTTAATTCTTTTTCTTTATCTCTAGAAAAACTTATATCATCCACATAAATGATTAAAATTAGGGTGTTGGAGTTAACTTCTTTCATATATAAGTTGACATCAATCATCCTTTTATAAAAATTCAACATCCTCAAATAGTTTTCAAGTTTGGAATACGAAGAACATGGGGCTTTTTTCAACCCATAAAAGGATTTATTCAATTTAAAAACCTTTCTTCGATCACTATAAAGTATAAATCCACATGGTTTCTCAATGTAAACTTATTCCTCAATCTCACCATTTAGAAAAGATGACTTTACATTTATCTGATAATTTTTTTAATTTTTATGTAAAACAACCACTCAAAACATTATAATAGTTTCTAATATTGAAATTATGGAAAAGTTTTCTTCAAAATAAACACCTTACACTTGTGCATAGCCTTTTAAAACAAGCATTACTTTATTTCTTTAAATTTATCCATGTTCGGTCAACTTGTTTCTGTATACCCATTTTGTTTTAATAACATTTTTATTTTTTGAGCATGGAATTAGTTCCCAAATTCTGTTTTTCTCAATTTTCTCCAAGTCTTCATTCATCACATCAACCCATTATTTGTGTTCAACTTCTTCTGATACTGATTCTGGTTCAATTTGTGAATTGAGTGATGTATGATTTTCTAATCTCAACCTTATTCTTGTTTAAACTATAGATTTTTGATTACTAATAATATTTTCAATTTCAAAATGTTTTTGTAAGGTAAGAAATTTCAAAATTTGTCTTCTATATTCACTTTTCTCGTCACATGATTCCTATGAGTATTGTTAAATATATTTTGACTCACTTTCATTCTCATTGGAAATGTTCAATCTATCTTCCTCAACATTCTCAATAATTTTTTTTAAGGAATTTGGATTTTCAATAATTTTCACATCATATGAATCCACCAACTTTTATAATGTTTGTTCAAAAAATTTATAACTTCTTCCACTAATTGAATATCCCATGAAAATTACTTCTTCTTCCTTGTAATTAAATTTTGCAAGATCTTGATTTTTTATTTTTAGTAAACATGGACTTCCAAAGACTTTGATGTATTTTAATGAATTTTTTATTATACCACATTTCATAGAAAGTCATGTTGGATTCCGTCCTCAAAAAATATCTATTATGTACATGTATAATAATACTAACAACTTCTAACTTGTAGAAATTTTAAATTTTGTGTTTTTCTAACATGCTTCTTCCCATTTCCACCAAACTTCTATTTTTCCTTTCCATAATTCCATTTTGTTGAGGAGTGTATGGAGCAATATACTAATGTTTAATTCCAAGTTTCTTTAAACATGATTTGAAGGAATTTCATGTGTATTACTTCTCATTATAATTTCTCAAATTCATTAAGTAAACTCCCATCTCTCTCTAAAATTATCTTTCAAAAACCCTAAGAATTTATACTACCTTTTACTTGTTCTTTATAAACATAATTTTTGGTCATCCAGGTGAAATCATCAATAAAAATGATAAATTAAAAATCTATTTTTATTTATTGATGTATCATCAGACCACATAAATGAGAATGAATAAGTTCAAGAGGACTGGTAGATTGAATCTCAACTTTCTTATACTAGTCATTTTCCCCTTCTAAAAATTTATGAAAATATCATCTTCTCTTCTTTTCAAAGTTAGAAAATTTCAAACAAAATCAAATTTAGAAAGATTGTTCATACTTTTTGGACCAGGATTCCCAAGTATATGATTCTACAACTTATTCTCATATTTAGAACTTAGATAACATGAGTTGTTAATTTATCCAATTTGAAAAATATTTCTACTAGTTCTTTCTTATCTCATAACAACTTTTTCATGTTTCGTACTTTTAATGATACGGGAATATTTTTTGAAAATTACTTCTTTTCCATGTTCAAAAAGTTGAATTACACTAAGTAAGTTATGTTTTATCCCATTAACAAATAGAAATTCTTTATATTTTAACTTTTATGATTCTATATCATCCATTTAAATTCCTTTTAGTTTTAAGGAACTATCATTCCCAAAGGTAAAAACTCCTCCACCACCATTTTCAACTTATTTTAAGATATTCAAATAACCTATCATGTGTGATGAAAAACCACTATCAAGTATCCATGTTTTTTTACTTTCTTTCAAAGTTGTATCAACAAAAAAAATCTATTTCCTCGACTTTCTTCTTTCCAGCTTCCTTTTCTTTTCTATTATAAGAAACTTTTTCTAGAAATATTTTCATAATTTTTTTATAAAAGTGACTGGGTTGGTCACATATTCTAAAAACTTCCCCCATACATTCAAACTAATTTTTTGGAAGGATTCTAAAATCTTGAGATTTTTTTTCTTACTTCCCATGGCTTTGGAAATTTACTGATTTTTCTTCCACTATTTGTTCCACTTTGTTCAAAAATATTTTCTAGAAGTGAAATGTTATGCCATAAATTGTATGATCTATGCCCATAAATTCCACAAAACCAATAGAAACCATCAAATATTGGTTTTCTATAGAAGTATGATCTTTCCTTGTAATAATATTACTGTGGTTCATGAAATTTTTCAACTTTAGTTACCTATGTTCATGTGACAAATTTCCTCTTGGAGTAATTTTAAACTTTTATTTATGTGATGGATTTTTCACACCCATTATCAATGTAATATTTCTCAAAACTTTTCTTAACCCTAGAAATATTAGAAAAAGAAGTTAAAATTTTTAGTTTAGTGGGTGAAGATTTCACCTAATTTTTAGAGTGTGGTTTCTCTGTAGCTATAAATGATTTAGATTCCACTTGTGAAGCGTTTGTAAAATTTTCATTCAACTTCATTAAGTTACTTTTAGCCTGAAGATTTTTTATTGAGTTTTTTTAACTTCATATTCCATAGTTACCAACTTATTACTGATTTCTTAAATCATCGTTCCCTATTTATCAATTCTTAGTTTGCAACTTAAGATCTCTTGGATGTATTCTTATTCCTACTTTACAACATATTTTCCATTATATTTATTCATCATTAATATTTATTTATTGAGAGTTATAGTTTGATCAATATGAGAAACAAGTTATGATCTCAACTGAAACTCTGTGTAAGATTATTCACCTCTTTCTTCTTCACTATTTGATAAATCTTCTTTTTTCTCAACATTTTGAAAAACAGTTCTATTTTTTCAGAGCTTTTATCTTCTAATGAATCAAAATCATCTAAGTTAGATTCTACTTTCTTACTTATCATACTTATTATATTTCTGGTGAACTTATTATTCCCAATAAAGTACTTATTTTCTTTCTTAGAATCTTTTCTAAAATTATGTCATTGTGGTTTTTCTTCAAAATAATCTTTAAATTCACCAACTATATATTTTGGGTAATTCATAGAAAAATTCCCAATTACACCACACTCAAAACATTTGAGATAAATTTTTCCTCCATACTTTCATTTAACTCTATGATAGTTCTTGGAGATAAGAGACATGATTTCTTAATTCAACTCATAATCCACCTTATTATCAGAATCACAAGGATTAACATCTTTAACATTTTTAATTTTCATCTTTCTTATGGATTCAAAATCCATTTTATCTATCATATTCTTTTTGGAAATTAGATATTTTCTCATTTCATAAGAATTAATAAATTTATTCAGTTCATTAAGAGATAAATCATTTTTATCTTTAAAAGTATAAATTTTAGAATCAAACGTGTCTGGAAAGTTTCTCATGAGTTTCTTCACAATTATAGAATCTTTCAAGACATCTTTTAAATCCCTGATGTTGCAAACAACTTCTTTTACTCCAGTGAAGTATTAATCAATATTTTATTTATCTCTCATTCTTATGTCTTAAAACTTTCTACACCAAATTTGTATCTTTCCGTCCATCACTTTAGTATTACCTTTAAAAATAATTTCATGGTTGTCCCACATACTCTGCTATTTTGAGACCCATTACCTTTATATAAAAATTTTCTGATAGAGACATAAGAATATCATTTCTAGATTTTAAATAAACTTAAATATTTATTTTATCATTAAAATTTAAAATAACATCTTTCTCAATGGGTGGAAAACCAATTTTAGCAGCATCAGCAACTTCCAAACCAAGATAGTGAAGATATGGAATTATCCTATTTTTTCGACCATAATAATTTTTCCATAAAATGTATGAATTTATATACTATTGATATAATTGAGATTATCTATGATAAGGATTTAACATGGGAACCATTGATCTGATACAAATTTATGTTCTAAAGGATCGAAGAAAAATAGAGAAGGGTGGGGTGGGGGGTTGAATTAGTTGTTTCCTTTTTACAAATTTCAAACTTTATGAAACTTAACCCCTACAAATTTTTAGAGTTTATTCCTCATAAACTTTATGTAAACTCAAATTCATGAAAATAAATTAAAGTAAAAAATGCCCACAATAATTATAAAGTTTGGCCTTAGTGTGAGAATCTACATCTTTTCCATATCCACTCTCGTGGGTCTACGAAAATTCACTATTATGAAGAAGTGAATACAACTTGTGTCAACTCCCATTAGACACCTTCTATCTCCTGATATAAATGATTATACTAACTATAATTAGTTTAAAACTTTTTCTTATATAAAATTTTATCCAAAAAAAGAAAATTAAATTTGAAACTTTTTGATCCATAAAGGACCATCCTAAAATCTATGTTCGATCAGCCAATGTCTGATATTCTAGTGTTCAATGTCCAGAGTCTGATAGACTCAGTCCAATGATTCTTTTCTCAATCTTCTCTATTTCAAACTTTTAGATATGTTTGTATAAACAACTCTACCCTTCTCAAACTAATACTGAAAACTCAATCCAATCTTTCTCATACTGATAGACCATTATTTGGTAATATGAAGTATCTCTAGTCTGATCTTCTGATCGGAACCCTCTATTTGGAAACTCTTCTTCAACAAGAAACAACTTCAGTTGGAAAACTCACTTATAGAACCAATTCTATAGTGTATCAGTTTTTATACATGGTAGAACAGTGTCAATTACCATTGTACATTTTACTCCTATTTATAGGTTCTCCCAGAATAGTAAAGGTGGGGAACCAATTTCGTTTTCCCACTTACTAAAATTCTCAAACCCAAATTTCACTCTCATTCTAATTTCATTGGGATGCCTCTCAACTCTTATCAAATATTCTAGAGTCTTATTGAATATTATTAAATTATATAGAACATTTAATCTCTCAACCTTACTTGAATATGAACTTGGAAAATTCTTTGTCCAAAAATTGATAGTTTGGAACATCTTAGTTAGACACTCTATCTGGAAATCAATTCATCATTTTGGTTCTCTTGAACTTATTAAATCAAATATACGATTACTCACTCTGATGCTCTTAGAAAACTAAAAATAGTTCACTAAATTGTTGAAAATTCTAAATACTTCAGTTTTCATCAATGATTTTTCAATAGAAACTTCAAAATTTATAATAATTTATTTGTTTGGAGACTTTGAACTCTTATACATATTTCTTTAGAAGTATTTAAACTCTCCTAATCTGATCAACTTATGTCTAATGAAACAACTTCAACATGATCATAAGTCTCCATATGGAATAGAATTTATGGTGATATGTGTCTATATATTTACATTCAATGAATTATTAGTGTCAAACACTCATACAATGAATCAGTATCAACAATTCTTCTGGTGAATCGATATCAAGTCGACTTTGTACATATTTAACCTTTATCAAAATCAAATGATCTTAGCAATCACAAAAATTACAAATTTATAAAAACCTTTTCATATGATGATTTTCATCTGGTTCCTTGGATTAAAAATTCCCTTTTATAGACTCAACATATGCCTCTAGTATGATCATATGATCTAATATCAAACTCAAACTTTTCACTCTTTCAGAATTTTCTTCATCCGATCAAATTCTGTGGTGAAAAAACTTATTTTTTCTTCATATTTTTGGTTGATAACAAAGATGATATTATCCTTTGTATTTTATTAGATAATTAAATATGAAATATTGATCTTATTACTATTTATTTTACAATTCCAATGCCACAACAACTCAATACTCATAAATCTCAAAATTATACTGTCTAAAAAAATGTCTGATGATTTTCATTTGATCGGGTGTGTATGATGAACCATGTCTGGTCAGAAGCTTTGAATTTATTCAAACTTCATAAAATTAAAACTTCCAATATTCTAAGAACTTATGTTTATGGTTCTTTTAGGTTCAATGATCTATGTTTAGAACACTTTAATTTTGGCAACACCAGAAACTTATATTTCCATTATCTTCTACAAACTCCAGTTTGTATCATGACTTATTCATGATGTTTTCGGAATTTTAAAGAATATAACATCATCATCTGAAATATTTTGGAAAGTTCTAAAACTTCCCTAATTTACCAACTTCCTCAATTTACAACTTTCTTCATCCTTAGAAACTTCTGACTTCCTAGAAAAATAATCATCTGATGGATCATTTGATAGTGTGTCCGATATCCATATTTTCAAAAGCACTTTCTTCAACTAGATTGTTAGTAAATTCTCATTAAACAAATTATGAACTTATAGTAAAAAATATTTCACCTAATTAAAAAAAAATTCTTTTCAAAATATTAGTTTTCAATAAAAACAAAACTTAAAAAAAACAAAACATCACAAAAAATTATCAATATAGTAGCAATATATAAGCCTGTAGTAAATATAAATAGTTGTTAGTTTTAAGGAACATAGTAGATCATTTTTTGGATAGATGGATTATGAAAAATTACCTCATGTATGTATTAAAAACTAAGACTCACAACCATTCAAATTTGATAATCTCATTTATAATCTCCAGACCAACCACGTCTATAATGACATATCCAAATATGTATTTTTCATATTCAATGTATGACATATATCTATATTTTGATTTTGTATCTACATGAACGTGTAATGTTAATATATCTGGAAGTGGAATTAGTGGGGTGAAGGTACTCTTAGAAGTTACTTTTTTATTTCTTGGTTGATTTACTAGATTTTGTTGATTTGACCTCCTGTTTCCCCATAATTTTATTTGTATGTAATATTATACCTTATTTCAAACCTTTTTTCATTAACTGTTAAAGGTTTTTCATTTGAAACAAATTGTTAAGGATGTACATCATGTATATTTATAAGATTAGATGACAATTCTATGAAAGTTCCAATAGAATTATCAACCATGGTAATATAAAGAACATCAAGCAGAACAGGTAACTCAGTACTTGGCTCATGAGTTACTTCAATCCCCACTCACATGTGATATTTTGGGAGTTGTTTATTGTGTATCATGTCTCTTGAAATATTTTACATCATAACCCTAAAAATAAGGATATGTGTGGGTGTTGATATATTTAAATCACATACAACTTATCACTATATAATTTTAGAAATATAAAGTTATGAGAAGTTGTTTGATTCATTTTTAATAGAAAGAGTAATAAAAAATTGATTACACCATGTAAGGTTGACAGTTGAGTGGAATGGATATCCTCAAAGATGGTTGGGTCATGTGTCTATTGTCCATTGTTCCACTAATGGTTCTATTTGATCCTTTCGCATTTATTGGTACGCCAAATGATACTAGACAATAATATCTTTCAATGAATCTATATGTGCCTGCATGTCTTTCATCATCTCATATGTATCTCCTTACAACTTTGTCTTTTTGAAATATTTTTGAGGTGACACTCCAAAACCTACACCTTTAATGCAACCATATTGATCTGGTCGCTTCAAAGCTACTGAAAGTAGTTTTTATTCAGGTATAGTCGATTTAAATTATTGTGTCTAAACTATGTAAAAAATATAAGAACATAAATAGATGTTTTTATATAATATTGTTATAAATCATTACAAATTACTATTTTTTCATACTTATAAATGATTTCTATATTGATTATGTGTTTTTATTAACTAGTTTACCATATTTATTTACAAGGGCATTTTTACAAATAACATGATGTGAGATGGAAATTGATTCAGATTTTGATTTATCAATATGTATATAAACAAGGGGACATATCTTTTTTTATATGACATAAATTTTTTATTATAGATTTAAAATACATGCCATTTTATTTTCAAGTGAAGCGTATCCCATCCTTACTTTACAGTAGGGGTACGTTGGTTTTGTTTCACATTGCTTATTTTCATCACCCCTTTTCTATTTCATAATTTAATAATTTAGAATCAAAGTGGATAAAATAAATAATTTCAAATAAAATATTCTTAACTAAAATGAACCTAAAATGGTTTCTCATCACGATGATAAATGAATATTTTACACTTTTATTCTTTTAGAATGTGTGAATATGTAACTAGTGGGTGGGGGTTTAATTTTCCCCTTATTATCCTTGAAATGATACTTTGTAAAAATTTACAGAAGCCTTTATGAGCTTTTCTAGCTACCATAAAGACATATTTCTTACAAAAATCATCTAAAATAAATGAAATATTCAAGGGATAATGAAAAGTAAATAAATGTCTCATTATATATTTTTTCAGTGAAATAGAGAAAGTATATCATAACATTGCCTTAATATATTCCCAAAGGGTTTCCTTCAATTCAAGAATGACATGGTGCCATGTATCTATATCAATTGACACATGAATTCTCATTATGAGCCCAACATAACTAATTAACATTGACTTGTTGGGGTTAACCAGTTGGCCACATTGATTCCATCCAACCTCAAATTTTATACCTTTTCTCTTTACCTTGATTAGTCAAATATTTAATTAAATTACATATATTCATTAGATAACACAAAATATTATGAGGAAAAGCATAGTATATTAAAAAAAACTTTAACCTATTCATTGAACTCTATTTTTTTCTTTAAAGGTTGAAGGGATTTTTATCCTCTATCAAATATCCAAATCCCCTCTTTTTGGTCCCCTCTAACATATAAGGCATCTTCCACATTGGAAACACTATTAAAGGATTGTGATCTCCTAATAAAAGGGTCATACTCAATTTAATTTTAATTTGAACTTGTAGTTTTCTTAGTATCCAATAGTAAAATTGACAAATTCTTATTTTCTAGATCCAAGACACAAAATACTTGCACTACTTATGATTCTATTATGAATTGATCATCCTTATACCCTTCACCACTAAAATTCACCTTCATGAAGCCTAATTCATCCAATTTCATTATGGTCCTGTTGTAAAACCATTTTTAATGGAAAATAAAAACTTGAAATGTTGTATAGTCCAACTCATATAGCTATTTTATGATGATGAAATGTGAATTTTTTTCATAAATTATATTTCTTTCTTTGGAATCAGATACGTGTGTCACTCCCACCATAAGCATAAATCCGCTTTTTTTCATTGTACTATATTCATATCGTTCCTTTGTATTGATTTTATAATAATTAATTACAAAACTATTGTATGATGTAACATTTAAATTGGGTCCCTTGGGTAGCCATAGAAGTCATTCAACAGTTGAATTCATATTTTCAGATAACTTATTATAAATTTGATCTCAAAACCATCTTATAAACTCCTAATTATGTTTATTTGATATCCATCCTTCATTCCTTGATGGATTTAATTGTCTAATAATTACTTTTTGAGCTTCAATGTATAGAGAAACCTCTATAATATTATATAAAATTTAAAGGTGGTATTTATCTTACTCTATGATAGTAATTGTAACAAAATCTATTCAGAAAATCCCTTTACCCATAAGGTGTTTTCTATGATGATATTTTGGGAGACTGATGCTATCAACATTCTAATAGGTAATTGGTATAAAATTTAACAGCTTCTTCAATAATATATCATTATTCAATACAACATTCAGTGAAACTTTGATTCTTTATTCACCAATTCAAAATCTTTATATACCCTTAAATGGAGTACATCCATCTGTAATGGAAAGAACCACATATTTGAACCTCTCTAACCAAGTTAACCATAAGGTATACGATTATATAAAAGAATAACGGTGGGAATAATATCTATAATTCACATAATATAACTAAAATATCCTTATGCATGATTGGAAATAATAGGGTCTATAATTTTAATACAAATGGATTTGAAAAAGGAGAATAATTTAGTTAATATATTTTGAATATTTTTAGGCAGAATGAAATGTAAAGCAATGAGCATAAAATCTTGAATAAAAACATGAAATTCATGTGATTTTAGACCATGTAAATTTAAATTATCCATTGACATGACATTATCGATATTTTATGAATACCACTTTGAAACTTTTACACCATTAAGTAAATTGAAAATTTTATAATTTTTCTTGTCTGCATAGAGTGTAAGCTACTAGAGGAAGATAAATTCACCTTTCACCCTTCACTAGTTTCAACCCTTATCTTATACCCATGTTAATCATATCTAACCTATACTTGATTTCATTTTTTACAGGAATTTTTAGTAATGTGCCCATAACACTATCAAATACATTTTTTTCTACATGCATGACATTATGAAAATTTCCAACATATAAACAATTCCAGTACGGTTATTTAAAGAAAATTGATATCTTTTTCTAACATGATTTTTAGAGGTTTTTAAAAAAGGTTAATAAAAATTAGTTTCAATATATTTTACCTTCTTGAAAAGTTGATCACATATTAGTGGATACTGTATTATACCTTGTTCTATATTCCCATCAAATGATGTCATCCAGGATTGGTATTTATGCCGCCAGGGTAAAAATTTGTGATTTCTTAAAAAAATATTTGAAAAATATTTTAATCAAATTTATTGTGTGTATTCTTCACAAATGGGACACCCCAACCTTCCTTAAATTCCATTGCCTGAAAATTTTCCATAAGCAGGAAATTCATTTATCATCTCGTATAACATGGATTTAATGTGAATTATTCCCTTCTATGAGCATCATACAATGTAACACATGTATCCCACATAAATTTCATATCCTTGATCAATGGATCAAAATAGATATCAATATCATTACCAGGTTGTTCTGGTCTAGATATAAGCATACACAACACAATTTATTTGTGCTTCATATATAACCATGGTGAAAAGTTATAATCTATCAACATATCTGGACATGTACTGTGAGTACTATTCTCTAAAAAAAGGATTTATTACATATATAGATAATTAAGGATAGAGATTAATTGGATCATTTCCAAATTTAGGATACTCATAATCATTTTATATTCTAGTAAGGAGAGTCCACTGAGTGACATAGTTTCCCATATTCAATTATTTTATATGTATTCCATGTTAATTATCTAACAGTTTCCTGGTATCCATATAGTCTTATAAACATGGAATGATAGGAAAGTACCATAAAAATTTCAACGTACTTGATTCATCTTTCTTTTATTGATTCACGCCAGACCTAGTGAATTTTATGAGTGATTTATAGTCCTTGTGAAACAATATGAAATTATTAGAATAGGCATGTAATTTTTAGAGATCATACTCATTGAAAATATAATTCATTTAGAATTATAAATTAGGCATGGAAGTTCATTTTCTTCTATTATTTTATCATTCATAAGACCAAGTTGTTATGTAAAGCTGGTGTCACTCTATCCACTGCTAGATTTTAAATTATATATATTCGATACAGCTGAAAATGTTGTATATTTAGTACAACTGATATACAGTAGTATCTTAGCACAACTATTTAACTTCTCAAACAACTTTGGACAATCAAAAAGGTTATCTTTATTTTCTATTGTCATTTTTTCATATGATCTCCATCACCACTAACACTGGTATTTATATCAAATGATCCATAAATCACAGTATCATCCCAATCAGTATGTATATTCAATTTCTCCCCATGTTTATTCCAACATTTATTGCTCATATCTATTCTTTGATAAGTCAAATTTTCTTCCAACTATTCTAGATGAATTTGTCTTGAATAACAACAATGTAAACATAGAAAAAAGATTTAATAATGTACATATACATGATCTATTGAAATCTTGAGGAACTCTTTAACTGTATCCTCATACTCTTTTGTTATAAAACTAGAATCCATCCATTTTTTATTCATATCCATCCTATTAGATTAATAAAATATTCATTTTCTATAGAAAATAAATAAACACACATAAGGTATTGATAATCAAATGAGAATGTTATAGATATTTTTAAAAAATTAAAACCAACATTTGAATGTTATTGGTGATTATTCCTATCAAGTTATTATTCTACACAAGGGTGGCATGAAAAGAAATAACCTGGACTAAACATGTTGTTGTTGGTATAGGTTCTCAATTTGATTTTTTTTTTTGGGAAAATGTGGAAATTATAGGATGTTTTATGTAACTTTTCAAAGTGGGAGTCCAATAAGAGGGATAATTTGATGTTTTATTCACTTGGTACATGGAGGAATGGGTGGTGTTTCAGTGATAGGGTGCTTAAGAACCGAAGTAGATATTTTATCATATGATGAAATAATAAATTTCAACCAAAGTTGAAGAAGTTTCCCGGTGGGATCATTAGAAAGACTCATCTCAAACCAATGATTTGATTATAATACCAATTATATAAGATCACCTAAAAAAAACTCAACCTCAGTGGAACCAACAGATAGAATCAAATCTGAAAAAATGTCAGATTGGAAACTAGGCATGAGGTTTAAACAAGATGGAAGTAGATATGGATGTTTTAAATGTTGTTCGTGATACCAATTTAAAGAGTAAAGGGAAGTCTTAGTGGAGATTTCAAGAGAGTTATGAGAGTAATCATCTAAAACTAATACTGTTCATGATTATATTTTTTCTATGGGTGTAAGTATTCCCACACCTCAATCATATCAAAGTTATCTCAAGAAAATTACCATTGTTGATTCAATAACTCTCGAATGGTTTATAAAACTTTTTTACGTGGGAGTACAATTAGAGGGAGGAGTTGATGTTTATTCATTTATTCACTCAGTACGTGGCATACCATATGGTGTTTCAATGACAAGATGCTTAGTAGTTGAAGTTAATCTTTATTCAGATGATAAAAACATTGATAGGTCCCAATAACATTGTCTTGAGAACCCAATGTTTGAATAATCTCTTGAATTTAAATCTAATGAACCAGAAGTCTCGGGTTGGGGTTCTCAAGTTACTAGAAAAACCAAAGAACGATCTAATTAGGTTTTCATGAATACTTAAAATTTAAATAATTCCCATGGATGGGATGAAGCCTCAAAGAATATTAGAAAAAACTATTATTGGTATGGAATGAATAATCAATTTCAACACAAGTTGAAGAAGTGTACCGGTGGGATCATTAGAAAGGATTATCTCAAACTAGTGATTAGAGTATAATCCCAACTACCTAGGATAACTTGATATGCTACCGTATGGGCATGATGTATCCATTGGAAAAAATGAAGAAACACAAGGGGTGAAGTGGGAGAAATGAAAATAAAGAAATAAAAAGTAAAATAAAAGTGTAATGGGGATGATCAATTAGGACCCCAAGGATATTTACCCCTTAAAACCATAATTAAAAAAACATCACAAAGTTTGATCACTAATTTGATAAGCCTTACTTACATTCATCCAAGAACACAAGAAACATAATCATAATATGCTAGAAGACACTAAAATTCGTAATTAACCTTCATGGGGTACAAGGAGGTGACTATTTATAGACAAATGAGAGAGATACAAGTCAAAATACCTATCCCACAAACACCTAAAGCTTAAAAACGATTTTTTAATATGTTTACACATGACCATGGATTTATGGGATAAGATATCCACCAAGAAGACTTTTTGGAACAACCTAAAAAGGCTTTGAAGATTCCCAGCATCACTATAGACACAAGGGACTCACCACTTTTGACTATAGAGATTTACTTTATATAAGTAGATAAAAATTCGTGGGATACTTTGGATGGGACAATTAGGTTCACTTTGGGGCTTTAATAAGTGTGATTAAAGGCCCATTTTCTCCTCCCATGCATGCATGTTGGGCCTCCTCTTTTAATTTCAAAATGAGGCCATGTAAAGCCTCTTTCATCCTCCTCATTCTTCCTCTTATCATTGGGCCACCAATCCCATGCAATGGGTCTTGTACATTTATGATCCTTACACCATATGTTCCATGATATCTCTTGACTCCTCGTTGCATATGAGCTCCTTGATTCTCATCATCCCCCCCTCTTCAAAAGTATTCGTCCTCGAATATGTGTATTCAAAGGGAGAGAGATCTATAATATTAAAGGCAACACTCATATTTCCATACATGTTGGGAAATTCAATCTTGTAGGAATTTTCATCGATTCTTTCTAAAACATGGAAAGGTCCATCTCCCCTTGGTTGAAGTTTTGATTTTATTCTCTGAAAACCTTTCCTTCCTCAAATGCAACCACACCCAATATTCAGGTTCTAGTACAACCTTATGCCGACCCTTATTTTCTTGCTTCGTATATTGTTAATTTCTTATTTCAATGTTGGATTTCACCTTAGCATGTAAATCCTGAACAAATTTTTCCTTCTCATCTCCTGCAAGATCAACAACCTCATTAGTAGGCAATAAAAGAATATATAATAGAGTCATTGGGTTAAATCCATATACAATCTTAAAAGGTGAGAAGTTAGTAGTGGAATGCATTGCTTAGTTATATGCAAACTCTATGTGTGGGAAAAAAATTCCATTTTTTTTGAATTATTGCATGTAAGAGGGTAGAAAGAGTCATATTCACCACTTCAGTTTTCCCACCAATTTGGGGATGTGCAACAATTAAGAATAATAATTTAGTTCCCAATTTATTCCACAAAGTCCTCCAAAAGTGGCTAAGTAATTCCACATGCCTATCACTTAAAATGGTTTTTGGAAATCCATGTAATCTCATAGTTTCTTTAAAAAAAATCTTCTATATGAATATCATTATTAGTTTTTGAGTAGGTAATGAAATGGGCCATTTTTCTGAATCAATCCACAACAAAAAAATTCTATTTTTCCCGATTGGGATAGAGGAAATCCCAACACAAAATCCATAGAGATGTCAGTCCAAGGATGGTATGGAACATACAAGGGGGAATACAATCCATTAGGTTGAACCATAGACTTTTCATTCTTACAAGTGAAACACTTAGCACAAATTGCAATAACATCTTTTCTCATTCTTGGCTAATAAAAATGTTCATGCAAAGTGGCTAGTGTTTTATCAACCCCAAATACCCCATTAGACCACCCCCATGAGTTTATTTTTCAAGAAATTATTGATTTGAACAATTTGGGATGCCCAATTTATCCCTTTTGAAAATAAACTCATCATTTTTGTAATAGTATTTAAATCCATGTCTTTCACAAGATTTCAAAATTTGAGAAAAATATCCATCATTTTCATACATTCCCTTTATTAACTCAAGTCAAAGTAATTGAGAATTAAGAGAAGTAATAAGTGAATACCTTTGTGAAAGAACATAGGCAACCACATTTACTTTCATTTTTTGTTCTTGATCACATAGGAAAAATGTCAATTAATTCCATCCAAGATTCATGTCACCGAGTCGAATTACCTTGGGACTTAAAATAATTAAGGCTTTCATAGTCATAATGAATAATGAAATCTTTAGGCCATAAGTAATTCCACCATGTTTCTAGGGTTCATTTCAAAGCATAAAGTTCTTTATCATAAGTTGAATAATTTAATGCTGCCCCACTCAATTTCACACTAAATTAAGTAATTGGACGTGACTCCTGAGTCAAAATAGCACCAATACCAACTCCTGATGCATCACACTCAATTTAAGACTTTTGTGAAATCCAGTAAACTTAA
Source organism: Viscum album (assembly GCA_963277665.1). Classification (NCBI taxonomy): domain Eukaryota; kingdom Viridiplantae; phylum Streptophyta; class Magnoliopsida; order Santalales; family Viscaceae; genus Viscum; species Viscum album. The sequence continues at coordinate 657,307,318 of OY728128.1, read as the reverse complement.
AAGGGGAGCATTGACAAATTTTTATTTGAGTGTGTTAAATGATTTTTCTTATTTTCACCCCATTTAAAAACCACATGTTTCTTTAAAAGTTCATTAATATGTGTTGGATGGATGAAAAATCCTTAACAAACCTCCTATAGAAGCTTGCCAATCCATGAAAACTCCTAACTTCAGTTGCGATCTTTAGTGTGGGCCACTCTTGAATTGCTTTGACCTTTTCATCATCCACACGGATCCCCTCCGCCCCTACAACAAAGCTTAGAAACAAAACTAAATTCATGAAAAGGGATTTTTTTGAAAATTGGTATAAATTTAGTTTTTTTTAAGGGTCTCACGCACCAAAAAAAAGTGTTCGACATGGTTGTATAGAGATTTACTACACACCAATATATCATTAAAATAAACAACCAAAATTTTTCTAATGAATGAATGAAGGACATGTTTCATTAATCACACGAATATACTTGATGTATTAGTTAAACCAAATGGCATAACTAACCACTCATACAAATGAAACTTAGTTTTAAAAGTAGATTTCAACTCATCTCCTTCTTTCATTCGAATTTGGTGGTATCCACTTTTATGATAAATTTTTGAAAACAAAGAATCCTAATGTAATTCATCAATCATGTCATCATGTTGAGGGATGAGATAGTGGTACTTAACTATTATTTTGTTAATGGCATGACAATCCACACACATCCACCACGTTCCATCTTTCTTGGGTATTAGGATCACCAGAACAGTACATAGACTCGTGATTTCCCTCACTAATCCTTTATTCATTAGTTCTTCAATTTGACACTAGATATCTCTATTCTCTTCTGGGTTAGCTCTATATATTGGCCCATTGGGAATTGTGACACCGGGTATGAAGTCAATCCAATTCTCAATGCCTCTCAAAGGGGGTAATCCATTATGTGTTTCTTCGGGAAACAAATCACTGAATTCCTACAGTAAAGACACAACACAAGAAGAAAAAGAATGGTGAATTTCTTTATTTTCAAGGTAGGAATCCTTATTAATGAGTAAGGACACTTCCTAGCTCAATAAAGCACCTTTCACCTCACTTTTTCATGAAAATAAACTTACCCTTCACTCAATGCACTTGTTTTCATCTATTTTATTTCCCTCATTTCTTTTTATGTCACTCATCTCTCCCTTTTTACTCTTAATTTTTCCAATATTTTCATTTTTTCCCTCTTTTCTTTTTTTCTCATCTCATCACCCTCTTTTTATCACTCAAATTTTTATTTTTACCACTTTATTTTTCAGTTATTTATTTTTTATTTTTTTATTCTTTATCTATCCTCACCTGATCTTCATATGCTTGTATGGGACTTAGAGGAGTCAAAAAAATATTTCTAAAACTAAAATAAAAATAGAAGTGGTCAGCATAACCATCATACATCACCCTCCTATAAAATTTTCATGGTCTCCCTAGTAGAAAATATATAGATTACATCGAAGAAACATCACACAACACCTCATCAAGATATTTTCCAATGGAAAAAAGAAACTATGGCTTGTTTTTTTGACCCTAACTAATCCACTATCATTCAACCACTGCAATCTATAAGGACTAGTATTCCTTAGAGTAAGAAAACTTAACTTATCCACCAATAAGGTAGTATCCACATTAGTACAACTTTAACTATCAATGATCATACTACATACCTTCTCCTTGATGTTGCATCTCGTATAAAAAATATGATCATGATGTTCTTCATCATGATCATATTTTGGTTGAATGTTTAAATATCTTCTTGCCACCAATGCATTTCTATGTACGGGTTCTTTGACTTCTACATATGAACTCTCCTCCAAAGGTGGCATCCCATCATTGCTAGTGTGATCACTAAGGATGTCTCCATTATCCAAAAAAATCATTTCCCTTTTTTTTGGGAATTGATATGCAATATGAACATGTCCTTAAGACTTAAAGCACTTTATATCACGAGATTTAGAATGGAAATTTGTGTCCATTTTTTCTTTTGAATCAGTGGAAAGAACTTATTTTTTGCCTCTTCTCTTTGTTTTGGAAAAAATTTGGAATCCCTTGGTTTTGTTTCATTCCACTTAAAAGTTGATTTTGGATCTTTCTAGTTATCATTCCAAAAAATGCGGGAACCTTCTTCAATCCTTCAAGAATGTAGTTGATTTTTGACCTTCGCTGCCTTATGTAGAAACTCCACCATGTCAATAAAGGTTTGAAGTTCCACCATATAACTAATTGCTAGATTAAATCCATCAATGAACCTTTCCATGGTAGCTTCAGGATCCTCTTCCAAATTGGCTTGAATCATCGATATATCCATTTCCTTGTAGTATTCCTACACACACATAAAACCTTACACAAGTTTTTGTAACTTCAAATGAAAATCTCGAAAGAAATGATTATAAATGTACATTTTTCACATCACTATATTCATTTATTCCTAAGTTTGAAATATACTTTCTCTATTTTGTCATTGGCTTACTTGTAATTGGTCCTACCAAATACTTGCATAGTCATTGAACTCAAGCACTGCCAAATTTACCTTCTTCTCCTCCGATTAGTTGTGTAGTCCAAACACATGGTCAACCTTCCACTCCCACTCCAAATAAAGTTCTGGGTAACTCTTCCCTTAAAAGTATAGAAGTTTCTCTTTGATGCTTCCCAAGTTATTTTCTCTCCAAGCAGCATGTTGCCCTCACCTAGGAAATGTTTCATCAGAATCGGAGTACTCATCATCACCTTCATAAATTTCTTACCTTCTTGGATCCTTTGAAGTTAAGTAACTTTGCAAATCATCCAACCTATAATTCAATCTTGTAAACTTGTCATCAATAGCTTTCATGAATAATTTGATGTTGATCTCAATTATTTCTCCATCACTTGCCATTTTTTAAATTCCTCACACACGCTTTATCTCTTTTTTTTAATCTCTCAAAAGGTTCCTCACAATTTCTAGCACAAAAACTTGGTTCCGACAAGTGTTCTTAAATATAATCAAGAAGATAACTAGTAAGAAGCAATCAATTCATGGAAATCTTTAAAAACTTGAAATTATAAAAGGGTTTGAATCAATGGAGTCCAAGAAAAAATGGGAGATAAAGAGAAATGGGAGAAATGGTTATGGTTGAAGGTTGTATATAGATGAAGGAAAGAATATATAAGGGATTTATTGGAGTAGAAATCCATGGAATTTGTGCTAAATATCCAACACAAGTGCAATAAATTTTTCACAGTTTTTTTTGTTTTTGTTTTTTTACTGCACTATTTTTTTCAAATAATTCAACCTGAAGTGATTGCACAAAGATTTTTAATTAGTGTGTGGCTTACAAAAATATGAAATTATCAAAAGAAAAAATTTGATTAAAATGACTCTGAAAGGATAAGGAATGGAATTTTTAAATTTTTATAAGAAAATATCCTTCAAATGACAACTTTAAACTCGATTGGAATTCCATCTTGGAGAATGATATATTTCATAAGAGTGAATCTCTTGCAAGAATTAAATCGTCTATATCTCTAGAAGTATGAGATAGATTCCAGTGTTTCTAAATCGAGAAGAAATATGATATTTTGAACTATGATAATGACATATCATATGTCCATAAATTCGAAGAAAAAGTTGTTTAAATGGCGGAAGAATGTTTCTGATAGAATTGGTGATCACCCAATAAAAATGGAAGAAGGAGAAGAAAAATGATGGGAGAAAAACAAAAATGAAGAAATTGGTTTCTGTTGCCAAGCTCTGATACCAAATGATATGCTACCATATGGGTGTGCAGTATCCATTGGAAAAATAAGGAAACACAAGGGGTGAAGTGGAAAAATGAAAATATGGAAATGTGAATGAAAATAAAAGGGGAAGGGGGATGATCAATTAGGACCCCAAGGAGACTTTCCCCTTAAAACCCTAATTATAAAAAGATCCACAAAGGTTGATCACTATTTTGATAAGCCTTACTTTCATTTATCCAGGAACACAAGAAACATAATCATAATATGCTAGAAAACATTCAAATTCATAATTAACCTTGAAGGGGAACACGGAGGTGTCTATTTATAGCTAAATGAGAGAGATACAAGTCAAAATAACTAGACCATAAAAGTATAAAGCCTAAAAATTATTTTTGACTTTCTTTACAAATTCCCATGGCTTTAGGGGATAAGATATCCACCAAGAAGACTTTTTGGAACCACCCCAAAGACTTAGGGGTTGGAATAGAGTTCTATGGGCTTGGTGTTAAAGGCTACCCGGGTTCGAAACCAGCTATTCGCAACAACCTGTCATATATTTGGGGTTCTTGGGCTAGGTGTCCTAGTAGGTCATGGTTGTAGAGATGTGTTGGGGGATTGTTGCTGTTGTAGGAAAGTGGGTCGAGGATCGGTGGGGATCCTAGGCCACATGCCCTAGTGGGTCCAACCAGGGTCCCACATAAAAAAGTGATTTCTTTTATGATGTGGGACCCTCATGGGACCCACTTGGAAACCTTGCCTAAGAACCCGACCGATACTGTTCCCACATCCCTACTGTAGTAGCAATCCCCCAACCCGTCTCCGCAACCGGGGCCCACTGGGACACCTGGCCCAGGAACCCCATATATACGGCAGGTTGTTGGGAACAGACGGTTTCGAACCCCGGTCCCATTTAACACTGATCCCATGGAACAGGATGTCAACCACTAAGTTGCATGTTGGCATCGAGTTCCATGGGCTCTGTGTTATAGGCAACCCGGGTTTGAAACTGGTTCTTTGCAACAACCTGTCGTATATATGGGGTTCTTGGGCGAGGTGTCCCAATGGGTCCCCATTGCGGAGACAGTTTGAGGGATTGCTGCTTCATGAGTGTTGTGAGCCGAGTATCAGTGGGGTTCTTAGGCCAGGTGCCCTTGTCTATCCCACCGGGGTCCCACATCATAACCTGAAAACAAAACCCAGCCACAGTGGAACCAAAAAAGAGAATCGAATCCAGAAAAATGTCAGAGTGGAAGTTGGGTGTGGGCTTAAATAAGACAAAAGAGGATATGGATGTCTTGAATGTAAGTTGAAGGAATCTTCAATGGGGTCAGTAGGGGGAAGCAACTATTATCAGTGAAAATTTAAAGAACTGGGGAATACGAATGAAATGGAAAGTGAATTAACCTACTTAATAATGATCCAAAACTTTATATTATGTATGATCACTTTTTATATCATTCTTACAAGAAGGAATTTTTAACTGAACATGAGGTTAGAGGTTTGTGTTTCCCCACTTGATGAGGATGTTGTTGGGACTACAGTAAGTAGTGTGTAATGGTAGTTTTATATCAGGTATGTGTGAGGAAGGTGACACATGTTGATGACAATATCACAAGAATATAGACATTGATAAAGGATAACATGTGATAAAAGAATAAAAAAAATAAGATCTCCAAATATTTTTTAGGCATTAGGTATTTAAAAAAATGATTAAAATTAAAAAATAATACCATATACACTTCTTATGAAATTAATCAACCTTTATTTTAAAAAATAATCTTCATCATATTTAAAGGTCCACTATATATAAATTGCAAAAATTCCAATTTAAAACTGGTTTATATAATATTTAATTGGGTAATTAATAAATATTTTAGTTAGTATAAATTAAATTAATATGATAAATTTAATAGTTAGAAAAATTTACAAACATGAATAATATTATATATGTTATTATAGGATTTTGTAAAACTTTTTTCTAAATATATCAATAGTTAAAGTACATAGTAACATATTAAAGAAACCAAAATGAATCAACTCTTTGGTTTAATCTCTCTCTCATCAATTTTTTTAGGATTTTGAAATAAATTTCCAATTTTAAGGGTCAATTTGAGTCATATAGAGTAGTGGATTGGGGATGGAGTATATGGGGGATTGTAGAGTATAGAGGCAGCATATATGAACCTGTGAGAAGGGGTGGTGTAGGTAGATCAAGGAAAAATAAATGTGAGGACAAGGGAGAGGGTGAAGAAATAACGGCTCGAGGTAAAGGAAATAGGGTGTAGAATCAGGGAGGTGGATCTAGGAAAAATAAAATCACTCATGCCATTCAAACCCTTTAGGAAAATTAAAACACGTAAAGAACTAAACATGCTAAAATAATGAAAGAGCTTGAATGACGGATCAGAAGTCACATACCTTGGGTTTTGAAAGTATCGATTTGTCCAAGAAGTTTGAGGGGGTAATGACAGAGATTCAACTCTCTGAGAACTTGAACATCACGAGTGACATGGTCCGCTATCAGAGTTTAATTTAAAAGATCAGAAAAGTTTTATCAACGCTTTCTAAAAAGCACAGATAAATATAGGCTTTTTCAACGCTTAAACAGAAAGCACTCATAAAATAACTTTTTATCAGCACTAAGATTTTAGTGCTGATAAATATGGGTTTTGTCAACGTATTTTATTCTAGCACTGACAAAACCAATATTTATCAACACTTTTTGGAAAGTACTGATAAAAACTATATAAAATAGATTAAAAAAATATTAAATGAATATTTATTAAAAATGAATAATTAATGAAAATGTAAAAATTAATTATCATTTTTAATGAATAGAAAGTATTAAATTCATAAATGTTATAAATTAGTGAAATTTAATAACTAAAAATGAATAAACTGCAAAAATATTAAAAAATGAATAAGTTTTATTAATTATATAAATTATTAAACAAATTATAAATGAATATATATTAAAATGAAATGAATACATATTAAAGATGTATATTACAACTATATTAAAAAATAAAAATATTAATGAATAGATATGTACAAATAAATATTAAAAATAAAATAAATTAAAATAAATATTAAAAAAATAAATATTAAAACCGGATAAATTATAAAGAAACATAAAAAATAAGTAACATTATTAGTGAATAAATAATACTAAATAATATTGAATGGATTAATGTTAAAAATAGTGAAATTTAATAATTAAAAAATCAATAGATTGCAAAATAAATTAAAAAAATGAATAAGCGTTATTAATTATACATATTATTAAAAAAATAAAAAATAAAAACATAAAAATGAAAATGAATGCATATTAATTATAAAAATTACAACCACATTGAAAATATTAAAGTTTAATAAAATAAACGTGTATAAATAAATATTAAAAAAGGATAAAATTACAAAAAATATTAAATAATGAAAAAATGAAAATGAATAAATTACAAAAATATTAAAAAATAATTAAGATAATGAAGAGATAATATTAAAATTGCATACATTTTGAAAAATATTGAAGTTTAATAAATATTTTATATTTAATAAAATATAAAAAATTAATAAAATTTACCAACTAAAAACATAATAAATATTAAATATATTATGTTAATAAATAAAATTCTAAAATGAATATTAAAAATTGAATGAAATGCAAAAATATTTTGTGTGTGTGTTCTATATAAAATTACATTAATTACATATATGTATGTGTGAAAATGTAACACAAGTTTGATATATGTCAAATTGAAAAAATAAATGACATTTTATTAAACATCCATTACTCGATACAATTAGTCGATATTTTAGATTAATATTACTTTCTAATTATAAACCATGTTTTATTAAACGTATGACTTATTTAATATAAATATACTTATTTTGTATAATATAAATCATATTTAAGGAAATATTATATATATGTGTGTGTGTGTGTGTGAATATATTTATATATTAAAATATTAAATATATTAGTGAATAATTATGTATAAAAACATTAAAAATGAATAAATTACAAAAATATCAAATGAATAAATATTTAATATATATATAAATTGTATTTAAAAATAAAAAAACATTTGACATTATTAATGAATAAATAATATTAAATTAATGCATATTAAAAATGAGTGAAATTAAATTGAAAGATGAATAGAATGAAAAAATATCAAATAAATAAATAAATAAGAGATTAATTATATAAATTTAAAAATAAAAATAAAAATGAATATATATTTAAATGAAAATAAATAAATATTAATTATGTAAATTATAACTATATTAAAAAATAGTAAATTTTAATCAATAAATTTAAATAAAAAATAAAAATGAATAAAATTAAAAAAAAATAAACAATTACAAATTGAAAATGAATAAATTGAAAAAATATTAAAATTTGTATTAATGAAATAATTATTAATAAAAATGAATAAATTTATATATATATATATATATTAATTAAACATTAATAAATATAGTATATATTAAATATAAATATGAAAAATGAATAAAATTTAATAATTAAAAACATATTATATTAAATATTAAATATTAAATATTAAATATTAAATATTAAATATTAATATAAAATCATGATATTAATAATTTATATTATTTGTGTATGTTTTTTTCTATAAAATTAAATTAATTTCATATATGTATACATGTAATATTATTGTATGACATATTAATTTTAATATATTTAGTAAAAATAATATTAATAAATAAATAATTATTAATTAATATATATGTCAAATTGAAAAAACAAATGACATTGATAAAACAAAAATGTCTTCATTAGTAAATATTTTTTATTAATAATTATTATTTTTAATTAAATTAATAAACCATTTCCCACTAAATATATGACATATAAATTTATATGATTTATAATGCAAATTTATTATTATATAAATAATATTTAAGAAAATTATATATATATATATATATATATATTTATTTTATTTTATATGCCATTTTTAACTAAATATCTTATATATGAAGTAAAAATGTATAATTAGTTATATATAAATCATATCTAATAAAAAAATTTATATTTTTATCAATATAAAAATAGTTATATATTAATATATAATTTTTAATGATATAATTTTTTAATGAAATATACCCTTTATCAACACTAGATAAAACTGCTGATAAAGGGTGGTCTTTATCAATGCTAGATTAAAGTGTTGATGAAGGATACCCTTTATGAGCAATTTTTTTTGGGCTGATAATGGCCATCATTTATCAATACTTTTTCCTAGCACAAATGATGGCCACCACTGTTTATCGTGGGTTTTGTAGTAGTGTGGAACGAGCTCCACCTTCACCGAACGTGGTGGAGTTTTCTTGATGGTGATCACCAAAAAACAATCATCAAACTCTTGCCTCCATAAGGATGACACCATCCAATAAGATCTTCTTATACTACTAGAGGACCCCTGAATATCAAAGTTGTGCTCGCACCTTCTCCGTAAAGATGAATAGTGAACATGGAGGAAGATAAAGCTTCATCTACGACTAGAGAGTATCGTACATATATATCCATCTACCCCAACAAGACGATATTCACCATTTATATATGTTCCCTTCATTCAATAAAAGGAGTCAAACTTTATTGGCCAACACTTAGAAGTCGACATACATTACGATAACGTATGCCAGTTGGGGTTTCATAATCATTGAATAGTTCAATGATTTTTATATATTGTATATCCATAAATGAATCATCTTAATGATTCATAACCAAAAGAAACCATGTGGAACAAGTTAATCACTCGATATCATAAGCCCATATTTTTTTATTTGCATCATATGCATATTGCATGCATATCAGAGGCTATGATTTAAGTATATCATAAAATACGACATATCTATTTTTAGTGCATATCCAAAAATCTCCCACTTACACTAGAATTCTATAAGGGCTTTATAAAAAACTTTATAGCTCCCTACGAATCCTTCCAAACTCTTTTCGATATGATTTATCAAACCCACTTCATTTTGGAACAAAAATTTTATCCAAAATTTAATCCTTATTATAAGGCCTGACCATGTAACCCTATGAGCCTTTGTAGAATTGAAAACAAATATGAAATCTTAATTTCATAGATATCATCAAAAATCATCCTCTACTAAAACATCACAACTACTCAAATACAAAGGGGTCTCGGGTGATCTCAATCAAACATAATGAAGGAATTGAGTATGTCGTAGAAGCATGTTAATAGGTAAAATTCAAAATTTTACACGGAATCTATCCCAAGACACTTGATTCAGAAGGGAAATACATATTCATACCAACGATATCAAGAAATTAATTTTAATAATGAATAATAAAAATGAAATCGTGCCTCATTTGTTCGTCAAGTGCTGATATGATTTGCTCATCGATGACGCGTCATAGCTCGAAGGCACTAAGAGAGCTACCATCTTGATCATCCACATGTGCACCGTAGCCCCTCAAACATTTTCTTTTATTCTTTGGTGATATTACAGAAGTTTAAAGTTCTTTATGATGCTCATTCGATCACCATAAGATCACACAATCAATCCTTGAACTTGGATCGGTCTATTCTTCATCTTCCCTTTGGTTTCTCTCTCTAAACCTTGAGAGATGAAGTGGGGGGGAGAAATTCATGTAAAATTTTCCCCTCAATATTTATGGATAAAAAATAATCTTAAATAGTTAGGATAAACATTCCAAAATTTCACTTTAGCCCTTTGATAAGTTAAACCTATTAAATTGGATCAAAATTACACGAATAACTAAGTAAACATGCCATAAATTCCATGAATATTTCATCACTAACTTTTTATGTTGTTAAATTACATTTTATAAAGTATGATACACTAGCTTGGTTCATTCCACCCATATTTATTTAATAAATGTTGAACCTGTAGTGTTTCTTTGAAAAATAATATTTTCTCAAATTCGCTTTTATAATTAAATTACTTGTGTATACCTTAAAAAATAAAATAAATTATTATTATTTCAAACTTGAATAATTTATTGAATTGATTTAATTTCAATTGTTCACAATCAAACATTCATCATCCCCCGCAAACGGGCCTCATGTCATCATAAACTTCATTTCATCGGATTTTGTGGAACTTATGGATACACTTTATGTGTGATCCTCTAGACCCTTATCTCGATAGAAGTGATTCATACTCACATACCAAGAGTGGAATATTACAACACATCATGACCCATAAATAGATTAGGATAATTCAATCAATTTCATGATCATTAAATAAATTTCATTGAACCAATAATGCATCTGGCACAAGCTACCTTGCCAAAAACATAAATGCCATGATTTTCATTCATATTACATGAAAGTATGTAAGAAAATTATACACATTGATAATATTATAAATTCTAGAGACCAATACACATGTCCATAGATAGGAACATTCAATATCTCCCAAAACATGTGGTGTTTATATTGACAGGTCATTACTCATGATCTCCTCTACTCAAGATCACCTATTGAAAACTATATGAGAAGAATACTCAATGCTTATGATCCCCTAGCACCTGATAGTCAGAAATAATATGTGTCCCATTAGTGTGATGTATTTAGACTATAAGACATATTTTTAAGATTTCTGTCATAGTATCTTGTGGTTCTCCTTACAGTCGTGAACTGTTATACACAACTATAAAATAGAGCTACTACCATGGATCTATATCCATGGTTTTAAAACCGTGACTATAGGTGGCTATAGACATGGTTCTGTGGCCTATATCCACAGTTTTAAAACTGTGGCTATAGGCCTATTTTCCGTGGCCTATAGCCACGGTTTTCCGAACTGTGGCAATAGCCCATGGATATTGACACGGTTTTGTGTCCTATGGCCGCAGTTTGCAAAACTATAGCTATAGGCCAATTTTTTCATTGCCCTATATCCACGGTTCTCCAAAACCGTGGCTATAGGGTTCTCGCGCTTCTACGATAAGCCCTATTGCTGCAGTTTTGAGTCTATTACCACAGTTTTTATTAATATATATATATATATATATATACCCAAATTGTGTCGTGGTGTAGTGGTAAGTGCGTTGGACTGCATAGTGGAGGTGCATGGATCAAAACCCACTGTGGACATTTATAATTTTGGCTATTGCCACGGTTTTTCAAGGCTATAGCCACAGTTAAAATTGTGGCTATAGGTCAAGCGCTACGGTTTCAAATTTGGAGGCCTATTTCTAGGGTTTTCAAAACCGTGAAAATAGGTAGCTATTTCCACAGTTAAAACCGTGGCAATAGGCCAGGACCTACTGCCACAACAATAGCGGCCATGGTTGGATAAAACCGTGGTCGTAGCCTTTGGTCACGGTTTTGGGGCTTATTGCCACGGTTTTAAACCGTGGCAATAACTCCTTTTTCCAGTTGTGATAATATTTTGATACAACATATAATCCAAAAAAATACCATGTAAATAGTATTTTCAGAAGTAATAACACTATTATGGAAAGTAAAAATCAAGCATAACTCTCTGTATACAAGATATGATAATTTAAAAGTACTACTTAAGTTGGGCCTAGGGAACCCACTTTTATTACACTCCCACTTGAACTAGAGCCAACTTGTTATCCATCAACCTGTTATCACTCACAATATAATATCATTCTTCTAAAGAGTTATGGAATTAGTCATTGGGTATGCCATAATTTCTTACATGTCCACTCTTCTATTTGTTAATTCACCTCCTCGATCATTATTTATCAAGATATTTTATATACTTTTCTATCATATTTCATAACCTTTATATATTTTCTAGTTCCATTATAGTAATATTATCATAATATAAATTGTATATATGCTTGATCAGTACAATTATAAGTACTATAACAAATCACTACATATTTATACTACTTCTTTAGTTGCATCAAAAGTCGCAACATACTCGATATTTATAGATGTGGTTACCGTTGGATCTATTGAGCTTCTATTGGTTGATTTATTAGCCTAAATATGATACAAGATCAAAACTATCCATAGTAAGACTAGTTTTATATCCTCTTGATAACTAGTGTTTTTTCCTCTTCGGTACCATCTATATATACCTTTCACTTTTTCATGTACTATAGGAAAGTTTTAACTACTACCTATGTGTTTCTCCTAGATTTATTTGATATTTTCCTACCAAAATATATGTGTTTTAAATATCATATCTTTGTTATAGTATCACATATGTGACAGATCCATCATTGAATAATATGGAGTTCTACTCACCATTTTTATCTCCTCTTATATCATATGCATGTCTTCTTGGATAGATTCATGCCAAGTGTCATTGATAATAATTCTATATTGAATTATTCCATTTAGAATGTTCAATGCCTTTTAAATATATTTACTTTGACTTGGTTCAAAAAACCCATATATTAATATAAATAAATCTTGTTCCCTAGAACTTGGGTTACTCCTATAAGTCAATATTTATAGAAATATTTTGATTAAGTCTTAACTAACTCTAAGACTAATAATTTTTTTACATATATCAATTATAAAACAATAGCACTCCCACTATCTGATTATAGAAACATGTAAATATAATTATCCCATGATTTAATGTCTACTTTTATCTATAGTTGGATCTTTAGAGACTTAATATAATAATAATGTAAGCTACTATGATAATTTTAATTCAAATGGATTTTAGCATCTCTATTAGTGAAAACGTTTCAAAAAAGTCAACACTTTAACCAATCTTAAGCTTTTTGACAACTAATATATCTTTATGGGTAATCACTTTACCATCCATGCTCAGATCTATCAGGAATACTCATTCTGACTTAGTTGGATTTGCATTAACTAGAGAAATTACAAAAATTCAGACTTGATTTTGGCACATGAAATCCACTTTTTTTAATTCATATTCACTTTTCATTTTAGATAATTTTACATTTACTACTTACTCATAGGATAATTTTTTATTATTTTTAATGAATAATATATCACCTTGCCTATAGATCATAAATCTCTCTCATTTTGGTTTTATCTTTCTTATATAATTTGTGTCTCTAGAACAATCCTTTTTTGTGAGCCCTTGTGGAACTTGTGCCTACATCTAAAGACTTGAATTTATCTAAGTCTATATTGATCCCATTATCTCAAATAGATATGTGAACCCTCTTATAGATATATAGTCTTTTACTTCACTATAATTTTTTTTATCTCAGGGATTTGTGTAATAACCTTAGTATATTTAAGGATGATTACCTGAGATACACTTTTTGTTTTTCTTGATGAAAGTTTTTTTATTGACTTAGCTTTAACAAAAACTTTGCATCTAAACACATTTATTTGAGACATATGATTTATTTTATATTATAAATTATATGATACTAACTTTTAATTTCATGGGCATACAATTAAGGGTTGACACCACAATTTTCAAATAATTTATTAAAATAAATAATGGAAGACCAGTAAGACCTATAAAACTCCTCATCAATACTCTTTTTACTAACATCATGGATCTACTATGTATAAGGAAATTTGATATTAGTAATTTCTCTACTATATATTTTAATTATCAATGAAGGCTTGGTTAAGATATTCTTTTACTTACGCACCTAAAGAATCTTTTATATTATTACCAAGTTCATTATCTACTTTACTTTTATATTACTTAAATTTCTAAAAGGAATCTTATGAAGTATGAAAATTTACCTTTAACTACTAGTCAGAATAGTTCACACATATCTTATTTAAATAATTATAGAAGTTTTTTTTATTTATCACCTTTAACACTTAAGGTGTCTTAGTCAATGTAACATATAAGTAATAATTCATATACATAAGAGTTTTAGCTCAAAAGGACTCTAAACACCATACTAGGTATATACTTGACACTTGTATCTGTTTTTACTTAACGAAGAATTATCTCACTACAGATTGATATTATTTGAGTCTTATATTTTATATTCATCATTAACTAACAACATAGGATATCTTTGATTCATGTATAATTAAACTATTAATTAAATATGGTATTCCATAAAATTGTATTTCAAACCTGAAATAAAATCTCATTGTGTCTAAACTCGATAGTGAGATGATGTTTTTGGTAATACAAATTACATAAAAATAGTTTTTTTTAAATAAAAAATTCATTCCAATTAGAAACTTGAAGTTTTTATCTTCTCTAGCTGACATAAGAGTCAAGATACATGAGGAAATTGAAAATACACTTCATGCTTTTAATGTTTTAAAATTTTCTTGTTTCTTGATGTAGAAGATACTTCTTGCATCTTCTACAATTCACTGAAATTCCTCTTCCAGTGGCCTTTTATGATTTAAACATCAAATGTATCCTCTGTGAGTCTTCTGTAACCTTCCTTTTCACCTTCACTTGCTTCCTGAGGTGGATCATCGAGTAGTGGGGACACCAATACATTCAATTTCATTTCATATCATAGTATTATGTTTAAGAACCTATACCACTCTGGGAAATTTGTGTCGATAAGTATGTGTTCATTATCTAGTATTGATTGTAGTGAATTTTTTATGTTACTATGTATTTTTCTATAAAATTAAACTTTGACAATCAATAATTTTATCATGATTAACAATTTAGACTTTATAATTTTATTAATATTAAATGACTTCTGTTATTTTATTTAAATACTAGTAGATTTCAACTATTAGAATCATAATACTCAGTCACTTGAGTATTTTTAGTGGGTAAGAATATTGAAACCTCTATTCATAGATAGGGCTATGACATTACCACTACTATGAGGGTCTAAGGTAGTCTTTTGGCTGGAAAACCACAGTAACTCACTTCTCCTTGATCTGTTGAGTGAAGTCTCATATCCTATGAATATATTACTTGGATTTGTTCAATTATTTCCTCCAAAATTTCATCAAGTTATCTATGACTATTTTTTTTATACTAATTTTAGTTAAGTTGGCCCACCAATCTTGTTAGAACTCCATGATAGGAAGTACTCTCAACTATGGATGACATGCACCCCAAACTATGGTTTTATTCTAATTTAAGTGGTGGAAGGAATTTATGACTTATTAAATTGATGAATTTTAAGTTTTTATTGGTAAATGATTTTTTTTCTATTTATCATACTTGTTACTATGTGACAACACTCACAATTTAACCATGCATGAATTGAAAAAAATCATCCCGTGTTAGTTTTTTTTCTATGAAAGATTATTTATATTATTCTATGTGACAGTGTATAAATCACATATATATAAAAATAATAAACCATGCATATGATAAATAAATGGCATGGTCATGGATTATTTATAATAGTTGATCCATCATTTGGATGATGGATCAAATGAGACCCTATGGTTAACTCATTGAGTCATATTTGACTCGAGTTGCAAGTGTGAGGGTCTCAAGAATATGAGATACAAATAAATTGTATCTTTTGTGGACACCCAAGACCTTATACATAAAATGAGGTTGAGGGACAATACAAAAATCACCATTTCATGAAAATTCAGGTATTTTAGTTGTATTGATTGTTTTATCAAATGTGTTAGATTAGATATTAGATTATATTTTTATAAATAGTTGTAAGTGTTCGTTAGTGGAATTAGATACCTCTGGCCCTTTGATTGGAATTGAATTTCCTCATCAATTCTTTCGCCATGGCGGTGTTTTCATCAAGTTTAATTCTAGAAATTCATAGAAAGATACATCAAACATATAGGTTGATGACATAATAATATGACATGTTTGATTGGAGATATTGAGATAAAAGGATTATATTGTAACACCCCAGAATGATAAAGGGTTAAATGGCTTAATGATATGACTCATGTCAACAAGGTGCACCTTTTTTTTGGAGCCTATCTGATTAAAACTCCACAGTTAAGCGTGCTTGGCCTAGAGTAGTGATCAGGATTGGTGACCTTCTGGAAAGTTTTCTAGGGTGTGTGAGTGAGGACAAAGCACACTGGAAAGGACATGTCTTGGCCTGTGGGAACAGTCATTAGTCAGATGACCCATTTGGGCATGTGGTGGGCCCCAGAGTGGGGACCACGTGTATGTGGGGCAACTGGTGGGTGGGGCCCAGTTGTTAAATTTGGTATCAGAGGTGGCACCCAACTTTAAGTGCAACAAACTGTCTGGGTTGAGATGTAGGTCCGACAATGAGAACGTTGTGCTCTATGGGGGGGGGGGTGATTGTAACACCCTAGAATGATAAAGGGTTAAATGAATAAATGATATGAATCATTTCAACAAGGTTCACCTTCCTTTTTGGGACCCTATCTGATTAGAACTCCAAAGTTAAGTGTGCTTATCCTGGAGTAGTGATCAGGATGTGTGACTTTCTGGGAAGTTTCCCAGGGTGTGTGTGAGTGCGAACAAAGCACACTGGAAAAGGCATGTTTTGGCCTGTGGGAACATTCATTAGTCAGATAACCCGTTCAGGCACGTGGTGGGCCCTAGGGTGGGGACCACATGTCTGCGGGGCAACTAGTGGGTGAGGCCAAGTTGTTACATATATTACTTGATGTTTGTTTGTAGGATGTTACATGTCGTTGCAACATTAACTTCTTTCTCTATAGTTGGTGTGTTGCTAGATGCTAACCTTGGACTTTAGGCAGTTTATCCTAATGAAACTGAGAAAGGGGCCTAAAGGGATACACACAAAGTGTATTTAGAACTTCAGTTAAATCCTACATGAATTTAACTTGTTCGATCAATATTATTCTCATATATAGTTTAATAACTATTCATGTTGATTTGATCAAAAATAAAAAATCCATAGCTATTCGAGAGAATATATATGTGATTTGAATATTTAATAAATATTTATTCACCAGAAAATTATTTATTTAATTATGTGAATATAAAATATTTATTTATTATGGTTTATTCATAGGGTAAAAATATATATTTTTATTTAGTTACAAGAATATTTAATAAATATTTATTCACTAGTTATGATAAATAATATATATATATATATATTCAAATAATGCAGTCCTATTTATTTAATTAAATAAATATTAATTATTCAAGGACCAATAAACATTAAAGAGGATTGGTGGACCAGTTTTAATGGTCTGGTAATAAATTTCATATTAAATATTATTTGAAAAAAATTATTTATTCAGGAAAAATAATATTTATTTTTATCTACGTGTTTAGCGCATGTCAAGTGAATAATAATAATATTACTATTATTATTTAGAAATGGGATTCATTGAGAATTAAGAAAAAATAATAATGGCCCTTATGCAATTATTTATTTTCTGACCGTATAATTATATAAACTTGGTTATAATTTTTTGTGCATGCCTGGAGAGCTATATTATTTTGTTTTTATGAGTTACAGAGAGAATCCTCTCAATCCCTAAAGAGATCTCTCTCTAGAAAACTCTAAAGAGTGCCAAACAATTCTTCTCCTCCAGTTAAGAAAATACCATCTCCCTTGAAATATTTGGTTGTGATCAACATCGATCATCACAGGCAATAGATTTTTCTATGGTAGCATTCAAATAATTATATGGTGATGATTAGAGGTTTGCAAAGCATGTGTGGATTACCACTAGATGGAGTCCACACTTGATTCCTCTAATATAATGATGGTACAAAAAGAGTGGTCTATCGGTTCATCATAAAAGAAAGAATTCAATGAAAGGAATTTATTTAATTAAATTAATTAATTATAAATTATATGTTAAAAATATATTCTCTTTATGGATTTCAAGAATGTATTTCTACCTAGTTATAAGGAGAAATATAATGAAGTTGATGAAAAAAATTTATTGGGCATGGGTCTGACCAATTCCACTACTCTCTAAAACCTTCAAGTTGCATCATCACATCCACATAATAATTTATAATTATTTATTATTCATTGATCTAATATACATAATTTTTATTAGTTCTTCACTTATAGTTTAGTTTTTCTTTAATCCATAGTTTAATTAACATGTTTTCGACATATTAATTCTCTTTGTTCAAGTTTCATACCATCTTAAATAGATTAAGAACAAATGAAGAACGATCAGAGATTTTATCAAGAGGTGATCAGTATTATGGACGACAAAGACACATACACAGAATGTGACCAAATGTATATGTTATATACCAAAGTTCCCTACACCTAGATGTGTCATGGGATACATGACGTGTCAGATAGTAATGATGCATTGAGAATTTAATGCACACATTGTATTGACTTTCCCAGCCTGGCACATGACCAGTCGGACCACATGGCATGTAGCCAGCATACATGTCATGTAGTCTACATGGCTTAGTGGTGAAATCAATGCTAATTGTGTGATCAAATACACAACATAACGTCGTGTGATACTGACATCCTATATCATTAATGAGATATATGGTATGTAGTTGGTGTACACATTGTGTGACTCATTAATCTCTATGTATAAAGAACACTTCGAGTCAACCAGTGGGTTATGCAGACATAGGAATAACAGAACACATAGTTTGTAGCTCATTAGTACACGTCATGTAATCTAGGCTGAGATACACGCTGAGTCCCTAAGATTTTATCTTGAATACACAACAAGCATGTGGCTCATTAGTACACATCATATAGACTCTTGGTGTAATATCCTTAATTTTTAATGATAATAAATACCTTATTTGATAATAACTTATGATTATTTTTATGTGAAAATATAATTTTTTAATAAAAATCACTTAATAAATGATTTGAAAGCTTTTCATACAGGTAAAATCTTAGTTAACACCTTTAAATATTCTATAGAACATTTTACAAACTAGGCTCAAAGTCGGCATGAGATTCTAAGGCCCGTAGAGCCTCAATGTTGATAGAATAAAAATATTAAATATATTACACCATGTGCATGTTATTTTTCCAAAATAATGGAATATCTATTACATGGTTTCTCATATGAGAAATATAAGACTATCATTGGGTATGGGATATGGTGTTTATCCTAGGCGTGTGATGTGGATTTATTTTTGTAATAATTTTCCACATAATTTCTCTAATTTAATTATATGTTAATTGTTAAAAAAATGTTTTAATTGATTAATTTTCTTTTTTTATTAATTGTTGTAGAAATAATTTAACCATTAGTTATTTTATTTATGTTAAATTAATGATTCTATGTTTTAATTATGTTTTCTGTTCAATATTTGAGTTTTTATTTAATTCTAAATATTCTTTTAAATATTGATTTTTGGCATCAATGTTTAATTTTGTGTAAATAACTTAATTTTTGGTGACATGTAATTATAATTTAACTCTTAATTTTTATAATTAAATAGTATTTTAATTATTCAACATAATTTGATTTTAATTTCTAATATATTTTATTCTTTTAAGAGAATAATTAGTCTAGATTTTGTTTTATTTAAATTTTTATCTTCATCAACACTTATTTTACAAAATAAATTTGATTTTAATTTAATTTTAAATTACTTATTTTTGTTTGCAAATTATAAAAATTTAACTTGAAGTTTAAAATTTATTGATAAATTATCTTGTTTTTACTTATTTTCTTTTAATTTCTTTTTATCTATTTTCACTATAGTATGTAAGATATTTAAAAGCACCAATTCCGTATCATGTAATATAGATATTCAATTGTATAACATACTTAATTATCTACTGCAAAGATAATTTGAGGTGCGTGTAAGATAATTTAGTGAAATAAAATTTTCAGTTGGGTCATTTATCAGGAATTTGTGTTATATTTTTTTTAAAAGGGACCCATTAGTGTAGGTTTATAATATCCACTCAAGATAATTATCATATGTGAGTAACATAGATGGTCAGAAATTAAAATTTTGAAGAGAACTGAAGCTTTCACGAGAGATATCACGGAGTTTGAGGATTAGTAGAGACTGACTGCCGAAGCTGATTCACGGATGAACTGAAAGTATCTTGGATTCAAAGTGGTGATGTAACCAGATTCAGTGTTGTGCATTCACAAAGTCTAATGGGAAAAGTGTGTATTTTTAAGATGAATGCGGAACTATAACAGAATCTTTTGAAGAAGGTGATTATGTGAGAATAATGAGTGAATATTTAAAACAGGAGGTTCCTGGTTGATGGAAATTGGAAAAAAATAATAAAATTATTAACTTCTAAAAAAATGATATTCACTCGAACAACTACTAAAACCTATCAAAATCTAAAGAAGATAGAGTTTTTCTAAAGTCATAGAAACTGTGACTGAAGGATTGTTTTTTATGTATATTTTGATTATCATAGTGAATTAGTAGAGACTTTTAGTAAGTTATTTTCAGGTTGAATAAGGGTAATTGTTCATTTAGGGATGAACAATAACACTTACATAGATTTTTGGATATGTTGGAAGTGAAGAAATGGTAGTGAAACCATGAGATATTCTCGGAAGCTGATGAAAATCCTAAAGCCGATGAAGATAGAGATCGAAGTGAACCTATACTCCTCGGAGATTTTTAACTAAAATTCTAGTAGAAAAAGAAAGTGGATTCATATGGTGATGTATTGTAGAGTTTTCATTTCTTTAATTTTAGTAATTGTAATTCTATTTAGAATTTTGGAACTCGAAATGCGATTGTGGTTTGAAGTTTTATTCTTCTATAATTTTGTTAAACATTTTTCCTCCATTTTGAGTACATCACATTTTTCATTAGACTATCATGATCTCTGAATGCATATCATTAATTCAAGATGATTTGGTGTTTAAAGATGATCCTTAATATTTAAATTTCTCAATTTTCGATTGAAGATTGTGAGTACATTGAGTGTTGTTCATGTCTTTGTTTTTGGTGATCATTAAGAGCATTGATCAACTCCTTTAGAAAAGAGTTTAGCATCTGAGATCTTGATTGTAGACTCAAATTAATAAGCTTAATGATATGTGAGATTAGATATTTTAGTCTTATCATTGAGAGAATTAAAGAGCCTCATTCAAAGATCATCACACTCCCATAAAGAATGTGACGTACTTAGAATGGAAGAAAAATGTTTAACAAAATGACAAAATAATAGAACTTCAAACAGAGATTATATTTTGAGTTCCAAAATTCTGGAGAGAATTATAATTATGAAATTAAAGAAATAAAAACTCAGAAAGACATCACCAAGTGAATCCACTGGCTTCAGATACTACAATTTTATACTAAAATATATGAGGATAAGATCACACTTCAATATCCATCTCCATCATCTTTAGGAGTAGCAACAGCTTCCAAAAAACCACTAAGTCGGTGTGAGATTCTAAGGACCATAGAGCCTCATCGCAGATAGAATAAAAATATTAAATATATTATATCACATGCATGCTATTTTTCCAAAATAATGGAATATCACTTGAATGATGTCTCATATGAGAAATCTAAGACAACTATTTGGTCTGAGATATGGGGTTTATCCTAGGCGTGACATAACATATGTGTGTGTCGAGTGTCTGGAAACATCGCATGTGAGGGTAATATATTTATTTTTTTATTAATTTTTAAAAAAAATTGAAGTATCTCTCAAATAGTGTATTGTATGAGAAATCTGAAACAACCATTAGGTTCAAGATGTGGGGTTTATCCTAGGCACAACATAACATTTGCGTGTGTTGGGGGTTTGGTAACATTGCACGTGGGAATAATTTATTTCACATTTTTATTATATTTTTTATAAAAAAAATAATTATCTATAGAATGGTGTATCATATTATAAATATGATACCGCCGTTGTAGGACCCCGGGACTCCCTGAGAGGGTAGGGGTGAATCAGGGTGTCAAATTTTTCTTTTAAACTGATGGATCTTGTTCCTACGTTGGTAGGAACTAGTTTAACATGTATGATGGATATGAGAGGCAATCAAACAGTCACCTGAAAAGAGAAAACAAATCACTTTTTACTTGGTTCACCACTAAGGGATTCATCCAAGGAGCATACGCCGACAGGTTGTCAATCGTACCAAATTCCACTATTTTTCACTAGTTGTGGATTACAAAGGTTCGGGAACAGTCACTCTGTCCCAGGCTCACTGCCTTTACAACTATTCAGGGGTAGCCCACTGCGTCCCTCGGGTCACTCCCGTTGACTCTCCCTGGCTCACTGCCTTTGGTGAAGTCACAATCAGTTTATAGACGTGAAGGTCTCTTCAACAGATTCGCATTGAAGTCTTTTCCTCTACTTAGCAGGAGACTCTTCTTGCATCGAATTCCGGAAATGATGCACTTATACGCACTGAACCACTGAACCAGATAACCAGAACGTGCAAACAAGTTTCAATGACAATTGCGCGCAACACCAACCCTTTGCACGCAAGACCTTACTATTGTGTGCAATATTTCCTTTTCGCGCGGAAAAATATTTCATGCAACAACACCCTTTTTCGCACAACTGAATCTTTTACGTGCCACCTCAATTTTTACGCACAACTCTTCCTTTTTCGCGCAGCCCAGAATTTTTCGCGCAACTCAGATTTTTCGTGCAAATAGGAATTTTTCATGCAACGTGAAATTTTTCAAGCAACCCATAATTTTTTGCGCAGCTCGGAATTTGTCGTGCAAACCCCTTTATGCAAACCTTTTACGCGCATCAGATCTTAGATCTTGTCTAAGTCTTCAACCATACAGAATGAGGGTGGTCACCTCTTATTTATAGGCGTCTCAAACCCCCACGCGTAAAACCCCCTGTGGCCCGAAATACCTCTCATTTGGCGCATAATATTTCTCCCAGGTACCGTTTTTCACACATATCCTCAGATTTTTCGTGATGCCCATGCCTTTACCATTTTTCAAATTTTTGATTCTGAAACACTATTTGCGTGAAAAACCTCGATCCACTATTTCATGCACCATGCTATTTTTCGCATCCAACTAAAATATTTCACGCACAACCCTCCTTTTTCGCGCACCACTTCCTCTTTGTGTGCACCTCCTTTTTCCAATATTTCAATATTGTTGTCTGCTTGAACTACATGATCACTTTACTGGGACACATTCTGAACTTCCACTGAGGATTGATAACAAACACAAACCATACTCCAATTCATGCATAGAATAGCCATGGTTCCAACAGCCGTCAGATCCGGGATGCAGTGTTTACACTAGGTGCGACATAACTTTTGTGCTCATTGGGTGTTTGGATAAATCACACGTGGAGTATTTCCTTATAAAATTTTATTATATTATTATTTATTTATTTATTATTAATTTCCATTGTTTATTGTTAATGTTCTTCCTATGGACCGCATACCACCATTTCTCCATATGAGATCAAAAAAACCACTAGATCATAGTTTTTTACCACATTAAATTGGAAAAACATTAATGTGGTGGATTTAAACACTCCTCTATTAATTTTAAGTTGAATCGATAGATAAATTAGGGTATTTATTTTTTTAGTTTTGGGATAGAGAGGGTACATGGTTTAGGGTCTTAATATAGATAAACCATTTTGGCTTGGTTCTTGGTTGATCCTACCACATCTGGACGATTCTAGAACCCCCTTCCATGCGTTTGAGATACCTCCTCTGATCGGTTTTCGATTTATCTTCCAGGTGTTATGTTCTTCTAGGTGTTATTTTCTAGGTTTGTATTATATATATATATATATATATTTCTTCCATGTTTCTTAATCTCAAATTCTGGAAAAAAATATCTTAAATAAATGATAAAACATATATTTTTTCAATGATAATTTAAAAATTATCAAATTTTAAGCCACACAAAATTTTTAGAGATAAAAATAATTAATTATCCAAAGATAATTAGATATTATTATAAAGATATAATCTATACAAATTATCAAGTGATATTTTTTTTGAAATAAAAAAATATAAGAATTGTAAAATGATAATTTCATAGAATTATCCCAAGATATTTATAAAATGATAATCACATATAATGTTCAAGAGATAATTATTTAAAATTATCAAATGATAATTATTTTGGAAAATAAAAAGATTGTTATTAAATAAATTATCAAAATATTATTGTGTAAGATTATCAAAGGATAATTATATGGGTTATCAAAAGATAAAATATCATATTATCAAAGGATGATTCAGGAAAAATTATCATGGAAAAATTATCAAGGGATAATTTATCAAGAATTATCAAAGAAAAATTAAGCAAATTATCAAAAATAATTATCAATAATTGTGAAAGGATAATTGTATCAAAATATCAAAGGATAATTATATTGTTTTATCAAAGAATAATTATAAAGGATTACCACATGTGTTCTCAATTTAATCTTAAAAGATAAATTTTTATCAAATGTGGTTTTAGAATTATTCTTGAGGAGAATATTGCTAGCACACAAGTTTCCCTAAAATGATAATTTGAAAATTATCCAATAGATAGAAATATCATCACATGTGATATTTTAATTATAATTTGAAAATTATTCAAGAGATAGAAAGTATCCTCACATGTTATATTTTATTTCCTTTTAAAATAAAATAGTCAGTTTTGGTTATAGGAACCTTTGACAAACCTCAAGTGATGACATGTTGACAACTATGATAATAAGGCATACGAGGAGGTGTTCTTGGCTATTTAGCTTTCCTCTATAGCTTTAAAACCACACATTGGTAGTTTATCCTTTCCATTGGCATCGATTACTTTGAGGTAGTAAGTTCCTTACCTTATTGGGATCGTATTTATTCTTATTTCCATAATGATTATTTGTGTTGGCATACTGATGATTGTGCTTGATTATGATCGCATGTGGGTGTGTTTGTGTAGCCTTTGAGACCCTTTATGGTGTTTGTTTCCATGAGTGATACTAGTGTAGCTTGTTTTCATTTTCTATTATGATCATATGTTGTTATGTATTGCTAATTTATTTCTCATGATGATATATTATGTCTTCCTTGTATGTATACCTCATGATGTGTGATGTCAATTCCATAAAGGTTGTGTGTTGTGTACTTGAGATAGGTGGATTGTTGTGTGA
Source organism: Viscum album (assembly GCA_963277665.1). NCBI lineage: Eukaryota > Viridiplantae > Streptophyta > Magnoliopsida > Santalales > Viscaceae > Viscum > Viscum album. Next base: position 657,281,684 of record OY728128.1, on the reverse strand, counting down.
TGTTCACCCTTAGAGGGGGAGTGTGCGTAGATTTCGATGATGAAGACAATGGACCTGAGCACATGGTATGAGGTATGATGGCTTGGGGTCCTAACCCGAGGTAGAGTCTTAGGGGCATGATGGAATGAGGGCCTAAAATGAAGTATCGACGAGGTGTGGCAGCCTAGGAGCCGGACCCACGGGGAAAGATGACCTTGGGGCATGACTCATGAAGGACTTAGGATATGGAGACCCTGGGTCCTGATCTGACTTGATAGATTACGATTACTGGGATATAGATCTCAAGCTTAGTACTAGTCCTTACTTATTATGATATACCTTGATTATCCTTCCGGCATGGAGCCAAAGAATGTACAACCAGGGGTCAGTGGAAGCTTGGTTAAAACACAACCACTAGATTTTGAATTGTATGTCTATGATCATTGCACAATTATTTTTATTATGGAATACACTAATTATACTTGAGCATATTGGGTTAAGGATGCATTGGTGGTACCCTACTGAATCTTGTACTCACACCCTACTCAGACATTTCAGTGTGCTTGTAGATTTCATGTGGGGTCAAGCAAAGGGAAAAGGTGCTACGGTAGACATCTAGGTAGAGGAGCATAGATCAGGTGGTAAACTAGGGAGGACACTAGAGGATCTCTGCAGTTTTGTTTATTTATTTATTTCATGTTGCTTTTCATCAAAGAGGCTTACCACATTGGGAGCTATTTTTTTATATGATATGTATACCATATTTTTAGTTTCTGCATGTTTACTATAATTATTTATTATATTGTTTATTTATTATTATTGATCCTATGACTTGATACTTAGGGTATATTCTCTCCACTAACAGACTCAGACCCTCAATACTAGTCATAATCCTTTTGCATACAGGGAAGCAAGCATGAGGTCACATAACACTCGGTTCAGACCTGGTGTTTGGGTTGGGATGTTACACCTATTATAGAATAAAATAAAATGACATAAAGAATAATTAATTGCAACATTAAAAAACTAATTGCACTATTCACATTAGATGTGTTGACTATGTAAGAAGGTTTTCAAAATTAATAAATGTTCAATTATTTCCATGTAATTTTCTATAATTATTGGTCAATCCATTTATTTTTCATACTCCATTTATGAAGATTAACTCCAATAGAATTCGAATGGTTATTACGAAAAAGGAAATTAATTAGTTAATTAATTAATTCGAGCATTTATATCCTAATAATAAGGAATGAATTTAAGTAAATGTTCACTTGTATACTTTTTTGTATTTATTGAATGTATATGGATATCCATAAGCATAGACTAGTGACCGCGTTGTCATGACACATCTAATTGATTATGTTTTTAAGGTTGATTTATAGTCTAGGGAATACCCTAAGTCATATCTCAAGGAGCGTTGATAGGTTTTGAGTGTGTATTTTTAATAATAAGAACAAAAGAGGGGGGTGATTTTGTAAACAATTTTAAGAAAGTAACTTAACTTAAAGAGTTGTAAAGTTGAAAGAAAAAGTGTATTTTGAAAAATATGAGATAAAAGGGTTCATTGTGAGTTTAATACACACTTTCAAGTTCATCATTCTTGGAGATTAATTTAGGTTTGAAGTAATTCTTTGGTTGAAATTAATTGGAATCTTGATTAATTCTTAAGACTTTATTTCATTGCTTGAAGAACCAAACCTTGATATAACAATCATATTATCAAGGTCCAGAACTTATACATGGAATAATAGCTTCCAAGTCATATTTAAATCTCAAGTAAGTGGGTAATAAAAGGATTCTTGTGTTGTCTAATCGGAACAACACAAGTCACGCACTCAAAATCTCACACTAATTAGTTAGAAATTAAGAGTATCTCAATCACATGAATCAAAACAAGAATTAAAATATGGAATTTTGTAAGATACATGGAAATAAATTTTTTTAAACCCAAATTACTCCAAACCAGTAGATAAAATAAGAATCGGAACTCCTTTGACACGTGTGTATCTCCCTCACAATGAACGCTGTAAGAACCCGGTTCTTATTTTTGAGGTACGGGTTTCTTCTTTCCCTTTTTCCTTAAGTGTTTTTTAGAAAATAAGGAAAGTGGGGGAAAATCCCAAAATTTCTGACTACACGCCTTGTACTTTTCCACACGTCGTGTACTTTGGCCATGTGGGATGAGTACACAGGGCGTGTAGGCCTATCGGTGATGAAGGGTGTAAAAACCAACTACACGTTGTGTATAGGATATTTACACGTCGTGTATTCAGTCGGAAGGTGAATAGTAAGGTGGTGGAGGTAGCTGAAAGTTGAGCGAAAGTACACGCCATGTATTTAGAAATACACGTCGTATACTCATGTCGACAGATAAACAGTATGACAGTGGAAAAAGTAGTCGCCAGTGGAGTAGTTAAATGAGAAAAGTGCACACCGTGTAATTGAGAGTACACGCCGTGTAGTTTTGTTTTCGCTTAAAATGGGCAGTAGACTCCTCTGTTCACAGAGGAAGCTTAGAATTCTGAAGGAGAATGGGCGAGACAATTGAACCTTGGAGGAACAACCAATCGCGCACCGAGAATCCGTTTCTGCTTCAATCGATCATGTTGGGACCGTACGGGTAATATCTACCCTCTCCTGGCACTATTCTTACCAATTATTCCTCTAAGGGAAGTTATTTAAGTTTGAACAAGATTATTTAAATCTCATATATACTTCGTTCTTGGACGATTCGAGAGGTTTCATCCACGTATACCGATCAGTGATGATCAAGGTAGGTTGTCTAGTGTTTAACTTCCAACTACTGTGTGTTTTGTGTACCACTATGCTACACGCCCATGTGTGGGGTGTCGTATGGATGAGTCCTTGTTTAAATAAATACCTATAATTGCATAGGTAGTTTAATAAATATGCATAACTGTTGTTTGGGATCACTTCTTGGATCTAGGACCACCCTAGGGGTGTGTTCCTCTGTTTAGCCGTTTGGCCAGGATACCCGAGGGTATGCCTTGATTATGTTGTGCATTGCTTTTTCTTGAGAAAAAATTTATATAAATGCTTGCTATGTGTTGGGCTCAGCCCGATACTTGATTCTGTTTCAGCTGAGGGCTAGGCCTGAGGGCAAGGTACTATTTCACCTGAGGGAAAGATTTTGTTTCACCTGAGGGATAGGCCTGAGGGCAAGGTACTATTACTCCTGAGGGCAAGGCCTGAGGGAAAGGTTCTGAATAGCCTGAGGGAAAGTTTCTGTTTAGCCTAAGGGCATAGTACTATTTATCCTAAGGGAAAGGTGAATTTTTTATAATTCAATTATATTGCTTTGATAAATAATAATTAAAATGGCAACGCAACTGGTAATAATAGTTACTTTTGAGTACTTATTAGTTTACTGCATTTACTTTGGCACACTGTTGTTGCACATTCTCACTGACAGTTGGGCACGAGCCTTTGGTGGGTGCCTACTGGGATTTATTTCTCACACCTTGTTTGGGTCATGTTTTCGGCCCAAAAAGATTACATTTCTGCAGGTGTGGGTAAGGGAAAGGGTCCCTATACAGGTACCTGATTTTAGCAGAGAAGTGGGGGAGCATGGGACCCAGCTTAGTCTTACGATGCTGCTGCATTCTATTTACTCTACTTTTTTTTGTTTGGTTGTACCTTGAACTTTGAGTTGTATTGTATTGTACTACATTTTATCCTGTTCTGGCTGCTTTCATATAATTAGTGACATGCTGCATCTTTATATATTTGACTACTGGTTCTCTTTTATTTCAGTTGTCCTTTTCACTTGTATACTGTTTACTGCTTCCGCTGTTGTATGTTTGTATATTTTATTCTGCCACGCTACACTTTGAAAAATGAGGGCATAGTTTCCCTACTATTAGACCTGGTCCCTCAATGCTAGTCGGCAGCCTCTCGCGTTTGTGGAAATGCACTTTAGGCAATGTGACCAACCGGGTCTGGGGCACCCGTTGAGTGGCACCCGGATCCGGGACATTACAAAGTGGTATCAAAGGAGGTTCTTTTCTTGACTTACTGTTTGGATCCTTAGTCAGGGATAGGATGGAAATGGTAGTTGGTAATAAGTTGTGCCTGGGAGTAGCTAACCCGTGTACAAGGAAACTCCAGTCTACCTCGGCTATTGCAAGTTTTTTTGATTTTTCAATTTTACAGTTGATTTGATTTTCACCGTTGGGTGACACACTTCTGGTGTGCTGCTTATATTTTATACATGGTTTTTTATTTAGTCTCAACCCGATGAGATGAGGGTATTCCATCTCATGCATCATTTAGGCACATGCTAGAAATAAAATGTCGTGCATTTTTCTATGCCATATAGGTGCATTAGAAATTGCAAGTTGTTGTGATAGTTGTTGTGCTAGAAAAGCATGTTGTTGGGATAGCTGCTTTGATAAATACCTGCTATTTGATAGGCTATTTTTGTGTGAGTCTGATAAAATGAACGCCAAACTTTGGTTCTTGAGGAGTATGAGCCCTCATTGACTGGAATTTGGTGGATCATTGACTGTTTATCTTGTTATAACACACATAAGATTCCAAACTTTGATTCGCAGGGAGTATGGGCCCTCATGGATCGGAATTTGGCACTTAGGTGTTGTCTTCAGTGTTTCTGGGTTCCAATGTAGTTTCTAAGGCTTTCTGTCTTGAAAAACATAGAATACACGCCATGTAGTTCTATGGACACACGTTGTGTGTTCTTCTATTCAGGAAGAAATTAAAATTTTTTAAGTACAGGCCGTGTACCCTCAGTACACGCCGTGTAGTATCTCCCCGTGTCATAGACCGTGTGTGCGGGGACACATGGTAGAAAAAGGGCTTGGAAAACACGCCGTGTAGTTATTACACCCGCCGTGTAGTGTGGAACCGGCGTCCGCCCGTGTAACTAATAACACAGACAAAGGAAACCTTAAGACATACACGTCGTGTCATTGATGAACACGCCGTTTAGCGTGACTTGGGGACCCGGCCGTGTAGCTGACAAACACGGGTCGGTGTTACCTCTTCTTGAGCATGCCGTGAACCTGTGGGACACGCTGTGTAGTCCTTACCGGGGAAATACCATGTGGACTTGACCGAGTGGCTTGGAAGATGGAGTTGTGTACATGCTATGTACGGGTGTAACACGCCGTCAAGTGTTAGCTGAGTAGCCGGCCGTGTCACGAACGACACGGGCAGTTGGAATTTAAATCGTACACACCATGTAGATCTCATACACACCGTGCAGTTTCATTTAAAGGAGAACCGTGTGGTTAAGCCGTGTATATGGACTCGGGCAGGGAGGGAAATTCAAGTACACACCGTGTGTGTGGACAACACGCCGTGTGTTTGGGGTGTTACACGACCAGTTTTGGAAGACTACACGCCCATGTGAAAGATTTGAGGAAACACGCTGTGAAGTTATTATACACATCGTGTAGTCTTGTTTTGTAAAACTTGAAAGTTTTCTTTTCCTTGTTCCCTTCTTACACTCCTTGTTTGCAGTACTTGATAAATCGTGATCTAAGGTGTGCATTTGAACTTGTAGAGTCATGCCGCTATGACGACCTCGAGTTTTTCGCTAGGAGAGAGGAAACGAGTATACACCAGAGGTGGTAGGACATGGTCTTCCAATGGATTCTCCAGAAGATCCAGATGCGGCACCAACCGTTATACTGGATGTAGACGCAGATGCCCAGTTCTGTGAAGGCTTCATGCGGTTCATGTAGACCTTTCCGGGAGCACCGCAGGCTGCCACATCTATGGCAGAGCTGACACATATATTCCAATAGCAGCATCCACCTACGTTTTTAGGGGATGGTGGACCACAGGCTATGGAGTCTTGGCTGGATTCAATGCATACTATTTTCAAGCATCTTGAGACACCTCCATGGCAGAGGGTCAATCTTGCTACCTATATGCTATATGATTCCGCCAAGAGGTGGTAGGATGTTACCACCTAGTCCGAGCATCACAGAGACATGGCATGGGAAGATTTTCAGACAGTCTTCTACAACTTCTTCTTTCCTAAGACGCTACGAGCAGATTGATCTCGGGAGTTCATGAATCTGCAGCAGGGCGCCATGTCGGTGATGGACTATTCTGCCCGCTTCACTGAGCTTCATCATTTTGCAACTGTTTTGGTGGGAGATGAGATGCTGAGGGCTCAACGCTTTGAGGATGGTCTTCGATATGACATCTGAGCATTGGTGAATGTTTTCAGGTTGTCTATAGTACATGTTATTGTGAACCAGGCATTTATTACTAAGAGGAACTTGCAGAAAGCTAGTGGTGCAGGCCAGGGCGGTTCAACACCAGTTTCGGGTACTATCTCTACAGGTAAGAGGAAGATGCATATGTATTTCTCTCACGGTGGTAGTACCAGCCAGAGGAATCCTTCAGGTGGTCCAATAATGTGCTACCAATGTGGTAGATAGGGGCACAAAAGATCGCAGTGTCCACGTGACCTAGTGGAGTGTCGAGCTTGCGGCAATATGAGTCATCTACAGCAATTTTGCAGGGCATTCATACCAGTGGCTAGTGAGAGGGGTTCTGTGCAAACTCCGAATGCGGGAGTAGGACTAGCAGCTTCTTACCATTCGGGCAACTGGGATACGTCAAAACGTACAGGAAGAGGTGGTGGTCGTGGCTGTGGTAACTAGACACCGGGATCCCAGAGGCAGCAGGGCGGGATAGCTCAGGGCATCCAGGCTGTGTCGCAGGGCTGTGGCACTGGGCAGGCATATGCAGTGCGACAGAACCAATAGAATCAGGATCCCAGACCTTCTACTATCAGAGGTACTATTCTAGTAGGTTCTGTTTTGTCTTATGCACTTTTCGATACAGGTGATACACATAGTATTATATCTGTTCCTATTGTGGAGAGCCTTGGGATATATGTTTCTTCTTTTTCAGATTTTATGATGCTAGACACTCCGTTGGGAACTAGAACGGCTGGTGTGCGTCATTGCAGGAAGTGCTCCCTTGAGGTTGGTGGGTGTCACTTTCTATGGGACCTCTATGTCTTAGAGATGACGAGCTATGATGTCATTCTCAGGATGGATTGGTTGGTTCCCTTCTAAGCCTTTGTGGATTTCTATCTTCGTAGGGTGAGTTTCACATTACCAGAGGGCAGAGAGTTTCTATACAAGGTAGAATGGGATGTCTAGGTGAGCCGAGCTGGACCAGAGCATCGTGGGAGAGGTGGAGTGACAACCTATATTGCGAGCTTATATCTGGATGATCAGGGGACTTGTCAGCAAGATTTCCCTCTAGTGGTTGATCGTTTTAGGGATGTCTTCCCAGACGACTTTTCGGGTCTACCTCTGGAGCGTGAGGTTGATTTCTCTATTGAGCTTGTTCCAAGAGTAGCACTGGTGTCTATACCTCCTTATAGGATGGCTACACCAGAGTTTCATGATCTCAAGAGATATTTAGAGGAGTTACAGGAAAATGGTTTCATCTGACCCAGTACTTCTCCTTGGGGTTCTCCTGTCCTTTTTGCGAAGAAGGAGGATGGTACCCTCAGACTTTGTGTGGATTATTGGAAGCTGAACCATTTGATGGTTAAGAATCGATATCCCTTGCCGAGGATTGATGATCTTTTCGATCAACTTCGAGGAGCACGAGTGTTCTCAAAGATTGACTTGAGATCTGGATATCATCAGTTACGCGTTAGACCATCGGATATACCGCTTACAGCTTTTCGGAGCAGATATGGTCTATACATGTACTTGGTTATGCCGTTTGGACTCACAAATGCGCCAGCAGTTTTCATGGCTCTGATGAATTGTGTTTTCCACCCTTATCTAGAATCTTTTGTCATATTCTTCGTGGACGATATCTTGGTGTACTCTCACACTCGACATGATCATGTTACCCATCTTGAGATTGTTTTGAGTACACTGAGAGAGCATCGACTATATGCTAAGCTCTCAAAGTACCACTTTTGGATGGACCAGATACCCTTCCTGAGTCATATAATCTCAGAGGTAGGAGTTGCGGTAGACCTAGAGAAAGTGAGAGCAGTAGTTTCCTGGGAGAAGCCTAAGAACGTGTTTGAGATACGGAGTTTCCTGGGGCTGGCTGGTTACTACGTAGTGCGGGTATTTCCCGTGCAGGGGTGAGTATAACGATACTCAGTCGGGACCCCGAGACCCCCGAAGGTCTCCCAGAATCCATGAAGGATAAAACACAAAGAAAAGATACAATCAAGAAGTATCAACCAACTATACTTAGGTATATGCCCATACATATACCTAAGTCATCAATTTCAGTTCTGCTCCAATTCTTGAGCCCAAGCACAACCCATTCCACATAGTAAAGAAGTCAATCACACTGATGGTAATGATTGAAAGTCAAGACTCAGCTCACACAGGTATACAACTCACGAAGAATGATGGAGACGATTAGATGTAGCCTCTGAATCATCTCCTCTGCCGAACCCACATATGATCCTAGTACAGAAGTCATCGCTACTGAACCCACGGAGGATCCAAGTACAGTAATCATCGCTGCCGAACCCACGGAGGATCCAAGTACAGTAGTCAATGCTGTCGAACCCACGGAGGATCAAAGAACAGTAGTCATCACTGCCGAACCCATGGAGGATCCAAGTACAATAGTCATCACTGCCGAACCCACGGAGGATCCATATATAGTCGTCATCGTCGTCGAACCCACGGAGGATCCTAGTACGGTAGTCGTCGCAGTCGCAGCCAGCTCTAGGGTTCCCGCACACAGCACGCTCGATTCCGGGAGGGTCCGCTCCTCAAGCAAAGGGGTCAATACATCAACTATCACGAAGTCCAGAGTTGATGTATCCCGAAGTTCTGTATCATCATAGGGAACCAAACGTGATAGAAGATGTGTCAATCAGACGCCCGGTCCGACCCAGCCCAACCCACCCTTGAGTGTAATATACCGAAACAACCATCGCGATCTGAGGAATCCTACGCAACTGAAAGTGCATCGGTTGGAGGTTCGTAGCTCAAGTTATGGGCGATTAACTGAAAATGGTCCGAAGAGGGGGGTCTGGGCCCGGTCCGACCCAACCCAACCCACCCTGGGTCGGCCCGGCCTGCGGCTGGCCGAGCGGGGGGGGGGGGGGGGGGTTCCACGTAACAGCGGCACCAGGTTAACGCTGCACGGCTTTCCCGGAACCCGCGCAGCGCGGGTTCCCTTCCTCAGCCACCGCGGCCGGTGCCGCGACAGTCTTCCGCCGGCGACGCGCTAGGGTGTCGCCGCCTCCGATCGCCGGCACCGCCGCACCGGCGACCCGCGCCGCCGCGACCTTCCGCGGGCCACCAGAGTCATTCCGGTGGTCCGTTTTAGCTCATGTCTACGCCTGCGGCCTCCTCGGGTCCCGCTCTTCATTGTGATGGCCTCAAATTAATGTTTCCATTTCGTTCATCCATCACCAAACATTCCGCGTATCAAGAACGATATGGTGATGGGTCCGGACTTGTTTGTTAGCCCGTACCTACCGCGTTAAAGGCTCAAACAATTATTCAACAAATAATCGCCCAAGTTCGTGGTTATAAATTAGATAAATAAATTTATACAAAATACCCCTACCTCGAAATTGACATCGCATGTCGTCGAGCCACGGAAGACGAGCGTCGCGGAATACAATGTCAATTCCGTTGATGTCGTGGAAAGAATAAAGGATGTAGTTGCTTCACATTCTTCGATTCAAAGAGCGTTCTTCGTGTTCTTCGTCGGAGAAGAACACTTTTCTTTTTTATTTCTCCAGAGGTTCCCCACCAAAATATTTATTATCCCCAATATTATAAAAGACTTATCCCATTTTTAAAGAAGTGCCATGAAAATCCCATTAATTTAAATTGAGATGTTCCAATTTAATTCATGAGGTCATTAATATAATTGCATTGGAAAACTTATTAAGAGGAAGGTGGAGAGATCTCATTAATAGGGGATTTGTCATAATAAATGAAGGGAAGATTAATGGGGGTTTAAGGGAGTTAAAAGGTCAGGGGTTCGTGTGGGCCCCACCTTACACTATCCTCTCATGGGAGGTTATGTGTGTGTAGGCCCCACCTATAACCTACCCTTATAGGATATAACTAACAACTTTTCAATAAAATTGTTACACAAAAATTTTATTTAATTCTTAATGAATCCCCACATTTTAACTACCACATACGACAAAACACAACTGCGGTAAAAGTCCCCTTAGGAGAATACCGGTGCTGCGAGTTCATCGGTGCCCTCAGATTTTTATTCCGAGCACCGGTTCAAAAGTTAAAAACCCACACGTACATTTACTGAACGTACCCAAATAAAACTTCAGAAATTGATTCTGGGCACACCGGGCCTCGGAATCAGGCGCTGTCAAAAACTGCGGACTCGTAAAATTCCAAAGTATTTAAGAAAAAAATTACTTGAAATTTCTAGGTCTTTACAAATACCGTGACCAGACACTGAAACTAGTTTTAGATATGTTGAAGTCTGTGACACTGATTTCTTGCTGATACATCGTTTGAAGTTTGGAAAAGGACCATACATCGTGATCCTAACACCGCATCTGTGCTACTGGTTCCTGATCTCTATACAACTATGATATCATAATTGTCTCACTGCTCAAAGGTAAAAAAGGAGACAACATTTCATGGAGACACCATTACCAGACAGAATGTGACACCGTTCTTTAATCTGTTTTGTCATTTTCAATTTAATTTCTAACGGTCATATTTGAGTCTTTTAAATGCACTGACATAATTAATATTTCTTTGTAGACATGTCACCCAATAGTACGAGGTACGAGGTGTATGATACCTGCATCCTATCATCCCCAACACATGCACTCTGAGAATAAAAAGAAAAGAATGGCCCAAAAATGATAGTGTGATAGTGAACAAGCGTGAGCATTCTTGAGAAAAGAACTGACACATGCAACTCGATACATCTGAAGAACACTTGAAGCATTCATGAATCCAAAAGTTTGGATACCATAGATCAGAGTAAAGAACATATTTGCAATACCAACTCCATGAAGAACACAAGCCAGATCTAACTAGAAACCAGAGCACAAGACTTGCGACACTCTGTTTCTCGCAAGAGGGCCAGATTCTAATATATGCTTCATCCTAGAAGTATAGATGTAACGACCCAAAGTTTTTCAATGGAAATTCCCTTCTTATAATTATATCATAAAATCACATGAAAACACAACATAATGAACTACTAAGTGATAAGTGACCTCTAAACATAATTTTGTCACTTATATGTTTTGAATTTCAAAAATCCGACATACATGGTTGTGTTCAAGATAATTTTTGGAGTCTAATGAAATAAAAATAATTTTCGGTGAATAGTAACGTACCCTTGTGAATAGTAACCTACCCTTATGAAAAGTAATATAACCCTTATGAATAGTAAATCATCCAACATAAGAGTAACCTTACCCATGAATAATTAAATAAAATTTAGACATCTTAGAAAGTGATAATTTGACCTCAGTAAACGTTTTGGAATTTTGTAGGTCATAAATAAATAATTGTAACTAATTAATTAATTTAAAGGAAAAGTTATTTTCTTAAAATGTATTCATTATTTATCAAATCAATGTATTATAGTTTTTTGATAATTTTATAAGACCCTACGTAATTTTTGAAAGCACTATAAAATCAGTTTTAATTTTAAAAACTATTTTTTAAGTAAATTATGATTTTAATTAAATATTAAATTAATAATATTTAGAAAATTATTTTTCAAAAATGTAATTCATTTTTGGATTCTAAATGTCAAAAAATGGTTGGGGTAAATTTTTGGTATTTTTCTGAAATACTTAATTTTTTTATGAATAGTAGAATCCGATAATTCACAATAAATGCTAAATAATGTATTAATTGAGTCGTCGATGATGTTCTGCTGATGTAAGCCCACTTGGTTCAGGATCACATGATAAAATTACTATTCTTTTTCATCCAAGACTCACTATTCCTTGTCTTAGGGAAAATTAATAAACTAATGAATTTTATATTAAGGAAACCCCTCTCCCCTCCACTATAAAAGCCACCCTTCACACCCTCATTTCCTCACTCCTCTCAAGCTCCAAGCCTTCTCTAAACTCTACCCAAACACCTTCCCTATCCCCTCACCCATGTCCAATAGCTACTGGTCTCATAAAAAGACCAAGCTTAGGCCCTTAAGAAGGTTCTCAAGTGAAGGATTCAAGAGGTAATTTCCCTCCCTCTTCTCCTTTAATTTCCTTTCAAGTTCAAGTTCATTTCTTGATCTCTCCCCACCTATCTTCATATAAATTGTATTTTAACTCCATAATTATACATATAATGTAATGTTATGATGATAATGGGATATTATATCATCCAACCCCCTTTCCCTCTTCCTTTTATTTTATTAAAGAGAACATTGTTCGTGAGGTGTTAATTTTTCACCTTCAAGAACAACATGCTTTCTTCTTCCATTTCTACCTTCAGATCTGGTCATGAAACAATTTTTATGGTTGAACCAGAATATTTTATATGTATTATGTTCTATTTAAAGTTCTGTAAATAACCAATGGCCATATTACTAAGTGATAAGTTAAAACAAGTTCGTTGTGATCCAAAAACCGCTCAAATTGACCCAAATAACCATCATTTAATTCTTATCTAATGATTCATCCACATGGATCTAATATAATTTATTATAAGATCATTAAAACTCCTGTAATATCATTAATTACATGTAATATCAATTCTATATGTTTACTCATGTTCTACCCAAACTTCAATTTAAGAATACAAGTGAACCACTCAAGAAAACCATAAAAACAAACATTCCCAAATAATGTTTTTAAAATCTATAAGTCATCCAAAGAAACATAATATGACATAATGAAACCAAAATAAATCCTATTAATTTACACATGGTTCTGGATTTATAATTAATGAATATAATGTAATTATACAGGACATTAAAGAGAAGGAATCATTCAGGTACAAGGTAATGGGAAATTCTCGAACCCCACTTTCATCCTTCGGGTTCTCCCTCTTTCACTCCATTTTGATATGGTTACTCCTTAAAGATAATTCCTTCATAATTATATTACCTTTTCTGGGATATACATGTTTTTTAATGAAGTTTATTTAAAACCAAATGTTTTCCAAAAGAACTCTTCTTTTAAGAACTTATCTTTTACTTCTCATTCAAAGTTGATGGTTCTTGTATCAAGTATGTTATTCCCCATTTGGGAACCCAATGTTCATGAATGTGTTATTATGAGATGAAACCCATTCCTTTACATGGTTTATTTATTTTAATTATTGATATATGTTCTATGTGTAATGCATGTTAATGATAATGTTATGATGTGACGGGTGCACCAGGAATTAAATAGCGCAATATGAATGTTTCAATGTGACGGGTGCGCCCGAAATTATACAGCGCTCCAATTCATTGGGTAAAGTGATGAATCTCATTAGTAAATTTGAAATTATGTTTGAACAATATGTTATCTTGGTTCAAAATTATTTGTGGTAGTTAACCACTAAGACATGATGTTTAATTTTTATGCATTGCCACATTTCAAGTCTTTTATTTATGCTCCTCTCATGTTCTTGAACTTTTTCCTATGTCATTATTATGCTCACCCCATGATATATTTTTATTAACTATCCTCTTATTGGGCTTATATATCATACCATTTTGATTTATATCCTCAGGTGGTTACATGTACTAAGGAGAGGACAAGTTCCAATAAGAACCTAGAGAAGAAAAAATTAAATAAATGTTTATGCTAGATGTTGTATTTGTTGTGTATGGTCCTAGTTTACACAAGAAACTAAAACTTTGGATCCTCTATGTGTAATACTATTATGTTTTTTATATTTAAAATGATGTAATAATAATGTAAGAAAAGGCTCGGGTCGCTATAGTTGGTATCAGAGGCAAGGTTTAGTTAATTTGAGAATTAGGATTAGTGAACCCAAGAGAAAACCTCTAGTATGAGATTAAGTACAAATATGCACACAAGAATATTTACATAGGGATCCCATATGTTATGTTTTCGGTATAAATTTTTTAAATGAATAAGTTATTCATTACTTGTTTACTTATGTTTTGTTCTAACCTTTTCTATTTTAGAAAATGTTGGGAACCAGGATAAATCAGGCCAACAACTCATGTGAGGGCCAATGCAATGATTGCCCGAACGACATCCCCAATGATTTGGGAGGTGGAGTTCAAAACTTCATGGTGATGCTTACCCAATTATCTTAGGTTATGAACAATAACCATAATAATGGGGAACTTCCTCCTTCACCAAAGAGGGAGAAACTGGCTATCGAATGTTTTATGCAGCAACGACCACCGACGTTTAGTGGATCTTCTGATCCACTAGTTGCGAAATAGTGGGTCAACTCCATGGAGAAGATCTTGTCTATTCTTCACTGTTCTGAGACAGATAAGGTGACTCAATCCGTTTATCTTATAGATGGAGAAGCCGATCAATGGTGGGATTTGATTAAGAACACCAAGCCAAGGGAGCAAAATTGAAGAGATGGAATGAGAAAACTTTAAGATAATGTTTCTTAATAAGTACTTCCCACTAACTCTTCGCACTAATATGGAGAGAGAATTCATAGAGCTCAAGAAAAAATAAGGAGAATTTTTCACAACCTATGAAGCTAATTTCACAAGGCTCGCAAGGTATGCTTCGGGTTTTGTTATCAACAATGATAGAAAAATTGATAGATTCTTTAGTGGATTAAAACCACACCTTCGAAAGGCTCTTACAATTCGTGACTTTGGGAGTTATGAAGAAGTTATTCAATGTGATCTATAAGTGGATATGGAGTTTGGGGAATGTTCCCATGGCTATGGTGATAAGAAGAGAAAGATGGAGTTTCAAGCTGTTGGATCTAATGACAAAGGCGGGGAGAAAAATCAATGACCCACATGCCAAAAATGTGGGAAGTTGCACAATGGTAACTACCTCAAAGGGATGGGGAAATGCTTCAAGTGTGGTAAAGAAGGACACCATGCTCAAGAGTGTTGAAAAGACACTAAAAGGAAGGAAAATGTAGCCGATGAAAGGAGAGAACCACTCATGGTTCAATGCTACAACTATAGGGAGCTAGGGTACTATGCAAACCAATGCATTAAACCTCGAGTTCTTGAGGTTAATCAGTGTCAGCAGCAACCAAAGCCAAAGGAATAAGGGAATTCTTATGTCATCACTACTGTGAAGGTGGATCATGATAATGAAGTCGTACAAGGTACACTTACTATTCAATCACGAATGGAAAAAGTCTTATTTGATTCTGGTTCTACGCATTCCTTTATATCTTGAAAGTTATGTAGAACTATATAATTGAAGCCTTGAAACCTTGAAGTAGAGATATCTATAAAAACACCGAGTGATGCAATCATTGCAACCCAAGTGTTTGAATCTTCTCCCGTTGGCGTATGTGGGAAGATTCTTCTGGAAAATCTCATAATACTTCCCTTGGTGGAATTCGACGCTATAATGGGAATGGATTGACTCTCGTTATATAGAGCACATATCAACTGTCAGGAAAAGGAAATATCTTTTCATATTCCGAACCATCCCATGCTCCTCTACAAATTCAAGGAAGATCATGAATCTCCTTTTAAAAATCATTCAATGGTGTGGGTGTTGATTCCCTATGAAGAAGCATACCTCGCCCAAATGGTTGAGTCAAAGGAAAGTTCCAACCTTGAGGAAATGCCCATCGTGAGGGAATACAGCGATGTATTTCCCGAAGATTTACCCGGAATTCCCCCAGATCGTGAGGTAGAGTTCTCAATTGAACTCATACCCAGAGCTACTCCAATCTCGAAGTGTCCCTATAGGATGGCTCCTATCGAACTAGAGGAGTTAAAGAAGCAGCTACAAGAGCATCTATCCAAAGGGTTCATATGCCCTAGTTCATCACCTTGGGGTGCACCGGTACTCTTTGTGAAGAATAAGGATGGAACAATGCGGCTATGTATCGATTATCAGGAACTCAACAAGATCACCATAAATAACAAGTATCCTCTTCCAAGGATTGATGACTTGTTCGATCAGTTAATAGGAGCTCAATACTTCTCAAAGGTGGATCTTCATTCTGGATATCATCAGGTAAAGGTGAAGAAGGAAGGTATTCAAAAGACTACCTTCCGTACAAGGTATGGGCACTATGATTTTTTTGTGATTCCCTTCGAATTTACTAATTCCCCTGAAATCTTCATGGATTTGATGAATATTATTTAGACATTACCTCGACAAATTTGTGGTAGTGTTTATCGATGATATTCTCATCTACTCCAAGAGAAAGGAGGAACATGAAGAACATCTAAGACTTGTGTTGGCGACATTGAGGAAGGATAAGTTGTACGCCAAGTTCAAAAAGTGTGACTTTTGGATGAAGCAAGTCGCGTTCTTGGGACATGTGGTCACAAGTGAGGGAATTTCTGTGGATCCTTCAAAGACAAAGGTGATTGAGGAATGGACCAGGCCCTCTAGTGTCATAGAAATCTATAATTTTCTTGTATTAGCTGGGTACTACTGACGTTTTGTGAGGAACTTCTCACGATTGTCAAGTCCGCTAACTAAGTTAACAAGGAAAGGGGTAAAGTATGTCTGGACAGAAGAATGTGAGGGAAGCTTCACGGAGTTAAAGAGAAGGATGATTACCACGCCTGTACTCACACTACCAAAAAGTGGATAAAGTTTTGTGATATATAGTGATGCTTCAAAGAAAGTCTTGGGTTGTGTACTCATGAAAAATGACAATGTGATAGTCTACGCCTCACGGCAGTTGAAGATCCATGAGAAGAACTACCCGACGCATGATCTAGAGCTTGAAG
The DNA here is from genome assembly GCA_963277665.1 of Viscum album. Lineage (NCBI taxonomy): Eukaryota > Viridiplantae > Streptophyta > Magnoliopsida > Santalales > Viscaceae > Viscum > Viscum album. The sequence goes on along the minus strand of OY728128.1, from coordinate 657,264,866 downwards.
CTGTGTTTTTTTCCTTGAAAATCTAGCAGCACTACCTTTATGGCGAGAAGTGTGACATATACACCAACCACAAGAGCCTAAAGTATATATTCACACAAAAGGATCTCAACATGCGTCAAAGGAGATGGTTAGAGCTAATCAAGGATTACGATTGCTCTATTCACTATCATCCTGGAAAGGCGAACAAGGTAGCTGATGCTCTAAGCAGAAAAGAACCTATGACTCTATCCATGCTATGGATTGAGAAAGACCTTATCTTCATGGATATGCAAAGAATGGATTTGGAAATCATAAGGGAAGGGGATACATCCTACCTTGACCAAATGATTGCGCAACCATCCATCCAAGAGAATATTAAGAAATCACAAAGCGATGATGTGGAGATAAAAAATTGGGTGAATGCAGTAAAGGAAGGAAAGATGCAAGAGTTCCATATCGATGATGATGGTGTGATTCGGTTTGGAAGGCGGATTTGTGTGCCTTCATCACCTGAGATAAAGAAGGAGCTATTGGATAATTCACATAGCTCAACTTTCTCTATCCATCCTGGGAGTACCAAGATGTACCGTGATATCCGAGAACACTTCTGGTGGGATAACATGAAGAAAGAGATTACAGAATATATATTAAGGTGCTTGGTATGTCAGGAAGTTAAATCTGAGTGACAAAAGTCCAAGGGTATGATGAATCCATTGCCTATACCCATGTGGAAATGGGAAAATGTTACTATGGAATTTGTCACGGGTCTCCCGAAGACGGAAAAGTGAAATAATGCGATATGGGTTGCGGTTGATCGACTCACCAAGACTGCCCATTTTATTGCTATTCGAGAAGATCTCTCACTTGAACAACTTGCAAAGATATATGTGAAGGAAGTAGTGAGACTGCACGGTGTTCCACTCTCAATTGTCTCTTACCGTGATCCAAGGTTCACATCTAAATTCTGGAGGAGCCTTCAACATTATTTGAGTACTGAATTAAATTTCATCACGACCTATCACCCCCAAACTGATGGCCAGTCTGAAAGGACTATTCAGACGCTTGAAGATATGCTAAGATCCTGCTCTCTTGAATTCAAATGTGGTTGGGATCAATATCTCCCATTGGTTGAGTTCTCATACAACAATAGCTTCCACTCGAGTATCCAGATGACTCCATATGAAGCTCTGTATGGAAAGCGATGTGGAACTCCAACCTGTTGGGATGAAGATGGAGAAAGGAAGCTACTTGGACCCAATCTTGTTCAAGAGATGACAGAGAAGGTTCAAGTCATCCAGAAACACATCAAAGCTTCTCAAAGTTAGAAAAAGAGCTATGCTGACAACCGTCGAAGGGACTTGGAGTTCGACGTTGGAGATAAAGTCTTCCTTCGAATATCTCCATGGAAGAGAGTCATGCGATTCGGGAAGAAAGGGAAGCTAATCCCAAGTTATATTGTCCCCTTTGAGATCCTTGACCGCATAGGAGCCATGGCCTATCGTCTTGAACTTCCACTGAATATGGCTCAAGTTCATGATGTTTTTCATTTATCAGTGCTGAGGAAGTACATACCAGACCCCTCACATGTACTAAACTCAGAGGTGGTGCAGCTGGAAGATGATCTCTCCTATGAGGAGTAGCCAGTAAAGATTTTGGATCGGAGAGATAAGGTTCTATGCAACAAGACAACACACCTTTTCAAAGTGTTGTGGAGGAACCATAAGTTTGAGGAAGCAAATTGGGAACCAGAAGAGGCCATGAAGGAGAAACACCCTCACCTATTTGTGTAAAGTGAAATTTCAGGGGCAAAATTTCTTAAGGGGGGAAGAATGTAACGACCCAAAGTTTTTCAATGGAAATTCCCTTCTTATAATTATGTCATAAAATCAAATGAAAACACAACATAATGAACTAATAAGTGTGAAGTGACCTCTAAACATAATTTTGTCACTTATATGTTTTGAATTTTGAAAATCCGACATACATGGTTGTGTTCAAGATAATTTTTCGAGTCTAATGAAACAAAAATAATTTTTGGTGAATAGTAATGTACCCTTGTGAATAGTAACCTACCCTTATGAAAATTAATATGATCCTTATGAATAGTAAATCATCCAACATAAGAGTAACCTTACCCATGAATAATTAAATAAGATTTATACATCTTAGAAAGTGACAATTTGACCTTAGTAAACATTTTGGAATCTTGTAAGTCATAAATAATTAATTATAATTAATTAATTAATTTAAAGGAAAATTTATTTTCTTAAAATGTATTCATTATTTATGAAATCAATTTCTTATAGTTTTTTTATAATTTTATAAGACCCTGCGTAATTTTTGAAAGCACTATAAAATCAGTTTTAATTTTAAAAACTGTTTTTTTAAGTAAATTGTGATTTTAATTAAATATTAAATTAATAATATTTAGAAAATTATTTTTGAAAAAATGGACTTCATTTTTGGATTCTACACATAGAAAAATGGTTGGGGTAAATTTTTGGTATTTTTCTGAAATACTTGAATTTTTTATGAATGGCAGAATCTGATAATTCACAATAAATGCTAAATAATGTATTAATTGAGTCATCGGTGATGTTCTGCTGATGTAAGCCCACTTGGTTCGGGATCATATGATAATATTACTATTCTTGGTCATCAAATACTCACTATTCTTTGTCTTAGGGGAAATTAATAAACTAATGAATTTTATATTAAGGAAACCTCTCTCCCCTCCACTATAAAAGTCACCCTTCACACCCTCATTTCCTCACACCTATCAAGCTCCAAGACTTCTATAAACTCTGCCCAAACACCTTCCCTATCCCCTCCCCTATGTCCAAGAGCTTCTAGTCTCATAAAAATACCAAGCTTAGGCCCTTAAGGAGGTTCTCAAGTGAAGGATTCAAGAGGTAATTTCTCTCCCTCTTCTCCTTTAATTTCCTTTCAAGTTCAAGTTCATTTCTTGATCTCTCCCCACCTACCTTCATCTAAATTGTATTGTAACTACAGAATTATAAATATAATGGAATTTTATTATGATAATGGTATATTATATAATCCAACCCCCTTTCCCTCTTCCTTTTATTTTATTAAAGAGAACGTTGTTCGTGAGGTGTTAATTTTTCACCTTCAAGAACGACATGCTTTCTTCATCCATTTCTACCTTCAGATCTGGTCATGAAACCATTTTTATGGTTGAACCAGAATATTTTATATGTATTATGTTCTATTTAAAGTTCTGGAAATAACAAATGGTCATATTACTAAGTGATAAGTTAAAACAAGTTCGTTGTGATCCAAAAACCGCTCAAATTGACCCAAATAACCATCATTTAATTCTTATCTAATGATTCATCCACATGGATATAATATAATTAATTATAAGTTCATTTAAACTCCTGTAATATAATTAATGACATGTAATATCACTTCTGGATTTTTACTCATGTTCTACCCAAACTTCAATTTAAGAATACAAGTGAACCACTCAAAAAAACCATAAAAACAAACATTCCCAAATAATGTTTTTAAACTATATAAGTCATCCAAAGGATCATAATATGACATAACGAAACAAGAATGAACCATATTAATGTAAACATGGTTTTGGATTTCTAATTAATGAATATAATGTCATTATACAGGACATTAAAGAGAAGGAAGCATTCGGGTACAAGGTAAGGGGAAATTCTCAAACCCAACTTTCATCCTTCGGGTTCTCCCTCTTTCACTCCATTTTGATATGGTTACTCCTTAAAGATAATTTAGTCATAATTAATATCACATTTTATGGGATATACATGTTTTCTAATGAAGTTTATGTCAAACCAAATGTTTTCCAAAAGAACTCTACTTTTAAGAACTTATCGTTTACTTCTCATTCAAAGTTGATGGTTCTTGTATCAAGTATGTTATTCCCCCTTTGGGAACCCAATGTTTATTAATGTGTTCTTATGATATGAAACCCATTACTTTACATGGTTTAGTTATGTTCATTATTGATATATTTTCTATGTGTCATTCATGTTAATGATAATGTTATGATGTGACGGGTGCACCCGGAATTATATAGCGCAATATGAATGTTTCAATGTGACGGGTGCGCCTGGAATTATACAGCGCTCCAATGCATTGGGTAAAGTGATGAATCTCTTGATTAAATGTGAAATTATGTATGAAAAAGATTATATCTTGGTTCAAAAGTATGTGTGGTAGTTAACCACTAATACATGATGTTTAATTTTTATTCATTGCCACATTTCAAGTCTTTTATTTATGCTCCTATCATGTTCTTGATCTTTTGCCTATGTCATGATTATGATCACCCCATGATATATTGTTCTTAACTATCTTATTAATGGGTTTCTAGATCACCCCCTTTTGATGTATATCCTCAGGTGGATACATGTACTAAGGAGAGGACATGTTCCAATAAGAAGCTAGAGAAGAAGAAATTAAATAAATGTTTATGCTAGATGTTGTATTTGCTCTGTATGGTCCCAGTTTACCCAAGACACTAAACCTTTGTATACTCTATGTGTAATACTATTATGTTTTTTATTTTTAAAATGATGTAATATTAATGTAAGAAAAATCTTGGGTCTCTATACCAGAGCTGCACAAAATAACACTCAGAGTACTTCTAACATTATTTAATCATCTTTTCTCAGTTGTGTATTGTTTTTAGCTTAAGAGCAGTGTGTGTGTGTCTGTATAAAAACATGCACTATCTCCTAAACTAAACTAAAGGATACTAGATATCCTTCCACTCATATCCTTTTACACTTGTTTAATCCCATAGATAAGTGTGGAAGAGGTCCCTATGTGACCTGGTAGTTCATACCCACAAAGAACTGTGGAAGAGGTCGTGTGACCTGGAAAGTCATGTGCACTTTTGTTTTCCCCGATCCAGGGTGTGGATCAAGTTTATTAATATAAACTGCTTGGTGGTAGGTGATCACCAAGTGGAGTGGATTAGGTCCCGACTTGAGACTGAACCACTTGTTTTATATCTGTTGTGTGGTTTAATTTATTTTTCTCTGTTTTACTGTATAATTTAGAAATCGCTAGATTTACTTTGATAGATAATCTTGGAAAGAAGTTATAATTGTTTTATCTTATTAGAATAGCTTCAAAAGTAATATTAATAACTGATAAATATTATTTATAATTAATCAATCTTCTAAGAATTTATTTAAAAAGTTAAACTTTCATAAATGTATTACTTTGATTTATTGGGCTATATTTATTTTTATTGGGAAACCTTTTAAGAAAACTTTTCAAACAGAAATTTTTATAGATACTCAATCCCCCCCCCCCTCTTGAGTACTCTACTCCAACAAACAAATGCTATTATGATTTTTAGCTTTATAATGATGTAATAGAAATGTAAGAAAATGTAGGGTCTCTATAGTTGGTATCAACGGAAAGGTTTAGTTAATTTGGGAATTAGGATAAGTGAACCCTAGAGAAAACCTCTAGTATGAGACTAAGTACAAATATGCACAAAAAAATATTTTCTAAACATATGGATCCCAAAATATGTTCTTTTAGTGTAAATCATACAAATGAATAATTTATTCATGACTTGTTGACTTATGTTTTGTTCTATCCTTTTCTATTTTAGAAAATGGTGGGAACCAGGAGAAACCATGCCAACAACTCCTGCGAGGGCTAATGCAACGAATACCCAAATGAAATCCCTAATGCCTTGGGAGGTGGAGTTAAAAACTTCATGCTAATTATTACCCAAATATCTCAGGTTATGAACAATAAACAGAATAACGGGGAACATCCTCATTCACCTAAGAGGGAGCAGCTGGCTATCGGGTGTTTTTTGTGGAAACGACCACCAACGTCTAGTGTATATTTTGATCCACTAGTTGTGGAACAGTGGGTCAACTCCATGGATAATATATTTTCTAGGCTCCACTATTTTGAGATAGAGAAGGTGACTCTATCCATTTATCATCTATATGGAGAGGTCGACCAATGGTGGGATTTTGATTAAGAAAACCAAGACAAGAGATGGAATTGAAGAGATGGAATGGGAAGAATTTAAGATCATATTTCATAATAAGTATTTCCCATGAACTCTTCGTATAAATATGGAGAGATAATTTATTTTGATCAAGAAAAAAGGAGAATCTATCATGACCTACGAAGTGAATTTCAAAAGGCTTGAAAGGCACGCTTTGGGTTTTTTTATCAATAATGATAGCAAAATTGATAGATTCTTTAGTGGATTAAAACCACACCGTCAAAAGGATATTTCAATTTGAGACTTTGGGAGTTATGAAGAAGTTGTTCAATGTGATATCAAAGTGGAGATAGAGTTTAGAGAATGGTTCCATGGCTATGTTGATAAGAAACAAAAGATGGAGTTTCAAGCTGGAGGATATAATGATAAAAGTGGTAAGAAAACTCAATGACCCACATGATAAAAATGTGGTAAGTCACATCATGGGAACTACCTCAAAGGGGTGGGGAAATGCTTCAAGTGTGGTAAATAAGGCCACCAAGCTCATGAATGTCGAATGGGCATTAGAAGGAAGGAGAATGTAATGGAAGAAAGGGGAGCCCCACCCATAGTTCAATGCAACAATTGTAGGGAGCAAGGTCACTATGAAACCCAGTGCACTAAACCTCGAGTCCTTGAGGGTAATTAGCATCAGCTGCCACCAAATCCAAAGGAACAAGGGAAGGCATATTCCATTGCTACTTTGTAAGTGGAGCAAGATAATGAAGTCATACAAGGTACACTTACTATTCACTCAAGAATAGAAAAATTCTTATTTGATTCTGGTTCTACGCATTCATTTATATCTTGCAAGTTTGATAGAACTATAGAATTGATGCCTCGAAACCTTGAAGTAAAGATATCTTTAAAAACACCAAGTGGTGCAATCATTGAAACCCAAGTGTTTGAATCTTAAACTATTGGAGTATGTGGGAAGATTCTTCCAACGAATCTTGTAATACTTCCCTTGGTGGAATTTGACGCTATAATGGGAATGGATTAGATCTCGTTATATAGAGCACATATCAACTGTTGGGAAAAGGATATATCTTTTCATATTCTGAATCATCCCATGCTCCTCTAAAAATGAAAATAATATCATGAATCTCCATTTAAAAATCATTCAATGGTGTGGGTATTGATTCCCTGTGAAGAGGCATACCTTTCTCAAATGGTTGCATCAAAGGAAATTTCCAGCCTTGTAGAAATGTCCATCGTGAGGGAATATGGTGATGTATTTCAGAAAGAGTTGTTTGGCCTTCCCCGGGATCGTGAGGTAGAGTTCTCAATAGAACTCATACCCGGAGCTACTCCTATCTCAAATTGTCCCTATAGGATGGCTCCTATCAAACTGGAGGAGTTAAAGAAACAGCTTCAAGAGCATTTGGAAAAAGGGTTCATACTCCCTAGTGCATCACGTTGGGGTTCGTCGGTGCTCTTTGTGAAGAAGAAGGATGGAACAATGCGGCTATGTATCGATTATCGAGAACTCAACAAGATCGCCATAATTAACAAGTATCCTCTTCTAAGGATTGAATACTTTCTCAATCAGTTAAGAAGAGATAAATACTTCTCAAAGGTGGATCTGTGTTTTGGTTATCATCAGCTAAAGTTGAAGAATGAATATATTCTGAAGACTACCTTCTGTATAAGATATAGGCACTATGAGTTTCTGGTGATTCCCTTTGGACTTACTAATGCCCCTACAATCTTCATGGATTTGATGAATAAGGTCTTTAGACATTACCTAGACAAATTTGCGGTAGTTTTTATTGATTATATTCCCATATACTCAAAGATAAAGGAGAAACATGAAGAACATCTAATACTTGTAATGGCGACATTGAGAAAGGAGAAGTAATACGCCAAGTTCAATAACTGTGGATTTTTGGTGGAGTAATTAAAGTTCCTAGGACATGTGATCACAAGTGAGGGAATTTCTGTGGACCCTTCAAAAACAAAGGTGATAGAGGATTGGCCCTGACCCTCTAGTTTCACAAAAATCCATAGTTCTCTTGGATTATCTTGGTACTACCGAAGTTTTGTGAAAAATTTCTCATGATTGTCAAGCTTTCTAACTAAGTTAATAAGGAAATGGGTAAAGTACGTCTGGATGGAAGAATGTGAGGGAAGATTCATAGAGCTAAAGAGAAGGCTGATCACTGCACCTGTACTCACACTACTGAAAAGTGGAGAAAGTTTTGTGATATATAGTGATGCTTTAAGGAAAGGCTTGGGTTGTGTACTCATGAAAAATGATAATGTGATAGCCTATGAAACATGGTAGTTGAAGATCCATGAGAAGAACTACCTGAAACATTATCTAGAGCTAGAAGCTGTGATTTTTGAAGGACCCCGGGACACCCTGAGAGGGGAGGGGTGAATCAGGGTGAAAACTTTTTCTTTTAATGTGATGGAATTTGTTCCCACGTTGGTAGGAACTTGTTGAACATGTATGATGAATATGATCAGAAAGAAAACATTCACATGCACAGAGAAGACACAACACTTTTTACTTGGTTCACCACTAAGGGATACATCCAAGGAGCATACACCGACAAGTTTTCGGTCGTACCAAATTCCACTAATCTTCACAAGCTATGGATTACAAAGGTTCGGGCACAATCACTCTGTCTCAGGCTCACTGCCTTTACAAAGGTTCAGGGATAGCTCACTGCTTCCCTCGGGTCACTCTCGTTGACTCCCCCTGGCTCACTGCTCTTGGGGAAGTCACACTCAGTTTATAGACGTGAAGGTCTCTTCATCATTGCATAATAATGCATCATCTATTATATGTAGATGCTCTGTTGAAGTCCAACTCTCACCAAAAGTCGAATCTCACTTTGCACTGAGGGTACCGGGCAATCTTCCAGCTTTCGTGCAACTTCAAAAGGACAGATGAACTTTAACAACCCTGGCACGCTTATCCAAGCCTGGCGTGAAAGTTTCAATCCCGGCGCGTAAGTCACTTGTGCGGTACAAATTCGGCGTGCAGGTGACACCAAACTACTTGCGCGACAATGCCTCCTTCAACACCAAACTTGCGCAACGTTATGCCTTTTACTCCCCAACTGCCTTGGTCACGCAGCCAACAATCGGCGCGCATCCTCTACTTGCGCGACCCAACAACCACTTGCGCGACTCAACCACTTGCGGGATGAGAGCTCGAAAAATCTCTAAGTCTTGAACTTCATTTCAAATGAGGATGGGTGGTACTCTATTTATAGGCAAACTGGACCCCCTGCGTGGTGGCGCACAAGTCTTCCCTCGATGCGCAGGTTCTGGCGCGTAGCTCATCCTCCCTAGCCTCTGTCGCGCTACTCACTTGCGTGACCTACAAAAATACTTGTGCGACCTTCTTTCCTTTACCATATTTTGAAGTTATGATATTGAAAAACAATAGGCGCGCAAGTTTCCAGTCCTCCTAGGCATCGGTGCCCAAGTCTCTTCACGGCGCGCAAGTCACTTGCGCGACCAGCCCAAAACTTGCGCGGCCCTTATCCCGTTTCCATTTTCCCATGTTCTGATCTTGAAAAACATATGGCGCGAAAACACAAACCATACTCCAAATCATGCATAGAATACCATGGTTCCAACAGCCGTTAGATCTGGGATGCAGTGTTTACACTAGGTGCGACATAACTTTTGTGCTCATCGGGTGTTTGGATAAATCACACGTGGAGTATTTCCTTATAAAATTTTATTATATTATTATTTATTTATTATTAATTTCCATTATTTATTATTCATGTTCTTCATATGGACCGCATACCACCATTTCTCCACATGAGTTCAAAAAAACCACTAGATTATAGTTTTTGACCATATTAAATTGGAAAAACATTAATGTGGTGGATTTAAACACTCCTCTATTAATTTTAATTTGAATCGATAGATAAATTAGGGTATTTATTTTTTTAGTTTTGGGATAGAGAGGGTACATGGTTTAGGGTCTTAATATAGCTAAACCTTTTTGGCTTGGTTCTTGGTTGATCCTACCACATCTGGACGATTCTAGAACCCCCTTCCATGCGTTTGAGAGACCTCCTCTGATCGGTTTTTGATTTATCTTCCAGGTGTTATGTTCTTCTAGGTGCTATTTTCTAGGTTTGTATTATATATATATATATATATATATATATATATATTTCTTTCATGTTTCTTAATCTCAAATTCTGGAAAAAAATATCTTAAATAAATGATAAAACATATATTTTTTAATGATAATTTAAAAATTATCAAATTTTAAGCCATGAAAAAAATTTAGAGATAAAAATAATTAATTATCCAAATATAATTAGATATTATTATCAAGAGATAATCTATACAAATTATCAAGTGATATTTTTTTTGAAATAAAAAAATATAAGAATTGTAAAATGATAATTTCATAGAATTATCCCTAGATATTTATAAAATGATAATCACATAGAATGTTCAAGAGATAATTATTTAAATTATCAAATAATAATTATTTTGGAAAATAAAAAGATTGTTATTAAATAAATTATCAAAATATTATTGTGTAAGATTATCAAAGGATAATTATATGGGTTATAAAAAGATAAAATATCACATTATCAAAGGACGATTCATGAAAAATTATCATGGAATAATTATCAAGGGATAATTTATCAAGAATTATCAAAGAAAAATTACGCAAATTATCAAAAATAATTATCAAGAATTGTGAAAGGATAATTGTATCAAAATATCAAAGGATAATTATATTGTTTTATCAAAGAATAATTATAAAGGATTACCACATGTGTTCTCAATTTAATCTTAAAAGATAAATTTTTATCAAATGTGGTTTTAGAATTATTCTTGAGGAGAATATTGCTAGAACACAAGTTTCAATAAAATGATAATTTGAAAATTATCCAATAGATATAAATATCATCACATGTGATATTTTAATTATAATTTGAAAATTATTCAGGAGATAGAAAGTATCCTCACATGTTATATTTTATTTCCTTTTAAAATAAAATAGTCAGTTTTGGTTGTAGGAACCTTTGACAAACCTCAAGCGATGACATGTTGACAACTATGATAATAAGGCATATGAGGAGGTGTTCTTGACTATTTAGCTTTCCTCTATAGCTTTCAAACCACACATTGGTAGTTTATCCTTTCCATTGGAATCGATTACTTTGAGGTAGTAAGTTCCTTACCTTATTGGGATCGTATTTATTATTATTTCCATAATTATTATTTGTGTTGGAATATTGATGATTGCGCTTGATTATGATCGCATGTGGGTGTGTTTGTGTAGCCTTTGAGACCCTTTATGGTGCTTGTTTCCATGAGTGATACTAGTGTAGCTTGTTTTCATTTTCTATTATGATCACATGTTGTTATGTATTGCTAATTTATTTCTCATGATGATATATTATGTCTTCCTTGTATGTATACCTCATGATGTGTGATGTCAATTCCATAAAGGTTGTTTGTTGTGTACTTAAGACAGGTGGACTGTTGTGTGATGTGCACCCTCAGAGGGGGAGTGTGCGCAGATTTCGATGATGAAGACAATGGACCTGAGCAAATGGTATGAGGTATGATGGCTTGGGGTCCTAACCCGAGGTAGAGTCTTAGGGGCATTATGGAATGAGGGCCTAAAACGAAGTATCGACGAGGTGTGGCAGCCTAGGAGCCTGACCCGCGGGGAAAGATGACCTTGGGGCATGACCCGTGAAGGAGTTAGGATATGGAGACCTTGGGTCCTAATCTGACTTGATGGATTATGGTTACTGGGATATGGATCTCAAGCTTAGTACTAGTCCTTACTTGTTATGATATACCTTGATTATCCTTCCGGCATGGAGCCGAAGCATGTACAACCAGGGGTCAGTGGAAGCTTGGTTAAAACACAACCACTAGATTTTGAATTGTATGTCTATTATCATTGCACAATTATTTTTATTATGGAATACACTAATTATACTTGAGAATATTGGGTTAAGGATGCATTGGTGGTGCCCTACTGAATCTTGTACTCACACCCTACTCAGACATTTCAGTATGCTTGTAGATTTCATGTGGGGTCAAGCAAATGGAAAAGGCGCTATGGTAGACAGCTAGGTAGAGGAGCATAGATCAGGTGGTAAACTAAGGAGGACACTAGAGTATCTCTGCAGTTTTGTTTATTTATTTATTTCATGTTGCTTTTCATCAAAGAGGCTTACCACATTGGGAGCTATTTTTTATATGATATGTATACCATATTTTTAGTTTCTACATGTTTACTCTGATTATTTATTATATTGTTTATTTTTTATTATTGATCCTATGACATGATACTTAGGGTTTATTCTCTCCACTAACAGACTCAGACCCTCAATACTAGTCATAATCCTTTTGCGTACAGGGAAGCATGCATGAGGTCAAATAACACTCGGCTCAGACCTGGTGGTTGGGTTGGGATGTTACACCTATTATAGAATAAAATTAAATGACATAAAGAATAATTAATTGAAACATTAAAAAACTAATTGCACCATTCACATTAGATGTGTTGACTATGTAAGAAGGCCTTCAAAATTAATAAATGTTCAATTAATTCCATGTAATTTTCTATAATTATTGGTCAAGCCATTTATTTTTCATACTCCATTTATGAAGAGTAACTCCAATATAATTCGAATGGTTATTACGAAAAAGGGAATTAATTAGTTAATTAATTAATTCGAGCATTTCTATCCTAATAATAAGGATCGAATTTAAGTGAATGTTCACTTGTATACTTTTGTGTATTTATTGAATGTATATGGATGGCCATAAGCTTAGACTAGTGACCGCATTGTCATGACACATCTAATTGATTATGTTTTTAAGGTTTATTTATAGTCTAGGTAATACCCTAGGTCATCTCTCATGGATCTTTGATAGGTTTTGAGTGTGTATTTTTAATAATAAGAACAAAAGAGGGGGGTGATTTTGTAAACAATTTTAAGAAAGTAACTTAACTTAAAGAGTTGTAAGGTTGAAAGAAAAAGTGTATTTTGAAAAATATGAGATAAAAGGGTTCATTGTGAGTTTAATACACACTTTAAAGTTCATCATTCTTGGAGATTAATTTAGGTTTGAAGTAATTATTTGGTTGAAATTAATTAGAATCCTGATTAATTCTTAAGCCTTTATTTCATTGCTTGAAGAACCAAACCTTGATATAACAATCGTATTATCAAGGTCCAGAACTTAGAAATGGAATAATAGCTTTCAAGTCAGATTGAAATCTCAAGTAAGTGGGTAATAAAAGGATTCTTGTGTTGTCTAATCGGAACAACACAAGTCACGCACTCAAAATCTCACACTAATTAGTTAGAAATTAAGAGTATCTCAATCACATGAATCAAAACAAGAATTAAAATATGGAATTTTTTAAGATACATGGAGAGAAATTTTTTCAAACCCAAATTACTCCAAACCAGTAGATAAAATAAGAATCGGAACTCCTTTGACACGTGTGTAGCTCCCTCACAACGAACGTTGTAAGAACCCGGTTCTTATTTTTGAGGTACGGGTTTCTTCTTTCCCTTTTTCCTTAAGTGTTTTTTAGAAAATAAGGAAAGTGGGGGAAAACCCCAAAATTTATGACTACACGCCGTGTACCTTTCCACACGTCATGTACTTTGGCCGTGTGGGATGAGTACACAGGGCGCGTAGGCCTATCAGCGATGAAGGGTGTAAAAACCAACTAAACGCTGTGTATAAGATATTTACACGTTGTGTATTCAGTCGGCAGGTTAATAGTAAGGTGGTGGAGGAAGCCAACAGCTGAGCGAAAGTACACGCCATGTATTCGGAAATACACGTCATGTACTCATGTTGACTGATGAACAGTACGACAGTGGAAAAAGTAGTCGCCAGTGGTGCAGTTAAATGAGAAAAGTACACACCGTGTACTTGAGAGTACACGCCGTGTAGTTTGTTTTTTCACTTAAAATGGGAAGTAGAATCCTCAGTTCACAAATGAAGCTTATAATTCCAAAGGATAATGGGAGAGACGGTCGAACCTTGGAAGAGCAACCGATCGTGCACCGAGAATCCGTTTCTGCTTCAATCGATCACGTTGGGACCGTACGGGTAATATCTACCCTCTCCTTGCACTGTTCTTACCAATTCTTCCTCTAAGGGAATTTATTTAAGTTTGAACGAGATTATTTACATCTCAGATCTACTTCGTTCTTGGATGATTCGAGAGGTTTTGTCCACGTATACCGATCAGTGATGATCAAGGTAGGTGGTCTAGTGTTTAAATTCCAACTACTGTGTGTTTTGTGTACCACTGTGCTACACACCCATGTGTGGGGTGTCGTATGGCTGAGTCCTTGTTTAAATAAATACCTATAATTGCATAAGTAGTTTAATAAATATGCATAACTGTTGTTTGGGATCACATCTTGGATCCAGGACCACCCCAGCGGTGTGTTCCTCTGTTTAGCCGTTTGGCCTGGATACCCGAGGGTATGCCTTGAATATGTTGTGCATTGCTTTTTCTTGAGAAAAAATTTATATAAATGCTTGCTATGTGTTGGGCTCGGCCCAGTTACTTGATTCTGTTTCACCTGAAGGCTAGGCCTGAGGTCAAGGTACTATTTCACCTGAGGGAAAGATTTTGTTTCACCTGAGGGCTAGGCTTGAGGGCAAGGTACTATTCTGCCTGAGGGAAAGGCCTGAGGGAAAGGTTCTGAATAGCCTAAGGGAAAGTTTTTGTTTAGCCTGAGGGAATATTACTATTTATCCTAAGGGAAAGGTGCATTTTTTTATAATTCAATTATATTGATTCGATAAATAATAATTAAAATGGCAACGCAACTGGTAATAATAGTTACTTTTGAGTACTTACTAGTTTACTGCATTTACTTTGGCACACTGTTGTTGCAAATTCTCACTGACAGTTGGGCACGAGCCTTTCGTGGGTGCCTACTGAGATTTATTTCTCACACCTTGTTTGGGTCATGTTTTCGGCCCAAATATATTACATTTTTGTAGGTTTGGGTAAGGTCAAGGGTCCCTATACAGGTACCTGATTGTAGTAGAGAATTGGGGGAGCATGGGACCGAGCTTAGTCTTGTGATGCTGATGCGTTTTATTTACTCTGCTTTTTTTGTTTGGTTATACCTTGTAATTTGAGTTGTATTGTATTGTACTGCAGTGTATCCTATTCTGGATGCTTTCATAGAATTAGTGACATGCTGCATCTTTATATATATGACTACTGGTTCTCTTATATTTCAGTTGTCCTTTTCACTTGTATACTGTTTACTGCTTCCGCTGTTGTATGTTTGTATATTTTATTCCGCCGCGCTACACTTTGAAAAATGAGGGAATAGTTTCCCTACTATCAGACCTGGGCCCTCACTGCTAGTTGGCAGCCTCTGACGTTTGGGGAAATGCGCTTTAGGCAATGTGACCAACCGGGTCTGGGGCACCCGTTGAGTGGCACCCGGATCCGGGACGTTACAAAGTGGTATCAAAGGAGGTTCTTTTCTTGACTTACTGTTTGGATCCTTAGTCAGGGATAGGATGGAAATGGTAGTTGGTAATAAGCTGTGCCCGGGAGTAGCTAACCCGTGTACAGGGAAACGCCATTCTACCACGGCTATTGCAATTTTTTTTGATTTTTCAATTTTACAGTTGATTTGATTTTCACCGTTGGGTGACACACTTGTGGTGTGTTGTTTATATTTTATACATGGGTTTTTATTTAGTCTCAACCCTATGAGATGAGGGTATTACATCTCATGCATCATTTAGGCACATGCTAGAAATCACATGTCATGCATTTTTCCATGCCATATAGGTGCATTAGAAATTGCATGTTGTTGTGATAGTTGTTGTGCAAGAAAAGCATGCTGTTGTGATAGCCGCTTTGATAAATACCTGCTATTTGATAGTCTATTTTTGTGTGAGGATGATAAAATAAACGCCAAACTTTGGTTCTTGAGGAGTATGATCCCTCATTGACTAGAATTTGGTGGATCATTGACTGTTTATCTTGTTATAACACACATAAGATGCCAAACTTTGATTCACGGGGAGTATGGGCCCTCACGGATCGGAATTTGGCACTTAGGTGTTGTCTTCAGTGTTTCTGGGTTCCAAAGTAGTTTCTAAGGCTTGCTTTCTAGAAAAACCCGGAATACACGCCATGTAGTTCTATGGACACACGCCGTGTGTTCTTCTATTCAAGAAGAAATTAAAAGTTTTTAAGTACAGGCCATGTACCCTCAGTACATGCCGTGTAGTATCTTCCCGTGTCATAGACCGTGTGTGCGGGGACACATGGTAGAAAAAGGGCTTGGAAAACATGCTGTGTAGTTATTACACCCGTCGTGTAGTGTGGAACCGGTGTCTTCCCCTGTAACTAACAACACAGATAGAGGAAAACTTAAGACATACACATCGTGTCATTGATGAACACGCCGTGTAGTGTGACTTGGGGACCCGGCCGTGTAGCTAACAAACACGGGTCGGTGTTACCTCTTCTTGATCATGTCATGTACCTGTGGGACACGCTGTGTAGTCCTTACTGGGGAAAGACCATGTGGACTTGACCGAGTGGCTGGGAAGATGGAGTTGTGTACACGTCGTGTATGGGTGTAACACGTCGTGCAGTGTTAGCCGAGTAGCCGGCCGTGTCACGAACGACATGGACAATTGGAATTTAAATCGTACACACCATGTAGATCTCATACACGCCATGCAGTTTCGTTTAAAGGAGAATCGTGTGGTTAAGCCGTGTATATGGACTTGGGCAGGGAGGGAAATTCAAGTACACACCTTGTGTGTGGACAACACTCAGTGTGTTTGGGGTGTTACACGGCCAGTTTTGGAAGAGTACACGCCCATGTGAAAGATTTGAGGAAACATGCCGTGTAGTTATTATACACATCGTGTAGTCTTGTTTTGTAAAACTTGAAAGTTTTCTTTTCTTTGTTCCCTTCTTACACTCCTTGTTTGCAGTACTTGATAAATCGTGATCTAAGGTGTGCATTTGACCTTGTAGAGTCATGCCCCTCAGATGACCTCAAGTTGTTCGCTAGAAGAGCGGAAACGAGTATACACCAGAGGTGGTAGGCCATGGGCTTCCAATGGATCCTCCAGAAGAGCCAGATGCAGCCCCAGCCGTTATACTAGATGCAGGCACAGATGCTCAGTTCCGTGAAGGCTCCATGCGGTTCATGCAGACATTTCAGGGAGCACCGCAGGCTGCCACATCTATGGAAGAGCTGACACATATATTCCAACAGCAGCATCCACCTACGTTTTTAGGGGATGGTGGACCACAGGCTGTGGAGTCTTGGATGGATTCAATGCATACTATTTTCGAGCATCTTGAGACACCTCCATGGCAGAGGGTCAAGCTCACTACCTATATGTTGCATGATTCCGCCAAGAGGTGGTGGGATGCTACCACCTAGTCCGAGCATCACAGAGACATGGAGTGGGAAGATTTTTTAGACAGTCTTCTACGACTTCTTCTTTCCTGAGACGCTACGAGCAGATCGATCTTGGGAGTTCATGAATCTGTAGCAGGGCGCCATGTCGGTAATGGACTATTCTGCCCGCTTCACCGAGCTTCAGCATTTTGCACCTGTTCTGGTGGGAGATGAGATGTTGAGGGCTCGACGCTTTGAGGATGGTCTTCGATGTGACATCTGAGCACTGGTGAATGTTTTCAGGTTGCCTACAGTACATGTTATTGTGAACCAGGCATTTATTACTAAGAGGAACTTGCAGAAATCTAGTGGTGCAGGCCAGGGCAGTTCAGCACCAATTTCTGGTACTATCTCTACCGGTAAGTGGAAGAGGCAAATAGATTTCTCTCACGGTGGAAGTACCAGTTAGAGGAATCCTTCAGGTGGTCCAATAATTTGCTACCAGTGTGGTAGAGAGGGGCATAAAAGACTGCAGTGTCCACGTGAACCAGTGGAGTGTCGAGCTTGCGGCAAGACGAGTCATCTGCAGCAATTTTGTAGGGCGTTCCTATCAGTGGCTAGTGAGAGGGGTTATGTGCAAAATCTGCATGCGGGAGCAGGACCAGCAGCTTCTTACCAGTCAGGCAACTGGGATACGTCAATACGTACAGGCAGAGGTGGTGGTTGTGGTCGTGGTAACTAGACACCGGGATCCCAGAGGCAGCAGGGCGGGACAACTCAGGGTAGCCAGGCTGTGTCGCAGGGCCGCGGCACTGGGCAGGCATATGCAGTGGAACATACCCAATAGAAGCAGGATCCCAGACCTTCTACTATCAAAGGTACTATTCTAGTAGCTTCTGTTTTGTATTATGCAATTTTCGATACAGGTGCTAAACATAGTTTTATATTTGTGCCTATTGTGGAGAGCCTTGGGCTCTATGTTTCTTCTTTTTTAGATGCTATGACGCTAGACACTCCGTTGGGAACTAGAACTGCTGGTGTGCGTCATTGCAAGAAGTGCCCCCTTGAGGTTGGTGGGTGTCACTTTCTATGGGACCTCTATGTCTTAGAGATGACGAGCTATTATGTCATTCTCGGGATGGATTAGTTGGTTCCCTTCTGATCCTTTGTGGATTTCTGTCATCGCAGGGTGAGTTTCACGTTACTAGAGGGACGAGAGTTTCTATACAAGGTAGAATGGGATGTCCAGGCGAGCCGAGCTGGACTAGAGCATCGTGGGAGAGGTGGAGTGACAACCCAGATTGTGAGCTTATATCTGGATGATCAGGGGACTTTTCAGCATGATTTCCCTCTAGTGGTTGATCATTTTAGGGATGTCTTCCCGGACGACTTTTTGGGTCTACCTCCGGAGCGTGAGGTTGATTTCTCTATTGAGCTTGTTCCAGGAGTATCATTGGTGTCTATACCTCCTTATAGGATGGCTACACTAGAGTTTCAGGATCTCAAGAGATAGTTAGAGGAGTTACAGGAAAAGGGTTTCATCCGACCCAGTACTTCTCCTTGGGGTTCTCCTGTCCTTTTTGCGAAGAAGGAGGATGGTACCCTCAGACTTTTTGTGGATTATCAGAAGCTGAACCATTTTATGGTTAAGAACCGATATCCCTTGCCAAGGATTGATGATATTTTCGATCAACTTCGAGGAGCACGAGTGTTCTCGAAGATTGACTTGAGATCTGGATATCATCAGTTACCCGTTAGACCATCGGATATACTGCTTACAGCTTTTCGGAGAAGATATGGTCTATACGAGTACTTGGTTATGCCGTTTGGACTCACAAATGCGCTAGAATTTTTCATGGCTCTAATGAATCGTGTTTTCCACCCTTATCTAGACTCTTTTGTTGTAGTCTTCGTGGATGATATCTTGGTGTACTCTCACACTCGACATGATCATGTTACCCATCTTGAGATCGTTTTGAGTACACTGAGAGAGCATCGTCTATATGATAAGCTCTCAAAGTGCCACTTTTGGATGGACCAGATACCCTTCCTGAGTCATATCATCTCATAGGTAGGAGTTACGGTAGACCTAGAGAAAGTGAGAGTAGTAGTTTCCTGGGAGAAGCCTAAGAATGTGTTTGAGATACGGAGTTTCCTGGGGCTGGCTGGTTACTACAGGAATTTTATACAGTACTTCTCCCACTTAGCAGCGCCGTTGACGGGTTTGACTAAGAATGGTGTGAAGTTTGTTTGGTCAGAAGCTTGCGAGACAACCTTTCAGGAGCTGAAGGGAAGGTTTACATCCGCACAAGTCCTGATACTTCTAGAGCAAGGAAAGGTCTATAAATTTTATTGTGATGCATCAGGTATTGGACTGGGAGCAGTGTTTATGCAGGGTGATCGAGTTATTGCATATGGTTCTCGGAAGTTGAGTCCACATGAGAGTAATTATCCGATGCATGATCTTGAGTTGGCTGCAGTTGTTCATGCGTTGCGCTGTTGGAGAAATTATCTATTGGGAGAGAATTTTGTGGTTTCACTGACAACAAAATCCTTAAATATATCTTTACTCAGCATGACTTGAACCTGAGATAGTGAAGGTGGGTCGAATACCTTCAGTCCTTCAAATTTGAGCTTTCTTATACACCTGTTAAAGGTAATGCAGTAGCTGATGCACTGAGCAGGAGGACTCAGATACAGGTAGTGCCGGAGGCCAGTGGTGAGTGGAAGCTTATGGCTTTGTTCTCTGAGATGCATTTGGAGGTTCACGATAGTCAGGGGCATACCTATCTTTCTTCCTTACCTGTGACTTCTACCCTCCTGGATAGAGTGAGGATGAGACAACTATCTAATTCATAATTCCTAGTTCTACAGGAGTTAGTGGACAGTGAGGACCCTCCTCCTAGATGGAAGATAGGCGATGATGAGGTATTGTGTGTCCATGGACAAGTGTGGGTTCCATGGGACATACGCGAGGAGCTGATGCGGGAGTTCCATGCTTCAGCTTGGGTTGTACATCTCGGGGTTACCAAAATTTACCATGAATTAAGACGTCAGTATTGGTGGCCTGTTATGAAGAGAGATGTAGCTGGTTTTGTTACGAGATGTTCCACCTGTTAGTAGGTAAAGGCGGAGCATCAGAGGCCAGATGGACTGTTACAACAGTTGCCCATCCTGGAGTGGAAATGCGATGATGTCGCGATTGATTTCGTGACCGGGTTACTGAGGTCACCTCGAGAAAATGATGTCGTATGGGTTGTTGTGGACAGACTCAAAAAGGTGGCTCACTTATTGCCGATCAAGGAGACCTTCAGTGTTGACAAGTTCAGGAAACTGTATATCTGAGAGGTCGCACGACTTCATGGGGTTCCTCATTCTATCGTTTCAGATAGGGACGTCCGCTTTACATCTCATTTATGGCAGAGTTTTTAGAGGGCACTGGGTACACAGGTGCTTCTGAGCACAGCTTACCACCCTCAGACCGATGGCCAGTCAGAACATACGATTCAGGTGCTTGAGGACATGTTGTGTGCATGTGTCCTAGACTTTGGGGTCTCTTGGGAGAAGCATATACCCCTGGTTGAGTTTTCCTACAATAACAGTTTTCAGGAATCTATTCAGATGGCACCTTATGAGGCTTTATATGGTAGGCCATGCTGATCACCCTTATGCTGGTTAGAGGCAGGTGAGGCAGCTTTTCTGGGACCATGCCTTGTGCAGAAGACTTCAGAGCAGGTCCAGTTCATTCAGAAGTGGATGGATACCGTACAGTCTCGTCAGAAATATTATGTTGATCGCCGCAGACAACCCTTAGAGTTCGTGGTCGGGGATTAGGTTTTCTTGTGTGTCTCACCGAGGTTGGGACACAGGCAGATCAGGAGACAGGGTAAACTTTCACCAAGGTATGTGGGGCCATTTGAGATTCTGGAGAGAGTCGGGCTAGTTGTCTATCGGTTACAGTTACCACAGAGGTACCGGCCCATGCACGACGTCTTCCATGTATCTCAGTTGCACTGTCATCATTCAGACCCATCTCACACCTTTCAGCCCGAGGAGGTTGAGCTATAGAGAGATGCATCCTTTGAGGAGCATCCGATTCGTATCGTTGATAGGAGCACAAAGGTTCTCTAAGGCGGGTCAGTTCCTCTCGTACGGGTGTTATGGCAGCATGGCCGAGTGCAGGACGAAACCTGGGAGCAGGAGACCGACGTACGAGCTCAGTGGCTAGAGTTGTTCTGAGATTTATCTTCGCCACACTTGGAAGGGAAATTTGGGGATGAATTGCTTTAAGGGGTGAAGTTTGTAAGAACCCGGTTCTTATTTTTGAGGTACGAGTTTCTTATTTCCCTTTTTCCTTAAGTGTTTTTGAGAAAATAAGAAAAGTGGGGGAAAATCCCAAAATTTCTGACTACACACCGTGTACTTTTTCACACATCGTATACTTTGGCCAGGTGGGATGAGTACACAGGGCATGTAGGTCTATTGGCTATGAAGGGTGTAAAATCCAACTACACGCCGTGTAAAGGATATTTACACGTCGTGTATTCAGTCGGTAGGTGCATAGTAAGGCGGTGGAGGTAGCCAATATCTGAGTGATATTACACGCCATGTATTCAGAAATACACGTCATGTACTCATGTCGACTGATGAATAGTACCACGGTGGAAAAAGTAGCCACCAGTGGAGCAGTTAAATAAGAAAAGTACACGTCGTGTACTTGAGAGTACATGCCGTGTAGTTTTTTTTTCAATTAAAATGGGCAGTAGCCTTCTCTGTTCACAGAGGAAGCTTAGAACGCCGAAGGATAATGGGAGGGATGGCCGAACCTTGGAGGAGAAACCGATCGCACACCGGGAATCCGTTTCCACTTCTTTCGATCATGTTGGGACCGTACGGGTAATCTCTCCCCTCTCCTTGAATTTTTCTTACCAATTCTTCCTCTAAGGGAAGTTATTTAAGTTTGAAAAAGATTATTTACATCTCATATCTACTTTGTTCATGGACGATTCGAGAGGTGTCGTTCACGTATACTGATCAGTGACGATCGAGGTAGGTGGTCTGGCATTTAAATTCCAATTGTTGTGTGTTTTGTGTACCACTGTGCTACACAACCATGTGTGGGGTGTCGTATAGTTTAGGCCTTGTTTAACTAAATACCTATAATTGCATAGGTAGTTTAATAAATATGCATAACTGTTGTTTGGGTTCACTGCTTGGATCCAGGACCACCATGGGGTTGTGTTCCTCTGTTTAGCCATTTGGCCAGGATACCCGAGGGTATGCCATGATTATGTTGTGAATTTCTTTTTCTTGAGATAAAATTTATATAAATTCTTGTTATGTGTTGTGCTTGGACCGGTTACTTGATTCTATTTCACCTGAGGACTAGGCCTGAGGGCAAGGTACTATTTCGCCTAAGGGCAAGGCCTGAGGGAAAGATTCTGTTTCGCCTAAGGGCTAGGCCTAAGGGCAAGGTACTATTCCGCCTGAGGGAAAGATTCTATTCCACCTGAGGGAAAGGCCTGAGGGCAAGGTTCTGAATGGCCTGAGAGAAAGTTTCTGTTTAGCCTGAGGGAATGGTACTATTTATCCCGAGGGCAAGGTGCATTTTTTTTATAATTCAATTATATTTCTTTGATAAGTAATAATTAAATTGGCAACGCAACTGGTAATAATATTTACTTTTGAGTACATACTAGTTTACTGCATTTACTTTGGCACACTATTGTTTCACATTCTCACTGATAGTTGGGAAAGGGCCTTTTGTGGGTTCCTACTGGGATTTATTTCTCACACCTTATTTGGGTCATATTTTCGGCCCAAACAGATTACATTTCTGCAGGTGTGGGTAAGGGAAAGGGTCCCTATACAGGTACCTAATTGTATCAAAGAAGTGGGAGAGCATGGGAATGAGCTTAGGTTTGTGATGCTATTGCGTTCTATTTACTCTTCTTTGTTTTGTTTGGTTGTACCTTGTACTTTGAGTTGTATTGTATTGTACTGCAGTGTATCTTGTTCTGGCTGCTTTCAAAGAATTAGTGACATGATGCATCTTTATATATATGACTGCTGGTTCTCTTCTATTTTATTTTTCATTTTCAGTTTTATATTGTTTACTGCTTCCATTATTATATGTTTGTATATTTTATTCCGCCGCGCTACACTTTGACAAATGTGGGCATAGTTTCCCCACTATCAGACCTGGGCCCTCACTGCTAGTTGGCATCCTCTGGCGTTTGGATAAATGCGCTTGATTCCATGGTACCAACCGGGTCCGGGCACCCGTTGAGTGGCACCCGGATCTGGGACGTTACAAATGCCCACCGTTTAGCTCGACATCGAGAGGAGGAGGAAACTCGGGTGGAACTCCTTCTACATTCTTGATCCCCCTATGAATATAGGGGGCTCCAGAACTTCAAGGATGAGGAGGAGACTCCTCTAGGACTTCAAAATGGAAAATTTTAACTTCTGGTTCGAACTTACAAATGGGGAGCCCAAGGTTCCATTTTATAGGAAAATGAGAAGGTGGTTTTGGGCACACAGATTTCTTAAAACCACTTTTCACATGGGTTTCAACCCCTAGACAACATTATATTGGTTTGGATAAAATAAAAAAAATTATATCCCCACCTCTTGACTGTCTCCATAGAAAGTTTTTCACCATTTGGACAAGTAGAGCCTGAGATATGGTCAGATCACAACACACCACTTTTTACTTCATGTAGATTCAGTGTGTTGGATAAATCAGGTCGGTTTGGAATCGTAGAGGCCGAATGAGGATTTGGTTCCTTCATATTAAATTTATCCCATTAATTCCTGGACTAGAAAAAAAAATTCAACCCATTGGATGCACGGTTTAGTTTCAATATGCAGTTGAGTCCACTGGTGTGCATGGATATTGTGCAGTTTGGCCCATTTTTCTTGGACATCATCATAGGACCTCCAAATAACCTCCTTATACAATGGAATCATCAAAACAAGTAACATTTCCCTTTTTAACAATGATAAACACAAAATAAATGATTCAAAAATGGAATGAAATTTGTTATTATTTTCATAATTTTTAATATAAAACAAGTTTAGCACAGAGGTGTAAGGGTGAAAATGAAACATTGGATCGCGGTGCGATCACACCCCCACACATAAACATTTTCACTCTTGGGAAATTTAATAATTCAAAAAATTATGTATGTAGATACTTTCAACTTCATAAAGATTTAACATTCAATGAAAATTTAATTTCTAGTAGAAATGTGATCAAAGTAAAAATCACACCGAGGAGTTATTCTCAGTGATCATGGAAAAATACATCTCAAAAATTGTATCCAAATTAAATTCAAAGAGATTTATGATACAAATCAAATAAAATAATTCAAAAGTTAATCAGGTCACTAATTCTCCATGTGTGTGTGTGAAAACCATTTCATGCTATTCTTTCCACTTTTTATCAAGTAAATATAAGTTATTTTAATAATTGTCTACTTATAAGATCCTTTCCACTGAATTTTCCCCACATCCTTTGCAATAAGCTTTCAAGACCCGCTCACTTAAGCATTCCCAAAAGTCAAACCATAATATCTCAAACTAGATATCCCCATATGTTGTACATTTATTCACTCCCCTCATTTATTATTTTTTCAAAAGTTGCACTTAGAACAAATCTCACACTCTTCTCCCAACCCATGTTTGATCTCCTCATGACACTAATTGTAATAGTTATAACAATATCAAAGGTCAAGGAAGGGTGGTTTTTGACCTACCCAATATAAAACCTTTTTTTATTTTTGAGGGCGTATAACAGTCGGATAACTGGTACACACGCATAGGTCAATTTGGTAGAGTAATGAAATAGATCAGATAAGGAACAAATGTATGGAAAAATGATTTTTCAAAGTAGAGAAAAATCAACCTAAATTATATTTACCTTCCATTAAGTAATAAATTTTCACACATCATAGTTGGGTGAAAAAATGTGTGGAGAGATTAAGTGACACAATTTTCCCTTAAACTATTCACAAAAAGGGCACCATTCTTCTCAAAGGTTTCAAAATGATACAACCATTTATATCATCGATAACAAACCAAATTTCAAAAGAAAGTCACACCACGGTATTGAATTCTTGCTAAAATGCATATTTCATCAAAAAAAATTGAATGTTAAAACAACATGGAATACGGATATTCCACATGCATTTTCAATAAATTCCATGATTAAATGGGCATAATTTTCCATGATAAGGTGGGAATAAAAAAGTAATATTCTGGAAGGGAAGGGGGAAAGTAACAAAACAATTCAGCAAGCTAAAAAGATAAAAAAAAGAAAGATGATGAAAATTCCTAACTAACCCGGGAATATACCCATCCCCCCACACCTAAAGTGTGAAGTGTTATCACTGTAAGAAAAGAGAATGTGGAAAGTAAGGATAAAATCTGGTGATTTTCATTCATAGATTTCTTCTTTAACATGTATTTCCTCCATCGGGGACTCTGAAATGGATTCATGGAAGTGCTTTAGCCACTACCCATTCACAGTGAAGGTTTGCTTGGTTTCTTCATTTTGAATTTGGACAATGCCAAATAGAGAGATGTTAGTAACATCGTATGGTCCAAACCCATAGGAACAAAGCTTACCTATATGAAACTTCATCCTTGCATTGTAAAGGAGGACCTTCTTCCCAATGTGTAACTGGTGATGAAGGATAAGACAGTCGTGGGTAGCCTTGATTCGCTCCTTATAAATCCTAGAGTTCTTATATGCATCTCATCTCATTTCCTCCAGCTCCTGAATCTGTAACTTCATTTGTGAACCTGCAACAGAAAGGCTAGAATTGAATTTTTTAATAGCCCAGTAGGCCATGTGCTCAATCTCAATAGAGAGGTGACAACTCTTTCCAAACACTAACCGATATGGTGACATACCAATGAGAGTTTTGAAAGTAGTATGGTAATACCATAATGAATCATGGAGTCTAAGAGTCCAATCTTTTCTATTGGGTTGAACCATTTTTTCAAGAATATGTTTTACTTCTCTATTTGACACCTTAGCTTGACCATTAGTCTATGGGTGATATGCATTAGACAATCGATGACTGACATCATACCAACGCAAAAGTGATTGCATTGTTCGGTTGCAGAAATGAGAACCTTGGTCACTGATGATGAACCTAGGTAAGCCAAAACTACAGAAGATTTGGGTTCTCAAAAACTCTAAAACTACCTTAGAATCACTCATCCTTGTAGATCGTGCCTCTACCCATTTTGACACGTAATCAACTACCAGAAGAATGTACAAGTTTCAAAAGGAATTGGGAAATGGCCTTATAAAGTTAATACACCAAATGTCAAAAATGTCATGAAAGAGCAATGGTTATTGGGGAATTTCATTTCTTTTAGATACATCACCTATTCTTTGACAATGAGGATAAAATTTACAAAAATCATGGGCATCCCGAA
Source organism: Viscum album (assembly GCA_963277665.1). Classification (NCBI taxonomy): domain Eukaryota; kingdom Viridiplantae; phylum Streptophyta; class Magnoliopsida; order Santalales; family Viscaceae; genus Viscum; species Viscum album. The sequence goes on along the minus strand of OY728128.1, from coordinate 657,238,022 downwards.
AAAGTGTTGGCCAAAAGATACCAGAATCAAGGATTTTGAGAGCAGTCCATTGGGGACTAAAGTGGCCCCCACAAGCAAGAGTGTGGAAGAATATAAGGATGGATTGAAACCCACTATTGGGGACACAAAACCTAAGGACTTGATAACTGCATGTGTGCCAGGGGTAAGGGTCATCCCAAATGTGCCAACGAGACTCATGCTTTAGAATAATGGCTTGGTTTTTGTTGAAATCAGTAGGAATGAAAGATGCTACCAAATAATTTGCAATTTCGGCATACTAAGGAATACCATCTTACACTCGGTACAATTGCTCATTAGGAAACATGTCATTTATGGGAATACAAGGGGATGAGTCAATGTCCAAGGATGGGTGGATCCTACTGATATGGTCAACCACCACATTCTCTGCTCATTTTTTATCTCTATTTTCTAAATTGAATTCCTCAAAGAGGATCATCCAGCGAATGATATGTGATTTGGCTTCCGCTTTCTTAAGGAGATACCGGAGGGCTACATAGTCTGAGAAAAAAATGAATTTGGACCCTAAAAGATACAACCTGAATTTATCCAATTCCAAAACAATGGAAAGAAATTATTTTTCATTTGTGGTGCAGTTTTCTTGGGTAGGTTCTAGTGTACGTAAGGCATAGGAAATGGCATGTGGAGCTTGATTGGCCCTTTATAATAAGAATTCCCCAACTGCATAGTTAGAGGCATCACACATGAGCTCAAATGGTAAATCCCATGGAGGTGGTTGGATTAACAGTGGTTATGTGAGACTCCATTTTAACTTATTAAAAGATTCCACACATTCTTTATCAAAAACAAATTCTTTTTATTTTTTGAGTAATCGGGAGAGGGGGTGCAATCTTACTAAAGTCACGAATGAAATGATGGTAAAATCCAGCATGACCTAGGAAATACCACACATACCATACATTTTTGGGGAATGGTAGGGAATAAATGACATCCACTTTTGATTTATCTACTTGGATACCATCCCCATAAATTACATGTCCCAAAACTATACCTTATTGCACCATGAAATGGAATTTATCATAATTTAATACAAGATTATTTTCAATACAATGATGTAGGACTGAAGTAAGACTACTCAAACATTCATCAAAAGAGTAGCCATAAACAATGAAATCATCCATGAATACTTCCATGAAATTCTCCAGGTAATCCAAAAAATACTAACCATGCATCGCTGGAAAGTACTTGGAGCATTGCACAGACCAAATGGCATCCTCCTATAAGAAAATGTGCCAAAGGGGCAAGTGAAGATTGTCTTTTTTTTGATCCTCATGGGAAATATGGATATGAAAGTATCCAGAATAATCATCAAGGAAATAGTAGTGGGACTTACCCGTTGTCCTATCTAGCATTTGTTCAATGAATGGAAAAGTGAAATGGTCCTTCCTAGTGTGTTGGTTTAGTCGGCGATAGTCTATGCAGACACACTAACTATTTTGCACACGAGTTGGAACCAATTCATTGTTTTCATTTTTGATTACTATAAGGCCAGTTTTTTTAGGAACTACTTGAACTGGATTGAACCATTGGCTGTCAAAGATGGGGTAAATGATTCCAACAGCCAATAATTTCATTACCTCCTTTTTGACAACTTCTAGGAGGTTTGGGTTTAGTCGACGTTGTGCCTGCCTCACTGGTTTAGCCTCATCATTTAATAAAATATGATGTGTGTAAATTGATGGGATAATACCAGGAATGTCAGCAAGTGTTCATCCCAAAGCTTGTTTATACTCCCTCAAAAGTTCAAGCAGTCGTAATTCATGCTTAGGAGGGAGTGAACTAGAAATGATGACAGACAACTTGTTTCCATTCCTAAGATATAAATATTTTAAATCTTGAGGCAGTTGTTTTAGTTACAATTCAGGTGGATTTTGAATTGACGAGAGTGTGTGTGAAAGTGAGAGGTCACTAATCTCATCTAACTTCTCAATGGTATCATCCTCAATAGAGAAATGAGATTTTATAAGCTTAGCAGTATCATTGATGGTCAAGTGATCCTCAGTGTTCAAGAAATCATCAATCAATAAACAGGCCTTACATTTCTCTAGAACACAACAAAAATCAATGCATAAATAATTTCCTAGCATTTATATCAATAAAAAAAATACAGAAATGGGATCAGAGGAATGAAATGATGTTTTTTCAAAGGAAGGGAGTATATCTATAGAATTAACAGAGAGAGAGGAATGTTCTTCTAAGGGGTGCTTCATGGCATCAATGATGTTGAAATGGACTATATCACCACCAAATTCCATAGATAATGTACCATTATGGACATTAATTATGGTTTTGGTAGTTTTCAAGAAGGTTTTCCCCAATATAATCAGAACATGTCCATTCATCCTATCATCTTCCATTTTAAGCACATAAAAATCAACAGGAAAAATTAAATTTTTCACCCTCTCAACAACATCCTCTAACACACTAGAAGGGTGTACGATACTCCGATTATCCAGTTGAACAACAATTCCAGTGGGATTTAGTTCCCCGACCTGCAATAAAGAGTAAATGGAGTGAGGCATCACATTTATAGAAGCACCTAAATCAAGCATAGCATTGGAAAATGAATACTCCCCTATGGTGCATTTTATCAAGAATGTCCCAAGATCATTTCACTTGGTGGGAAGTGATGGATCTATTAATCCTGATACATTCCTACCTAAGCTCATCTTTTCATCTTCACAAATTCGTCTTCAGTTTGTACACATCTCCTTTAGAAACTTGGCATATCTTGGAATTTGTTTCACAGCATCAATCAAGGGAATATTTACCAGCACTTTTTTAGTAGTCTCCAAAATTTCCTTATCAAGTTCAGTTTCCTTTTGTTTTCTAGGTTGGGTGGCCCTTTGTGGAAATGGAAGAGGGATTGTTGGGCTAGGTGAATCATCGACATACACACTCTTTCCTTTGGAAGGGCTTCTCTCAAGACATGGTTTTTCAATATTTGGAACATTTTCAGCAATTCGAATGGTGGTTTCCTCAAGAGTGGATGAATCTAATGGAGGGTTCCTTTGGGTTTTAAGTTGTTTCTCACTCCTAAGGGTGATGGCACTAACATTTCCTTTATCCCTAGGGTTAACTACTAGTTGAGAGGGTAGTTTACCCAACCCATGACTTTGAATTTCGCCCACCAAGTTATTTAGCTAGCCTAATTGGGTTTTTAGTTCTTGTATGGAAGCTTGGGTGGTTTTTTGGAATTAGAGATTGTTGGAATCCATTTGTTTCATCATATCTTCTAGGATATTCTTGGTTTTGGGAGGGGCGGTTGTTGGAAAGGTCTTTGGGTGGTTGAAGATTTATGGGTGGTGGTGGTAGATGACTACTCTGCCCTTGTTGGTTCCGTGGTTGATGAGGCTGGTTTGAATACCCCCTTTACTATAATCTTGGTTTTATTTCCACCTATAGTTGGATGGATAGTATGGTTCTTTCCTAAAGGGTTGGTTATAGGGGTGTCCTGGGAATATTTCCTCACAACTCACAGAAGTTTCTCTCAATTGCGGGCATTGGTTAGAATAATGGGTGTCAGAATAGCAGATTCCACAATAGATGAGAGGAGGAGATTGAGATTTCCCTTGGGAGAGAGAAATTTTTCATAAAAGGGTACTTACCTCTTCAAACTTCATGTCCACCTTCTTCTAGAATTTAGTACTTTGCACCTCATGGACACCTTGAATGGGTACATTGGACCTTGAACCAAATTGTTGATTGTTTTGCGTCATGTTCTCAATTAAGGTCCTTACAGCAATTGCGGTATTATCTACCAGTGCACCACCTACAGTAGCATCAATCATGTTTCTATCAATAGGGATTAAATCTTTATAAAAATATTGTATTAAAAGTTTGTCACTTATTTGGTTTTGTGGATAACTTGAACATAATCTTTTAAATATTTCCCAATATTCATGAAGTGTTTACCCTTTATATTATCTTATACCACATATTTCTTTCCTTATTGTTGTAGTTTGAGAGGCTAGGAAATATTTTTCAAGAAAAAGGTGTTTCATGTCCACCCAACCTCTTATTGGGGAATTAACATAATATAACCAATCTTTTGTTGTATCTTATAAAGAAAAAGGGAATGCTCTAAGATTTACTTGTTCTTCATCCATATTATCAGGTTTTAATATTGAACAAATAGTATGAAATTCTTTTAAATTCTTGTGTGGATCTTCTCTAGTGAGTCCATGAAATCTTGGTAATAAATGAATTAGACCGGATTTTAGTTCAAAATTGGGTGCCTCACCTTGCATTTAAATGTATGTGGGTTGGATATCAACAACAAGTGAGGTTGGTTATTTTAATTTATGGTTATTTTAATCCATTTTATGCATGTCTATTTAAGTTTTTATGTTGGTTCCAGAAAAAGAATATGAAGGATCAAGAAGAGTGTTGTTTTCTTGTGTGTCCTCCTTCAAAAGGTTCTCTTGTGCGTCTCAGGGTCACTGACGTAAGATCCTCTCTGGTTCGGGTTTAAAGGAGGTAAGCCTACTAGATTAGAACACTTAATTCACAAAACCTACACAATAAATAAATCACAACACAAAAAATATAGGTAAAGGTATAATATATGACAAATAAATATTCACAAAATTTACAAAAAACTTATCAAAAAACACGCACTAGAAACCAAAGGGTCCCCGACAACATCACAAAAATTTGACCACATTTTCATGAAGCGTCAAATTTATTATGTTTTTAAGGTTGATTTATAGTCTATGGAAGACCCTAGGTTGTCTATCAAGAAGATTTGATAGGTTTTGAGTGTTTATTTTTAATAAGAAGAACAAAAGAGGGGTTGATTTTGTAAACAATTTTAAGAAAGTAACTTAACGTAAAGAGTTGTAAAGTTGAAAGAAAAAGTGGATTTTGAAAAAAAAGAGATAAAAGGGTTCATTTTGAGTTCAATAAAAACTTTAAAGTTCATAATTCTTGGAGATTAATTTAGGTTTGGAGTAATTCTTTGGTTGAAATTAATTAGAATCCCGATTAATTCCTAAGCCTTTATTTCATTGCTTGAAGAACCAAAACTTGACATAACAATCATATTTTCAAGGTACAGAACTTATAAATAGATAAAATATATTCCAAATAAGATTTAAATCTCAAGTAAGTGGGTAAAAAAATTATTCTTGTGTTGTCCAATCCGAAAAACACAAGTCACGCACTCAAAATCTCACACTGATCGGTTAGAAATTAAGAGTATCTCAATCACATGAATCAAAACAAGAATTCAAATATGGAATTATGAAAGATACATGTAAAGAAATGTTTTCACACCCAAATTACCCCAAACTAGAAGCTAAAATAATAATCAGAACTCCCTTGACACATGCGTATCTCCCTCACAACGAACACCCACCGTTTAGCTCGACATCGAGAGGAGGAAGCTCGGGTGAAACTCATTCTTCATTATTGATCCCCCTATGAGGATAGGGGCCTCCAGAACTTCAATTATGAGGATTATAATACTATAGTACTTCAAAATGGAAGAGTTTCACTTCTGGTTCGAACTTATAAATGGGTATCCCAAGGTTCCATTTTATAGGAAAATGAGAAGGTGGTTTTGGGCACACAAATTTCTTAAAATCACTTGTCACATGGGTTTCAACCTCCAGACAACCTTATCTAGATTTATAGAAAATAAAAAAGTTGTATCCCCACCTCTTTACTATCTCCACTAAAAGTTTTTCACCATTTTTACAAGTATATCCCGAGATATGGACATATCACAGCACACCACTTTTGACTTCATGCAGATTTGGTGTGCTAGACAGATCCGGTCGGTTGGGAATAGTAGAGGCTGAATGAGGCTTTGGTTCCTTCATATGAAATGTATAAAATTAAATTATATACCAGAACACAAAATTTAATCCCATTTGTATGCATGGTTTAGTTTCAATATACGGTTGAGTCCACTGGTGTGCATGGATCCTACGCAGTTTGGCCCATTTTTCTTGGACATCATCATGAGCCCTCCAAATCACCTCCTCCTGCAATGGAATCATCAAACCAAGTAACATTTAACTTTTTAATAGTTATAAAAACAAAATAAATTATTCAAAAATGGAATGAAATTTTTTATTATTTTCATGATTTTCAATATAAAACAAGTTTAGCACAATGGTGTAAAGGTGAAAATGAAATAGTGAATCGTGGTGCAATCAACTAGATTTTGTATGTGATTGGTTTATTTAATTTATTATTGCATAGTTTTTTGTAATAATTTATTAAATTAAATAATGTTATGTGAGTCATTCCCCTCCTCTCATTATATAAAGGCATATTTTACCATGTTTTTTTATGTAAACCCTCATTAACCAATCCTTTGGTCCCTCTCACCTGCATGTGAGTAATATTATTTAATGAATGGGCCTCTCAGGTGATTAGAGGAGGTTCAAGTTCATATCCAAGGTGAAACCAATATAGGAGGTACATGTTAGAATGATTTTAATGATACAACTTGAACCATGTTTAGTTATAGGAGTTAATACCCTAGAGTAAAGGGTTAGTTTATCATACTCTAGATAAACCAACCATTATAGAAGCCCGTGGTCATTCCACTTTATTTATTTTATTTCTATCAGTAACATGGTTAATTATTTATAGATATTTAAATCATTAAATAAAAAAATTAACAATAATGCATGATAGAAGTAAAATAAATATTATAATATGTGTAAACTTTATCTATACATGGTTAATCACTTAAGTAAAATCCACTTAATATTAATAAGTATTTGATCAGATAAAATGGGAAGTGTACACATAAAGAAAAAAATCCTTCAAATAAAATATTAAGTTAGTATATCCTTCCACTAATTAGGTAGAAATCAAACCATAGTTCAAAATTTTTAACCAACCTCTATTGGGGTGATTTCAATTATCAAGGAATCTCTATCTTGAGTTTTGGGTCGACTTAACATGGCTTTCATTAAGGGATGATCACCACTATGAGGATTAGTGAAACTAGTAGGAAAAGTGTTGAGGAAATAATAATATAAGATTTCAGGATTGAGGAGTCCACTCAATGGATCAAAGAACCACAAGTTAATGTGGTTTTAAAGTTAAACCTACCTAAATACCATTGAGTAGCTTTTCATACCTCCATCTGACTGAAAATTATATTTTTATTTCAAAATCACTTTTGAGGAAAAAGTGGAAAACATGCATGACTACATCATGAATGAAAATTATATAAGCTGGAAAATATTATGCTTGAGGTGCCTAGAAATGAGTCTAGTGAGGAATAACCATCTATCTATATGAAACATTTGAATGATTCCACAAATGTAAAATGTTTCATGTTATCTTCCATGCCCAGTGATATTTTAAGAAACATGAGGATATAGATGTGTATAGCATCATGTCTCACCTTCTAGGTCTCTATAAAGAGGAGATACAAGAAATATATGAGATATACAATGCATTATTCATGTGAAATCTTAGATAGTTGGTGACATATAGGCCTCATGTAGTCAATATTATTAGATACATTAAGCACTTAGATGTCTTGGGATTTGGAATCCCTAGTGAGTTGCACACTAATCTCATTTTATCCTTACTTCCTCATATTTTCTCTAGTTTTATTGTTAATTATAATATGATAAATAGTGATAATAATCTTTCAGAACTCCTTACTCTTATTTTCCAAGTGGATAAATACATGGGACATGAAAACCCTATGATCCGTATAGTGAGAAAGAAATGGAAGAACTAGAAATGGGGGGTAAGGACTCATACCAAGTCTAAGGCTCATGAGAACCATCCTTACAAAAAAAAGTAATATACAAATACATTCAAAGGAAAAGGATGCAGTATGTTTTGAATGTGGCAAGCTGGGAAACTGGAAGAACACCAAGTTAAAGAAGCAAGAGGAAGATGCAGGTGCCTTCATTGTTGAGAGAGATATTTCTATATCTACACATTGGGTATTATATACATCTTATGGTGATCATATTCTTATTCAAATCTAGGAACCAAGTATATTTATAAATACTGTCAAAGGAGAGGTGAATTCTCAAGATACCAATAGTGTGAGGTTAGATTCTCTAGCTAATGGAGACTACACCTTTCGTTTCCAACTAGGATTTCCATGGTTTTAAAATATTGTTATTATGTACCAATTGTTACCAAAAACATAATTTATGTATCTTTCCTAGATACATATGGTTTTATTTTCAGGTTTGGAAATAAAATTCTATTCTTTTATAATGACAACATCTATTATGGTATGACATAATAAAATAATGGTCTTTATATATTGAATTGAAAAAACCAAGTATTGAAAATTGATAATGAATCAAGTTTTCATGTCTCATTTCACACCCAAATGTCACATAATCATCTTGTACATGTAAATGAGAAGCATGTTACAAAGAACTATCAAGATGTCTACTTAGAATCTTTTTAGATAAAACCACTTGACAGATGTCACGCTTGTTTATAAGGCAAAATGATCAAGCCACCTTTTGGTGGAAAAGGTGAAAGATCTATAGTGAGCTTCTATAATTGGTACACGATGATGTGTGGAGACCATTTCCATTAGAATATAGAGGTGTTTATTCTTACTTCATCACTTTTACTAATTAATTGAGTAGATATGGCTATTTCCACTTAATGAGGTATAAGTTAAAATATTTTGAGAAATTCAAATAATTCAAGAATGAAGTATAGAATCAACTTAGTAAGAAGATAAAGAAAATTTGATATAATCAAGGTGGTAAATATCTTAACCAATAATTCAGAAAAATTCTATGAGAGTGTGGGATATTATTCCAACTCACTCCTCCTTATACACCATAGTGGAATGGTTTCGGTGTTGATAATGAGCCATAGAATTCTTCCATTATCCTTTTGGAGATATGCATTACATGTTGCAACATACATTCTAAACTGAGTAGAAACTATGGTGATAAATAAGATGCCATATGAGTTAATGTATGGAATGAAATTTTTGTTGTCATGTACTCATGCATGGGGCTATGAGGCATTTTTTAAGGCCAACTCTGGAAACAAACTAGCACCTTGAGGCGTGAAGTGTATCATTATAGGGTATACCAATGTAACAAGGGGATACTATCTATATATATCCCTCATAAAAGAAGGTGTTTGTCATAAGTAAATCCATTTTTCATGAGATTGAGTAAATCTTGAAGAAGTATAGTGGCGGAAAGATTTACTTCAATGAAATTGATGCTTGGGATACACAAGAGTTGGTACAGGAACATGTTCCACAGACCCCCCATTGAAGATATTATTCCTAAGACATGAGTATTTTGTCGGAGTACTATTGAGGTTAGAGAAATAAAAAAGATATATATTTCTAGTCACCAAAGATGGTGACTCATTATTGGTTTAAAATAATGATCCTCTTTCTTAAAAGGATGTAGTAGAGAGCTCAAAAGATACAATATGGAAATAATCCATGAATTATGAGATGGATTTGATGTATTAGAACCAATTCTAGGTTTTATTTGATCTGGTAGTTGATGTAAAGCTCATTAGGTGAAAATGGTTATTCAATAGAAAAATATGCATGGAAGTTAAAGCAAGTTCCTATAAAGAAAGGATAGTGGCTAAAAGGTTTAAAAAATATCTAGTAATTGGATATGATGAAAACTTTTCACTAGTTTCCATATTTAAATCCATTAGAATTATATTTTTTATTTCATATTTTCATGACTATGAGATTTGGATGATGGATTTAAAAACAAGTTTCTATAATATAAACATTCAGGATGATGTATATATGACACAATCTGAAGAGTTTGTGATTCCAAAAAATTCCAATAAGATATGAAGGTTGCAGAGATCAATTTATGGTTTAAATTAGTCATCTAGTTCATGGAGAATTTGGTTTGATAAAGCCATAAGAGAATTTGGTTTCATAAATAACAAATGTGTTCCATGTGTTTACAATCAGTTTAGTGGGAGAGGAGTTATATTCCTAGTAGTATATGTTGATGACATATTATTTATTGGAAAAAACCTTCCAATCTTATAGTCCGTTAAGGGCCAGTTAAACAAGTGCTTCTCCATGAAAGTCTTAGGTGAAGCAACATATATCCTTGGAATCAAGATCATTCATGATAGATATAAAAAATCTTATTAGACTAATTAAAAGTAAATACATTGAACAAATACTAATGATATTTAGTATAGAACAATCCAAAATAGGATTGGTTCCTTGTCACGTGGTATACATATCTCCAAGAAAATGTGTCCTCGAACACAACAGGAGAGTGATAAAATGATTAGGATCTTATACGTATCTGAGATATGATCTATCACATATGCCATATTATTTAATAGGCTTTATGTTTCCTATTCTTGATCATGGTAAGTAGATATTAATATGGTATAGGAGAATAACATTGGTCTACTATTAAGGATATCCATAAGTATTTGAGGTGTACTAAGGATAAGTTCCTAGTATATGGAGGACATGAGGAACTAGTCATCAGAGGATATGATGATGTTAGTTTCCAAATAGATTATAATGATCCGAAATCATGGTCAGGATATGTATTTAGTCTCAACGGAGGATCTGTGAGCTGGAAGAGTTCAAAGCATCCAGTTTTCACCAATTCTACAATGAATTCCTAGTATATAGCAGCTTTTGATACAACTAAAGAATATGTTTTGAATCAAAAATTTTTCCTAGAGATTGATTTTGTTCCCAAAAATATAGATCCTATTACATTATATTGTGATAATATTGCAATGATGACTCTCGCAAAGGATCCAAGGTCCACATCAACAGACAAAGCACACACTCTACAAATATCACCTCTTGATAGATTTTTATAAAATGGGTGAAGTTGTTGTGAGTAGAGTTTCCACAGAAGAAAACTTATAGGATCCCTTGACTAAAGGATTATCTCAACAAACACATAAAAATAATGTGAGATCTAATGGACTGAAAGTTGTTAGCATTTGGATCTAGTGCAAGTGGGAGTATGTTCAAGTTGGTACCCTAGATCCAACTTCTAAGTAATTTTTGCACTACTACAGATATTCCATTTAATAGTGTGAAAATTGACTTTAAAAACACTAAAAAAGAATTATTTTCCTTGTCACTATTAAAGGGGTTCCCCTTTATCAACACTAAAAAATCACTAATAAAGGTGTCATTTTATCAGTGATTTCATTAGTGCTGATAAAGGCCCAACCTACTACGGTGTTCTATTTGTATAACAGCAACCTACACCATCCTGTAACCTATATAAAAATATATAATTTAATTGAAAAAAATTACAACATGAATACAAAAAAAAATGATACTATATACATTTCAAACAATATTTTGTATAATTACATGATGTTTCATCGTCTTTGTCACCCGTAATCCCCTCTCAAAAAAGTCTGGTCACGGTATTAGCTATCGAACAAATCACCTCAACCCGAGTAAAAGAATCCACCTATATAAGAAAACAAATATTATGTTAGTAATACTATAAAGAAATAAATTAAAAATTAATATGAAATAATACATTAGTAAAATGGAGATTTTAAATAAAATACACCCTTGGAGTTATATCATTCACACCATGTGTCGTATTAAGGCACTGTTAATTCCTACATGTCACAAATGAGTTATGGATAATTTTCCTAAAGTAAAAAAACAATATGAATGCATTTTACTAGTTTTGATTATGTTACTTGTTATTTTTAATAAAATTAATGTAAATTTTAAATAAAGAACACTTAGAGTTATATCGGTCTCACCATGAATCATATTGAGGTGCAGATGATTCATACACATAAAAATTACTTATTTATCATTTACCTAAATTATTAAAAAAATGGATGTGTTTTATTGGTTTTCTATATGTCACTTGTGTTTTTTACTAAAAATGTCATTTTAAACTATAAACACACACATTGAGTCATAAAGGTCACATCATGCGTCATTTTGATGTGATATTTCTTCATACACATCAAAAATGACTTATGAATCACTTTCTTAAATTATCAAGACAATCATATCATGTTTCATTGGTTTTCATTGAGTGACACTTGTTTTGAACTAAAATGTCAATTTTAAACTAATAACAAAAACTTTTAGTCATACTGGTCACACCATGTATAGGATTGAGGTGAGGTTGATTCCTACACATCAAAAATGAGTCATGGATTGTTTTCATAGAGTATTGAAATAATATAAATCCATTTTCTTAGTTTTCAATATGTCACTTGTTCTTTTTACTAAAAGTAATGTCAATTTTAAATAAAAAGAAACACTTTGAGTCATAACGGTAACACGGTGCATAAGATTGAGGTTCGGTAGATTATTATAGATCAAAAATGAATTTTGGATCATTTTCCTAAATTATAAAAATAACCTTAATATGTTTTCTTAGTTTCAGTATGTCACTTATTCTTTTTAATAAATTAATGTTAATTTTCAATAAAAATATACACTTGTAGTTATATTGGTCACACCATGCATCATATTGAGGTTCAGTTGTTTCCTACATGTCAAAAATGACTTATTTATTGTTGTACTAAAGTATCAAAATAATATGAATGTTTTTAATCAGTTTTCATTATATCAGTTGTTCTTTTTACTAAAATTAATGTCAATTTTAAATAAATACACACTTGGAATTATACCATCCACACCATGAGTTAGATTGAGGTGAGGATGATTCCTACATCTCAAAAATGACTTATGGATCATTTTACCAAATTATAAAAACAATCCAAATGCATTTTATTAGTTTTGAGTATGTCACCTGTGTTTTTTATTAAAATATCATTTGAAACTAGAAATGTACACTTTGAGTCATATCAGATGTATCATGTGTCAGTTTGATATGAGACTACTTCCTACACATCACAACTGACTTATGAATAATTTTCATTAATTTTCAAGACAATTGGAGCATGTTTTATTTGTTTTTAGTGAGTGACACGTTTTGAACTAAAATATCAATTTTAAACTAATAACAAACATTTTGAGTCATATCGGTCACATTGTGCATCATATTGAAGTGTGGTTGAATCCTACACATTAAAAATTAATTATAGATCATTTTAATAAAGTATCAAAATAATTGAAATGTGTTTTATTAGTTTTCAGTATGTCACTTGTTCTTTTTACTAAAATTAATGTCATCTTTAAATAAAAAGATACACTTAGTGTTATACTAGTCACATCATGCATTAGATTGAGGTGAAGTTAAAACATACATGTTATAAATGACTTTTGGATCATTTTCTAAAGTATCAAAACAATACAAATTAATTTTCTTATTTTTTTATTATGTCACTTGTTCTTTTTACTAAAATTTCATTTGAAACTAGAAACACACAATTTGAGTCATATCAGTCACATCGTGAGTCGTTTTTATGTGAGATTACTTCCTATATGTCACAACTAAATTATGAATCATTATACTAAATTATCAAGACAATAATAGTGCATTTGGTTGGTTTTAAGTGAGTGGTACATGTTTTGAACTAAAATGAAAATTTTAAACTGATAATAGACACTTTGAGTCATATCGGTCACACCATGAATCGGATTGAGGTTTGGTTGATTAATAATCATCAAAAATGACTTATAGGTAATTTTTATAAAGTATTAAAAAATTAATTTTCTTAGTTTTTAGTATGTAACTTATTCTTTTACTAAAATTAATGTCAATTTTAAATAAAAAGACACACTTAGAGTCATACTAGTTACATCGTGCGTCGGATTGAGGTGTGGTTGATTCCTACACATCAAAAATGACTTCTGAATAATTTTCCTAAAGTACCAAAATAATCCAAATGCATTTTATTAGTTCTTAGTATGTCACTTATTCTTTTTACTAAAATTAATGTCAATTTTAAATAAAAGGAAACACTTCGAGTCATACTAGTCACATTGTGCATTAGATTGAGGTGTAGTTGTTTCCTACACATAAAAAATGACTTATGGATTTTTTTAATAAAGTTTCAAAATAATTTAGAAGTATTTTCTCTAATTTGAGTATGTCAGTTGTTCTTTTTACTATAATAAATATCAATTTTAAATAAAAGACACACTTGGAGTCATAACAGTCACACCATGCTTCGTATTGAGGTGTGGTTGATTCCTACACGTCAAAAAAACTTATAGATACTTTTATTAAAGTTTCAAAAGAATCCAAATTCATTTTCTCAATTCTTAGTATATCAATTGACTTTTTTACTAAAATTAATGTCAATTTTAAATAAAAAGATGCACCTTGAGTCATATCGATCACAAAGTGTGTCGGATTGAGGTGCAGCTAATTCCTACATGTCCCAAATTACTTGTGGATCATTGTACTAAAGTATCAAAACAATCCAAACTACAAATTTTACCATGATTTCTATTTCCTTTCTTTGTCGAACTGACAACATTATATATTGAGTGAATGTTCTTAGCTAAAAAATCTTCCTCTACTGTTCTAGTTTTCAACAACAACAAAATATTTTCCAGCTAAGAACATCAACTAAATATGAAGTGTTGGCAGTTTGACAATGAAAGACAATAGAAATTATGGTAACATTGGTATAAAGAAACATGTTATCACTTTTATGTCTTATTGCAGATAGTTGAAAGCAAAATATGACTTCCCAAAAGATCTGTGAAAAAAACTAAATAAGTATTAGATAAAAATGATAAGGAAATTAACTTAAAAATGGTAGATAAAATGATTAAAAAATTAATTAAATAATTAGTATAAATTTTCCTTTTCAGGATGTTTGTATACATTATTGAACCATTTAATTATTTTCACTATCTCAGTTATCGCCTCGAATTCCAATCTCTCACAAGCATGAGAAGCTTCAAACAAACCACCCAAACTCATATAAAAGAATCCACCCTTATAAGAAAACAATTCTTAGGTGAGTAACAGTATAAATATTTAAATTAAACATAAATATGAAACAATATTTTACTTTTATGTTAGTCACATCTTCAATATATATGTATACATTCTTCCATCAGGTATGTTTCCCATTCATTTATGAACAAATCTATATCTGCTTGTGAATATAATAATTTTACACAGTTATAGTAGTACTGGAAAAATATAAACACACAAAGGATTAAAAAATATTTTTAATTAAATAGTAATTATATTCAAAAATACCTCTTCAGATATGATAGTTTTTTTATGAAATATGATCTCTATCATAAATTTACAAACATAATAACCACAATATTTTCTATTTGTTTGTTTTAGACACCAAAAAAACATTGAGAAAATAATTAATTTGTTTTGATATGTGTTTGGATAGTGAAATATTAGAATATATTCCCTGATACTTGTCCACTTTTAGAAATTTTATGTCTCTATGTGTGCATATACTATCCTCATGCCATGATTTTCATGATATTTAAGTATCACCCTATCATAAAATAATTATCATTAAAACATAATATAAAATATATAACTTTATTTTTAGTTATAAAACATTGGATGTAGTGTATTTCAAATTGAAAAAACTTCATCATGTATGGTCGGTTTTTTGGGTATCCATGTAGTGAATCTAGGAAATAAATCTTTGGAGTATACAAATTGACCACAATGAGCATCCAATGTTGCCTAAAATTACAAAAAATAATAAGTAATAAAATAAATGAAAATATATTTTATATGATTAAATTGTAGAGTTTTATCCCAATATCATTGTTATTAATAAGATTCTATCATTCCTAAGTTTTATTTTAAATGATTTGGCTATTTTCCCACTATTTCATCCTTTTTTGTTGGTCTATAGAAGTGATGTGAGGATTAATGAGTCCAAATTTATGTTCATGGGGAAATATATTCAATTGGTATTCATATATATACCTTCAAAAAATATTAAATGTATTTATTCATACTTAATGTAGTATATCAGCTACTGGAAAAACATATCATGAAAGCACACCTCATGTATAAATTTACAATTGAGACCCCTATCCATTCATACATGAATATTTCATTTACATTCTCAAGAGAAATGTAATCTGTAAGGGCCTCTTCATACATTTGTTCTTCAAAATAAATTATGTAATTACTACCAATTTATAACTTTGTATATGCATGAACCTTCAATGTTAGTAAATATGGATATTTAATGGGTTGGGTAAAGGTGATTTTTGAAAATATTTTCAATCGGTTGGTTGATCCTTCAGACAGTTTTGATTGAATCAGTTGGTTGATCCTTTATATGGTTCTAATTCTGCCTTTCATTTCACCTTTTCCCTTTGTTCATCTCTAATAAAATTTATCAATTCATATTTTTTTAATTAATTGTTAAAGGTTTAGTATTAAAAATAAATTATAAATGAATACCTCCTTATCAACTTGTTTTCTTACAAGTTATGTTGGCCATGATATGTATGTTCCAATATCTTGGTTGACCATATGAATATCTGCATCATCAAGTGGAACAGGTAGCTCAATGCTTGGCTCATGAGCTATGGTAATCTCCACTCTCACATGACCTGTTGGAAGTGGTCTATTGTGTAGACTGTATTCTTGGATATTGAACATAGTAGCCCTCACAACAAGAAAATGGGTGGGTGTTGATAGATATTAATCACAATCATTTTTACCCTGTATAATATCAATACATGAAAGATATTAGTGTTTTTCTGATTCACATTTCACAAAAACTATTATGAGAATATTGATTACCTCATCTAAGAAAACTCTTTGTGGGGAATGACTCACCTCAAAGATGGTGGGGGTGGGGAAATATCTTCATGTAGTGGTTTTTCCTGAGTCGTTTCTTCTCTTTTCTTCCCCCTCCATAACATTTTTGAGCAACCCATATTTCTAATGAAATTTTTCTTCAATGGAATCTACTATTGCTTTCATTTATTCAATTTCTTTATATTTATCCTCCAATTGTTTTATTTTCTCAAAATATGTTTGGGGTGTCAGCCCAAAACCTGAACCTCTGATGCAGACATATTGTTCTGGCTTCTTCAAAGCTACCGATAGTAGGTGTTCATCTGGTACAGGTGTTGATTATTCTTATATCTATTTTGGATAGGAAATATATGAAAATAAATAAACATTATTATATAATAGTGATTTTAAAAGAAAATATTATTCCATACTTACAAATGTATCCCACATTTTTTTGTGTTTTTATCTTTTAGTATACCATATTTATTTACATGTGCCTCCTTCCATAGCACATGATGTGGGATGGAAGTGGCTTTGGATTTAGATTCATCAATTTGTATATAAATAGAGGAACATAGTTATTTTTTATTTCATGTCACGTAAATTTATTATGGTATATTTAAAATATGTACCAATTTTTTTTTCAAGTGAAGTTCACCCCTTTCTTGCTTTATGGTAGGGGTAAGTTGGTTTTTCTACTCATTCCTTATTTTCAGTACTCAATTGCTATTACATAAATAAAAAATTCTAAATAAAATTGATGAATACAAGTATTTTCAAACAATTAATTACCATCCAAAATGTACCTAAAAATATATCTCTCCATGATGTCCAGTAAATGCATCCCACACTGCTTGGCTTATTAGGTGTGCATACCTAAGTGTTGGGTGCGGGTTTACTTTCCCTTCAGAATCTTTATAATGAAATATAATTAAAATTGTGTGAAATACTCTATGAATACTTATAATAATAATTAATACATATTTCTTGTGGGAGTCATCTAATATAAATTCACTTTACAAGGGATGATGAAGAGTAAGTCAATGTTTCATTATTTTATCTTTTAGTAAAATAAAGAAAGGATGTAATAATGTTACCATAATCTCTTCCCAAATTAGTATCTTAAGCATGGTCACAACATTTTGCCACAAATCTAAATCAATTAGCACGTATTTCTGAGTGATGATCCCAAATGTAACTACTAAACATGACCTTGTTAGGGTTAAGAGGCTAGTCGTGCACATTTGATCCGACCTCAAATTTGATGCCTTTGCTTTTTTCCTTAATAATTTTGGCTAACATTATCATGCTATGATGCTCCTGTTTTTTCTACAGCATCATTTCTTCACCATCTACCATTTTATCATATTCAACGTCATCAATATGTTGCTCCTCTAGATTGGTAACATCGATATATGCAGAAGGTCATTGTTCCTCTACACTGGGAGTAGCATCAGGTTGAGAAACTTGTTGTTTATTTGGATTTGTATCATTGGCATGTTCTAAAGGTCATTGTTCCTCATCATTAGCAGCAATAGTAGGCTGAGAAAACTATTTTTCCTCAGGATTTAGAGTATCAACACGTGTATAATTCATTATCTACATAAGTGGTTTAACATTTAATTTTGATTACATAAATACAACGGTGAATAGATAATAACATGAGGTAACACAATGTTTGTTACAAAAAATATATAACATGGTTATTAAACTCTCTTTTTTAAAGTTTGTTAATTCCTTTAGGTCAAATACCCTAAGAGAGGGGTGAATCGGGATATGTAAGATTAAAACAACTTCACCTTTTTATCTTGTTTTGTTGTTAAACAAAACTCTCTTCTCTCTCTTTCCCATAGAAAAGTATGAACATAAATTAAATCATACATGAGACAAAAAAAATTTTACTTGGTTCACCCTCACTGGGATACATTTAAGGAGCATACAATGACAATGTTTCTATGTACCAAATCAACTAAAAGCCCACTACTATTTACAATGTTCAGAATGGACTCATTGTCCCTCCTAGTTTACAACCAATCACAATTTGAAAGATCAATGCTCTCTCAATAGAAGCGTGATCAACACTTGTTAATAATATCCCCTCATAGTTTATAGACTTTTAGGTCCCTTAATTATCTCAAACGAAAGCATCCTCCACTGTATGTAGATGGTCTATTGATGTTCCACTTTCATCCACTAATGAATACCACTTTACCATAGATGTATTGGGCAACTGAAAATCTTTAACACAAACCTTATTATGGTTTGTGCTCGCAAGATTCCACTTTTTTCATGAAACACATCTTGCGAGAAAATTCAATCGTATGTGCAAATCAAATCTTACACGCAGATTTCTTAGCTTGTGTACAACTAAAATTATTTCGTGCAACCCCATTTACTTAAAAATATTACATGCTTCAGTGCTCATATTCTCTCTATGTTTTGAGATTTTTTGAATTAGGGGGTCACCTCTTATTTATAGGCATCGCCGACCCCTACGTGGAAGATTAAACATGTCGCACAAGATCCTCTTAGAATGCGAAAAACCCCATTTGACTTTGCATTGAGCGTGTAAGCCTCTTTCAAGTAAACTCATCTTTCACACACATTTCCAAATCTTCTGTGCACATCATGTATTTTCCATTTTTTGACATTCTAATCCTGAAACATTCCTTGCACGTAAGTCTACATACCTTGTATATGTACTTTTTGTACAACCTCAAGATCATTCATTCCTTTGTAATGGTTATTTATCAACATAGATTGTCAATAATATCTAAGGAACACCACAACTATCCATGGAAACCCTCTTTGTCAACAAATTCAATCAACCCAAAAATGCTTCAATGTTACCTTGAGGGATTTTTCCCAACAAAGGTTGAAGAGATTTTACCCCTCTATCAAGTATCCAAATCCCTTAATTGTGGTCTCCTCTGATATATAAAACTCCATATATATTGGGATCGTTGTGAAGTGATTATGACATCACAATAAAGGGTCATCCTTAGTTGAATTTTCATTTGACCCTTTAGTGGTTTTGTTCAATAATAGAACAATTGACCACTTTCTATTTGTGCGATTTTGGAAAATAAAATACTTGCACTGCTTATGATGTCATTATAAACGGTTCATATTCATACCCTTACTTACTAAAGCCCACTTTCATGAATCCCAATTCATCTATTTTAATAGAACTCCTATTATAAACCCACTTTCATTAAAAAATAGGCACTTGTAATGCTGTATAATCCAACTCTCATATTTGTTTGATGATGTCAAAGTGTGACATATTCACATAAATTGTTTTTATATCCTTAGTATCCACATGTGTAACTCCACTATTTTACATATTATGGCCTTCATAATGTTCATTTGTATATAATTTATAACCATTAATTACATAACCATTGTAATATAAAATCTACACACTTGGTCCTCAGGTTATCCATCGAAGTCATTCTGAAATTGAATCCATATTTTCATCTTACTCTTTAAAAATATGGTCTCGAAACCATCCTATAAATTGTTGATTATGTGTTTTTGATATCCAAATTTCAACACTTGATGGATTCAAATTCCTAATAATTTATTTATGGGTTTCAATATATGGGGAAACCTCTAAGATATTATGAAAAATTTAAAGGTGGGACTATTTATGATTAGTAATATTGATTGTGACAATATCTCTTCCAGAAATTCATTCAACCACAAGCCACCCAGTGTGATGATATTTCAATAGACCAATTATTTCCACACTTAATAGGTAGTCAGTAGATAATTCAATGGCTCCCTCAACAATTTTTTTCTCCGCAATACAACCCTCTAAAAAACTTCAATTTTTGAAATACTCTTTCAAAATCTTCATATATCGTCCAATGGGATACATCCATCTATAATGTACTAGACCATATATTAAAATATATCTCACTAAGTGAACCATCATATCAAATAATTATGGATGGAAGAAAATTTCCAATTCACATAACATGATGGAAATTTCCTTTTTGATAGTTGGAAATTTTGTTAGGTCTATAACTTTACTGCATATAGATTTGAAAAAGAAATAGAGATCAGTTAATGTATGATGGAAATTATTGGGTAAAATGGAATGTAAATCTATAGTAATTATATCTTATATCAAAACATGAGAGTCATTTGATTTCATAACCTTAAACTTTAAATCAATCATTGACATGATATTTTTGATGTTCGATGAATAACCCTCTGGAACCTTTACATCATTCAAGAAGTTGAAAAACAGATATCTCTCCTTCTTGGAAAGAGTGTAAGAAAATGGAGGAAGAAAAGTTATTTTTTCACCCTTCACTAATGCCAACTCTTCCCATATTCTCATGCCAATCATGTAAAACCTAGCCTTAATTCCATCCTTTGTTTTTTCGGGTGCATTTAGTAACGTTTCAATGACACTATCACATATAATTTTTGAACATGAATAATATAAAGAAAATTTCTAACATACAGACAAGTCAAGAATGATAATTCAAAAAATAACTAATATATTTTTCTAACTGGTTTTCATAAGGTTTTTCAAAAAAGGTTCACCAAAAGCAGTATCCATATATTTTACATTATCAAATAGTTGATCACCTATTAGTGGAGATAGTGTTATACATTCTTCTAAATATCCATCAAATAATGTCATCCAAGATTGATACATATGTCATCAGGGTAGAAATCTATGATGTCCTAGAAACATAGTCTTCTATGAATGTTTCAACCTAATTGAATGTGTACCTTTTTTGAAAATGAGACACCCTTAAGTTCCTTTAATGCTACATCCTAACAAATTTCCATAAGTAGAAAATTCATTTATCATCCCATACGACATGGATATCAATCTAAAATATTCATTTCTATAATTATCATACAATGTAACACCTTAATCCTACAATAATTTCAAATCTTCGATCAATGGATCCAAATAAACATCAAGATAATTACCTTGTTGTTTTTGTCCTCATATAAGCATAGATAAAATAATGTATTTTGGTTTCATGCATAACCACATTGGAAAGTTATAATTTACCAACATAACCATCCATGTATTGTGAGTTCTTATTTGAAAACAAGAAGGATTCACTCCATATGTAGATAATGCAAGACAAAGGTTTCTCATGTCGTCACCAAATTTGGGATACTCATGATCAATTCTCTTTAACTGAGGAGATTATATCAGGTGATGAATTTTCCCATATTTATTTCTTTTATCTACATGCCACATCATTTTTCTTACAGTCTCCTCACTTCCATATAGGAACCTAAACCTTGAAATGATTGTAAAGTTCCATACAAATTTTGTAGGACCTGATTCATCTTTATTATATCGAGAATCACCACATTTTGAGAATTCTTTAAGTGATTTGTGGTCCTTTTGAAATAGTATACAATCATTTGGACTAACATGTATTATTTTAGAGATCATACCCATCAAACGTAGTGTTTTTTTAGCATCATATGTTTGGCTAGGTAGCTCATTATCTTCTAGGAGCATATCATTCAAGAGAGAAAGTAGTTCAGTAAAACTAGTTTAACTCTATCTATTTCCAGCTTTTAAATTATAAAGCTTTATTACGACTAATGATGTTGTATATTTAGTGAATCCAGCATAAAATGGTATACTTTCACAACCCTTTAAATTCTCAAATAATTTTAGACAATCATGAAGTTCATATTCAACTATCATTTTCATTTCCTCAATACGATCCTCATAATCATTCACACCTATAATCAAATCCTCAATACGATCTTCTTTATTTTCCACAATTATAATCATATAATATGATACATAAAATGAAATTTTATCCCATTCATTAGCTACATTCTATTTTTCCCCATGTTTATTCCAACATTTATAACTTATATCTATTCCATGATAGATCAAGTGTTCTTCCAACTCCTCTGGACTAATTAGTCTTGAATAATAATATCATAAACATGGAAAAAGTATTTAAGAAGGGTCGTATGAATGATTTTTTTCAAACTTGATGAACTCTTTCACCCCATATTCATATTCTTCTGTCATATGATTTACATCCATCCATTTTCTATTCATATCTATCCTATTTGATTTGGTAATATTAATATTTAAAAAAAATAAACAAAAGGGGACTTTCAAATAAGTGGAACCCAATATTTGAATGTCTCAAATAATTTCATCATGCTTTGAAGGTAATGGGTAATTGAATTTAAGAAAATAATTACTCCATTAGTGGTAGGTGTTATCCTATGAATTCATCTATAAGATATGGGGGATGAGTCTCAAGAAAAAAATGCAATAATAAATATTTGAGAGATGAAGCTGATGAGGATGATAGTTATTATTTCATTTTGTTTCCTGAGAATCATCCCCTTAGAAACTAATAGAAAAACAGAGAGAAGATGTAGTTGTGGAGGACTCCCCTGATTTAAACCATGTAGGTGATGTTGGATGCAAAGTAGGTTTAGGAGTTTCAATGGGGTTAAACATTAATTCACCTTTTTTGAGAGTGAGGTCATGATGGATATCCTATGGGTTGGAAAGAGTTAGTGACATTCCCTTTACAGGGTGTTATTATCAATCTATATTATGTAGGATGTGAGATTTTCTGTATTTAGGAGGTCTCTGAAAGTTAATATGATAATATAAATATAGATAACACCCTTTATAAGTTAACCATAGCCTATCGATGTAATTATAAAAAGGAATCGAATAAGTCCCCCCTTAGATCAATTGTTGAACATGAAATAAAAAAAAACAAAGCTAATTTTGAAACTCATTCAACACTCAATTAAAATCATACATCCAGCTTCTATCCATTATGATTTAAAACATAAAATATTTCATATAATAAAATAACTCTTAATTAACCAAATGAATCTGTTGAAAAAATAATAATCATGTTAAAAAATTATAAAATTATAATTTATAGAAATAAATTTTATAAAAGTATAAAAGTATTAAACTATTGACAAATTAAAAGAAAGTATACAAGCATAAAAGTATAAATTATAAATGTATATATATTTATATCTATATATAAAATTATAGACATGAATAGAAGTATAAAATTCTATATAATTTATAAAAATATATATATTTTTTAAATAAATAAACATAATTTATAAATGTATATAAATTTATAAAACTATATAAAAGTACATATATTTTATAAAAATATAAAATAATTTATAGAAGTATATATTTTTACAAATTTATAAAAGTATAAAATTATAATATATAAAAGTAAAATTCAAAAAATTATAAAAGTATTATAATTTAAAATGAATAAAACTATAATTGTATATTAACTTATAAATCTAGAAAGCTAGAAAAGTATAAATAATTAATAAAAGTTTATATTTAAACTATATATGTAAATATTATATACTATAAAATTTATAAAAGTATATAAATTTATAAATGAATAAAACTATAAAAGTATAAATTTTTAATAAAAAAATATTATTAAATTATATTTGTATAATATGATATACTATAAAATTTATAAAAGTATATAAATTTAGAAATGTATAAAACTATAAAATTATAAACATGAAACACTTTAAATATGTCAAAAGACATTTTCATACCATGCATTTTTAGTGCTTCCTATAATTTTTTTTAAATATGATAGAGGGTCCATGGACTGATTATTAATGTTTTTCCTTATTAAATTCATATAAAAAACATTAATAGAAAAGTTTTTATTGTGAAAAATTACTTCATTTAATATAAAATGAGTTTTCTATGAATTATGGATAATGAAAATATATTAATTGTAATCGAACACTATATCATTAATAAAAAATTATAAAATAACAATATTATATATATTGAATTTGTAGAGACCCGAAGCCTGACGTACATGGACATTACATTACATTTGCGGAATACTTAGTACATAACAAAAACACACACACAAGGATCGTAATAGTTTAGTGTCTTTGGAAACTCGGAATATAATCTTCTAATCATGGTGAAAGATCTTCAAAATCTCCCATAAAGATCTTTTTTTTTATACCTAAAACCTTTCTTTATATCCTGGGGAAAAGAAAACATAAAAGGGTGAGCTCAAATGCTCAGTAAGGGTATACAAAAGAAATAAAAATCATATCATATCATTTTGAAAATCATAACCTGCAAAAGAGATCATAATATCTTAACATGGAACAAATCATAGAAGTGAAAATGAGATCCCCATAATCATAACATGAAACTTGAAACTTTGTGGCATGCACACATAATCATGGAAAATCATTTCTTGTTAGTCATGACTCATTGCCAAGACTATCTTAGTGGACAAAGTCCCTTTCTGAATCGAGTAACCCTCGTTTCAGTCCTGTTTCACTGAACCGGTATAACCTACCGTTCCAGCCCTGTCTATCTCATGAGATATAAAATCTTTACCCAATGCATTGGAGGGAGATATAGGTCCCACCCATCTTATAATGAATCCTTTCTTATGTGTGCCACATAATCATAAACCATACATTATAGCGTAACCCATGTAATAAAAATGGAATTCTTAAACAACATGACATCATAAAACAATTCATATAAGATAAAGGAATTCATAAAAATGTTTCCATCACAACATAATCAAATCCATGTAATAATAGGTATAAAAACATAACCCTTTTATTATCTTAGATGGAAAATAATTTTGATAAAATACTTGAACTTTATTCTTGAGTAAAATATCCTTTCTACTTTAAAAACACTTTTCCTTTCTTAACATGTCGTAGAATTTTAAAATAAAAGAAGTTGATTAAAAATAAACTTGAATACTTGTAAAGGATGCTTCTTGGAAATAATGTTTTAAAAATCCATTCATGCCGTATAAGTTAAAAAAAACATTCTTCGTACTTTTGTCGGAAAAGTCAAAAAGTACCTCGTAAGAAAAATGACAAAAGATTCCTTTCATTTCTTTTACTAAAAACTCACCGAAGGGTAAAGTTGGATTTAAAAAAAATTGTAGGTCGATGGAAATAATATTAAATATTGAGGAAACATGGATGTGGATGATAAAATACACCCCAGTAAATGCCAAAGTATAAACAATCTCGGATAAAAATGAGATTGTGATATTTCCCTTACCTTAGGTCCAATTTGCTTCGTATGTGTCCGAAACTCCTGTATAATGATTTAAATAATGTCATTGACTTATTAAAGAATCATATTCATTGTTATGATATCATATATGGTTCACTTATGACATTATATTACCCGTTCTTTTGTAAATTCCATGTTAAAGAAGCGTTTTGGGTAAAATCGTTTCATTTATCGTAGGTGTTTTGACTTGTTGTTCTTGATATCATTATTACTTATATCATGATTTAATTACTTCCAGAATATAAAATATGATTTATATATCATATATATTCAGTATATATATATATATATAATAGATAGATAAATAAAATGAAAAACACCGTTCATGGAGACGGTAGTCCGTACGTACGCATGAACGCTGTTTTTCTTTCCTTATTGTCTTGAAATGGAAGTAAGTAGATGACATACATATGTATATATATACATAAATCCAGTAGCTTTATAATGTAATATATTTCATTATTATTTCTTATATATACATTATAATCATTCTTAAATGGTTAACATGGAGAATGAATCTCATCGCGTCGTGGAGACGGTAGTCCGTACGTACGCACGAGCGATGATATCATTTCTATAAATATTGAATTGAATTGGAGTGGATTATACAATATATCAGAATCAATATGATGTTGTAATAACTATGTATAGTTATTCTTTACACCATTATACCCATCCATGTAAGGTGGTGGTGGAAAATAGATTACACCACGGCGTGGAGACGGTATTCCGTACGTACGCACGCGCGGTGATTTCTTTTTCCGTAGGATGGATAGATGGTGAAATAGGGTTGTTTCATACTTATAATAACATATCAGTATATTAGTGATACTGATGTTATTACTTCATAATGAAACAACCTAAGAAGAAGAAGTGGAAGAAGAAATAAAGATGAAAGAATTGGTAACGGTAATTACCTCTTCTTTTAAGTGCCTCTTTGAGACCTCCTCTTAGGGCACTAGAATTGGTATTTGAGGAAGACCAGAACCTCTAGGATGTTGCTAGGGAAGTATAGAAGAGATTTTGGCAGGGGTTGGCCGAGCTTGAGTGCTCAAATTGGTGTGAGGAGGAGGGGGAGGAGGTGTCCTTTTATAGGGGAGGAGAGGGGCACCTTTGGAATATCTCAAAATATTATTTTATATTAAAGTCAAAATCGGTTTATAATGGTTCCAAAGGGTCTTATTTCGAAGCTAAAGTGGGGATGGGTCGAAATCCTATCAACCAATAGAATTTAGACAAGTTTAGGATATTATTTTAACCTTATCAATTAGATTTAACTCTAAGTTAAATAATTTAACTTTTACCATGTCTTTTTGTTTTCTTTCACTATATGGTTAATAAACTTACTATAACATGCCAAACGAACCCCAAATTGTTTATTATTAATATATATATCATTATCTAAGTAATTTGGCCGAACCTTAGATTTTTAGGAATACAATAACAATTAATAATATAATATTTGATTTAAAAACTATTTTGTGTCAATTTTGACACTATTTGATATATGATTTTTGTGAAAGTCATAACAGAATTAAATGTTCGAAAAAAGTTGATTAAATCAACATTAATATATCATAGTAACCTAGAAAATTAGTGTAATTCATAAAAAATCTCAAATTACATTTATTTTGGTGTTTATAACATCAATTATGTCAATATTTCATTAATAAGATAATTACTGCATCATCGTTGTGTCATAAATAAATTAAATTATTTTATGTCTAAAAATTACAAATAAAATACCATCATGTAGGAAATCTTTTTATCTTTCTAATGAATATTTACAATCGAATTTATCTTATGTATAACCCCATATTAAAAATGATTTACTTATTAAACTTTGATTTTAACTATTTTAACCTTTCTTTAAATAAATTAATAATAAATGTCCTAATCTAATCCAAGTGGGCCTAAATGGTCATATTTTATTCCTAAGTTTGTTTTTGGTCGAATTACACTTGTACAATAGAATTAGGACATGTGTTAGGGTAATAGTAATATCATATTTACCCTTAGTTACCCTATTTACTATTAACCGCGGTAAAAAAAGTAAAAAGTTACTATTCACCAAAAAATTATTTTCATCTCATTGAACCACATTTTAGTCCTTGATATTAACCGTGTCTCTCGGATTTTTGAAATTCCATTCACAGAAGCGGCAAAATTAAGTTTTATGAAAAATTCAGTTTTTTTAACTACCACTTAGTAGTTTCACTATTCATCAAAAATTGATGTTTTTCAGAACAATGCCAAAATTTCATCCTAAGTTATATTTCATATTCCGAATTCAAAAATGAAATCTATTTTACCAAATTCATAACATAGAAGTTGCATTAATTAATTTTATAATTAAATCCTGCTGTTAAAATAAATAGCGTGTTTTTAGGAAACAATATATATCAAAAGATTCACACTTGATTATGTCTGGTTTAAATGTGAAATTACAACCAATGACCAACATTGTATTAAATTGTAAAAATATATTCTAAATATACTTTAAAACCACTCAAATTAATAATTTATCACTATTAATTATTTCGATTAAAAAAGTTGTTTTTAATTATAATTTAGTAATTTTCACTATTCATCAGAATATGAAAGTTATCCGAAAAGTACCAAAATTTCACCTTAGGCTAAATTCGATACTCCGAATCCAAGAATGAAGTTCATTTTGAAAAATAAGATTTACAGAATTTTAAAAAGTGGTTATTACTATTCATAACGGCTAGTTTTAATAATATTTTAATAGCACATCGTTGTTTAGTGAAACTCGGTATTGCGTATTACACACGCTATCGAGGAAGGTCGTGATTGCGTGTAATGCAAGGCAAGACAAGGATGCGTGTTGTGCAAGCTCCTTTTGGTGTAGCGTACAACACAAGACATTAATAAAATTAAAAAGAATATTTTTTTATAAAATCTTGGGCTGTTACAGAATTTCCATCTTTCAAAATATCTATGAAATACTCTTCTATGGAGAGAGTGATATTTATAATGAACTATATAAAATACACTGGTGCATTATAAATTTAAATATAAATTATATTTTTAATGATTTTCATTATTGAAATTTCATATTTAGTTTTATTGGGCCCTCAATATATATTTAAATTTAAAAAATCCCATGATTTCTAATAATGAAAAAAATAATATTTGTAGAAATATTGAAAAATTAATAATTGATCTATAAAATTATATGAGATATATTTTAGTCATTTTTCATTATCAATTTTTTGTAAAAAACAAACTTCTAACCTTTTAAAATACATGTATAAGTTAATTTTCTATTATAAATCACAACCACATTCATATATCCATTCCTTGGAATATTATGAAATTTTCATTTCTGATATTGTGTCAAAGGGGAGTTCTATCAAACCCATGAATGGGTTCTACTTAATGTCACAAATTCTATATATTCACCATACATTATATACTAACACTGTTTATTTAAATCAAAACCATTAGAGAGAGAAATACCCTAATATGATATGAAAATGAATAAATAAATATAGGAAAACATAAAAATGATAATAATTACATATATATAACACATATGGAATCATTGGAAATGTCCAGAAATGAAAACAAGAAAACAACACATAAGAAAAAATGAAATGATAAGAACTACAGGTCAAAATGGTAAAAAAACACTACTTAAGTTTTTCTTTCAAATGCTAGGATAAAATTCAGTCTCCCTGGTCTATTTAGCTATAAGGAGAAATGATCTAACTAAGTGAAACAACTAGAACTTCAAATTTTAGGACTAGTTCATGGAATGATTGGTCTAAGAAAGAGTAGAGAAAGTTTGGGTCGTCCAGATTGAGGGACACTTTTTATGTCATGGTTCCTCAAAGACAAGTGTCTCCTCACATGTCATGGTCCATGGTCTATAAAAAATGGGTAGGACCATATTCAAAACAAACAAAACTAGATCTGAAGTCGAGATGGTCCCGCACACCACTTTTGAATACCTTCGACCCCAAACCAATGTTTTCAGTGATAAAATTTATACTGGATACAAAGATAGGGTGCCAAGAAAGTGAAGACAATATAAAGAGTTGGATAGGAGACTCTTACTCAAACTATATACAACAAGGATGATAGTTATTCATTTAATTCGTTGAGAATAAGTGAAGATTCACACAGTCGAGGTGCGACTGAAAAAAAATAGTGTTGTCGGATGCACAAACAAGATAAATTTGCACATACATTAGATTTGGAGGGATCAATTCATCGAGAATGTGGATCGGTGGTAGTAGTAGGGTTCGGCAGTGGTGACAAAGCTCTGGTTCCATGAAAGCTTGAGAAGCGAGTGGCAATAAGGTTCTGTTAAGGTTTAATTTATAAGAACTCAAAAGGCTTTTATCAGTGCTTTCCAAAAAGAACTGATAAAGGTCAGTTTTATCAGTGCTAAAATAGAAAGCGCTGATAAAGGTATAATCTTAATAATTTATTTATATTATTATATATATTTATAGAATTGTATATAATATATTTATTTTTTAATTATATTTATAGATATTTATTTATTTATTTATATTTATAATTATATATAAATATTTATTTATTTATAATTATATATATAATAAATATATTTATAAATATTTCTACATATTTATAAATATTTCTATATATTTATAAATATAATTATATAATTATGTATATATATATATATAATTATAAATATAATAAATATATTTATTATAATTATATATATATATATTTATAACTAAAATTATAAATAAATATATTTATAAATATTTGTAAATAATTATAAATATATTTATATATATATATATATGAAGTTATAATAAATGAATTTATTATAATTTTATAATTATTTAAAAAAAATATATATATATATATAATTTATTAATATATAAATATAGATTTATAAAATTATAAATAAATATATTTAAAAATATTTCTATATAATTATAAATATATTTATATAATTATACCTTATGGTCTGCACCACTTTTGGCAAATTTATATAATTATATATATTTATGTCAATATATAAATATATATAATTATAAATATAATAACTATATTTATTATAATTTTATAATTATTTAAATATATATTTATTTATTTATAATTATTGTTATAAATAAATATATTTAAAAAGTATTTATATATAATTTAAAAATTATAAATATAAATATAAAATATATATTTATTATTTAAATATATTTATTTTAATTTTATGATTATTTATGATAACATAATAAGTTCATGGGTTTAACATGAATGAATCATACCTAGTAAAGTATTGATCATAAAAAACGAGTCGTCACATATATAGAAGCGTGAATAATAAGGATGTTAATGTATAAATGAACATTCATGAGTCATGAATACATTACATATGCATATGTCATCATAATATAGGTAATCTTAACATTTGGAACATAGTAACCCATCATGGCCACAAATAAAATTATGATCATAGTGTCAATTATACTCACGCATCAATATATGAATATAAATAATGGTAATCAAGTCCATGAATATCATCATTATCTCATTATATATATATATTGTCTCAATTCATTGGAGACATATATTTATTTATAATTATAATTATAAATAAATATATTTAAAAAGTATTTCTGTTTAATTATAAATATAATAAATATATTTATTATTTTAAAAAATTATTATAATTTTATAATTATTTAAATATATATATATTTATTTATAATACAAAAAATAATTTTTTTTAAAATATTATATATATATATATATGAATTATTAAAAAATATATATTAATATATCATATTTATATTATTATAAACATGCATTTTTTAATTAATGTATATAAATAAACATTATTTTTTAATATAAATATAATAATTTTATATATATTAATAATATTTTTATTAAAACAAATTATTAGCTTTAAGAATAGAACTGATAAATATCAACCTTTATCAGTGCTAAAACAAGCACTGATAAAGGGTACACCTTTATTGGCACTTTTTTTAGCAGAGATAAAAGTTACCTTTATTAGTGGTTTTAGTTATCGCTGATAAAGGTTCCTTTTTTATCAGCTCTTTCTGTTTAGCGTTGATAAAATCAGGCGTTTCCCTTGGGTTGATTTGTGGTAGTGATGGTTACTTATATTAATGTATTTTAATATTTATAAAATATCTTATCACATCATGATTGTTCTTATGTGTGATATCTGACAATGTCTCAAGTGTACTTGTCACACTGAAATGTCATAGTAGTTATCCACTATGATGAGTACCTAGAAGTGTCACGATAGTATTCATAAATGTAATTTTTATATCCGAATGATATCATTTGATGGGAAAAATAATACAAACTATCAAGGGTAGAGACTCATAAGATTTTGAGAAGCTTTCTCATGGTGTACGCCATTGGTAATCTCGAGTGCAGAAGATTATGAGAACATGACCCACCAATAGGAAATCCACATTTATATGTGTCATTGGATATTCCTATCAAAAAACATGTGTAATGATCCTTAGACATTAATATTATTATCAATACATGTCATAAGTTGCGTACTTTTATGTATTTAATGAAACTATGATGATATATGCTCGTGCTGAAGTAGGATACATTGGGTACATCATGAGTGATGTTGTATATGAAAGAAATTAGCTATCCATTTTTTTCTTTAATGGAAGTTGATATATCAGGCCCTTTGATGAGAATTGAATTGCTTGATTAAGTCTATGGCCATGGCAATGTTATCGATAAGTTCATTTCCAAAAAGTCAAATATGGAGACATCGAGCATATAGGTTGTCAATATGAGCATGCAACTAGCCTGATTAGAGATATCAAGATAAATGGATTATATTACACAGTGTATGTTCGTAAGTGGTTACATTTCATTGTGACATTAAATTATTTCTCCTTGGGAACTTTGGCGTGTTTCTAGATGCTAGCCTTGAAATTTATGTGGTGTAGCCTAATTCCATTGAGAAGGAGGCTTAGAGGGACACACATTAAGTGCATTCAAACCCTCAGTTAAATTCTATATGAATCTAAGACGTTGGATAAATATTATTCTCATGCGTGATTTAATATTTATTTATGTTGGTTTGATCGCAAATATCTAATCACCAGTTATTTAAGAGAATATATATGTTAGTTGAATTTTTTATAAATATTTATTCACTGGTTAACTATTTTTTTAATTACATGAATATAAAATATTTATTTATTCTCATTTATTCTCAAGGTAACAAAATATTTATGTATTTAGTAACATAAATATTTAATAAATATTTATTCACTAGTTTCAGTGAATATAATATATATAGATATAGATGTATATTAGAGAATAATGTGACGGTATTTGTTTAATTAAATAAATAATCATTATTCAAGAACCAATAAATATTGAGAAGAATTAACAGATCAAATTAAATGGCCCGGTGAGAAATGTCATATTAAATATTATTTTAATAAAGTTTAATTTATTTATTCAATAAAAATAATATTTATTTTTATTTTTGAGTTTAGCACATGTCAAGTAAATAATAATATTATTATTATTTAGACATGGGGTTCATCGGGAATTAAGAAAAAATAATAATGGCCCTTGTGTAGTTATTATTTTATAATCCTAGCACTATATAAACTCAGTTATAATATTTTGTGCAAGCCTAGAGATCCACACTCTTTCATTGTTCACAATAGGCTTTAGAGAGAATCCCCTCATGCCTTAGAGAGCTCTCTACCTAGAATGCTCTGAAGAACGCAAAGGAATTCTCCTCCTCCACTAGAATGACTTTCTTCTCCCTTGAAGGATTTAGTTTCTATCAACATCGATCATTGAAATTGATATATTTTCTCGCATTACCACCCAAATAATTATACAATAATGATTATAGGTTCATGGAGCATGTGTGGATCACCTCTAGAGGGAATCTACACTTGATTCCTCTAACACAATGACGGTATGACAAGAGTGGTCGACTGGTTCATCAATGAAGATAGAATTCAATGAAATTTAATTCTTTAATTAAATAAATTAATTATAAATTATCTATGAAAATATCCACTTTTCACAGATTCCGAGAATGCATCTAGTTATAAGGAGAAATCTAAATAAGTTGATGGAAAATTTTTGTTGGGCACGGGTCCGACCGCTTTCATTGTAACCCATATTGAATCCATTATCTCATATTATTCATAATAATTATTTGTTAATAAAAAAATATCTTATCGTATAATAGAAATGAGATTAATATACACAACCTTTACTTAAATCCATTTGAGCTTGATATACTCCTTCACATTCAAATCTTTGATATAGGAACTCTTTGATTTATATTTTGAATACAAACTACAAACTTTATCAATTATTCCTTTGATTTTTAACTCCTATTTATTTACAACATTTTTAAAATATAAACTTTCTTTAACATACCCTTCAGAACCAAAAAATTGATTTCTATAACACTAATACATGACATGGACATTCCATGAAATTTCACAAACCCCTTCATCTTGAACAATTCCATTATATGGAATCGTTACTCCTCCTTTCTGATACAATATTTAGGTTTCAAAAACCTTGGCTGGCAATATGAAGAAACATTATTGGACTCTCCAACTAACATTTCTTCTTTCAATTTGAACTTTTTCCCATTTATACAGTTAATAAAATACCAAAACTTAGAAACCATATTCATAGTTAATCTATCTTCATTTCTTTGAGAATATAGGGTAAAAATTTATTGAATACATTCATATTTTTGAAACATTTCCAACAATTATATTAAAATGAATTATATAACCAAAACAAGCCTTAAATAAACATCTAGTCTCACTAAGTCATTAATATGACCAATCGTATTGAGTATATGAGCAGAGACTAAAGTTGTTGTTATTGGATTTTTTGAACTTTTCTGAGTTTTATATAGGGATTTGAGTCATAGTGTGAGGTGATGTGGCATATAGAAAAGTGGATATGGTGTAGTACAATCTGGATGCAGCACAACCAATTTCAATACCTCTTCCTTTTAAGGCACCACTGTGGCATGGGCTATGCAACTGCAACATAGAGAATTCTAGTGATTCTGTCTTTTTAGGCACCACTATAGCATGGGCCTAAGGGTTGTGGCATAATTAGTTTTGGTTCCAGTACCTTTTCATGCATGGATGCACCATGGTCGGGAATCTATGACATGGACTCTCCTAGTGGTTGGGGCATGTGGTGTAGCAGGTTCTCCTACGCTATGGTTCTTTCCCCCCTTTATTTGAATTTGTAGCATAGATCTCACCACATATCTTAGATATAGTTTATTTTTTGTTTTTTATAATGATGGAGTGGAAACTATTTTAGTTTTCCTTATTGTGGTTCAATTATTCTTGGAAAACTTTTAGTTATGAGATCTTTGTGAGTGATCTCTTGGGGACCTTGGTTATGATTGTGATAATAGTTTTGTTTTCTTAATATCTCTATGGTTGTATCTTATGGATGTTCACTCTTGAATTTTTATCCTTCATATTGGTTTATTTTAGTTCCTTGAGGTTTTTTGTGCTTCTAATGATGGAGTGAAATTTTTCTTTGAGAATATTTAGATGTTGGGGTTTTTGTTCTTCAAAATCCCTCTTATTGCTTCCTTTTATGGGTGCCTTTCCATGGTTAGTGTTGGATACCATCAGGTTGATTGTTTCTCCTTGTTATCCTCTTGTTTTTTCCTTTATGGTTAAAGATCAATCTTGATATGATGGATGTTCTCCCTTATGAGAGTGAAGTGTGCCCTGTTTGTGCATTGACCTTGTTGTTTTGAGATCTTTCTGGTTAGACTTGGAAAGACCTTGGGGTTGTACTTAGGTAACTAGGATGGTGTTTATTCTTGACGGACCAAGCACCTATATATTCTGGTGAATGTTTTCATGATCTCATCGAGGTGTGAGGCTTAGTGTTGAGATTATTTTCCCCATGGTAGGAATCCTTGTCAGTTCTATATCATGCTTGTGGATATTTGATCGATGATGGGTCTTTAGATTATTGTATTTTCTAAAATCATTGAGGTACTATGTTGTGTCATTATTTTGAGAATTTTATTTCGGTTCTAATATGTTTATCCTTAGGGAGTGTTCAAGGTATAATCTTTAGGTTGAAGGGATGAGTCCATGTTGGATGGATTTGTGTTACACCATTTTGTTGAATCTTTAAATGGTCGAGAGACCTATACTAGGTATCCAATTATTTTTGGTTGTTTTCTAGTTTTTCTCAATGATGTTGAGATTTTGTTTTAAGATGCACTAATCTTGGAGTTGTGATGGGTTGCATCTTTTGAGCGAGTATTCCTTCTGGTTTGAGGACTGATCACATAACAAGATGAGTGAGGGAGTTCTTTTTTTCTTGTCTTTTTATATCTTTCAGTATGGAATTTTTCTAGGGATAAAAAGTCTTTATGTTGGGTAGAATATAACATATTATTACCATTTTAGGTAATTTTATACCTTTTATTTGATCACCCTTTTTTGGGTGTGGTTGTACTCCTTGTGTATTAATCATGTTTTAATGATCACAAATCATATATATTTTGTAAAGCCTATTAATCCTGTGTAATATATTCCAAATCATATGTACAGATGATTAGTATCCTTATGCTTTAAGTAAATATATCCAAGATCTTAATTGTTATACATTAAGTTTGATTACTATAAACTATATTTGATTTATTTTATAATGATTTCTTTGATTAATGATTAAGTCTAATCTATTCTATGAATATCACTGATTAAGTTTGAATACAGATATTTGACTAAGTCTGAGACACCGTGAGTCTACCACCAGTTATGTTTTTCTGGAAAAGGACCCAGACATCATGACCAGACACCACAACTAGACACTATGACCAGACATCGCAACTAGACACCATGACCAGACACCGCAACCAGACACCATGACCAGACACTGCAACCAAAAACTGTGACCAGACAACGCAACCATACACTGTGACCAGATACCGTGACCATCCTAACACTATGACCATCCAAACAATGTGACCATCCAGACACCAGGACTAGACATTGTGACCATCCAGACACCATGACCATTCAGACACTATTTCAAGGAGACACTGTTTCAAGGAGACACCATTTCAAGGAGACACTGTTTCATGGAGACATCGTTTACAGACAAACTATGACACCATTTCTTAATCTATTTTATTATTTTTCATTTAATTCCTAACGTTCATATTGGAATACTTTAAATGCACTGACATAATTAATGTTTTTTTGTAGACATGCCACCTGACAATATGAGGTATGAGGTTTAGAATACATGAAACCTGTCAGCTCCAACATATGAACTTGAAGAATAAAAGAGAAGTGCAGCCCAGAAACAAAGAACACACATAGAGCATAACAATGAAGAACACACGAACTTTCCTGAGAAAAGAACTGACACATGAAACTCAACATTCCTGAAGAACAC
Source organism: Viscum album (assembly GCA_963277665.1). NCBI lineage: Eukaryota > Viridiplantae > Streptophyta > Magnoliopsida > Santalales > Viscaceae > Viscum > Viscum album. The sequence goes on along the minus strand of OY728128.1, from coordinate 657,200,780 downwards.
ATGAAGCATTCTTGAATAAACAATCTAGACATCATAGATCAAAATATTTGATCACATCTTCACATTGTTAATACCACGAAGAACATGAGCCAAATCTAGCTAACTTACGATACTCTGTTTTCCATTAGAGGACTCAATTTCTGCATTTGTTTCATCTCAGAAGTCCAGAGTTACATAGAATAAAATTGATAGAACTTCTAACCTTATCTCTATACTTCTTCTCTATTGTGTATTGTTTTCATCTTTCGAGCAGTGTGTGTGTATCTGTATAAAAACACACATTGTCTCCTGCATTAAACCGAAGGATACAAGATGTCCTTTCTCAAACATATTTTTACACTTTTTTATACCCATGGATAAGTGTGGAAGAGGTTTTGTGTAACCTATTGTTCATACCCACGAAGAATTGTGGAAGAGGTCGTGTGACTTAAACAGTCTTGTGTACTATTGTAAAGCCTGATACAGGTTGTGTATCTAGTTTATTTATATAAACTGCTTGGTGGAAGGTGATTACCAAGTGGAGTGGATTAGGTCTCAGCTTGAGACTGAACCACTTGTTTTATATCCATTGTTTTGTCTATTTTAGTTTTCTTTTTTTTACTTTTTAATTCAGAATTCATTAAATTTACTTTGATAGTTAATCTTGGAAAGAAGTTATAATTATATTGCCTTATTATAATAGCTTCAAAAGTAATGTTAATAACCAATATTAATATTACTAAGAATTAATCAATCTTCTAAGAATTTATTTAAACAGTCAACCTTTCATAACAGTATAACCTTGATTAACTGGGTTGTATTTAACTTTATTGGGGAGCCATTTTAAGAATACATTTTTAAATAGAAATTTTGAATAGATACTCAATTCACCCCCTCTTGAGTACTCTACTCCTACCAACATTTGGTATCAAAGGATTGTTTCTAAAGTCTCTGTTTTTAACCCTATTCAACTATGATTTTAGTTTTACTTTTAAGATCTGTAAATTTCTGTTAATTCTAGATTTCTATCTCTTTTAAAGTATTTCTATATTATAGATAATATATTGTAAGGTGCTGTAACAAATATGCCACCATTTTTTAATGGAAAAAATTATACTCAATGTAAAATTAAAATGAAAATGCATTTATAAAGTATAGCTTTGAAATCCGATCTTCAATTATAGATGAATATAAGATTCCTGCTACTAATAAAATCACTTGGGATGAACCTAACAAAATTTCCTACAATAACAATTACAAAGCTATGAATGCCTTATAATTCTCTTTAGGAGATGAGGAATTTAATGGAATTTCTTCTTGTAAAACTGCCTATGAAATTTGGGATACCTTATTTGTTTCACATGAAGGAACATCTAGTGTGAAATAAATGAGACTTAATACTTATACTATTAAATATGATAACTTTAAAATGAAACCTGATGAGCCTATTTCTGACATGTATCTCAGGTTCAACAAAATTTCCAACACAATGATTTCTCTTGGAAGAGAAGTCACTACTAAGGAGCATTTTATGAGAATTCTTAGATGCCTACCTGATAGATGGAGAGGAACCTCTATCTCTATTAGAGAGTCATGTGACATCCGAAAGCTACCTATAAAAGAACTTGTTGGAAAACTAATAATGTATGAAGATGAGTTTAAAGTCAACAAAGAAGAGGAGGATGAACCAAAAAGAGAATCTATTGTGTTCAAGACCACCACCTCTAAACACAAAGACAAATGGAAATTTGAAGTTTCTGTAGAAAGTTCCAACAGTGAACAATCATCACCTGACAGTGATGAGGAGATGGCTCAGTTAGCCATAAGGTTTAATAGATTCTACAAGAAGAAGAAATATTTCAAAAATCCTAACTTCAAGGGAAAATATGATCAAAAAGGAAGTTGGAAGAAATATTGGAAAAGAAGTGACAAGTCTGATGATATAGTCTGTTGTGAATGTAAGTGCAAAGGACATATCAAGGATGATTGTCCAAAGCTCAAGTACAAAAAGAGACTTGAATACAAAGATAGAAAATATAAAAAGGCAATGAAAGCAATGTGGAATGCTTTTGAGGACAATTTAAGTGACTCAGAATCTTCACATGATGAACAGGATAACAAAGCCAATATGTGTTTTATGACAAAAACATCTGAGGTAACACTGGAATCTCCTGTACACAATTATTATTATTCTAGAGATGAGAGTGACTCTAAAAATATTTCTAATGAATAAATGATTGAATACTGTAATATGATAGAAGATACATTCAATGAATTAAAAGATAAATACAAATCATTGAAGAAACAACATGCTCTTAACTCAATTGTTAAAACTGAACTCACTATAGAAAGGGAGAAAAATTCTCAATTACTCAAAGATAATGATAAAATAAAACTATCTAATGAACAATTGAAAAAGTATCTTGAACGGTTTACTAATATTAAGGATACCTTGGTACAAATTCTAGGTAAACATATTTCTCCTAAATATACTACTGGCATTGGATATCAACCTGGTAAAATACATTTTGGAAGAATAGACTTTGTTTCTAAATCTAGGACATACAGCTTTACTCCCAATTCTGGAAAACATTCAGCTAGTTCAAGTTATGATACACTCTCTATAGTTTAAAATTTTTCTGGACCAAATAGAGTTTATTTTTCAAATAATTTACATAATGATTATAGGAAACCTATGAGGCAGATATGGGTTCCTAAATCACTTATCGATAATATTACTAGACCCAAACAAGTGTGGGTACCAAAATCTATTTTTATTTGACTATTTTTTAGGAAAGCTACTTAAAGATTTCCTATAAGATCATATGGTACTTGGATAGTGGGTGTTCAAGACACATGACAGGAGACTACTCATGCTTCAAGAATTTAATAAAAATTGATGGAGGACATGTCACCTTTGGTGACAATTCCAAAGGAAAGATTATTAGCCTTGTCCAAATCAGTAACTCTAACTCAGTTTTGATTTCTAAAGTAATTTTTGTTGATGGATTGAAATATAATCTACTTAGTATCTCACAGTTATGTGATGATGGATTTCATGTTAAATTTGAAAATGATGCCTGAAATGTTTTTAATTCTAAAGATGAATTAATGTTTTCTACATTAAGAAATGAAAATGTTTATTTTATTAACTTATATTCTTTAGCTTCTCAATATGCCTCATGTTTAGGTGTGTTTTATAAAGAGTCTTGGATTTTACATAGGAGACTAAGACATTGTAACACTCACTCCCTTAGAAAGTTGACTAGAAAAGCCTTAGTCAAAGACCTACCAAAACTTGAGTTTCCAAATGGTAAAGTGTGTAATCCTTGTCAGAAAGAAAAGAAACACAAAATTTTCTTCAAACCAAAGAAATAAGTGTCCACTTATCAACCTCTAGAATTGGTTCACATGGATTTGTTTGGACCATCTAGAGTTTCTAGTTTAAACAAGAACCACTATGTTTATTTTCTTGTAGATGACTTTTCTAAATATACTTGGACTTTCTTTTTGGCTCACAAAAGTGAAGCTTGTTCTCATTTTACTAAATATTCAAAAACTATAGAAAATATTAGTGTACATAAAATTAAATCCTTAAGAAGTGATCATGGTCACGAGTTTTAAAATCAAGAGTTTGAATCCTTTTGCTCACAAAATTGCTATAGTCATAATTTCTCTGCTCCTAGAACACCTCAACAGAATGGAGTTATAGAAAGAAGAAATATAACCCTGCGAGAGATTTATAGAACCATGCTTAGTGAGTATGATTTACCTATTTACTTTTGGGCTGAATTTATAAATACAGAATGCTGCATAATCAATAGAGTATTGATTAGAGCTATTTTTAAAAGGACTCCTTATGAGTTATGGAACAATAGAAAACCCAAAGTTAGCTACTTCAAAGTTTTTGTTTGCAAAGTATATATCCTTAACACTAAGGAAAATATTGACAAATTTTCATCCAAGAGTGATGAAGGAATATTTTCAGGATATTTGATTTCTAGTAAAACCTATAGAGTGTCTAATAAAAGAACTAAATGTGTGGAAGAACCTGTCCATGTCAAATTTGATGAAACAGGTCCACATGAGCCTAAGACCACTCTAGAGAACTTGGAGTATGATGTATCAAATCTGGACATTAATTAAAAATCCATAAACCATCCTGTGAAAGAATTTGTGAAAACTTTCAATTCTGTAAATTCTTTAGACTCGAGTCACAATGAGCCTGAACCTATTGATGAACCTGAAATCACTAGTCCTTCTTTTTCTAGAGCTATTAAAACTCTTAACAACCATCCTTTAGATGTTTTTGTAGGAGAATTAGATAAAGGAACTCAAACTAGAGCTTCTCTTAGAAATCAAGTTGAATATTGAGTATTATTCTCACAACTTGAACCTAAAAATAGTAATGATGCTATTAATGATGAATTTTGGGTAATGGTTATGCAAGAAGAACTTAATCAGTTTGAAAGGAACAAAGTTTGGAAACTTGTTGAAAGACCCAAAGACACTTTCACCATAGGCACTAAATGGGTATTTAGAAATAAGGTAGATGAAGCTGGTAAAATTGTTAGAAACAAGGCTAGATTGGTTTCACAAGGCTATAGTTAGGAAGAGGGAATTGACTATGAGGAAACTTTTGCACCTGTATCCAGACTTGAAGCCATCAGAATTTCGCTTGCTTATGATGCACATCTAAATTTCAGACTATATCAAATGGATGTTAAGAGTGCATTCCTAAATGGGTACATAGATGAGGATGTCTTTGTTGATAAACCCCCTGGTTTTACAAACCCTCATTTTCCAAATCATATTTTTAAATTATCAAAAGATTTATATGGTTTAAAATAAGCTCCAAGAGCTTGGTATGATATATTAAGTACTTTTATTATTTCCAAAGGTTTTACAAAAGGAATATATGATCCTACCCTTTTTATAAAACGAATTTTCAATGATGTTTTAGTTGTTCAAATCTATGTAGATGAAATTATCTTTGGATCTTCAAAAAATTATTTATGTGTTGAATTTTCTAAAATGATGCAAAATAAATCTGAAATGAGTTTAATGGGTGAACTAAAATTCTTTCTTGGATTTCAAATCTTTCAAAATAATGATCGTATTATTTTAATTCAAACCAAATATACTAGAGATATTCAAAAATATTTTGGATTAGATAGCACTAAAAGTAGTGACACTCCGATGAGTACCACTTGTAAGTTGGATCTTGATGAAGATGGAAAATATGTTGATCAAACTACTTATAGAGGAATGATTGGAAGTTTATTCTACTTAACTTCTAGCCTACCTGAAATTATGTTTATTGTGTGTATGTGTGATCATTTTCAAGTAAATCCTAAGGAATCTCATTTAAATATTGTTAAGATAATTTTTAAATACCTCAAGCATACACCCAATCTAGGACTATTCTATCCCATAGGAAAATCATTTGAATTAGTTAGTTATTCTGATGTTGAATTCAGTGGTTGTAAGTTAGATAGAAAAAGCACATATGGAACATGTCACTTTTTAGGCAAGTCACTAGTATCATGGTGTAGTAAGAAACAGAATTTTGTTGCATTATCTACTGAAGAAGTTGAATACATAGCTTCTGGTAGTTGTTGTGCATAATTTTTTTGGATGAAACACACATTACTAGATTATGAATATCAATTCATGCATGTACCTATAAATTGTGACAATAAAAGTGCTATTAACATCTCAAAAAAACTTGTTTCACACTCTAGTACAAATCATATTGATGTAAGACATGACTTTTTGAGAGATTATTATCAAAAAAGTGACATCACTTTGAAATTCATTGGAAATGAATATCATCTTGCTGATATATTCACCAAACCACTAAATTCTGAAAGAATATATTACATCATACATGAATTGGTTATGATAAATCTTAAGTAGTTATCTTACTATTTCATATCTCACTATTTCACACTTTACAGATTCACAAATCATTATCTTGATATTATTGTTTAACTCTAATAGTTATATAGTTTTAATATCTTAAAACGTACTGTTTCATGTTTATAGTCTCACAATTACTATTTCTTGGCTATTGTCTGACACTTACTATCTCAAACAATATAGTCTCACAGTTTAGAAATCACATAGTTACAGTCTCACCATGAACACTAGTTACAGTCTCACCGTGAACGCATGTTACTGTCTCACCGTAAGAGTCAGTTACTGTCTCACCGTAAAGAATCCTTATTTTTTTATTTATACATTATATCTCGTATCGTGGTAATTACTTATTTTACCCTTTTACTTTCCCACGCTTTTGTTTTTGTGACGATTGGTATTCCTAAATGATAAAATAAAAGAAGTTTCACTCATTCTTCACTCGATCTCTCTTCTCTTCTCTAAAACCATAACCCTTCTTCAACCCTTCTCTCTCTCAAACCTTCAATGAATTCCCAAGATGAAACTCCCTTCGTCTTCAACTCCCGAGAAATGCAGTTCAAAGAAGAATAGGAAAATCACGTTGAAGATGGAACCCAAAGTTCCTCTGAATCTGACTCTGGTATATAGAATAGTGATGCCTGAAAAGGATATTTTCCCCAAGTGGCTCATGTTAAGTAAGTCTCTGGTGTTGAAAGTATTGAAAGATCAAGGATGGTTAGACTAGTTTACAAAGGAGGATCAGCCTATTTACCCAAAATTAGTTGCACAATTTTACCAGTATGTTTAGTTTTCTTTTGATAAGGAAGATGTATATGATGTGAGAAGCTAGATAAATGGACAAAGATACACTTTTTCTTCGAGTTTATGGGTTTCATGCCTTAGGATACCTCATGAGGGTATTTGTGAGGAAAATCAGAGAGTTCCTCCACCTCTAAGTGAATTCTTTATCTTGGAAGAAGCTTTGAGAAGTTTAACTAGAAATGGAACCAAGAGGAGAGCCATAGCTGCTGAGCTAGATGGAGAAACCAGGATTCTATTTAAATTTATTCAGAATCTAATTAGCCCCAGAAAAGTTGATTTCACTGTAATCAAGTATCAGGATGTATTCTTAATGTATCTCATGAAAAATGGGCATAAGATCAATATATGCAGGTATGTTATACACCATATGTGTGAGTTGATCAAAACAACCTCCAAGTCAACCTCCCTATTTTATTCTAGGCTTATCTCATCCAAACTTCATGCCAAAAGATTGGTTGGACCGAATGAACAAGTTATCAAGGATTATGAGTTTTGTCTCTCAAAAGTTATATTAAAGAGGATGAAAATAAGTTGGAATACTTGGAGAAAATCATGGGTGGAAGACAATGATAGGATCTATGAAAAGTTCAATCCGGTGGAACACCCTTCAAGACCTAAAGTTGTTTCTGATCCTGGTTTAGAACCAGATGAATTTGTTGAGTATACTGAAGAAGAAGAAGAAGAAGAAGAATAGGATGTTTCACCTACAATAGAAACTATCCTGAATGAGGAGGATAGTGAACTTATTCTTCAATACTTAGCTGAGAAAGAAGTTCTTGTTCCTGAAAAGGTTTTTGATTTGGAAGAACCACTTTCTTAAAAATAAGATTCTATTGTTGTTGAAAGAGAAATGGAAGTTGGAGAAGAATATATAGAAGAAGATATGTCTCTTGTGCAAGAATCTACTGGTGAGGAACATGTAGAGGAAAAAACTGATCTTGAAGTTATTCTTTCTACTGAAGAGAGAATGGAGCTAGCCTTTCAGTTGGATAGATAGAAAATGGATGAGGAAATTAGGGATGAAATAGTGGAAATAGATCAAGGGTCTAAATCTCTCAGTCCTGAGAAGGATGCACCTGTTGAGGGGGAGCATCCCTCCGGTCTGGAATATGTTGACGTGCCTAATCTGGTTGATCCAAAATCATTGGATACATGGTATAAATTTCCTAGTTATTTCAATGTGAATGATTCACAAGAAGTCATAGTCAAAGGTATTGATCTATCTACTATGTTTCAGTTGAAAATGGAATCTGCTCCTAAAGCCATCTCTTCCAAAGAACCTGAGACGATCTCAGCTTCTATCTATGATCCCTCATAAGAACCTTCGCACTTGGTGAATAAGGATGATCTGAAAGAATTTGGAGCTACCCTATTTGCTGGAGTTTAGAAACTTATGAATACCCAACTGACTCCTGTAACAAATCTAAGTGAAATAGATGCTTCGCTATTGTTGGAAAAATTCATATGGCATATTCAACCCAAAATGCTTCATGAGATTCAAGAAGTCAGAGTTGAGAATAAACTACTTAGTGATGAATTAAAGACTCTAATAGGTATGGTTGAAGATATGCAGAGAGTGTTGAACTGGAGACTCGAACCTGCTTCTCATCCTATTGAGAATATTGTTACTCAAACCTCATAGGAAGTAGCCTCACTAATTCAACCTCATCTAACCTCTTTAGCTAAAAAAGTAGCTAAAAGAAACAATTAGATTGTTCAAGAGATGCGTGAACTTGTTATTGGTCTTAACAAGTTAACTGATGAGTATAAGGGGTGCCTTCAGAAAGTTCTAAATCAACTGAAATCTCTTACCTCAGTTTTCACTACTTCTAATGCTGCTGGAAAATATTCTCAACCTTCATTAGACAGTGATCTACTCAGAACAGTTGTCAAAGAAGAACTTCAAGATATGTTTAGTAGTTTTGATAAAGAATCTCTATCTGAAGTTGTCAAGAATAGTGACAGAGTTCTTGATTTGGTGAGAATCCATTCCAAGATTTCCAATGATGCTCAGCAAGAAATTGTTAAGAAAGTGGACTTCTACTTCAATCAGATCTTCTCTAAGAATGACATGACCAACTGTCACGACCCGACCCTACCCGGGCTTGAGCCGCAACTACCCCAAGCCCGCCTCCATAGGCCAGAGGCTGGAAACCAGTGCCGAAGGCACAATAACTCGGGGAGGCCTTTGCCTAAGTACCTGTACACACAAACACAGCACACTCAATGCAAAAGTGCAGAGTAAAAGAGAAAATACGAGTAGAGTAAAAGAGAAACTGCTATATATATACCACAAATGTGCATCGACCTCTAAACAGTACAAGTAAAGTGCTGAAAAGGAAAAAGGGGCAAAACATGCGCCCAACCAGAAAGGGTTCCACAACCCGGAAACAGGTAAACAAAAAAAAGACAGCTAACAGGTCTCCCACCTGGAACCCAGCTACGACCACCGCACGCGGTCCAAGCTCCCAAGCTCCTACGCTCCACTGAAGTCATGCTCCACCTGTCCGTCGTCTTCAAGGTCACACCAAGTGCGGGCAAAACCCAAGCAGGGGTGAGTATAAAAATACTCAGTAGGATACCCCGAAGGCTCGAGGGAGCAACAAAGGAGGTACCAAATGGTGAGTAGTAGATCAAATAGTAAAAGTATAGGAGTACAATTGAAAGTGCAGTAAAGAGAACAGTGAAGAGTCCAGCTCAACCCAACAAGAGGAAAGAAGGTAGACTCGTCCAGACACAAGGAGCTAGAAACGGTGAGAAGATAAACTTCCCATTGAGTCTTCGCTACCTATAGCAGGATAGTAGACTCGTCCAACCACGAGAAGCTAGACACGGAAAGCACGTGGCATACCCCGCGTGTCTTCGCCTCTCCTAGAAGGAGAGTAACCAAAACCAAGAAGTGGGTACTGGAACAAGGTATATACATATCCTTATGCTCAGCAAGAAGCCCGAACAACATCGTAAGGGGATCTCCGTCCCATAGCTCATCCCAAGAAAAGTAAGTAGCCAACAGTCCCAGAAGTAAACACCATCGATACCCAGCATCCCACACGTCTTCCCCGAACTACAAGTCAAGGGGCTCAAACCACCACACCTCGACACTATCCGCTTTGGGCGGCACTAACTCGCCTGCACGGTTTTAGGTCGCGTCACAAGGACGCGTCTCGGTGGGGGAAAGTGCTCCTCGTAGTTGAGAGTTCTAGGGGAACGTCAAACCACAACCCATCACTGCCCCGCAGTTGAGAGGTCTTCTCAAAGTCAAGCTGTCACATCACTGACTCGTACAACCAAGGGTCCCACTCCAGTTGTCATGGAGGAATAGCTACAGACTAGCCTGGTAGAATGGAATGAGTCTGAAATGCCAACAGGTGTCCCACTGCCCAGCTCTACTGGAGGGTAATTCATAATAAGATACCGGGTGACCCACTACCCAACCCTGCTGGAGGGTAAACCATAAAACATCATCAGGTGACCCACTGCCCAGCCCTGCTGGAGGGTAGACCTGGAATAAGATGACGGGTGACCCACTGCCCAGCCCCACTGGAGGGTAAACCCTAATACATCATCAGGTTACCCACTGCCCAGCCCTGCTGGAGGGTTGACCTGGAATAAGCCGACGGGTGACCCACTGCCCAGCCCCGCTGGAAGGTAAACCCTAACAAGTCGACATGCGACCCACTGCCCAGCCCTACTGGAGGGTAGACCTGGAATAAGCTGATGGGTGACCCACTGCCCAGCCCCGCTGGAGGGTAAACCCTAACAAGTCGACAGGCGACCCACTGCCCAGCCCTGCTGGAGGGTAGACCTGGAATAAGCCGACGGGTGACCCACTGCCCAGCCCCGCTGGAGGGTAAACCCTAACAAGTCGACAAGAGACCCACTTCCCAGCCCTGCTGGAGGGTAGAACACTAGCCAAACGAACACAGAGTGTGTATTGCGCAACCACCCAACTCCAGAACAACTCACCCAAAAGAGGTTCAGTGCATGTTCCATCACTGGGTGTCACTAGCACCGCTACCGGCCGATCCATCGAGAACGAATCCAGGGGGAGACCACTCAACCCTGCTGGTCAAACAGATGAGCACAGATCTAGGGGAAAAACTCCATCCTACTAGTCCAACAAATGAGCACAGAGGGACCCTCTACGTCGCGAGAGGTCAAAGTATGCAAAACAGAACACGGCATGCACCTGGGGCCCACACGACGTGTGGCCCCAAGTCAACCCAAACCAATCACACAAATGTTCTTGGGTATAGCCATCCACACGTACCTCCCAGCGTCCTCGCATACTCCCAGAGTATGCCATGTCTCCAGACCAAAGGCTAACATGCACACAGCCCCCAACATCAACGCGAAGGCGTAAATGTAACAACTCCAACTTTCCACCTCAACGGCTGAGGCATGGCCAACCACATCTCTTTAACCACCAACATCACTCTCCTAGGAGTTCACGCGATCACATGCCAAGGGTAAGCTACAAACATAGTAGGAAAAACCACCACTGGAGCACCATTCATGCTTCCATATTTAATAAGATCGCGTAAGAGGCTCTGCCCGCCTGAATAGGTCACACTGTTGCAATCCTCGTGGAGAAACACACGAGATAGACTACTTACTCACCTCAAACGGATATCCGACAGAAAATTCGCCAACACCGCCTCATGCCCGAACGGCGTCCCGTGATCCCAATCCTCGGCCCCAAAAATAGTCAGGTGCATCGCACCAATGCGATCCCCTCGAGAAATCACATCAAAAGCACTACTCACATGAGTGCAATGGATATCCAGAGAAAAAGGTGCATTTCGGTGCTCCGCACACGAGCAGTGCTTCGTGGGACCCACAGCCCGGTCCTAAAACACAACGAACGGATCGTACCGTTGCGATCCTCTTGAAAAAGCACACAAGATGGACTATTCACTTGTCCAAAATGGTCTCCCGGTGATAGAGATGGAAAATCATCGTCAACGCCCAAACGGCCCTCGCGAGGCCCGCACCATCGTGCGGAATTACAGCGGGTAGACTGCGCCAACATGATTCCCTCGGAAAAAGACCCAACATCGACTGCTCGCATGCCCCAAATGGACGTCCGATGAAAAAGTCTCTAAATGTTGCACGCAGCTCAAAAGATGGGTCATGGGGCCCACGCCTCATATAAGGCCACAGCCTTAAACCTCACTTAATCTTGAGTTAATACAAGATTACACATTGAGGATCTTTTCAGGTTTAGAGTTTTAGAGAATTAGATCATAAAACTTGCATTACATTCCACATTTAAACAAAGTGGTTACATAAAAGATAGTATTCATTTTTCCCATCAACGGAAACATATTTAAAATAAAACATGGATTATTTCTTGACACTTCCTTGACACTATCATCATATCATGTACCCTTCCCTTGACCTATGAAAAACATTTCAAAAAACTTGGGATGAGCATAAAAATATCATTAAGGGATATAAAAATATGGAAAGGAAACATGAGTACATGTATACATAAGAATGAAATCATACTTTACCCATGAAACATAAGCACTTTAACATACCTCATAAAATCATGAATAAATCATAGAAATCATAAGACATAAAGGTAACTTGAGGCATTCATAACATTCTTACGTAGGTAGTAACCCTCTTGGTTACGTTTGGAATACCCATCACAGTATATTCCCTAAATCTCTTCAGAGAAACCTTAACGTTTCACTCCTTCGCGTTACCCAATGCATTGGAGAGCTATATCGGGCTCACCCGCCCTTAGTTTATCACGGAACCACCCGTTTTCATAAAAATGCCCAAGAACCATAACATAAACATATCACATAAAACCTGCATAAAGGAAACATAACATTTCCACATTTCAATCACAATATAACATTTTAGTATATTGAAATAATGAATCCATTCAAAAAGAAACCATTTCCAAAACCATTTAAAAAATTTAATAAAGAGATTTTTTAATCAAAGTGTCCCATACCACCTTGAAGCTTTTAAAATTTTAAACCATTAATATCCATATAAGTAAATCCTTAAAACCATTTTGGAAACATGGATATTAATAAGAACAAATAATTAAAACATTTAAAGCGATATTTTGGTTAAAGGGGTTCTACCAAAATTAGAGACACTTGAATACAATAATTGAGGAATAACATTTAGTTATAACTTTATAATATCATGAGAATAAATGGATTAATGATATAATATTACAAAGGACAGTATATACACCATATAAGAGTGAATTTGTGCATAACAACAATGAAGTCTCAATAGAAATGTCAAATGTGATGAATTCCCTTATAAAGAAGGTATCCTTAAATTAAGGATAATTCAATCTCAAAATTATGTGTGACAAATATAAATACACCCAATATAAGTGGATATTAAGTTTAAAACAATAAAAGTTCATTCAAACATATTCAAAAGATTACATATTCAATAACTACATGTTGAACCCAAAGAAATCGAAATTGGGTTAAAAAGTTCCCTTGGTAAAATTCGACAACCTAACAGCATCACTTAAAAATTTAGAAAATGAGTTGATGAGAGATAAAAAGGGCATCTCATAACTTGGAAATAAAATTTACATCAATAAAGATATAAAATAAAATATCCCAACATAATAGTATGTGAATTAAAAGACATAACAAAAGAAGTCTTTTAAAAAGAGGAGGGTGAAAGGTCCCCTTACCGAGTTGGGTAACTTTTGAAACATACACCCCATGGAAGAAGGGTCATACAATGAAGATGTGAATACCCATAAATGAAATTATACTACACAAAGTGTATAATAATGGGCAGTACATACACCACTCAAAGGAAATTGTGGCAAATGTAGCATAAATCTCACGGGAATAAAAGTGAGATGAAAAATCCCTTACGAAAACTCGGCAGCCTAATGGCGCCACTTAAAACTTCCAAAATGGATTGATGAGAGGAAATAGGGTCTTTCATAATATGAACATAAAAATTACAGTAATAGTAATATAAAAGAACATCCCAATCACGAGAAATATGAGCTTAAAAGGAATGACATAAAAGGGTGTACTTAAAAAGAAAGAGAGGAGTAGGATCCCTTACCTCGGGTCCGACTTGACTCGATCGTTCTTTAATCTCCTGAATAATAAACTTGAGTTAATTTCTACTTCCTTAAGAACATTTTTCAAGTTCATTATTCCTTTTATATCACTTATTACCATGTCATGATCACTATGTAATTATTTTAGTTAATAACGGTCGTTTAAACGATCATTGGTACTTGAGTCAAAATATGCTTTTTATAATTACAAGTTGTTCATGTATCCATTATATCCAGAGTTATAATCATGATGTATATATCATATATATAATATATATCCATTACATATTCATTTTATACTATTCTATATCATTTGGAGGTAAAAAACGAAAAGCACCGTTCATGGAGACAGTAGGCCGTACGTACGCATGAACGCTACTTTCATTTTTTTTCTTTTTCATATTAATGGAATTAAAAATAAATGATATATATATATATATTATAATTAAAGTATAATATATATGTTATATATATCACATATGTTCATTAATTTCATTCTTTATACATTCCATGTATTGCATGTACGAGTCACATCACTTGAGGGGGCGGTAGTCCGCACTTCCTCATATGAAATTATCGCATTTACACAACATGAAAAGAATAAAGGTATGGTTTAAATATAAAATAAAGAAGTATATAGTAAACATAAATACCATATATATCATATATAAAATATAGTGACATCATAATGTCCACCTTTAAAGGTGTTAAAACAATATTGAACAATCATCGTTTCGTGAGGCAGAAAATTGTCAACCACAGAAACAGTATGTTCTTTAACCATTAGACGAAGGTGTGTGTAAGTGTATCTCGAATACTTCTTATAAAAACATCTTAGTATATTGAAGATACTGGATTTGTCACAAAAGAAATGAATAAAAATATTTTAGGGGGTTGGAGAAGCAAAATAAAGCAAAAGGACTCAAGTGAAGACATTACCTTAAAATCAGGTAACTCCCCTTGGTTTGAGATAAAAGGATTCCTTGGGAAGACTTATGCCCAAAGTGGGGATTCAAAGAGTTAGAGAGGTATGTGGAGAGACAAAATGGGCAGGGGTTGGCCGAGCCAAAGGCTTTGGAAGTGTGGGTAAGGAGGTAGGGGTGGGGGCCTTTTATAAGAGGAGAGGAGGGGCACTCTTGGAAAGGTATAAAATGTAACTTTATTTTCAAATGAGTTTCGAATTTTAATGGTTCCACATTGATGTGTTTCGAGGATAGGGTGATAAGGGTTAGAAATCCACCCATACAATAGGTTTTGGACATGTGTAGGTCTTATATTTTACATTATCTTTCCATTTTATTTAAATCGTTAAATAATGAGGTCATCATTGCATCATCATGATGTCATAAATAATTTAATTTATTTAATGTCTAAAAATTATAAAAAAAATACTATGATGTAGGAAATATTTTTATATTTCCTATGACTATTTATAGTCAAAAATTTGACTTGTATAACCCCATGTAAAAATTATTTTAGTAAAACATTTCATGTGTGTGTCATTTTTACTTTAACATTAAATAAAAAGGTATTTATGTCATTTTCCAAACAAAGTGGCTCCATGGGGTCCCCAAGTTGACCCATGGATTTTCTTGGTCGGACATGACTCATCCAATGAGGGTAGTACATGTGTCTAGGTCATTTCATTTTATTAAAACATTATTTTTACCTTAAACTACACTAATTACCTCTAATCGCGATTAAAAACTTAATAAGTTACTATTCACCAAAAAATTATTTTAATCCCATTGAACCACATTTTACTTCTTAATGACAACCATGTATGTCGGATTTTTGAAATTCAAAACACAAAGATGGAAAAATTTCATTTAAACGGAAAATCAGTTTTTATAAGTACCACTTAGTGGTTTCACTATTCATCAAAAATTGAAGTTTTTCAGAAAATTACCAAAAATTCACCCTAAGCTATATTTGATATTCCGAATTAAAAAATGACGTCTATTTTAAAAAATTCAAAACATATAAGTTGCATTAATTAATTTAATAATTAATTCCCGCTGTCAAAACAAATAGCGTGTTTTTTTGAAACAAAATGTATCAAAAGATTGACACTAGTTTAAGTCCGATTTCAAAGTGAAATTAATTCCAAAGACCACTATTGGATTAAATGGTAAAAATATATTCTAATTTCACTTTAAAACCAATTCAAAAGATAATATAATCATATAAATAAATTAGATTAAAAAGAGGTTTTGAATTAAAATACAACATTTTTCACTATTCATTAAAAATTGAACTTTTTCGGAAAAATACCAAAAATTTACACAAAGTAAATTTTGATGTCCCGATTCTAAAGAAGAATTTTATTTTTTCAAATATAACACATAAAATTGTCAAAAGTGGATTTAAAAGAGGTTTTCCATCAAAAGGCGGTTAATCGACCTTTTAAAGAATATTGGAATGTTTACGCTTAAAATTGGATTCATTTGCATTTTTAATCCTATAACATTTATTGTAAAGAGTAAAAATATTTGACAAACATATATAA
Source organism: Viscum album (assembly GCA_963277665.1). NCBI lineage: Eukaryota > Viridiplantae > Streptophyta > Magnoliopsida > Santalales > Viscaceae > Viscum > Viscum album. The sequence goes on along the minus strand of OY728128.1, from coordinate 657,184,497 downwards.
TCATTTTTTAGTTAGTTCTGTTCATTCCCGCCATTACAACGGCTAGGCGTTAACTACCATTTAAAATAATATTATTTTATTATTAGAGTGCAATGCAAGATTCCCAAGAAACTCATTGTTGCGTATTGGGTACGTCATCGTGCATAGCATCCCCTTTAAAGTAATATTAATATTTTATTCAAAAATATGGATAAATATGAAAATTTCATACTCTTTATTTACCTGGGGTGTTACACCTCAACTCCGGCTTCAACGTCCAGAACCATACTAGAAAACTCCGGCTCAAAGTTGGGGTCGCAACGCCACTGACGGCGCTCAAAACGAATGTCGGACGCGTCCGCGCCGTCCAAAACAAGATCCCCTCGGAAAAACGCATGTCCACTTAAATTTCATTCTGCGCCTCCGAGCCCCTCATTTCGGGAATTAAAATTCCCCGAAACCATCTCAAAACATTCCCCTCGACGCGAGGTCCGTGCTGCCGTAGACGACACGCAAAACGGACGTCCCGCGGATGATTTATCAATATAAATCATTTCCCTAATAATAATAATAATATTATTATTATTATTATTATTATTATAAACTTATTATTATTATTATTATTATTAACCAGACCGGCCGAATGGCCGGTCTTCTTCTTCTTCTCAACAGGACCCGCAAAAGGCGGGTCCTTATTTCCTTCTTCAACCCCGAGGTGCGACCTCGAGGTCCTCCTCCGCTAACCATGACCGGCCGCCGGAGCGGCCTCGCTTGCTCGCCGCCGCCCCGCTGAAGCCCTGCACCGCTGTGCTCCGCTCCGCCTAAAGCCAGCACCCGCGCCAGCCCGCCGTGCTCCGCTCCGCCTGAAGCCCGTGTCGCGCCAGCCCGCCGAGCCGCTCGACCGCGACGCCCCGCAACCGCCTGCGCCACACGAGCTCTGCCCTGCTGCCAACGCCCCCGGCCTCCTCCGCTCGGCCCCACACCGCTGCCGCCGTCTGGAGCTCACGCCGACCGCCATTGCCTGCCCCGACTGACCGGAAAAACACCCCGAAATTCACCCGAACTTCGTTGGACAGCCACAGACACCTCAAAGCTCGGAATTTAAAACCGTAAATTGCGTCGGAAAGCTTAGAACTATTCCTACTCACGTATGAGATTCGATCGATGATAGGACAGAAATTAGGTTCAAGTATAACAATTGAAGGGATTTGCGTGAATTAAAAAGATAAAAACACAATCTTACCTCGTGGGCGCAGCCCGGAGCTTTGCTGCACGTCCACCCTTATCGTTGCTGCTTCCACCTTGGGTAGGAGAGGATGAAGGAGTAGAGGGGGTTGAGGGTGAGGGGTTTCACCAGGGGGAAACAAAGGGGAGGAAGGGGTGAAGGGTGCTTAAATAAGGAAAAAAATTAATTAAAAAGATTTAATTAATTTAACCTCCAAATTAACCTGCATCTGAAACCTTCGACAGAGTCGAGGTTAAGCCTCCCCTAGGACAAACACCACCTCCCAAGAATAATGAAGGTCTTGGAATTTTAATCCGAGACCCCATTCAAAAGTTATTAAATTTAGCGCCCGAGGCCGCCAAATTACGAAAACGCCCCTGGGTCCATTTTTCACAAACGGACCGCGCCCATGAAACTTACACCCCTCTTAGGGTAAAAGGCACACTCCAAACTCAAAGATGCCCTATTTTTTCCAATCTGAGCCACCGTTTAAGAGATACTCGAGTTTAACCATTAAAAGAATTAATTAATTAATTTAATTATCTGTCTAACATTCCGAAAGTAGGTGGGGGTCCAAACGTCCCGCGCCAACAAGTTTTATGTCATTTCTAGGGTAAAAACCTCATTCTGGACCCATCCGTACACTCGGATCTCTGATCCAGATCACCTTTTAGGAGTTATCCCATTTATTTTGTGTTTCAAGTGTGAACGCACTGAAAATTTAATTCCGGCCACTCTGGGGCTCGGAATCGCACGTCGTCTGAAGGAGCTGCTCTGGAATATCATAAAAAATATTCCAAAGTCTTCAATAGCAAAAACTGGGTTCTTACATCATTCCCTCCTTCAAGATTTTCAACCCTGAAAAGAAAAACTAGGGAGCAACACAGGGTACTAAGCCCACACCCGGCTCTTCCGTACCCAGAAGAACTCTCGCACAGCTCTGTGCCACCGCACACAGACCAAAGGATTGATATGTTCACGCGAGGTTGACCCTTGCCAATGTCGTTCATAGGAGCATGCACACCTCTTTTTGGGTGAGTCACGTGGGAGACACCAAGCACCCAAACCAGCCTTTGGGGTTTGGGAAAGGCGGTAGGGAACCTCTCCATCCCTGCGCACGGTCCCAAACAGCTTGACGGCTCTCGGGGGTAGCTCACCTCCCCGACCAAACCCCTACGTCACATGTCGCGACTGAAATCACCTCCTACACCTGGGACAAGGCCTAGTGATTTCCTCCTTCAGAATATCCATATGGTGAAACACCCAAGGATATCTGGTCACGCAAGATTTCACAGTCGATGTCTCACAACCAAGACTCTCTTAAACGCTCGGAAAGCGATGGAGTTGACACCATCGACTAAAGAAAAAGGTCCCACACCTTTTACCTTACCAACAAAGGGTTACACCCGACGCCCTGCGTCACCCTGGTAACACCTCAAACAGGGAGCAGGGAGGAAAGCATTTCGCAGGCAGAGTCTAACAATTCTACTGAAAAAAGTAGAAGAGCTGTAGAGCGTACCTCTTATCACCTCATGCTCTGCAGGATCGTAGGCATCCAAATCTCGCAGCTGTCTGTGGTCCCAACTATCAGCTCCCGGAGCCTGACGTGGACCACCTAGTGGTGATGAGAAGACCTCGTAAGGATATCTCCCACTACCAGCTCCTCCCGCTCCTCTGCCCGCACCACCTCTCTGGGTACTACTCCGATCAAGATGCTGCCTCCGTCATGGTGGTGCACCTGCTGCCTGCCCGAAGCTCTCTGCATGCCTAGTCGGGCAGTCCCATGCCAGGTGACCTCGCTCGTCGCAAGTATAGAACCGACTCTCTCTGGGCTGCACTGGTGCCCTCCGGCGCCACCGTGGTGTACGACCACACCCCTGAGCCTGGTTGTCAGAAAGCACCTGTGTCGAGGTTCTGCTTGCCGACGCCCGCTAGCTGCGGCAGACGTCTCGGCTCCAGCGTGCCTGCTGCCACCACCAACTCTAGAACGTGACAGGAATCTCTCTATCACCAGCACCTACTCTAGCACCCCGGCATATGTGGAAATTCCCAAGGGTACTATGACAGCAAGAATCTCTCAGCGAAGACCCTGCTCAAACTTCCGTGCTCGGATGTTGTCGTCACGGACCAAGTCCAGGTAAAAGCGTGCACAGTCTGCGAAACTAGCTGCATACTCAGCCACCGTCATCCCTACCTACTGAAACTGCAGGAGCTCCTGAATATGAAAGAAGCGCAATCAGAAGGGGAAAAACTCCTCACGGAACAACAACTGAAAGTTGCCCCATGAAAGCGATGAATCGTCAAGAAATTGAGTCACCAGACTCCACCAACGCCAAGCTGATCCACAAAAAAGGCTGGCTGCCAAAGCCGCTCTCTGATCTGTCGGCGTCCGCACAAGCATGGAAAGGCAAACCACTGCCTCTATCCAAACCTCTTTTGCCTAAGGGTCTGGCTCACCACTGAACCTCAGCGGTCTCTACCACTGGAACTCATGGAACGTTCTCTACCTGCGCTCAAGCCCCGTCTGCTCTACTGAAGCTGTCTACTGCTCAATAGGTGGGGGTGCTGCTACTGGCCCACCCAGAGAAAAGGGGCTCGCATGATGGGTCTTGGACTGTGGCCTTGTAGCTCACAGGGTCATCATCACACACCAAAGCTGGTATCTTGGCTAGCTGTCTTCGCGGAGACATCTTGAATATTATCAAGGAGTGTAGTGGTCAGATGAGCATATATGTATATACCGATAACCACGATGGGGAGCTGACTCAAGAAGGACCGTCAAAGACTCAATCCTATGTGATGCACAAACCAATTTTCCCTGCAACAAGTGTCTCGGCATGTAGAGTCGAAAAGCGGGTTATCAGGGTCCCGGTGAATGGATACGTCGGCCGCCGCACCATCACTGGACTCCCTGGCCTAAGAGCCGCTCTCGAGACACGTTAACACTGTTTCCCTAAATCTCAACCAATTCCTTTTATTTTAGGGACGTCCGAACAGCGTCCCAAGGAACGAACCACCTCTGATACCACTTTGTCCTGACCCGACCCTACCCGGGCTCGAGCCGCAACTACCCTAAGCCCGCCTCCATAGGCCAAGGGCTGGCGACCAGCGCCGAAGGCACAATAACTCGGGGAGGCCTTTGCCTAAGTACTTGTAAACACACACGCAACACACTCAATGCAAAAGTGCAGAGTAAAGAGAAAAAACGAGTAGAGTCAAAGAGAAACTACTATATATATACCACAAATGTGTATCGACCTCTAAACAGTACAAGTAAAGTGCTGAAAAGGAAAAAGGGGCAAAACACGCGCCCAACCAGAAAGGGTGCCATAACCCAGCAACAGGTAAACAAAAAAAATGACAGCTGATGGGTCTCCCACCTAGAACCCAGCTACGACCACCACACGCAGTCCAAGCTCCCAATCTCCTACGCTCCACTGAAGTCACGCTCCACCTATCTGTCGTCTGCAAGGGCACACCAAGTGCGGGAAAAGCCCAAGCAGGGGTGAGTATAAAAATACTCAGTAGGATACCCTGAAGGCTAGAGGGAGAAACAAAGGAGGTACCGAAGGGTGAGCAGTAGAGCGAACAGGAAAAGTATAGGAGTACAACTGAAAGTGCAGTAAAGAGAACAATGAAGAGTCCAGCTCAACCCAACAAGAGGAAAGAAGGTAGACTCGTCCAGACACAAGGAACTGGAAACAGTGAGAAGATGAACTTCCCATCGAGTTTTCACTACCTATAGCAGGAGAGTAGACTCATCCAACCATGAGAATCTAGACACGGAAAGCACGTGGAATACCCCACGCGTCTTTGCCTCTCCTAGAAGGAGAGTAACCAAACCCAAGAAGTGGGTACTGGAACAAGGTATATACATATCCTTATGCTCAGCAAGAATCCCGAACAACGTCGTAAGGGGATCTCTGTCCCGTAGCTCAGCCCAAGAAAAGTAAGTAGACAACAGTCCCAAAATTAAACACCATCGATGCCCAGCATTCCGCACATCTACCCCAAACTACAAGTCAAGGGGCTCAAACCACCACACCTCGACACTATCCGCTTTGGGCAGCACTGACTCGCCCTCCCAGTTTTAGGTCGCGTCACAAGGACGCGTCTCAGTGGGGGAAAGCACTCCTAGTACTTGAGAGTTCTGGGGGAACGTCAAACCACAACCCGTCACTTCCCCACTGTCGAGAGGTCTTCTCAAAGTCAAGTTGTCACATCACCGACCCGTACAACCAAGGGTCCCACTCCGGTTGTCACGGAGGAATAGCTACAGACTAGCCTGGTAGAATGGACTGAGTCTGAAATGCCAACAAGTTTCCCACTGCCTAGCCCTACTAGAGGTTAATTCATAATAAGATACCAGGTGACCCACTTCCCAGCCCTACTGGAGGGTAAACCATAATACATCATCAGGTGACCCACTGCCCAGCCCTGCTGGAGGGTAGACCTGGAATAAGCCGACGAGTGACCCACTGCCCAACCCCGCTAGAGGGTAAACCCTAATACATCATCAGGTGACCCACTGCCCAGCCCTGCTGGAGGGTAGACCTAGAATAAGCCGACGGGTGAACCACTGCCTAGCCCCGCTGGAGGGTAAACCCTAACAAGTCGACAGGCGACCCACTGCCCAACCCTGCTAGAGGGTAGACCTGGAATAAGCCGACGGGTGACCCACTGCCCAGCCCCGCTGGAGGGTAAACCCTAAAAAGTTGACAGGCGACCCACTGCCCAGCCCTGTTAGAGGGTAGACCTGGAATAAACCGACGGGTGACCCACTGCCCACCCCCGCTGGAGGGTAAACCCTAACAAGTCGGCAGGTGACCCACTGCCCAGCCCTGCTGGAGGGTAGACCACTCGCCAACCGAACACAGAGTGGGTATTGCGCAACCACCCAACTCCAGAACAACTCACCCAAAAGAGGTTCAGTGCATGTTCCATCACTGGGTGTCACTAGCACCGCTACTGGCCGATCCATCGAGAATGAAACCAGGGGGATACCACTCAACCCTACTGGTCAAACAAACGAGCACAAAGCCAGGGGAAAAACTCCACCCTACTAGTCAAACAAACGAGCACAGAGGGACCCTCTACGTCGCGAGAGGTCAAAGTACGCAAAACAGAACATGACACGCACCTGGGGCCCACATGACGTGTGGCCCCAAGTCAACCCCAACCAAGCGCACAAACGTTCTTGGTTACATCCATCCACACATACCTCCCAGCATCCTCACATACTCCCGGAGTATGCCACATCTCCAGCCCAAAGGCTAACATGCACACGGCCCCCAACGTCAACGCGAAGGCGTAAACGTAACAACTCCAACTTTCCACCTCAACGGATGAGGCATGGCCAACCACATCTCTTTAACCATCAACATCACTCTCCTAGGAGTGAATGCGATCACATGCCAAGGGTCCGCTACAAACACGGTAGGACGAACCACCACCGGAGCACCATTCATGCTTCCATATTTAATAAGATCGTGTAAGAGGCTCCGCCCGCCTGAACAGGTCACATCGTTGCAATCCTCGTGGAGAAACACGCGAGATAGACTACTTACTCGCCTCAAACGGATATCCGACGGAAAAGTCGCCAACACGGCCTCATGCCCGAACGAAGTCCCGTGATCCCGAGCCTCGGCCCCGAAAGCAGTCGGGAGCATCGCACCAATGCGATCCCCACGAGAAAGCACGTCAAAAGCACTACTCAAATGATTGCAACGGATATTCGGAGAAAAAGGTGCATTCCTGCGCACCGCACACGAGCGGTGCTTTGTGGGACCCGCAACCCGGTCCTGAAACACAACGAACAGATTGCACTGTTGCGATCCTCTAGAAAAAGCACACAAGATGGACTATTTACTTGTCCAAAATGGTCGCCCGGTGATAGAGATGGAAAATCACCGCCAACGCACAAATGGCCCTCGCGGGGCCCGCACCATCGTGTGGAATTACAGCGGGCAGACTGCGCCAACGCGATGCCCTCGGAAAAACACCCAACATTGACTGCTTGCATGCCCCGAACGGACGTCCGATGAAAAAGTCGATAAATTTTGCACGCAACTCAAAAGACGGGTCGTGGTGGCCACACCTCAACTCCGGCTTCAACATCCGGAACCACACTGGAAAACTCCGGCTCGAAGCCGGGGTTGCAATGCCACTGACGGCGCTCAAAAAGGACGTCGGACGCGTCCGTGCCGTCCAAAACAAGATCCCCCCAGAAAAATTCATGTCCACTTAACAGTCATGCCGCGCCTCCGAGCCCCTCATTTCGGGAATTAAAATTCTCTGAAACCATCTCAAAACATTCCCCTCGACGCGAGGTCCGCGCTGCCGCAGACGGCACGCAAAACGGACGCCCCGTGGATGATTTATCAATATAAACCATTTCCCTAATAATAATAATAATAATAATAATAATAATATTATTATTATTATTATTATTATTATTTTGACCAGACCGGCCGAATGGCCGGTCTTCTTCTTCTTCCCAACAGGACCCGCAAAAGGCGGGTCCTGGTTTCCTTCTTCAACCCCGAGGCGCGACCTCGGGGTCCTCCTCCGCTGACCATGACCGGCCGCCGGAGCGGCCTCGCTTGCTCGCTGCCACCCCGCTGAAGCCCCGCATCGCCGTGCTCCGCTCCACCTGAAGCCAGCGCCCGCGCCAGCCCGCCCTGCTCCGCTCTGCCTGAAGCCAGCGCCGCGCCAGCCCGCCAAGCTGCTCGACCGCGACGCCCCGCAACCGCCTGCTCCGCACAACCTCCGCCCTGCTGTCGTCGCCCCCGGCCTCCTCTGCTCGGCCTCACGCCGCCGCCGCCGTCCGGAGCTTGCGCCGACCGCCATTGCCCACCCCAACCGACCGGAAAAACACCCCGGAATTCACCTGAACTTCGTCGGACAGCCACGGACACCTCAAAGCTCGGAATTTAAAACCGTAAATTGAGTCGGAAAGCTTAGAACGATTCCTAATCGCGTATGGGATTAGCTCGATGATAGGACAGCAATTCAGTGCAAGTATAACGATTGAAGGGATTTGCGGGAATTAAAAAGATAAAAACACAATCCTACCTCGTGGGCGCAGCCCGGAGCTTTGCTGCACGTCCACCCTTGTCGTTGATGCTTCCACCTTGGGCAGGAGAGGATGAAGGAGGAGAGGGGGTTGAGGGTGAGGGGTTTCGCCAGGGGGAAACAAAGGGGAGGAAGGGGGTGAAGGGTGCTTAAATAAGGGAAAAAATTAATTAAAAAGATTTAATTAATTTAACCTCCAAATTAACCTGCATCTGAAACCTTCAACAGAGTCGAGGTTAAGCCTCCCCTAGGCCAAACACCACCTCCCGAACACAACGACGGTCTCGGAATTTTAATCTGAGACCCCATTCAAAATTTAATAAATTTAGCGCCTGAGGCCGCCAAATTACGAAAACGCCCCTGGGGCCATTTTTTACAAACGGCCCGCGCCCGCGAAACTTACACCCCTCCTAGGGATAACGGCACGTTCCAAACTCAACGGTGCCCTCGTTTTTCCAATATGAGACATCTTTTAAGAGATACTCGAGTTTAACCATTAAATGAATTAATTAATTAATTTAATTATCCGTCTAACGTTCCGAAAGCGGGCGGGGGGTCCAAACGTCCCGCGCCGACAAGTTTAATGTCATTACTAGGGTAAAAACCTCATTCCAGACCCATTCGTACACTCAGATATCTGATCCAAATTACCGTTTAGGAGTTATCCCATTTATTTTGCGTTTCCAGTGTGAACGCACTGAAAATTTAATTCCGGTCACTCCGGGGCTCGGAATCGCATGCCGTCTGAAGGCGCTGTTCTAGAATATCATCAAAAATATTCAAAAGTCTTCCGCAGAAAAAACTAGGTTCTTACACCAACCATTTCAAGTACCTTGTGGACAATCTGAGGATTCCTCCTGTTACTCAAGCTTTCAAAACTCAAGTCCAAAATCTCACATATTTCACCATTTGTTAGATAGGTTTATGGAAAACAAGTATGACTTTGAAAAATCCATGTAGTATGGTGGAGATATCATTTCTAATTTTATCAAGATTTTACGGCCTTATCTTCATGTTCGGAGTACTTCCATTGTGGCTCCTGCAGCTGCACCTCTGAGATCTAGTTTTCCTAACTTTACCTCTACCCTAGCCTCCACATATATGTCTGTCAGTCAGGCCCTAAATCAAATTAGGCCTGTAATCTTTGATCAACAGTTTCCTTGGTCTTATACTACCCCTACCTTGTCCCCTTCTATTTTTGAAGGACTCCCTTTACCTTCTCTGCCCACCAGTTCACTCCCTTCCTCTACTTCAACCTCTGCTCCTACAACTTCTTCTTATGATGTTACTACAAAGGGAAAGGAGAAGACCAGCCAGTGATGAAGAACAGTGGCTACTATATTTTGATAGGGGTGTTGTTGCATTTGTTTTTTTTTCTACTGTTTGTAATGACACTCTTCTTTATCTAATGCATTGTGATATTTTATTTACCATTTCTTATTCACTCATTTTGATAATCCCAAAAGGGGGAGAAATATGCCCATTAAAGAAATAATAGATAAATATGTATTTTATATGTACACTAGAGACATATGTATTCTCTCACTCACATGATTTGTGATCATCAAAAGGGGAAGATTGTTGGACTCCTCATGTATTAATCATGTTTGAAATATCACAAATCATCTATATTCTGTAAATCCTATTAATCCTATGTAATCTATCTCAAATCATATGTATAGATGATTAGTATCTTTATGCTTTAAGTAAATCTATCCAAGATCTTAATTGTTATACATTAATTTTGATTACGATACACTATATTTGATTTAATTTATAATGATTTCTTTAATGAATGATTAAGTCTAATCCATTCTATGAATATCACTTCTTAAATATGAATACAGATATTTGGCTAAGTCTGAGACACCATGAGTCTGCCACCAGTTATGTTTTTCTGAAAAAAGACCCAGATAATATGACTAGACACCGCAACTAGACATTGTGACCAAACACTGCAACAAGACACTGTGACCAGACACCACAACCAGACATCGTGACCAGACACTGCAACCAGACACCATGACTAGACACCATGACTAGACATCATGACCATCCAGACACTATGATCATCCAGACACCTTGACCATCCAGACACTGTGACCAAACAATGTGACCATCCAAACATCGTGACCAATCAGAACCTGTTTCAAAGAGACATCGTTTCATGGAGACACCGATTATAGACAAATTGTGACACCGTTTCTTAATTTGTTTTGTTGTTTTTCATTTAATTACTAACAGTAATATTTGAAGACTTTAAATGCACTGACATAATTAATGTTTCTTTGTAGACATGTCACCTGAAATTATGAGGTATGAGGTGTAGAATACATGAAACTTGTTGGCTACAACACATGCACTCGAAGAATAAAAGAGAAGTGCGGCCCAAAAATGAAAAACACACAGAGAGCATAATAACAAAGAATACACGATCTTTCCTGAGAAAATAACTGACACATGCCACTCAACATTCCTAAAGAACACACAAAGCATTCTTGAATCAACAAGCTGGAAACCATAGATCAGAATCGTTGAGAACATCTTCGCATTGTCAATACCACGAAGAACATAAGACAGATCTAGCTGACTTGCAATACTCTGTTTTCCATGAGAGGACTCGATTTCTGCATCTATTTCATCTCAGAATTCTAGATCTGCATATACTAACACTCAGATCACTTCTAAACTTATCTCTATACTTCTGCTCTATTGTGTATTGTTTTCATCTTTTGAGCAGTGTGTGTGTATCTGTATAAAAACACACACTATCTTCTGCATTAAACTGAAGGATACAAGATATCTTTTCTCAAACATCTTTTTACACTTGTGTATACCCACGGATAAGTGTGGAAGAGGTTGTGTGTAACCTGTTGTTCATACCCACAAAGAATTGTGGAAGAGGTCGTGTGACTTGGACAGTCTTGTGTACTATTGTAAAGCCCGATACAAGCTGTGTATCTAGTTTATTTATATAAACTGCTTGGTGTCAGGTGATCACCAAGTGGAGTGGATTAGGTTTTGGCTTGAGACTGAACCACTTGTTTTATATCCATTGTGAGGTCTATTTTAGTTGTCTCTATTTTACTGTTTAATTCAGAATTCACTCAATTTACTTTTATAGTTAATCTTGTAAAGAAGTTATAATTATATTACCTTATTAGAATAGCTTCAAAAGTAATGTTAATAACCAATATTAAGATTACCGAGAATTAATCAATCTTCTAAGAAGTTATTTAAATAGTCAAAATTTCATAACAGTATAACCTTGATTAAATGGGTTGGATTTAACTTTATTGGGGAACCCTTTTAATAATATTTTTTAAAACAGAAATTTTGAATAGATACTCAATTCACCCCCCTCTTGAGTACTCTACTCCGACCAACAGGTGTTGTTTCAGTTAATTATTGGAATTTTTTTGAGTTTTTTTAGTTTTATATAGGGATCTTCATTGTAGTGTGAGGGGTTGTAGAGTAGAGAAAATTGTCTACAGTGTGGGACAATCTGGCTATAGCGAAACCAATTTTAATGCCTCTGCATTTTGAGGTACCGTTGTGGCATGGGCTATATGGTTATGATGTGGAGGATTCTAGTGACCCTTCCTTTATGGGAACTACTATGGCATGAACCTAAGGGTTGTAGCGTAGTGAGTTTTAGAGACACTACCTTTTCAGGAATGGCTACACCATGGATGGGAGGCGACGATGTATCCACTCATGGTGGTTGGGGCCTACGGCGTAGTGGGTTCTCCTGCACTGTGGTGCCTTCCCTCCTTTTCTGAATTTATAGTTGGAGATCGCCGAATCTCCCAGATGAGGTTTTGACTAGACCATTGTAGCATGGTGCTTGTGTTGTGTCGTGTTCTGGCCTTCTTTCAGCCTTGTTGTGTCATGGTCATGGGGGGTTTCGATATGGTGAGTTATTTTCTTGACTTAAAAATCTCAAGGCTCTACATATTTAACCCCAAACTCCTCCATTATATTCTATTTAGTCCCTTTGGATTTTGGGATCCTTATAGAGTCATTCTGGATCTCACAACCTCTTCTCTTGGTGGATCAAAGTCCCAATCAAAGTGACGATCCTATCTAGATAAATTCATATCCTCTTGGCCTTTGATATCTCCTCTTCTCCTAATTTTTTCTTCCTAGAGGCTATGGTGGTATTTTTATTTATTGGATCATGGATGGTTGATGTGTAATTGTGGATATAATATTTCTTCTCACTTATACTGAGACCCCCTCTTCCTTGATTCGATGGTTGCATTAGAGGCAACACATCTTAGATTTTTCATGGGTGGATTTTTGGATATTCCAAGTAAGTGTTTCTATGCTTTTACTTCCTATTTTAATTCATTTTTTCTTGAGAATTCATATACATATATATATTTCATATCTTTGATACATGTTCTATGAATGTTGTCCTTGAATATCCTTGTGAGATATTATTTGATTCTTCTCTTTGATTTGTACATGGTATGGATAGATTTGATCCTAATCTTGATCCCTCTCACCATTCTATAAATTCATGAATTCCATGTTGATTTTGATTTCTTTTCAAAGAGCTTGTAAAATGATTTTTTGATAAAATTGAAGGTCTTAGGCCGGTTTTTATTTATAAAATTAAATGTCTTTATTTCAAATAAATGATTTGATAAATTTAATGATTTCTATATAGTTTCAAATGATTGAGTTGATGAAATGACCAAGATCCCTTTTTGGACGATTTTCCCCTTGTTTTTAAAATGGGTGTTCCTAGGTGATTTGAAATGAGTGATTTTTTCACATGGAAAGAGTGCAAACCCATGTTTTGAAATAAATTCAAGCCTTTAAAAATTTTAAAACTTCATTTGAATGTCTTAGGGGTGTTTTGAAATAAATTCTTGGTTTAAAGTCCTATTTGGAATTTTGACTATGATTTATGAAGTGAAACGAGTATGGATACCCTTTTAAATTTTTATTTGAAGAAAAGGTTATGAATTCAAATTTATGATGCATGATATATCTATTGGCACTTTATGATGACCCTCTCTTATAATAATCCCTTATTGTAACTTGATTGATTCTTGCACTTACCATTGATGGGTGTAGAAAAATGGATTATTCACTTAAGGGAGTTTGGGGGTGAGAGTGAGATATGAACTAAGGGTATTATCCCATGATTTAAATGTTGAGTTCATGAACCCATGATTAAAACATTGAGGTAATGATATCATGATTGATATTAATAAGGTTTCTCTTTTTAATCCTCAAAACTTGATTATCACACTCACCTATTTGACTAGTCATGGGTACCTGGGTAGTTATATGATATGACCTAGATATATGCTTTGCTAGAGGACTCACACCCTATCTAGTGGATACATAGAGAATATGAAAAGTTCAGGATATGGACATGTGACCAGGAAAGAAGGTGTGTGTGGAACTGGTTTTCTTTAGACCCTTGAGACTAGATATAAGCCCGACAATTAGTCGTGATGATTTTTTATTATATTTACTATGTTTGACTAACTATTATATCTTTGTTATACACATGAAATCCTTATACTTTATACATGATACATGATGGTGTTTCCTTGCTTGATTGATTACTTCTTTTGATGATGCACCTTGATTATATCATTGGTTCTTGTATAGCTTGTTCACATCTAGAGCATGTTATTACCTATTTATTGAATTATCTAACTTTATCTTGTGAAATGGTTTTCAAATATTTTCAATAAAAGGTTTTATTTTAAAATGATTAAAAGGAATGTTTTTTCAATTATGGTTTGATAAATGATTTTGAAATGTTTAAACTTATGTTTTAAACCCATATATGTTATAAAATAATTCTTATGGGTTTATTTTCACATTCTGAAATATAAAACCTTGTAATCACTTCATTGTAATCTTCCATTAGCATATTTGAATTACCTTATGAAGTATCTACATAGACTCTTTGGTGAAATCCTATTGGGAACTATAGATCACAATCTACTTGTACTATTTAGTGTTTACAACTTTTATGTTCTTATAGCAGGCGTTTGTGTTCCTATTTTCATCTTGTGGGTTTGTGCTTGGTTGGTTGAGGGAGGGTGACTTGGGACATGGTGGATGGTCATGGACTACCAAGAGACTGGTTTTGGTGGGGTTTTTTCTTTAATTTTTGGTATTGTCTCCTTGTACCCTGAAATGTTTGTATTGATTTATTTATCTGATGTTTCTATAGTATACTTTGATTTTTGCTATCACTCATGGGAAAAATAGTTCCCAAAGGTTATTTTTTGATACCCATGTGCTTTTAATCAACCTTTGGAGATCAATAATTCTCTTAGAGTTAGTGGTTAATTGGATTGTATGCTAGTTTAGATGGTATTTTGGGTTGGTTTATTACAATTCATCTACAAAAAAGTTTTTATCAAATGAGTATCATATTTTTCATTCATTTAATATATTTTTATTAAATGTTTCCCCACAAAAATGATGGCCCCTATTGATCTCATCATACCCATTAGTGGACCAAGATACATATTTCACTAAGCAATGAGTCTAATTTGGTGTTCCTCTCACCACTTAGTTATTTAAATAGGCCATCATCTCAGTCTTATATATAACTCTTAGATAGTTGAGTGGATAACACTTTATCCAATTCATCGTATGGATAAACCTAACTCTATTCTTCTAGTATCCTAACTCTTGAGGTTACTCATCTAAGTTTAACCCAAAGCTCACAATGGGATTTAGTAACCTCACTCTTAGGGTTATCCATTTCCACATTTCCATACAAAAGATACACTAGTGGAAATTTCACTTTTATACATGGGGATATAGCCACAACCAAGCTTGATTGTAGCTATAGGACACCTATATCCATGGTAAACCCCCCAAACTCTAGTCGTATGGGGGCCGAAAAGGACTATGGCCATGATCAACATTGACAATAGGTGGTTCCCGAAAGGGACTATTGTCATGGTTTCTCCAGACCATGGAAATAGGTTTTAAATATGTGTGTGTGTGTGTGTGTATTACATATATATACAAATTAATTGTATATAAGAGTGGTAGAGGTTGTTGATTCATAAATCACAAATGTGGGTTTGAATCCCACTGAGCTATTTTTTTAAACTATAGTCACGAGCATGGTGCTCATGGCTATATTTATCATGTATGTCAGGGATATATTCATGGGAATTTCCCATGGATATAGTCCATACAACCCATGGTAATAGCCCTGAGACTATTACTATGAAAATATCCTCTACAGGATGGTCAACCATGGATATATCCCAATTTTCCACTAGTGATAATCCATGGGCACCCTGCTTTGGCAATCATATTTCTTCCACCAAATCAATATAGTCAAACCATATTGTTGTGTAACTCTTTACACAAACTCATAACTTGTGTTATTAACCCAAATTAAAAGACAACTATATTCATATATATTTAAAATTCAACCTATGTATAAGTTATATTAAACCCTTTCGTGTAAAGGTGTAGAATTATATGAAATCAATAATCTCCAGGAGCCATAAATAGTCAACCCTCAATTTTCTAGAAAAGGCATAAGCCTCCAAACCAATGAGCAGTCCGACCCAAAGTCCCTCTACCCATTGATGTTGTACTCAAGAGATATCTTAATCTCATTATAATTCTAACACCTAATATATATATATATATATATATCATAATTAACTATTTAATACATGCTCATGACTCTATAAAATCCAAAGAAAATATATAATAAAACTAAATCTATTATCATACTTAGTATGTAACTCTTTAGATGCATGTATGATAATTTCTAGAAGTGGTTGAACAACTTTAAACTAAAGCATACACATAAAAATTCATAATATAAAAATTATCTCTATGAATAATGAATAGGGAGTAAAGCTAATAAATGAACAATATAAGTATTTAAACATGAGATAATAATTTATGAACAATTCATAAATATAACTAAAAAAACTTTTTATAATTTATCTATTCATTATGTACAATCCATAATTTTGAATATAAACACTTTATATTCATTTCCTAATATGAACTATTTCATATTATTCATTATGTTTACTTTAAATATATAATATTATATAAAATGTAAAAATATTATATTTAAATTCTATTATGTAAACAATTTTACATTATCTAAATATCACATATTTAATATTATTTAAACATTGATCAAATCAATCATAAAAACTCATTTTTATGTGGTTTAAATAATTTCTCAAATAAGGCCCTTTAATTTGAACAATTCAAATTAACAATTATGAACAGTTTATAATTTTAAATATAAATCTTTTATATTTTTGCCTCAGTTTATAATTTATCAAAAATTTATAAAATTTCCCTTATAGTTTCCAGATAAACATTTTATTTCTAAATTATAAGGTATTCCATATAATTTGGACAATGTATTTAATATTAACAATTAACTGTTGCATATCATGAAATCTTTATTATCACATATTATTCCTCTATGCATGATTAACATTATATAAGTATTAATTTATCTATTAAATTAAGCCATACATGATATTCAAATTGTATAAACAATTTATATATATGAATATTTAAAGGAATAAAAGAATAAATAAACATTTTATTTATTTTCCAAACATGATATATTAATATGAACATTTCATATTTTATTTAGGAATGAAAATATCTTATTTTTTATGCATAAAACTTATCTTTTACAATACATTTATAAATCATAAGTTTTTTATCCAAAATGTTAAATTTATTCGCTTTTGGATTAAATCATATATTATGATTAATATAGGGGATTATCATTCGTAGGTTGGCATATTTAATCCTACATAGGTCAGTTGTATATCTTACATAGGATCTGTCATTATAATTTAACACAGGTTCATGTTTAATCCTACGTAGGTCACCTATACACCTTTAAAAGGTGTTGAAACCATGTGATGATTCATATGAAACTCCCTATCATAAGGTGTGACTTACCACGTGATTATTCATACTTAGGTATTTAAAACTGTGGGATGTTTCTTAAGTGGAAACTGGTTTAACCTAACGCAATATCCTTATGTGAGAGTCAATTCATACCCAATGATAGGGTAAGCTCTAACTATTAGCACATGTTTCCCCTTATGCAGACAGCTTTGATGACTTACGTAGGGACTAATCATAATCAGAAATATCACTTATATCGCTATTAGGGTTAAATGCACTATTTTCTCTCAACTATGGATTTTTTTCATGGCTTGTGATATTTTATATATCATAACTTAATGCATAGACCAAATCTGTGAGTTTTAATATATCATACACTATGATACACACCCATCATACTCAACAAATGAGCTAAAATAGAACAACCATAACATTATGATATGCATGTTCTTTATAAAGTCAGTAGAAAAATATGTTAATTTGAATATGATCATGGCTCTAATACCACTGATTGGTTTTGAAATACCATCACATGATCATCACAGAGGAATAAATCCAATATTTTTCACAATTTATCATCATCGAACCAATATGTAGTATAAATAACAAAAATAATGCAGGCATACCTTTATCATGGAGATCTCAATCTCCATTAAACACGATGGAGTTTGCTTGAGGGATATAACCAACAACATTTGTTGGACTCTTGCCTCCAAAAGGATGACACCGACCATTACAATGCTCATGTACTAGGATCCCCAAACACCAAAGGTGTTCTAAGACCTTCTTTGTGAAGATGAATAGTAAAAAAAAGTGGAATATATAGCTTTGATTATGGCTAGTGAGTAACATACATACATCCACCCACACCAACAGGACGATCCACACCCTTTACATAAGCTCCCTTCATTTAATGAAGGGAGTCGAATGTCAGTTGCCAATGCATTGAAGTTGACATACATTATGATAATGTATGCTCATTGGGGTTTCATAATTGTTGACCACTTCAATGATTATTATATATTTATATATCCATAAATGAATCGTCTTGATGATTCATTACCAAAATAAACTGTGTGTAATAAGAGGAAGTTCCCATGAACTCGATATTGTAAACCCATATTTTCTATATGCATCATAAGAATATCGCAGGCTATGACTTAGGTATATCATACAATATGATATACTTGTTTTTAGTGCATATCAACCAGTATTGATCATGAAAGGTTGTTTTAATGGTCATGCTGTTCATTTATGATTTGTGCATCGATTTCACAGTTATGATAAGACTTGTTTGATCAACCATGCAACTATGTTGAGAGATGTTTGATTGATTTTACAGTTTTGGTAATCAATCAAGAATGTATCTGATGCTAAAATAATCTACATATGGCGAGTGGTTTTCCCATGAAGAGTTTTTTTTCAAAACATGACAAGTTAAATGATATTTTGAGTTAGGAATGAAAAAGTAATTAGAGATCATTGATCAAACATTAGAGATAATGAGTTATTAACCAATATTGTAATTTGGTCATGAGACACTTTACATGAAGTTGGTTGTATACATGATATTCGAGTGCATTAAGAAATGATTAAAACATCATGGTTTAGTCATGAATTCATCTTTCCACAAGAAATTTGTTTAGCTTGATATTGAACAACTATGACGATTCAATGAATTAACGTATTTGAAAGAGTACATTTACATGTGAAATGATATTTAATTTTTTATTTCATTTATAATTTTAGATGAGATTCAAGTTATTTTAATAAAAAATTAGGGGGTATTTTAAAGGAAGAGTATTCATAAAAAAAAGTGAAATTTCATGAAGAACATGATTATTCAATCCACCAACTCATCACCCTAAATTTTATTGTTAGTTCTCACTTATTCTCATATGTACATTTTTTCATATCATTTGACAATGAGTCCAAATCAAGAAGACTCGATAATCCTAAATCTTTATCAAGGGAATGGACTCATGCATCATAGATTTGGACCATTTCTTACAACCAATGTACAACCCAAGTGGATTATAAGTCTTTTTATTGTTTTTTTAAGTCTTTGTTCCTAGATTAGGATATTTTAGAGGTAGTTTGGTCTCTTATTTTCTTTTAGGGATTTATCCTATAAATAGGTTATCTGATGTCATTTCTAATAATATTTTTTCATATTAATCAAATTTTAGAGTGTTTCTCTCCATTTTTGGGTGTTTTTCTTGTGTTATTCTCTAGATCCTCACATAAGGAATCGTTTTTATCTTGTTGCATTGCATCAGTTAATATCAGAGCAAAGTTGTTCCTCATTTTCCATCATTGGATTTCATTTCGGATCTTCTCTCCATGGTTTTTATGGGTTCATCGTGTGACATCCTTGTGATTCCAACCTTTTTGGAATCTTGTGTCTCTGCAACACTTACACATGATGTTCTATCCATTACGTCTAACGATCCCCCGTTGGAGCCCTCCTAATGTGCCTAATCCAACCACGACAATATTCTGGTGGTGGGTTGAACCATTAATTATCTTCATCTAACACCATCTATTCAGTCAGTTGTCCTAACTCCCCGTAGGCCTCCATATCTCAACAAAAAAACAAAAAAATAAAGAAAATAAAAAGGTGTGAAACTTTCAACCAATCCGTATGAAACCCCCTTGGCAACAACCATAAGTTTCACCACAAAATGTGACTTGAGCTATGACATTCTTCACCTTCCAGAAACAATGTTCCCCTCTGTCTAACCTCTAGCATGCCCTTACCACCACTATGTGTTCCCATAGCACCTATGTTCCCAGCTCCCGTGTGATCGACTTCTACACACCAGAACCCATGGGCCTTAGTACCTACATGTTCACCCTCATCATACACACCTAGAACCATTCACAAGACCGAAACCAGTGTACACCCAAGTCATCTACATGTGACCCCCTCCTTGCATGCTCCCCTTTGACGACCAGGCTACACGCCTTACACATGAGTGAAAAATGGGAGACAAAAAAAGTGGGGAAAGAAATGTATAAAAAAAGAAGGTAAAAAATGAAATATAGTGGGAAAAATAGGGGGAATAAAAGGGTTGAGCATCATGCATACCCACCAACGCACCCCTAATGTAAGAAAGGTAGTTAAAATCGAGAGTCTACTTAGACTCGTTTGAGCCTAGTAAACTCGACTCATATACTCGACTTGTAGACACGTAAGAGTCTACACCAATCCGATCTAGTGCCACCATTTGAAACTCCTTTGCATTATCAACCCAAGTTGTAGCATAAATCAATTGAATAAAAAACAATTGGGCATTCATCTCCAATTTTGCAGTAATAATGTTTGGAATTTAAATGAGGAAACAAACACAAAAGGAAAAATTATATGAAATCAAGTGGAACATTTACCAAATAACAAAACAATCCTGATTTACCAAATCAAAAAAGGAAGCAAACCCGACAAAAAACAGCAATTGGAATTAGGTGCAATTAAAATCGCACCAATTAAATTTAAAATCAAAAATTAAAATCGATATAGAACAAAATTTCATATCAATTCAGGCATGCCCCAATAAAAAATCATATAAAGATGGAAATTGAGAGCTTACGGCAAAACTCAGGCACCCTATCTGACCCACAAAACTCACGGAAAAACTCACTTTGATCTTTTTCGGTGTTGACGGAGGTTCAGGAAATGCAGCACAGGGGAAGGGGTTTGTTCCGTATGAGACTTCGCTGGAGGAGCAGACCACCAGAGGTGGGAAACGTGGAGCGGAGGAGGAAGAAATCTGAAATCACACCAGAGGTGGGCAGCGCAGAGTGAAGGAGTAATAAATCTAAAATCGCATCTGAATTCGCAGCACAGATGGGCAGCGGTGAGCGGAGGAGGAATAAATCTGAAGTCAAACCCTAGGCAGGTGTGCGATGTCGGATTGATTAAATCATCCACATATTTTTTATTCAAAAACACACACTGTTTCTTAACTTGTTGGATGCGGAGAGTCTGTGTGCATCCACGAGTGTATTGCGAGTCTCTGTTTTGAAAGACGATTTTACCGAAAATCGATTCCTCCAGCGAGCTAAATCGGTGGGGATGAGAG
Organism: Viscum album; assembly: GCA_963277665.1. NCBI lineage: Eukaryota > Viridiplantae > Streptophyta > Magnoliopsida > Santalales > Viscaceae > Viscum > Viscum album. Next base: position 657,163,230 of record OY728128.1, on the reverse strand, counting down.
AAACTGTGAACTCATACGAGTCTACGGGTTATCTCGTGATTTTAACTACCATGGATGCAAGCATCTTATCCTGCATGCTAGAATTTGGGTTAGAAACCTTGCCTGAGGAACAAGTCCATCACATGAAAAACAGGCCTGCAATATCTACCTTAGTTATCATGGCCAAAAATGATGAAATTAAGGAATATATCTCTCTCTTGAATCAGGCCAGGAAAATCATGTTGAAATAACTCTGCTAACAACAGAACTAATCTTGAGAGCAGCATGAGACGGTATTAGAGGCACTGAGAGACCTTCGCGTCATGCATGTGCCATGAACTCGGGTTCCAACTATGCACCCCACTATGTTATTGTTAACCTTGTTTATGATGGGGTTGTCCGCATTCCCTCAACATAGATGATAGTGGATTCAGACTCCGACATGAAAGGTGAAGAATTCATGAATGTAAAGATCATGATGTAGGTGATGCATGAGGACCGAGTTCTTATCCTCGATTCCCTTCATGAAGTTGCTTCTCACATGCCAATGGTTGGAGATACTTACCTCATGTCACCAACCGAAGACCCTACTCGTACTTCATCAAGAAAAGATACTGGTTATATTCTACTGACTCCTTAGAATATATCATGACTCTAGTCAAAGACTTAGCATATTGTTGTTCATATTCGGCTCCTCATGATTAAAGCGGGCTTTGAGCCAGCGACAAAAGGAGATGGTCGCCTAAATGACACCAATGCTGATTGGGAAAACCTATCGAACCTGGAGAAGATGAAATGAGGAATTTTGAAGTAATGGATATTAAATGAATACAAGATCTCAGACCCGAGCTCTAGCCATCAATGAAAGTATTTCATCCCAATGGAGCACATGAACCAACAACTAGCATGGAACAAGGGTCGGAGGTTCCACATCAATGGTTACAATGAGATTCCTTCAAGCTTACCACCACTACAAAGCATGGATCAACAAGCATTTACCTTTTAACCAAATGATAATCTTTATCCAATGAGACTCGAGAGAAAGTCCTTTCTAAGTAGGTAAGGATATTGTAGCACAGATTCAAGCTTCTTCCTACAATCAGTGCAGTTCCCATGTGGCTTTTAAGTCTATTATTTTCTTAATTGTTGTCTTTGTTCCTAGCTTAGGATATCTTAGGGGTATTTTGGTCTTTTATTATTTATGATTTTAGTCTATATATTGTTTTGTGTCTATCTCACTATACTACATCACTTTGATTATTTTTTAGATAGAAGATGAACCAAATAAATCTTGGTATTTTTTATTAAAAGGTGAACCAAGTAACACTAGAATCAAAATATGATAATATGATGGTGAAAGTTGATGAGATTAAAAAATTTTACAGCACCAAATAATTTATTCGGTTTTAAATTTACAATTTATGAAATTAATTTCAATTAATGTTTTGTCCTAATATAATGTTAATCGATGAATCCAAAAAAATAAATTTATTCACCAGTAGGCCTAAAAAATGTGCACATGCATAAATTATATTTTTCCAAAAAATACATCATACATATACGTTTCATTTAAAAAGATATAAAATTTAAATATATAAACTAATATATATATATATGTATATATTTAAAATATTTAAAATTTAAATATACACACATTTTAAAAATATATATATTTTTTGAAAAATAAGTTACTACTAAACCTCATACAAATTTACAAACATAAGATGCCATATAAGTTTTTATTTTGAAATATGAATATGATCAAAAAACATAATCTATAAAATTATATAAATATGAATATATAAAGATACCTTCTGATAAATATTTATGTAAAAATTATAGATTCGCATAATTTTTTGAATAAATACATATTCTCTAATAAATACATATTTCTATAACAAATATATATGTGAACAAATATAATAAAATAATATGTGATAAAGGTGTTCACATTATATTTTTCACTAAAGATGGAGCTTAAATTTTCCTTTTACCCTTAATTTTAGTGAAAAAATCTCCACAATTTTGACATTTTCAAAAGAATTACATCATTTCTGGAATCTCAAGAATATTTTGGATTTAATTGTAAAAATGGTTTAATTCATGATCTTTATATGTTTTTATACATTTTTTAATTATTAGAATAAAGCTTATATTTAATTTTAAAGGTCTTGATAATTTCCCCAAATATCAAGAGTTCGTTTTTGAAAGATCATAGAATTCCAAAGCTGAAATAAAGAAGTCTAGAAATTCTACAGAACCATGTATGGGGATTCAACTACATGATCATCCACATATAAAAATGAACAACATGAGGGAGTTTGACTTGACGAATGAAAATACAACCATGTATGGGAATTTATCTAATTTTCATCTACATATGAGGATTTGTACGTGCACAAATTGGCTATGTCATCATCCACGTATGGGATTGTTAGATACGTAAGCAGAAATTACAGCTACACGAGTCCTTTACACTAGCAAATGGAGAATCACTTGTTCCTCAAGTCGAGGATTTGGGGTTCCACATTAGCATTCATGCACCTTATCAAATTCATCCAAGTGGAATATATTAAATCAAATTATTCGGGCCTCATGGAGAATCACTTGGTTGAAAGAATTAAACGTGCACCAAATTTTATGGAGATTTGAAGACTGTGAAGATTATGGGAAATGTTCAAAATTGGAAGACTGTGAGGATATTAGTAGTTTAACCAAAGTTAAAGGAAGGAGACTTTTTTAATGTGACATTGTGGGTATTTAAATGAGGGAGAAAGCTAATTGCGGGGAGGTTTTTTATTCCTTGGTTGTTGCACATGCACATTACTACACCGCTTCTGAAAAGGGCTAAAAGTGTAGAAAATTCATGGGAGTTAATTGATCCATGTAAGGAAAAACTCCTAAGTGAATGTGGATAGTGAAGATCCAATGTCACGACCCAACCCATACTGGGGCTCGAGTCGCAACTACCCCAAGCCCACCTCCATAGGTCAGGGGCTCGCGACTAGCACCGAAGTCGAAACAAACTAGGGGAGGTCTTTGCCTAAGAAACTGTACACACACACACATCCAACTCGATGAAAAAGTGCATAAGGAAATGAATAAAAGATGAAACACTACTATAAATGAATCAAACATGAATGAACCACTAAACAGTACAACTATAGTAGAGTAAACTGAAAGGGGGGAGAGGGAAAAATACACACCCAACTAGAAAAGTGCCACAACCCAATAAGAGTTGAAAAAGTAAAACAGCTGGGAGAGTCCTGCTCCTGAATTCTAAGCTATGACCACTGCACATGGTCTAAGAAACTGTATCCCTATGCTCCTATAATATCACGATCAACCTGTTTGTCGTCTGTAAGGGAACACCAAGTGCGGAAAAAGACCAGGCAGGGGTGGGTATAAATGTCACGACCCGTCCTCAGGGCCCGTGCCGTGACTACCCCAAGCCCGCCTTCCATAGGCCAGGGGCTGGCGACTAGCACCAAAGGCGTAAAACTCGGTATCTGGGAAGGCATTGCCTTTATAAAACATAAACACATCCAACCAGAGTAAAAGCGGAAGTAATACATTAAGTATAAAAGAAAGTGCTGAAAAGTAAATGGGCCAGAATAAAAACCCAACTGAGAAGTACAGCTACAACTGAACGAAATTACAACAGAAAAGACAAATAGCTGGAAGATAGAAGCAGCTCCTGGGTCATCCACCTTGGATCCTACCTGAAGGGTAGGTACAGATAGCCTCCTCAATGCTCTCACCCGCCAACCTCCTCCGAGTACCGTCTCGTTGTGAAGTCCACCTCCAGGTACTGACTCGTCGTGAGGTACATCTTCGGGTACTGACTCGTTGTGAGGTCCACCTCCGGGTACCGTCCAGTCCTCGTACACTTGATCTAAGTCAGCGTTGTCCTCCGTCTGCATCCAACACAACGAGGTGCGGGCATAGCCCGTGCAGGGGTGAGTATACGATACTCAGTAGGGATCCTGATACCCTCAGGGTCTCACTAAATCCATCAAGGATAATCACAAAGAAAGTTCTCAACAGATAACCCTTACTTAGGTATAAGCTCATACTTATACCTAAGTTATCAAGTAACCCATCTCAACCACGAGGTATCACGCAGATATGAAGTCAAAGGATAACCACTACTTAGGTATATGCTCATACATATACGTAAGTTATCAAGTAACTCATCTCAATCATGAGGAAAACACAATGGTCATTGACTCAACTCAAACCAGGATTTTCATTAATGATATCGAAACCACAACTGCTGAAGAGCTCCTCCTCTATCGAGTACAATGATCCTGTCGCGACTCTGAGGCACTGCTCACTAACCTTAGACTACTGAGGTACTCCTCCTGTCGAGTACCGCGGGTCTACCACCTCACAAAGTAGTGCTCCCCGCCATGAGTCTGCCACCTCACACGGTAGTGCTCCCCCTCAGAGCCTACAAAGATACTCCTCCTGTCGAGTATCGCGGGTCTGCCACCCAAACACAGTAGTGGTCCCCACCGTGGGTCTGCCACCCAAACACAGTAGTGCTCCCCACTGGGCTATACAAGTCACTCCGACTCCAATCGGATAAGCAGTCATCGGGTCTCAGCCAGTTACAAGGTCTCCGTACTCCGTATGCTCGTCTCCGGGAGGGTCCGCTCCACGATCAACTGGTCGATACTTCCAAGTGTCAGGTAATATCACGTGGAAGTATCTTAAAGTACCATCACGTCAAAGGGGTCTCAATGAAACAGATGACGCATCTATCGGACGCCCGGTCTGTGAGTTATTAGCCTTTTAGTCCCAGGGGCCCTGTTGGTTTCGTATATGAACCAACCCGGCCGTATCTCAACTGTATCCTGAACTCTCATAGGGTATACTCAAAAGGATCGTTTCTCAACGAGATTACCAACGTTGCTGACGGTTCGTCAAACGGACGTCCGGTCTGAAAGTTATTAGCTTTTCCGTTCCAGGGGCCCGGTTGGATTTCGTGTACAATCCAACTCGGCCAAACTCCAACCGTTTCCAAACCTCGGGTGAAGTATCCCAAAAGAACCGTCTCAATAAGAGGAATCCAACAAAGTAGACGGCACGTCAATCGGACGTCCAGAACTCAAGTTATAACCGTTTATGCTCCGAGGGCCCGGTTGGTTTCAGGTTCGAACCATCTCAGCCGTACCCAAACTTTACCGAAAGCTTGAGTGTAATATACCGTAACGACCGTCTCGATCCAAGTAATCCTACGCAACTGACGGTGTGTCGATTAGAGTCTCGAAGCTCAAGATATGTCCGTTTAACTGAAAACGGTCCGAAAATAGGGGATTTGGGCCCGGTCCGACCCGGCCCAATACCCCCTGGGTCGGCCCGAACTAGGTCGACCCGACACGGGTCCGGGTCCGGCCCGGTTGGGCGCGGCCCAGCCCGGCTGGCGCGGCCCGACCCAGCTGGCGCGGCCCGGCCCGGCGCTGGCGGCCCGGCTCAGCCGGTTGAGGCTCAGCCAACGTGGCCGAGCGGACGCGGAGCGGGGGGCGCTGTTCCCCCCGGTTGACAGAGAATCGGCACAGTATTGAAGTTGTGCCTCTTAAATCCGGAACGGCTTTTCCGTTCTGGTTCAGCTCCTGCCGTCGCGGCTCAGCCGCGACAGTCTTCTCCAGCGGCGCGCCGCCGCCGCTTTCCACAGACCACCGGACGCGCACCGGTGGTCCGTTTCGCCCGCCGTCTATGCCTAAGGTCACTACGGAACCCGAACTTCACTGCGGAGACTTCAAAACACCATTGCGGCCCGTTTTATCATCGCCCTCCAATCCGCACATCAACAAACAATCTGCGGAGGGTCGGGGCTTGTTCGTTAGCCCATGCCCTCTGCGTTAGAGATTTTCAACCAGGATCAAACTCAAATTCATTCCCGAAAATTAACCCCGCAACCAACCCGCATGAACGAACGATCCACGGATCAACCGAGCAAAGGTTGGTCCGTTCTCGTCGTTCTTTTCTCAAAAGATAAAGAGAATATCAAATAAAATTCCCCTACCTTGAGAAAGATCTGTGGTAGCCGAGCATCGTGGATGATGGTAATGCGAAAGGGGGGTCGTCAGTTCGTTGACGTCGATGCAAGGGATGAGATAAAGGTGACAACGGTCGTTAGCAAGTTCCCCATGTCGGTGTCTCCTCCCTTGTCGCGGAGGAAGAAGAGAATGGAGATCCGTTCTTCGTTCTAAGATGAAGAACTTCAACAAAGGAGGAAACCACTTCGTCTTCTCCAAATGTTCTCTCCCAATCCCCACACAATAAGGCATCTCAATTAAAATAAGGCCATACCTTATTTTAATTAAGCCTGTCATGCATTTCAAAATTCATAAATCAAAACCCTTAATTAATTAAAGGTAAGTTTGTTTAATTAATAAGAGGTAGGTTGGCAACATTAATGGTGTGAGGGAGGGAGAGGAAAGGTTACTCAAATAAAGACGAGTTAACAAAATTAAAGAGGGATTAAGGAGTTATACATTTAAACACAAGGAGTGTTAAATGAGGGGGGTTCATGGGAGTTAAAGGGAAGGTGAAGGGTTGGGGTTTCGTGCGGACCCCACCACCCTTGGTCATACCCTCTCAAGGGAAGTTAGGTGGGGTGTGGCCCCACCTCCAACTTCTCTATGGAGAAATTTACTTCCACTTAAAATAAATTGTAACACTGCAATTTATTTAAGACTTATCGAATCCCCAAAAATTAACTACCTCATGCGACAAAACGCAACTACGCTTAAGGTCCCCTTAAGAAATTATCGGCGCTGCGAGTTCAATGGTGCCCTCGGATTTTAATTCCGAGCACCGGTTCAAAATATAGAAAACTCCGCTCGTTCGTTCACTGAACGTACCCAAGCTAAACTTTGGAAATTGATTCCGGGCACACCGGGCCTCATAATCAAGTGTCGTCAGAAGCCACAGACTCGTAAAATTCCAAAGAATTAAGAAAAAAAATTCCTTGAAATTTCTGGGTCTTTACAATAAAGATACTCAATAGGATTTCCTAAAGGCTTGAGGGAGCAGTAAGAGAGGTACTGAAGAGGGGAGTAGTAAGAGATATAATAGAAGAATACTAGTAGAAGGAATAAGGTGTGGTAAAAAGTGAACAGAAGAGTACAACTCCACCCAACAATAGATATGGTCGCTCAAAGAAACCCAAACGAGGGAGTAAGGGGATCTCCATCTCAAAATCTCATCCCAAGAAAGTGAATAGCCAACAATTTCAAGGTAACTACCATCTATGATGTCCTAAATCTCGTCGCAACTACCTAAGAGGCACAAGTCAAAGGGGCTCAAGTCACCACATCTCGATACAGTCTGCTTTGGGTGGCACTGACTCGCTCATACAGTTTTGGGTCGCGTCACAAGGACACGCCTCGGTGGGGAAAGCGCCTCACTTTCTCATGAGTCCTTAGGTGAGCCAAACTACTCCTCATCATTGTGTTGCATAGACGAGGGTCCTACTTTGGTAGTCATCGAGGAACACCACTTCCCTGCCCCGTTGGAGGGTAAACTCGGCACAATTGTCGGGGAACGCCACTAAACAGCCTAGCTGGAGGGTAAGCCTGATACTGGTGTCAGGGAATGTCACTGCCCAGTCCAGCTAGAGGGTAATCCCGGTACTGTCATCGGAGAATGTCACTGCCTAGGTTAGCTGGAGGGTAAGATCGGTACTGTCGTCGGGGAACGCCGCTGCCCAGCCCAGCTGGAGGGTAAGCATGGTACTGTCATCGGGGAACGCCACTCCCCAGCCCAGCTAGAGGGTAAGCCTGATACTACCGTCAAGGAATGCCACTACCCAGCCTAGCTAAATAGAAATCCTTGTACTACTCTGGCCATCCCTGCTGGAAGGTGCCTCTTAGAAAAGCGTTAAGAAACTCTGATCATCCCTGCTAGATAGTACCTCTCAAAAAAACATCAAGGAACTCTGATCATTCCTACTGGATGGTACCTCTCAGAAAATAATTGAGGAACTCTGATCATTCCTGCTGGATGGTACCTCTTGGAAAAGCACCACTACAGTCATCGGGTGCCATCCTAGATAGGTGTCACACCAGGAACATTTAAACGTATCTCTTCATACATCTTCTCCACTCTCATGAGTCTAAAATTGACCCAAGCTGTGGGTTCTCTTAAAACACGTCAAAAGGATCTTCCATCAGTATTCCTTTCATGTTTCCACATTTAATGAGATCACGAAAAAGGATCTTCATATTCAAACAGATCACACCATTGTGATCCTTAAAGAAAAACATGTGAGGTAGACTATTCACTCGCCCTAATCAGACTCCCGATGGAAAAGTTGCACGACACTGCATTCCGCTTGAAATATGTCCCATGGGACCCATGCCTCGGTCTCTAAAAAATTATATGGATTGCGCTGTTACGATCCTCTCATAAAAACACATGGGATCGACTACTCATTCACCCAAAATGGATACCCGGTGAAAAATCTGCATTCCACCATAACGTGCACGAACCGGGCCTCATGGGGCCCACAACTCAATCTTAATTTAAACACCTGAAATTGGTCTTAAAAATTTTTCCTCAATGTCAGGATCACAACGCCACTGACGGCTCTCCAATCCGATGTCGTATGGTAGAGTTACGACCGATGCAAGACTCTGCAACAATAATATTATTATTATTGTTGGGCATTTCATGGGCCCGAGCTACGAATCATAATTTAGTATTCAATATTGGACTTGAATCGACCATCTTAAAGATAGGTTCACGTTGCCTCTGATGGCACCTCAATTGGACGTTCCACGCAGGAGTTATGACGGGTCGAAGATTTAATAATAATATTAAATTTATAAATTCTCAAGCATTTTGTGGGCCCAGGTTGCGGGTCAGATAATTTTTTTTTAAGTGGTCCTAAAAAGACTGTATCGTCGACAGGGTCACGCCGCTGGTGACGCCTCGTGAATTGGACTTCGCACGAGGGAGTTACGAGGGTTAAAATAAATAATAATAATAATAATAATAATAATAATAATAATAATAATAATATTATTATTATTATTATTATTATTATTATTATTATTTTATTTTTATTTTTTTCCCTTTTTGTTTTACCCTCCCCCTAGGGTTTCCCCATGCCCCCTTGTTCCTCATGCGGCCATCGCGCCTGCACCGCCTGGACGTCGCCCTCATGCCTCACCAGCCGTCGACCTCCACCCACTGCACCATCCCACCATCCACTGGACTTGATGTCCCCCTTTTTTGCTCGCCTTTCAACCTCACACCATCCACCCCATTGTTTCGGTCCTCCCTCATTGGCCTCGTACCCGTAGCCTCCAACCGCACTCCCGACTCCCACCTCTGCCACCTCACGCAGCAGCTCTGCATGACAACTGACCTCCACCTACGTCAGTTGTCTACCGCCTCGGCCTGCCCTGTCCGATCTACCTCGTCAGATGCCCACTGGAACCACGTCGGATCGCCGTCGTCGCATGCTGCCTTGGACTCGCCGAAACCCTCACTGTGGAATCCTTCTGCATGCCATTCCATCTTCGATCTAACTCGGAATGAAGAGACAAAAAACGATCTACAATCCTCATGTTTAGATCTCTATGTCCATATGCCATGCTCAATGAAACATTGAATTTTTGATGCCCTTAATTATTGGGGGTCGAAGAACGCGTGAATAATGAATAAGAAAATAACATGGTCTAAGTGTGGAACAATGGTCGTGTCTGTTTGACCATTGTTGTTGAGAATTAAAAACATGAGGAATTGACAAATAGATAATTATCATACTTCAAGAATTTAAATTTTAATATAAACAAAAAGAAATTGATTCAACCGATTGTTTTTTGATCCGCAAATTAATTCATTCTTTTAATTCACCTTCGTCATGAAAATTCAACCGGGGTAAGGAATCTACAAAGATAAGTCCTACCTCAGGTTTGGATCGATCATTGTTGAATAACACGCCTGTTGATGGAGGAGGATGATTTAACCCGTTCATTGTCATTCGATCCTCCATGAGCCAAGGGTTCTCCGTTCTTCATTCGTTGTTCTTCGTCAGGGATGAGTTCTTCCAAAGAATGTTTATGCTCTTACTGGCGAATTGCAGGGATTATGAGGCCAAACCCCTATAGGCTCATATTTTTAACCTTTGATTTGGTTAAAAAAGATTTAATCAATTAAATAATTGATTATTTAATCACTCATCCCTGATGGCGCCTAAGTCGAACTCCCGACACTGACAAAGGTTATACCCCTCCTAGGGTAAAGCCTACATTCTCAACTCAACGGTGGTCTCAGATTTCTTATTTGATCCCCCATCTGGGAGTTATTCGGGTTTGAGCCATTAAATGAATAAATTAATAATTTAATTCATCCATTTAACATAACGTCAATGAGCGAGGGGTCTGAACGTCCCACACTGACTCATTTTATGTCACTCCTAAGGTAAACACCACGTTCTGGACCCAACCATGACCTTGGATTTCTGATCTGATCAATTGTTTAATAGATATCTTATTTTATTTAGTTAACCATGTGTGCATAATATAAAAACAATTAATATTTTTATAAAATTAATTCTAGGCACACCGGACCTCAGAAATGCACATCGTCTCAGTGTCCTGCTCTGGAATGATATTAAAAAATATTCCAAAGTCTTATTAGGAAAAAAATGGGTCTCTGCATTATTCCCTCATTCAATATTTTCATCCTCAAAAGACAAAACTAGGAAAACCACTCGGGATACCGAGCCCACACTTATCTCTCCCGCTCCCAGGAAAACTCTTGGACATTTATATATTGTCACAGCATGCAAACCAAAGGGATGGTATGTCCTCATAAGTTTTTCCCCTAGAACAGAGTCTCGTGATTCCCTCCTTTAGAATATCCATATGGTGAAACACCCAATGATATCTAGTCACGCAGGATTTCACAGTTGGTGCATCACAACCGAGACTCCCTTACATTCTCAAGAAGAGAAGGAGTCAACATCATTGACTGAAGAAAATTTGTGCCCTACTGCTCCACCGGGGTCAGCTGTAGGGAAGTTAACTGCTCTAAAGCTTCATGCACTTCCCGCTAAGGGCACCTACTACACGACCACGCCTTGAGTGCACATGTCAGAGGGACTCTTCCACCATGGTTATGTTGCATTGTTTGGGCCCCATATGACCACATGCTTGAGACCGATCATGAGAAGATCTTCTATTCCAATATATTTTCGACTGACGTCTACTAGCTGCGGCTGACATCTCAGCTCTGTTGTGCCCTCTTCCATAAGCAACTGCATGGCGTGACATGAATCTTTTTGTCACTAGTGCATGCTCCAACACCTCGGCATGGGTGGGGATGCACAAGGGCACTATGATGGCATAGATATCTCTACGGGGTCCCTGCTTGAACTTCAGTTCACAAAAATATCCGCCGTGGATCATGTCTAGAGAGTAGCATACAAGGTATGTGAATTGATTCACGTACTCAGTCACTATCATCCCTCCCTAATGAAACTAAAGGATCTCCTGAATCTGAATGGAGTGCAAGAAGGAGGGGTAGTACTCCTCACAAAACAGCTACTAGAAGTCATCCCACGAGAGCGCTGACTCATCGTGTATCTGAGTAACCAAGCTCTGCCATCTCACAGCTACTCCGTGGAAAAGTCTGGTTTCCAAAGTCATCATTTGATCTTTCGATGTCCGTACAAGCCTGAAGAGGTGGACCACCGACTCTAGCCAAACCTCTATTGTTCGAGGTTCTGGATCACTACAGAACCTCAGTGGTCTCTGGTGCTGAAACTTGCGAAGTGCGCTCAGCCTGCGAACATCCTCATCCCGCTCTGTTGGGACTGTCTTCTGCTCAACAGGTTGGGGTGCTTCTTCCTACCCACTTGGAGGAAATGGATCACATGATGGGTCCTAAACTGAGGTCTCGTTGCTCATAGAATCGTCTTCACAAAATGGAGCTATTATCATGGTTGGCTATCATCAGGGAGACATATTGAATATTATCAAGGAGTACCGCAGTCGGATGAGCATATATATATACATCAACGGAAGTGGGGATCTAACTCAAGAAGGGAAGTCAAAGACTCAATTCTATATGATGCATGTACCATTTTTCCCTGCAACAGGTGTATCGGGGTGCCGAGTTGACAAGCGGGTAATCAGGGTCCTAATGAATGGATACGTCGGTCGCCCATACCATCACTAGACTCCCTGGCCTGAGATCCGCTCTCGAGACACTTCGATGCTTTTTCCCTAAACCCAACCAAGACCTTTTTAGGGAAATGTCCAAACAACGTCCCAAGGGTTGAACCAACTCTGAAACAACTTTTTCATAACCCGACCTATACTGGGGCTTGAGCCGCAACTACCCCAAGACTGCCTCCATAGGCCAAGGGCTGGCAACTAGCACTGAAGGTACCACAAACTAGGGGAGGCCTTTTCCTAAGAAACAGTACACACACACAGCTAAATCAATGAAAAAGTGCAGAGGGAAAGGAACAAAAGATGAAACACTACTATAAATGAACCAAACATTCATGAACCACTAAACGGTACACGTAAAGTAGAGAAAATAGAAAGGGTAAAGAGGGAAAAATACACACCCAACTAAAAAAGTTCCACAACCCAACAACAGGTGAAAGTTTAAAATAGTTGGGAGAGTCTCACTCCTGAATTCCAAGCTACGACCACCTTACATGGTCTAAGCACCTATATCCCTATGCTCCTATGATATCACGATCAACCTGTCCATCGTCTGCAAGGGTACACCAAGTTCGGGAAAAGCCCAAGCAGGGGTGAGTATAAAAGATACTCAGTAGGATGCCCTGAAGGCTCGAGGGAGCAGCAAGAGAGGTACTATAGAGGGGATTAGTAATATATATAATAAAAGAAAACCAGTAGAAGGAACAAGGTATATTCTAAAGTGAACATAAGAGTACAGCTCCACCCAATAATAGATATGCTCGCTCAAATAAAACCAAACAAGCGAGTAAGGGGATATCTATCTCAAAAGATCAGCCTAAGAAAGTGAGTATCCAATAGTTTCAAGGTAACTATCATCTATGATGTTCTTCATCTCTTCGCAACTACCTAGGAGGCAAAAGTCAAAGGGGCTCAAGTCACCACACCTCGATACTGTCCGCTTTGGGTGACACTGACTCGCCTGCACAGTTTTGGGTCACGTCACAAGGATGCATCACGATGGGAAAAGCACCCCTCTTTCTCATGAGTCCTTAGGTAAGACAAACTGCTCCTTTTCACTGTGATGCACACATGAGGGTCATGCTCTAGTAGTCATCTAGGAACACCGCTTCCCAGCCCCGCTAGAGGGTAAAATCGGTATGATCGTTAGGGAACGCCACTGCCCAGCCCAACTGGAGGGTAAACTCGATACTATCATTGGGGAACACCACTGCCCAGTCCATCTAGAGGGTAAGCACAGTACTGTCATCGGGGAACACCACTCCCTAGTCCAGCTGGAGGGTAAGCCCGTTACTGTCATTGGGGAATGCCACTACCCATCCTAGCAGTAGGGTAAGCCCGATACTATCATCGGGGAACGTCACTACCTAGCCCAGCTAGAGGGTAAGTCTGGTACTGTCATCAGGGAACACCACTTCCCAACCCAGCTGAAGGGTAAGCCCAGTACTATCATTGGGGAATTCCATTGCCCATCCCAGCTAGAGGGTAAGTGTGGTACTTCTTTGGCCATCCCTGTTAGAATGTGCCTCTCAGAAAAGCATCGAGGAACTCTGATCATCCCTGTTGGATGGTACCTCTCAAAAAAACATCGAGGAACTCTGATCATTCATGATGGATGGTACCTCTCGAAAAATCATCGAGGAACTGTGATCATTCCTGATGGATGTTACCTCTAAGAAAAGCACCACTGCATTCATCAGGTACCACCTCAGATAGGCGTCACACCTGGAACATTTGAACGTATCTCTTCATACATATTCTCCACTCTCACGAGAGTCTAAAATTGAACCAAGTTGTGGTTTCTCTTCAAACATGTCAAAAGGATATTCTATCGGTATTCCTTTCATGTTTCCAAATTTAATGAGATCACGAAAAAGGATCTGAATATTCAAATGGATCACACCGTTGTGATCCTTGAGGAAAAACATGCGAGGTAGACTATTCACTCACCCCAATCGGACCCCGGAGGGAAAATTTGCACGACACCTCATCCCGCTTGAAAGACATCCCATGGGACCCATTCCTCAGTCTTGAAACAAATTATATGGATCGCACCGTTGCGATCCCCTCAGAAAAACACACGGGATCGACTACTCGTTCGCCCAAAACAGATACCCGGTGAAAAGGTCGCATTCCATGGTAACACGCGCAAACTGGGCCTCATGGGGCCCACACCTCGATCTTAATTTAAACACCTAAAATTGCTCTTAAAATTTCTCATCAATGTCAGGATCACAACACCGCTGACGTCTCTCCAATTCGATGTCGTATGGGAGAGTTACGATCAATGCAAGACTCCGTAATAATAATATTATTGTTGTTGTTGGGAATTTTGTGGACCCAAGATATGAATCAGAATTTAGTATTCAATATTGTACTTGAATCGACCGTTATAAAGACAGGGTCATGTTTCCTCTGATAGCGCGTCAATTGAACATTGCACGCAGAAGTTATGGCGGGTCGAAGATTTAATAATAATATTAAATCTATAAATTCTCAGGCGTTTTGTGGGCCTAGGTTTCGGGTCGGATAAAATTGTTCAAAGTAGTCCTAAAAATACCGTATCATTGACAAGGTCACACCGCTGCTGACGGCTCGTGAATTGGACTTCGCACGAGGGAGTTACGAGGGTTTAAATAAATAAATAATTATAATTATAATATTATTATTATCATCATCATCATCATCATCATTATTATTTTGTTTTTATTTTTTTCCCTTTTTTTTACCCTCCCCCAAGGGTTTTTTCGTGCCCCCATCTTCCTCACGTGGTCGTCATGCCTGCACTGCCTAGACGCCGCCCTCCGACCTCGCCTGTCACCGGCCTCCACCCACTACAATGTCCCTCCGTCCATCGTCCCTACTGGCCCCCGCCGTCACTCACCCAGAACCGCCTTGCCACCTCACACCGATCACCCCGATGTCGCGGTCCTCCCTCACCGGTCTCGTATCCGTGGCCTCCACCCACACCACCGACTCCCAGCTCTGCCACCTCACGCAGCTGCTCTGCATGACCCGCATCTGCGACCTTTGCATGCCTCAGTCGTCGGCCACCTTTGTAACACCCTGAGATTTTATGAGATATATTATTTTAATCTCTTTTATGTATTGTGTTTTACGCTGCACCAAGATTAGCTTGCGCTATACGCAGCATTGTATTGGCTTGCATTATACGCAACACTATTCTTGGCTTGTGTTACACACAATTTCAAGTTCTTTTGATAGAATTCATTTCACGCAACATTGAGTCTAGATTTTGTTTGATGTATAAAAGAACTATGTTTGGATTATGTTATACTCAACATCAAAGGAAGAGTGCACTACACGCAACACTGACTTGGCTTGCGTTACACACAAGAGTGACCTTCCTCAATAGCTTGCGTTGTACGGAATACCGAGTTTCACTAAACAATGATATGTTGTTAAAATATTATTATTTAATAGGATATAAACTAGCCATTATGAATAGTATTAACCACATTTTGAATTTTATATAACATTAAAATTCATCTTATATATTTTCTAGAACATGATTTAAGAACAAAATCAATTTTTTCAGATAAAAGTACTTTTTCAAAAAATATCATTTTACCGCCTTTTGATGGAACACCCATTTTAAATCTAGTTTTATACACTTTTATAAGTTAAATTTTTCAAAATAAACTTCTTCTTTGGAATCGGGACATAAAAATTTACTTATGTTGAATTTTTGGTAATTTTCTAATAAATTTCATTTTTTAATAAATAGTGAAAAATACCGCATTTTAATTCAAAACTGCATTTTCATCTAATTTATTTATATAGTTATATTATCTTTTTAATTGGTTTTAAAGTGTAATTGTATTAAGTTTTTATCATTTAATCCAATGTTGGTTATTTTATGTAATTTCACTTTTAAATTGGACGTAAACACATGTCAATGTTTTGATAGTTATTACTTCTTAAAAACCCGCTTTTTGGTTTTGACAACGGGAATTAATTTTAAATTAATTACTACAACTTATGTGATTTGAATTTGGAAAAATGGATTCCATATTTGGAATCAGAAGGTTCAAATTTTGTAAATAGGTACCTTTTGTTTTTTTGACATTATGAATAGTAACTTCAGTAATTATTTTATTTACCATGGTTAAAGAGTAAATCTGGTAAATAAGGGTAAAAAATAATATTATAATAATATTAAACTACCCTAAAACATGTCCTAATCCTATAGGATGATATATTTCTGACCATGATCATCCTTGGGTTGATTTTGGGACCCCATGGATTCACTTGGATGTGAAAATAACATTTTATAAGAATTAATTTAAAGTAAAGATAATTATAACATAAACATATATCTTTTACTAAATAGATTTTAATATATAGTTATATAACTGATCTTTATGACTATAAAGATTCATTAGAAATCTAAAAATATTTCCTACATTATGGTATTTTATTTATAATATTTAGACATTAGATAAATATATTTATTTATGACACAAGTATGATGTAGTGATTACCTCATTAATGAAAGTTTCAAATAAATGAATTTATAAATATTAAAATAAATTTAATTTGAACATTTTGATGAAATACACAAATTTTTTGGATGACATTGACATATTAGAGATGATTTAATGTCTTTGGTTTGAAGGAATCAGGTTGTTATGAATTTTTTAAAAAAATCAAGTATGAATAGTGTCCAAAATTGACATAATTCATAACTTAAAACATAAAATAGTTTATTAAAAGATAATAAATTACTAAAAATCTAAAATTCATAAAAATTGTTAATATAAGTCCAAATATGTCATAAATATCTCTTCTTGGGTCATTTTACATGATATGCTAATTACATTAACCCACAATGTGTAAATAACATGATATCGTGATAAGATTAAAAAGGGTAAAATAAGGGTTAAACCAAAAAGATAAGGATAAAAAAATATTCAAAACTTGTCTAAAAATTATTGGATGATGGTTATTCAAACCAACATCATATTATATTAGAATTAAATAATTTTTGGACCATTTTTAGTTGAAAATTAATTTATAATAAATTAATATTTTGAGAGTTTCCTAAAGTGCCCCTCTCCTCTCTTATAAAAGGGCACCTCCTCACTTTCCTCTTCACTCCATTTTTATCCTTCATGATCATACAAACCATGCCCAACACTCTTCTCAGCTTCCATAGTTACATTATAGAGGTTCTGGTCTTCTCAAAAGACCAACTCTACTGCCTTAAGATGAAATTTAAAGGAGGCACGTCGAGGAAGAGGTAATCTCTTCTACCGATTCTTTCAAATTTCTTTCTTCTTCTACTTCCTCTTCATTAGTTGTTTAATTATAAAATAATAACATAATTATCAATCATATAATGATATGTTATTATAAATATGAAACAACCCTATTTCAACTTCTATCCATCCTACGAAAAACAAAATCACCGCGCGTGCGTACGTACGACTTACTGTCTAAACGTCGTGGTGTAATCTGTTTTTCACCACCACCTTAATTAGATGGATATAATGGTAGAAATAATAACTATATATTATTATTATAACATGATAATAATTCTGAGTTATTATACACTATCTACTTCAATACCATTCAACAATTATGGAAACGATATCGTCGCTCATGCGTACGTACGGCTTATCGTCTCCACAACACGATGAGATTCATTCTCCACGATAACCATTCAAGAATTATTATAAAGTATATGTAAGAAATAATCATGAAATATATGATATAATAATTCTAAAATATTTATGTATATATATATATATGTCATTTACTTACTTCCATTCAATTTAATAAGGAAACGAAAACAACATTCATACGTACGTACAACCTACTATCTCCATGAATGGTGTATTCCATTTCATTTATCTATCTATTTTATATGTATTTATATACTGAATATATATAATATATAAATCATGTTTTAAATTCTGTAAGTAATTAAATAATTATATAAGTAATAATATCAAGAATAACAATTCAAAACACGTACGATAAATAAAACGATTATTACCCAAAACGTTGATTTAACATGGAATTGATAGACGAACGGGTAATATAAAGTCGTAAGTGAATCATATATGATATCATACATATTATTATGGTTTTTTTACAAGTTAATAATATGTTTAAACCCACTATACAAAAGTTTTGGACACATATGGAAGAAATCAGACCTAAGGTAAGGGGTAATTTTGCAATCTCAATTTTATCTGAGATTGTTTATACGTAAGTATTTACTAGGGATATATTTATCATCCATGTACATGTTTTATAAAAATGTTTTCATAAAATGTTTACTATTCTTCTATGTATTTTTAAATTCATTTTTACCCATTTTGACTTTTACTGTATGGTTTGGAAGGAATATTTCTTTTATTTACCATACGAGGTACTTTTTGACTTTTCCGAAAAAAGTACGAGGAGAATGTTTTTTAAAAATTATACGACATGAATAGATTTTTTTTATAGTTCCATGATGTCTTATTTCCATGAATATTCCTCTACACTATTTCAATTTTATTTTCAAATAAATTCTTCTCTTTTAAAATTACACATCATTTTGAGAAAAGAAAACATTTTTTAAGAAGAAATGACATTTTCCTTAAGAACTAAGTTCAAGTGATTTATCAAAATTATTTTCCATATAATATGAAACTCTTTAAATAGTGTTATGTTTCTATGACTATTATTACTATGATTTGATTGTTTTAATAATGAAATGGTGTTTTATATGGATTATGTTATGATGGAATGATGTTTAAGAAACCCATTTTATTTCATGGGTTATGCTGTGATGAATGATTTTGGGTTTTTTTTTATGGAACATGTAAGAATGATTTCATTATGAGATGGATGGGACCTATATCTCTCTCCAATGCATTGGGTAAATATTTATATCTCGTGAGATAGACATAACTAGAATGGAAAGTAAATCTGGTTTAGTAATACATGGCTGGAACAGCAAGTAAACCTGGTTCAGTAATGGACTTTGTCCACTATGATAGTCTTGGCAGTAATGTATTGCCTACTATGGAAATCATATTATGTACTTATTAGTTTTCCACAATTACGTGTTTTATGTCAATGCGATTCTATCATGGTTAATGTTCTTTTATGATCTATGTCTTACGTACTACCAGTATTTATGTCATTGATCAAGATTTTTATGTTTAAACTTTATATTCATGTTTTTTTACATTCAAATGTTTATGGTTTGTTTTATGTTCTCCATGTTTACCCTTAATGAGAATTTGAGCTCACCCTTTTTATATTTTCTTTTCCCCAGGATATAAAGAAAGTTTTTAGGTAGGAAAACAAAAGGGGAAGATCTTTATAGGAGATGTTGAAGATCTTTCACCATGATTAGAATATTATGTTCTGAGTTTCCAAAGACACTAAACTAATATGATCATTGGGCATCTATTTTTTCATGTATTAAGTATTCCGCAAAATAAATGTAATGTCCATGTATGTAAATCTTAGGTCTCTACAGTTGGTATCAGAGCAAAGGTTTAGTCAACCTTTGGAAACTATGATGTGAAAACTTTAGTGATATCCCTAGAGATATTTCTAAGGATATTCTTAGGGATGTCCTAAGGATAAGTAATGTATAGTTTACAAACCTAGTTATTTTTGTGATAATCATGACTAACCAAGGGTTAAACTGAAGATATCATAGATTTAAATATTTTAATTAATTTACCTTACTTATGTGTTTCTAATCTATGATATATATTTCTCACAATTTGCATTTTGATCTTAGTCAATAGCCAGAACTATATAGAACATATTTAACTAGTGAATGTTTCAGATGTGGAAATTATGGGAATTATAAAGATTGATTTCCTAAGTGGAAATATCATGAAGAGAATCATGAAGATAGTACGAGTATTGGTCATACTGCTAAGGATAAAGAGATAGTAAATGACATGTGAAAGGTATGTGTAGTTCTTCCAGTATTGTTTACATTAAACCTATGAATCTTGAGGTTGAGAAACCTTAAGACATTATTCATATTTTAGAAAATACAAAGATGATGGATCCTGAGTAATGGTTTAAGAATAAAGTTTGATGATTTATGTGTATATGTTTTGGAATTCAAAGATTATATTATATGAATCATGAAATATATAAGAGTTTTCATTATAATTTTTTCATTAAGGATTGGAAAGGATATGTTGAATAGTTCTAAGGAGCCAAAAAGTGATTTAAGGGTAAGTTGATATACTTGGAGAAGACATGATTAAGGGAAAGATAACCCTTAATATATCCCGTATGTTAAGATAATGATGTTTGGATAAATATATATTGGATTTGAATAAGAAAATTGGATGATGCTAGTTTCTTGAGAACAAACTATGGAGTTGTTGAAAAGAGGGTTACGATATCATGGATGAAGTGTACACATTTTTGGGACTTAAGGAATATATCTAATAAGTTTTTTAATAAGGAAACATGCATGTTTCTAATAAGGATGTATGGTAATTTAGGTTATTACCATGACTCAAGAGAATGCATGATGAAGTCATTCAAATTTTTGGTATGTGACCAACAAGATATATATTATGGTGGATAAATGATGGTATTCACATGCTTGTTATATGACCTTTCTTGTAATTGTTTTTTTTTGTATAATGAGATTAGAAAAAAGTATTTTGGATAAGCCTAATGGTTGGAATGGATTAATTTGACCATCAGATATTATTATTTAAGGCTAATTTTTTTTTTAATATCATTTCTTGAATGTTATAATAGTATAGTTTTATAGAAAGGACAACCCGCAGGATGGGTGACAACCTGTCGCGTCGGACAAGGCTGTGAGAATCGAACCCACAACCGAAGTGCAGCGGGCCTTTATCGCCTACCACTGTCCTATGGGAAGTCCCTGGTTAGTATAAATTAGTTTTATTTTATTTAAGTGGTATTATAGATGAAGTATAAGTCCATTTTTGGAACCATATATGATTAATCTCACCATAGATGGACTTGTGTACATTTGATTACTTGTGCTAACATTTTTTTTGAGACAAATGGAATGACCTATCATTATATTGCATTATTCGCTAACACTTCACAAATGAAAAATTCAAATTCATTTCTTTAAATAAGAGATGAAGTGGAAATTGTTCAAGGAATGACCAACGGTGAGATTGTACAGAAATCAAGTAAGTATTTCTCCTCCTGCAAAAAACCCATCAACTTTAGAAAAAGGATCTTGAAACCAAAAATGTTATCCTAGTACCTTCTTATACAATGAATCAGATATTCCCTTAAATCATCATAGATTTATGGCTTTCTAGTAGTTAACTTTCTTCAAACCTTATTCTCTATCACTATCCATCAGAAAATGATGGTTAGATTTCTCTTCCATATCCATGTTTTCACTTCCCACCTATGTTCTCCTATGTGGAAACCCAGTGATGAGTTACTTTGGGTAACATTTATGTTTATAACATTCCTTTTTAAAATGAAGTTTTTGTATCCCTTTTTTTGATGTGGGTTTCCATGAAAGAAACTTTCAAGTTGTAAACCATTTATAACCCTAATGAATTTCGAGGGCGAAATTCATTTTAAGGGAGTAGAATGTAACACCCCAAGATTTTATGAGATAGATTCTTTTAATCTCTTTGATGTCTTGTGTTGTACACTACACCAATATTATATTGTACTATATGCAACACCATATTAGCTTTCATTATACACAACACTATTCTTGGCTTGTGTTACACACAATTTCAAGTTCTTTTGATAGAATTCATTTCACACAACATTGAGTCTAGATTTTGTTCGATGTATAAAAGAACTATGTTTGGATTATGTTATAATCAACACCAAAGGAATATTACACTACACACAACACTGACTTGGCTTGCGTTACACGCAAGGGCGACCTTCCTCGATAGCTTGCGTTGTACGCAATACCGAGTTTCACTAAACAACGGTATATTGTTAAAATATTATTATTTAATGGGATATAAACTAGCCGTTAGAATAGTATTAATCACATTTTTAATTTTATATAACATTAAAATTCATCTTATATATTTTCTAGAACATGATATAAGAACAAAATCAATTTTTTCGGATAAAAGAAGTACTTTTTCAAAAAATGTCGTTTTACCGCCTTTTGATGGCGCACCCATTTCAAAACTATTTTTTGAGACTTTAAGTTAAATTTTACAAAATAAAATTCTTATTTGGAAGTGGGACATAAAAATTTACTTATGTTGATTTTTTGTAAATTTTCTCATAAAGTTCATTTTCTAATGAATAGTGAAAAATACTGCATTTTAATTCAAAAATATCTTTTCATTTAATTTATTTATATAGTTAGATTATATATTTAATTGGTTTTAAAGTCTAATTAGATTAAGTTTTTATAATTTAATTCAATTTTGTCCATTTTATGTAATTTCACTTTTAAATTGGACATAAACACGTGTCAATCTTTTGATAGTTATTACTTCTTAAAACCTTTAGTTTTGACAATGAGAATTAATTTTAAATTAATTATTTCAACTTATGTGATTTGAATTTGGAAAAATGGATTTCATATTGGGAATCATAAGGTTCAAATTGTGTAAATAGGTACCTTTTATTTTTTGACATTATGAATAGTAACTTCAGTAATTATTTTGTTTGCAATGGTTAAAGGGTAAATCTGGTAAATAAGGATAAAAAATAATATTATAATAATATTAAACTACCCTAAAACATGTCCTAATCCTATTGGATGATATATTTATGAGCATGGGCATCCTTGGGTCTATTTTGGGACCCCATGGATTCACTTGGATGTGAAAATAACATTTTATAAGAATTAATTTAAAGCAAAGATAATTATAACATAAACATATATCTTTTACTAAATCGATTTTAATATAGGGTTATATAACTGATCTCTATGAATATGAATAATCATTATAAATATAAAAATATTTCCTATATTATGGTATTTTATTTATAATATTTAGACATTAGATAAATATATTTATTTATGACACAAGTATGATGTAGTGATTACCTCATTAATGAAAGATTCAAATAAATGAATTTATAAATATTAAAATAAATTTAATTTGAACATTTTGATGTCATCCACGAATTTTCTAGATGACATTGACATATTATAGATTATTTAATGTCTTTGTTTTGAAGGAATCATGTTTTTATGAATTTTTAAAAAAAAATCAATTATGAATAGTGTCCAAAATTGACATAATTCATAACTTAAAACATAAATAGTTTATTAAATGATATTAAATTCCTAAAAATGTAATATTCTTCCAAAGGGTTAATATAAGTCCAAATATATCATAAATAACTTTTTTTGGGTCGTTTAACATGATATGGTAATTACATTAACCCACAATGTGTAAATAACATGATATCACGGTAAGATTAAAAAACGTAAAATAAGGGTTAAACCAAAAGGATAAGGATAAAAAAAATATTCAAAACTTGTTTAAAAATTATTGGATGATGTGTATTCGAGCCAACATAATCTTATCTTAGAATTAAATAAGTTTTGGACCATTTTTAGTCAAAATTTAATTTATAATAAATTAATATTTTGAGAGTTTCCTAAAGTGCATCTCTCCTCTCTTATAAAAGGGAACCTCCTCCCTTTCCTATTCACTCCATTTTTAGCCTTAAAACTCGTCCAACCCATGCCCAATACTCTTATCAACTTCCATAGTTATATTCTAGAGGTGTTGGTCTTCTCAGAAGACCAACTCTAGTGCCCTAAGAGGAAATTTAAAGGAGGCACGTTGAGGAAGAGGTAATCTCTTCTACCGATTCTTTCAAATTTATTTCTTCTTATACTTCCTCTCCATTATTTGTTTCATTATAAAGTAATAACATTAGTATCACTCATATACTGATATATTATTATAAATATTCAACAACCCTGTTTTACCTTCTATCCATCCTACGAAAAACAAAATCATCGCACGTGCGTACGTACGGCTTACCGTCTCCACGTCGTGGTGTAATCTATTTTTCACCACCACGTTACTTGGATGGATATAATGGTGGAAATAATAACTATATATGATTATTATGACATGATGCTAATTCTAAGTTATTATACATCATCTACTTCAATACCATTCAACAATTATGGAAACAATATCGTTGCTCGTGCGTACGTACGGATTATCATCTCCACGACGCGATGAGATTCATTTTCCACGTTAACCATTCAAGAATGATTATAAAGTATATATAATAAATAATCATGAAATATATGTCATAATAATTCTGATAGATTTATTTATATATATATGTGTGTTTGTGTGTGTTATTTACTTACTCCCATTCAATTTAATAAGGAAACGAAAACAGCGTTCATGCATACGTACGGCCTACCGTCTCCATGAACAATTTATTCTATTTCATTTATCTATCTATTATATATGTATATATATACTGAATATATATAATATATAAATCATGTTTTACATTCTGTAAGTAATTAAATAATGATATAAGTAATAATATCAAGAATAATAATTCAAAACATGTATGATAAATAAAACGATTATTACCCAAAATGTTGATTTAACATGGAATTGACACATAAACGGGTAATATCAAGTCATACATGAATCATATATGATATCATAAATATTATTATGGTTCTGTTTCAAGTTAATAATATTTTTAAACCCACTATACAGGAGTTTCAAACACATATGGAAGAAATTGGACCTAAGGTAAGGGATAATTTTGCAATCTCATTTTTATCCGAGATTGTTTATAACGTAAGTATTTACTAGGGATATATTTATCATCCATGTACATGTTTTCTAAAAATGTTTTCATAAAATGTTTACTATTTTTATATGTATTTTTAAAGTCATTTTTACCCATTTTTACTTTTACTATGTGGTTTGGAAGGAATCTTTCTTTTGTTTTCCATACGAGGTACTTTTTGACTTTTCCAAAAAAAGTATGAGGAGAATGTTTTTTTTAACTTATACGGCATGAATGGATTTTTTTACAGTTTCATGATGCCTTATTTCCATGAAAATTCCTCTATACTATTTCAAGTTTATTTTCAACTAAATTCTTTTATTTTAAAATTACGTGGCATTTTGAGAAAAAAATGTTTTTGAAGAAGAAAGGATATTTTCCTCAAGAACTAAGTTTAAGTTGTTTATCAAAATTATTTTCCATCTAAGATGAAACTCTTTAAATATTGTTATGTTTCTATGAATATTATTACTATGATTTGATTTTGTTAATGATGAAATGGTATTTTATATGGATTATTTTATGATGGAATGATGTTTAAGAAACCCATTTTATTTCATGGGTTATGCTATGATGAATGATTTAGGTTTTTTTTTGGAACATGTAAGAATGATTTCATTATGAGTTGGTTGGGACCTATATCTCCCTCCAATGCATTGGGTAAAGATTTATATCTCATGAGATAGACATGACTGGAACGGAAAGTAAATCTGGTTTAGTAATACATGGTTGGAATGATAAGTAAACCAGGTTCGGTAATGGACTTTGTCCACTATGATGGTATTGGAAGCAATGTCTTGGCTACTATGGAAATCATATTATGCACTTTTTAGTTTTCCACAATTAAATGTTTTATGTCAATGATATTTTATCATGTTTAATGTTCTTTTATGATCTATTCCTTACGTACTTCCAAGATTTATGTCATTTCTCAGGATTTTTATGTTTAAACTTTATATTCATGTTTTTTTTACATTCAATTGTTTATGGTTTGTGTTATGTTCTTCATGTTTAACCTTACTGGAAATTTGATCTCACCCTTTTTATGTTTTCTTTTCCCCATGATATAAAGAAAGTTTTTAGGTAGGAAAATAAAAGAGGAAGATATTTATGGGAGATGTTGAAGATTTTTCACCATAATTAGAAGATTATGTTCCGAGTTTCCAAAGACACTAAACTAATACAATCATTGGGAATCTATTTGTATTATGTATTAAGTATTCCAAAAAATAAATTTAATGTCCATGTATGTCAGACTTGGGTCTCTATAGCCTCGGCCTACCCTATTCGATCTGCCGTGTTAGACACCTGTTGGAACCGCGTCGGACCACTGTCGTCGCATGCTGCCTTGGACTCATGAAAACCCTCATTGAGGAATCCTTTTGTGTGTAATTCCATCTTCGATCTAACTCATAATGAAGAGAAAAAAGAAGATCCATGATTCTTAGGTTGATATCTCTATGTCTGTATGTCGCACTTAATGAAACATTTATTTTTTGACGTGCTTAATTATTTGGTGATGAAGAACGCGCGAAGAATGAATAAGAAAAGATCATGGTCTAAGTGTGGATTGATGGTCATGTTTGTTTGTCCATCATAATTGAGAATCATAAACATGATGAATTAAAAAATATATAATTATTATACTTCAAGAATTTCAATTTCAAGATAAAAAAGAAGAAATTTATTCAACCAATTTTTTTTCGATCCGTGAATTAATTCATTCTTTTAATTCGCATTCGTCGTGAAAATTCAATCGAGGTAAGGAATCCACAAATATAAGTCCTACCTTAGGTTTGGATCGATCATTTTTTAAAAACACGACTATTGATGGAGGAGGAGGATCTGACCCATTCGTCGTTGTTCGATCCTCCTTGGGCCAAGGGTTCTCCATTCTTCTTTCGTCATTCTTCATTAGGGATGAGCTCTTCCAGAGAAGGTTTATGCTATCACTAGATAATTATAGGGATTATGAGGCCAAACCCCTATAGTATTATATTTATAACCTATGATTAGGTTAAAAAAATATTTAATAAATTAAATAATTAAATAAATAATTATTTAATTATTTAATCACTCATCCCTATTGGTGCCTAAGTCGAACTCGCGATGCTGACAAAGGTTATACCCCTCCTAGGGTAAATCCTACATTCTGAACTCAACGATGGTCTCAGGTTTCTCATTTGATCCCTCGTTCATGATTTATTTAGGTTTGATCCATTAAATAAATAAATTAATAATTTAATTCATCCATTTAACATACCTTCAATGAGCGAGGGGTCCGAACATCCCGTGCCGACTCATTTTATGTCGCTCCTAGGGTAAACACATGTTTCGAATTTGTCTTGTGGAAGCTTCTGGATTTTATGAATTTT
The DNA here is from genome assembly GCA_963277665.1 of Viscum album. Lineage (NCBI taxonomy): Eukaryota > Viridiplantae > Streptophyta > Magnoliopsida > Santalales > Viscaceae > Viscum > Viscum album. Next base: position 657,135,908 of record OY728128.1, on the reverse strand, counting down.
TTACTGCATGGAATCCTTTTGTGGCATGTTTGTTGTTGGATTGTCTCAGTCTCTCTTTCAGAATTTTCTTCAGATGAGGTTTTAGAGCAGGTTTCCCTCACCTTGTGTGGCTATTCAGATTTGGAAGTTTGAGAGGGTATGGCATAGCCATCGGTACCGGGCCCGTGCTTCTTTGTACGGGACAGCTTGCTGAGTAGTCATGCACAAGTGGAGGCGACATATTGACGTTGATGCTGGGGAGGGGCATCTCTGTGGAGTCTGTTCTGAGATGATTGCGGCACTTTCAGCCATTGTTTTTGTCTAAGTCTTGAAGTCATGTAAGGTTTCCCCCTTTACCCTTAAAATGGGGCTTATCCAAAAATCAATAAAAAATTTGGCCTTTGGGCCATTCAGTCATTCAGTCACTCTAGAATAATATTTAAAAATATTCCAAAGTCTTATTAGGAAAAAAAGGGTCTCTACATCCAGTGACACCTTCTTTTGAAACTTTTTTTTCATTATAATCTTTTTAAATTCTTCTTAGTGTCTATTTTCATTAATGAAGATCTTTTTCTCTTTTGAATCTATTATCTTCTTAAAATGAATAGTTATTCAAACCTATAAAAATGAAGTAGATATTCACACTATTTAAATTTCCTTGGAAGTTCTTGGATTTGAATAATAGGAAGTTCATTCAGGTTTGGATACTTGGAATTCTTTGGGAAGTTAGAACACTTTCCTAGATGGATTAACAATTATACCAAGATCTCAATATATTGTTTAGACAATATTAGGTGTTTCCCTTGAGGTCTTGAGAAGTATATTGAAGAATTCAGTTGGATGATTTTAAGATAAGGAAGAACATGATGTAGGAAGGATTGAAACTAGTCCAGAATCGATGATTTCCAAACCTGATTCCCACATCTCTTTTTGATGTCTTCTGATTCCATTTTTCATTGATTTCCTTAACTCGTTTTCAGTTAATTTGTCTACTTTTCAAACTGTTCATACCCTTATTTTAATGATCACAAAATCATGTTATTATGATATTAATAAGTTTTATGGTTTATGGTAGCATTATACATTATAAGGCAGATTGGAAAGAAATTTGGCTAAGTATAAGAAAGACTCACCGTTGAGGTTGAGTCATCACCAAGGATGAATCACTATTGAGGTTGAGTCACCGCCATCAATGAATCACAATTGAGGAAAAATCACCATCAATGTTAAAATTTGGATAAGCACTGAAAACACCTATCGTCAGTTATGATTCACTGCCAAAACGGAATTTTGGTAAAGTATGAGAAACACCTACTTCCAGAAAATGACTCTTCACTGAACCTGAAATTTGGCTAAGTGTCAAAAAGAGTTACCATCAGAGAATATCCACTGTTGAAGATGAACTACCTCCAGAATGGAAAATTGGATAAGTATTGGAATACCCTGTCGCTGAGATGACTCACCGCCAACATGTCTCACCACCAAGATGCATTAAAGAATGTGTCAGCCCTGAGTACGAGGATACAGGATATCTGGATGATTTTTCTCCACATGGAAGCTCATGCATGTTGTTGTTAAATGAAGGAGAAGACTCCCTCGTGTAAGGAGATGCAGAGAAAAACAAAGTGTACACACACATAGATTTTTCACATACATGTGAAGAGTGTCACTTGTTGAGAGCTTACATTTTGCATCCTACTTAAACATGATAGAATAAGAGTGGATATTATAGTAAATTTAGTTCCTTCCCATAGTCAGAAAACAAAAGATTTTATAACACTCTATTCTACTACAAAATTCAAAAACTCAACTTGAGCTTCATTTCAAGATACACTCAAGGAGTCACGAGATGCAGGGCATATCATAATAGAGCAACACAATCTTTCAACATATTTTTATTTTCTATTTCTATCTATTTTCTTTACATTATGAGTAGTGTTGTTTACTATGTTTATTTTACCCACACTGAATCCTGTATTTTATCTGGAAGATACTTGATATCTTCTTAAACTCTCTTTACTCCTATTTTCCCACGGTGTTGTAGAAGAGGTCCATGTGTGACCTGTATTTGTTTATTCCCACAGGTATTGAGGAAGAGGTCTTTATGTGGCCTGGACATATATTTTTTTGTACACCCGATTCAGGTTGTGGATTATAGATTATTTTATATAATATTCTTGGCAGCAGGTGATTTCTATGTGGAGAGGATTAGGTCTCAATTTGAGACTGAACCTCTTATTTTTTTATTCTACTATGTTTTTTGCTTGTTTTTATCTGTTTGCTTTAAACTGAATCTGTTTTAAAGTGAAATAAAAACCACTACTTCTATATTTAATCTTAATTAGTTTTTATATACAGTTTTTTTTAAGTAAATTGATTTCAAAAGTTAAATTAGTTTTCATAATTGTTTTAACTAAGACCTAATAAATGTTTGAGAAATCTTTTAAAAGATCAGAAAGAATATCGATCTTCTATTTTGGTTAACTGGGTTGTTTTAATTAATTGGGGGATTTTATTTAAATCTATCTGTGACAAAAAAAATATTGGGTACTCAATTCACCCCCCTCTTGAAATACTCACTCTGACCAACATTTGGTATCAGAAGATTTTCAAAAAAAAATAACTATTATTTTATTTGTTTAAAAGATCTTAAATTTTTGTTAGTTTTAAGTTTAATTATTTAAATGGATAATAGACAAGAAGGTTTTTCTACCAACAGACCTCCTTTATTTAATGGTAATAACTATGTTCAGTGGAAAATAAAAATGAAAATTTATATAGAGAGTATGAGTTTTGAAATTTGGTCCTATTATAGAGGATAAGTATGAGTTACCTAAGTCTTCTAGAAATACTTGGAATGATGATACTGATCTTTCTTATAACAATAATTGCAAAGCAATGAATTCCCTTTACTATGCCTTGGGTTATGAAGAATTCAATAGAATATCTACTAGTAAAACTGCCTATGAAATTTTGGATACTCTATCTATTTCACATGAAGGAACTACGAATGTTAAAGAAATGATATTGAATACTTATACAATCAAATAGGATTCATTCAAAATTAAACCTGATGAGGTAATTTCTAATATGTATCTCAAGTTCAATTAAATAGTTAATACAATGATCTCCTTGGGAAATCCAATGTCTGACAATGACCAAATAATAAGACTGTTGAGATGTCTTCCAGAGAGATGGAGAAGAAAATCTATTTCTATAAGGGAATCTTGTGACCTTGGAAAACTACCTATCAAGGAACTGATTGGGAAGTTAGTGATGTATGAGGAATAACTTAAGGTCAATCATGAAGAAGATGATGAACCCAAGAGAAAGTCAGTATTTTTTAAGACTATTGCATCCAAACAAAAAGAGAAAGAAAATGTACAAGTTGAAAGTTCTGGTGATAAAGAATCACCAGCAGATAGTGATGAGGAAATGACCCATTTGGCTAGAAGGCTTAAGAAGTTCTACAAGAATAATAAATTCTTCAGGAAACCAAGCTATAAAGGAAGTATGATAGCAGAGGAACTTGGAAATGTCACTGGAAGAGAGATGACAACTCAAATGAGATTACCTATTATGAATGTAAATGAAAAGGACATGTTAAGAAATACTAATCCAAGTTGAAATATAAGAAGAAGTATGATTACAAGGAAAAAATGTATAAGAAAACTATGAAAGTCACATGGAGTGCCTCCGAGGAAAGTTCTATTGACTTTGTCTCACCTCATGAAGAGAAGTCTGACAGATCCAACATGTGCTTCATGATAAATTTTTTTGAGGTACCTATTATATCATATATACTTATTCTGATCACTTTAAAAATGAAAATTATGATGACATGTCTAAAGAAGAAATGTTTGAGTATTGTAATATGAATGAGTACAATTTCAATGAACTCAAAGAAAAATATAAAGTTCTAAAAAATAGCATGATTTATTTGCTAATAATATGTCTGATCTTGCTGTAGAAAAAGAGAAGAATGCGTAATTGTTAAAGGAAAACACTGAATTGAAATTTTCAAATGATAAAATTAAGAAAGATTTGGTATGATTCGCAAATGGAAGAGAAACACTTACTCAAATTCTAGGAAAAAAATTGACCCTAAATACATTGCTGATATAGGTTACCAACCTGGACAGAGAAGAGTAGTTAAGAGCACGTTTGTTCCAAAGACTAATTCGAGTAATTCTACTGCTAGTTATTTTTTAAAAGGACTAAATAAAGTTTTTATTTCAAAAAAATTACAATCTGCTTATAGGAAACCCATTACACAAATGCGGGTTCTTAAGGCTTTAATCGCTAACATATCTAGACCCAAGAAAATCTGGGTACCAAAATCATTTCTAGTTTAAACTTTGTTTTGTATGAAAAATGTTTGAATAGTTCCTGTAGAAATATATGGTACTTAGACAGCAGCTATTCTAGAAATATGACAAGAGACTACTCGAGCTTCAAGAACCTTATAAAGGTCAATGGTGATCATGTTACCTTTGGTGACAATTCTGAAGGAATTGGCCTTGTCCAAATTGGTAACACCAACTCAGTTTTAGTTTCTAAAGTACTTTTTGTTGATGGTTTAAAATATAACTTTCTTAGTATCTCACAATTATGTGATGATGGTTTTCATGTAAAGTTTGAAAACAATTAATGTAATGTTTTAATTCTAAAAATGCTTTAGTATTTACTTCTTTAAGAAATGAGAATGTTTATATTATTAATTTTGATTCTTTGATTTCTCAAAATGTTTCTTACTTAAGTGTATTTCATAGAGAATCTTAGATTTGGCATAGGAGACTAGACCACTACAACATTCACTCACTTAGAAATATAACTAGGAAAGGATTATTCAAGTATCTACTTAAACTTGAATTCTGAAACGACAAAGTCTGTAACCCCTGTTCAAAAGGGAAACAACACAAAATTTATTTTAAATTAAAGAAAGATGTTTCAACTTCTCAACCTCTTGAGTTGGTTCACATGGATTTTTTAGACCATCCACAGTTTTTAGTTTAAATAGGAAACACTATGTCTATGTACATGTAGATGAATTTTCTTGGTATACTTGGGTATTCTTTTTAGCTCACAAAAGTGAAGCTTGCTATTATTTCACCAAGTATGCTAAATCTGTAAAAAAAATTAAGTGGACTTAGAATTAATACTTTAATAAGTGATTATGGATGTGAGTTTGAAAATCAAGACTTTGAATCCTTTTGCTCACAACATGGATATAGTCATAACTTCTTTACTCCTAGGACCCCTTATCATAATGGAGTTATAGAAAGAATAAATTAAACACTTCAAGAGATATCATGGAATGTTCTTAATGAAAATGACTTACCTGTATACTTTTGAGTAGAGGCTATGAATACAACCTGCTATATAATCAATAGATTTTTAATTAGACCTATCTTAAAGAAAACTCCTTATAAACTTTGGAATAGTATAAAGCCTAAGGTTAATTACTTTAGAGTTTTTGTTTGCAAAGTCTTTATTCTTAACACTAAAGATAATCTTGACAAGTTTGCCTCCAAAAGTGATGGAGAAATTTTCCTAGGTTATTCAACTTCTAGTAAATCCTATAGAATTTTTAATAAAAGGACCAAGACTGTGGAAGAGTCTGTTCATATCAAGTTTGATGAGACAGATCCACATGTGCCTAAGACTTCTTTAGAACCTTGAGGATGATTTATCTACTTTGAACTTAAATTCCAAACCTTTTGATTCTTCTGGAAAGAAAGCATAAAAAACATCCAATTCTGAGAAACTTTTAAAACTTGAACTTGAACCTTATAGATAACTCTAAGATGACTAGCCCATCTTTTTCTAAAGAAAGAAGAGGACATATACTATGAAGAGAACTTTGCACCTGTATCCAGACTTGAAGCCATTATAATGTTGTTAGCCCATGCAGCACATCTAGATTTCAAACTATATCAAATAGATATCAAAAGTGTATTCTTGAATGGGTATATAGTTGAGGATGTTTTTGTTGAACAACCTCTTGGATTTCAAAATCCTCATTTTTCAAATCGTATTTTCAAATTAAAAAAATCTTTATATGGTTTAAAACAAGCTCTTAGAGCTTAGTATGATAGGATCCGCTCTTTTCTTATTTCAAAAGGTTTTTAAAAAGGTATAGTTGATCCTAACCAATTTATAAAAAAAATAATAAGATGTTTTAGTTTTTCAAATTTATGTAGATGATATTATTTTTGGATGTTCTAAAAATTCTTTATGTGTTGATTTTTCAAAAATGATGAAAAATGAATTTGAAATGAGTTTAATGGGTAAACTTAAATTCTTTCTTGGTTTCAGATTTTTCAAAATAAAGAATGAATTATTTTAAATCAAAGTAAATATACTAAAGATATTCTGAAATGTTTTAATTTGGATATCACTAAGAGTAGTGATATTCCTATGAGTACCACCTGTAAGTTAGACCTTGATGAAGCTAGGAAATCAGTGGATCAAACCAATTACAGAGGTATGATTGGAATTCTTCTCTACTTAACTACTATTCAACCTGATATTATGTTTAGTGTGTGTATGTGTGCTCGTTTTCAAGAAAATCTAAAAGAGTCGCACTTAGTTGTAAAAAATGATTTTCAAATCCCTCAAATATACTACCAATTTAAGACTGTTTTATCCAAGAGGACATAAATTTGACTTCATTAGTTATTTAGATGCAAATTTTTATGGTTGTATGTTAGATAGAAAAAGAACCTCTGGAACATGTCACCTTTTGGGCAAGTCGCTAGTTTCTTGGTGTAGTAAGAATCAAAATTCGGTCACATTGTCTACTGTTGAAGCTGAATACATAGTTGTAGGTAGTTGTTGTGCTCAAATTTTGTGGATGAAACAAACATTACTGGACTATGGATATCAATTCTGACATGTACCTATAAATTGTGCCAATACAAGTGTTATAAACATTTCTAAGAACCCTTTTTCTCACTCAAGAACAAAACATATTGATGTAAGACATCACTTTTTGAGAGATCATTTTCAAAAGGGATCACTCTTGAATACATTGGTACTGAACATCAGCTTGCTGGTATTTTCAGCAAGCCTTTGAATTCTGAAAGGATGAACTACATCAAACACATATTAGGCATGATTAATTTTGGTTAAGTTTAATTTTCTGGGACTTGCCACTAAGTTTTACCCACCGTTGAGTTTTACCTACTGTTAGAATTACTTTCCATTGGTTTTTCTCACCGTTGGAATTACTTACCGTTGGTTTTAGCTACCGTTGGAAACCCCATACCTTTGTCAATTTTTCATTTTTTACTTTTAAGATGTCGTTACAATTTTAGTTTTTCATATTAATTATTTATTTAATTTTTAATTTGATTCATATGTTATTTCGATTTCAATTTTACGAATCCCTAAATTCCCAAATGATATAAATGGGATGTTTATCTAATTTCAATGCTCACTTCCCTCGCGCCTTTTCTCTCGAGCCATGTTGCAACTCTTTCTCCCCCGACCGTCAAACTTCCTTCTCCTTTTCTCAAACATGTCAATCCAATCTCCATGGTTAGAATGAATCAAGCTTCTGAATCTTCTCCGAACAAGTTGCATCCCACAAAGAAGCAGAAAGGGGAGTTTAGTCATGCTTCTATTGAGTCTGTGAATCCTGAGCTTGTGAAGAGGGTTGTAGTACCTGAGAAAGAAGTTCATGGTGAATGGCTAATATTAAGAAAGTTTTTAGTTCTCAAAGTTCTATAGGACCATGTATGGATGGAATGGTTCTCTTATAATGAGAGTCCCTTTTATCCTAAGTTGGTATATCAATTTTACTAGTTTGTAGAGTTCGATTTTGAAGAAAATGAGGAGTGGGTAAGAACTAGAATTAATGGCCACAAATTTTTCTTTTCTTCAATTCAGTGGGCTAGTTGTTTGAAGGTTCCTCATGAGGGTGTTTCGAATGATTATCAATGGAATATTCCATAGTCCAATGAGACTTTTGTTTATGAAGATGCTTTGGATGAGTTAACAGGAGATGGAGTTTTGAGAAGGTCAGTAGCCTCTGAACTTGATGGAGAATGTCACCTTCTCTTCAATTTTATCCAACATATGCTTTGGCCAAGGGTGACTTTTCCACTATGAGGTATCAAGATTTTTATTTGTTGTGTCTGGTGAAAAAAGGAGAAAATATTAATCTTTGCAGATACCTGATGACTCACGTGATGGAAATGTGTAAATATTCTTCAATGTCAAATTTTTAAATTTACCCCAAGTTTATCTCGGTCATGCTAGAGGCCAAGGGTTTAGTTAAGGAAGGAGAAGAAATGGTAGTGAGCTGTGGAGGTTTTTGTATCACAATAGTTATTTGTATATGGATGAAAATCAGTTGGAATCCATGAAAGAAGCAGTGGATCAATGATGGTGAAAGGAGTTATGATGACTTCGATCCAGTTGATCATCCATCTAGATCGAAGAATCTTGTGGACCATGGCTTGGAGCCAGATGAAGTGGTGGAGTATACAGATGAACAAAATGAGGAGGTTGCTGCCTCTAGTGATAAGGAAAAGGAATTTTCTATGGATGAAGGAAGTGATCCGGATCTACCTCAGAGCTCTCCTATTATTACCTATGGTGCTCCTAACCCTCCTAGGATACTCCCTGTCAGTGAGAAACTCTTAAAAGAAGGAGGTGATGAGAAAGTGAAAAAATTATCTGGTGAGGAACGGTTCAAGAGTTCTTCTAAATCCACTAAGGAAAATGGAAATATAAATGATGAAGATAAAGAAGATGATGATGATGATGATGGAAATGGTGATAGAGATGAAAATGACCATGATGGAGATTTTGATTGTCCTAATGGATGCATTAGATTTGAGGATGCTGAGATGTCGCGGATACTTATCTCTTCTCCACTCTTATCCGGTTCTAACTCTGAAGAAAGACCCAGCCTTGCTGGTGATGTGGGCAGAACAACTAGAGAAGAAAAGGAAGCATCAGTTGAGGGGGGGTCCTCAAGTCTGGATAGTCATCCTGCAGTTGGTGATCTTAGTGTGTCTACAGCTGATGTACAGATGGTCGTTGAGCAAATTGTTGATTGAACAATTAGTTGTTAAGCAGATGAAGGTTGTTGTTGTTGTTGAGCAGTTTGTTGCTGAGCAGATGGAAGTTGGGTCTATTGTTGTTGAGCTACCATGTGAAGTACAAAGATCTGTTGAGACCCCTATTGTTGTGCATGTTGTAGGTGTGTCTACTGTTGCTTGTCCTCAAGTTGATAAATCTCGTGTTATGTCTTATATGAGTTGGATGGACCAAATGTTTGAGGAATGGGATAAGTTTTCTAGCAATCCACCAAAGAATGGTGGATCAAATCTTCGAGAAGTAAGGGATCCTAAGGGGGCATTGGTTGATCAGATTGATGTTACTGGTGTGTTGCAAAGGTTTGATTCTGAGAGAGTCATTGCACCTGTCATTCCTCCAGTTCCAGTGGATGTTGTCATCGGAGCTGACTTGGAATCCTTCATAGAAAGGATGTTTTCTATTTTTAGTTTTTTGTTAAGAAATCAAGCGCCTCTGGTCACTAAGTTAAGTGAAAAGGATGCAAAGTATTTTTTTTTTTGAGCTAGTGATACATCATATTCAGCCAAAAATGATGCATCATATCCAAGAAGTGAAAATAGAAAACATAAGGTTGGAAAACGAGTTGGAATCCTTGAGATCCACAGTGAATGAAATGAGCTCTTTATTTGCTGATTCCATGGCAGCCTTGCTAGAGAGGGTGGAGAGTCTTACTTATATGGCTTCTAGTTTCAGTGCTCCTCTTTTTTATGCTAATTTGATCAGATCTATTGTGAGAGAAGAGCTTAGAGCTGCTTCATGTGGTGAACCTTCCATACCTCAGGAAAGTTTGAGGAAGTTCAAGCATAATAGTGACCATGTTCATATGATGGTTAGGGAGTACATGAAGGACATGAAAGCTGACAGAGAAACCATCACCAAAACAATAAAGTATTATCTTTCAAGGATATACACTAAGCATGAGTTGAATGCTCATTTCAAGTTCTTGGTAGAGAGCCTAAGGATGCCTCCAGTCGGTCAAGCTTTTAAAGAGCGAGTTAATCAGTTAAAGGTCATGACCCCTGTGCTTAAGCTTTTTATGGAAGAGAAGAAAGTTTTCTTCAGTGCAATGGAGAGAGGTGGAAACATAATTATGGACTTTATCGATTTGATGAAACCGTTTTCGCATGTTTCAGGTACTGTTGTGGTGGCTCGGGATGTTATTCCTGTTACAGCTCATCTGACCCCTCCTGCTTCCGATCCAGAGTTATTCATGCCCGATGTCACCAGAGATCTTTATGCACCCTTGCCAGCCTATTCCCAGCCTTTCGCTCACTCTCCCAGAGAAGTAGTTCAGCACCTAAGACCCAATCATCATCAGAGAGACTCCTTCTTTGACTGATGTCCCTACAGCCATTCCTAAAGCTAGGGGTGTCCATGGGTCGGGTTGGGTCGGGTCGATGGGGTTTTTGAACCCGACCCGATCAAAAGAGGTCGGGTCGGGTTGGGTCGGATCAGACGTGTTTTTTAGCTCGGACCCAACCCAACCCATACTGAATCAGGTTGGGTCGGGTTGGGTCAATGGGTTTATGGGGAAAAAATCAATTGTTTTTGGATATCCCACAGGACATCTCTGCTTCGACCTGGTGCAACCGCTATCCCCTCCACCCAAGAAGGAGCTTCCTCCCTACGCTACACGTATTAAAGCGGAATAAGACCTTATGAAGGCAGGGAAATCCTGAGTCAGTGCCTGGGACGTCCAGGTGCTCACCAGGGAGGGCCTGGACCATCCGTTTCATTTATACTTCTCACCTGCTATGAGCGGTCTAGGCAACACAAAGCGGTAGACGTACAACAGGAGAACGGCATTGGTTTGACTCTAAAGAGGGAGGACTTTCATCAGTAGTAGGTTCTAAACCCTTGATATATCAGTAGCACCTTTCTAAAGGGTACGCCTCCAAGTCCTACAATCGATATTCTCAAAAATAGAGGCAGTGGAGCAGCCATCATCGATGGCGCACGGGTGCTAATGAAGGCGGTAACAATCGTGGTGGTTCTCTGAGAATCCTCCCCAATCTTCTTCACCTCCAAGTAGCGATCGCACTTCCATCCCCCCCCCCATTTTCGAAAACACACCAAGACAAACTAGTAGAACGATGCAGAAAATTAAAAAATCTAGCGCTTATAAGTTCAGTTCCACACTTGAACGAAATCAATTGCTACGCTCGAAAAATTCCAGCGCTTCTAAGTTCGGTTCCATGCTCGAAAAATTTCAGCGCTTTTCCTAAAAAATTGAAAGAATTTTTTTTAGAATGTTGTGAAAATAAAAAATTGATCCCCACTATGGAAAAATTCCAGCGCTTCTAGGTTTGGTTCCACGCTCGATCGAAATCAATCGCTTCCCGATCCACTATGGTTGGATTCCTTGGATGAAACCCCAACACTCGTCCTGGATCTGGAGAAAAGAGCTCCCCTCCCTGGTGGATCTGTGGTCGTAGTCGTAGTCAAAACGGAGGAGGAAGGCGGCGGCAAAGCGATGACTTTGGGGTCGGTGTAGTGGAGTGGTGGCCCTCGGACGAGGTGGAAGAGATGATGAACAGTTGGTAAGGCTATGCAGAAACAATAGTAGAGGCGGGTGTGATGTGCAGTAGTGACAACACCGGTTGAGCGGGATGGATGGTTGGCATGGGTGTAGGTAGGCAAGGAGGAAGATGATGGAAAGGGACTTGGGTTGGGAGGGAGGGAGGCAATAGAGCAAAGTCTGACGAGATAGGGTCGCGCAAGAGGAATATCGGCTCGGCAAGTCGACGCAACGCAGGTGGCTATCGGGTTGGTTGGGTCGGGTTGGGTCATTTTTTTCCCAACTCGTGACCCGACCCAACCCAACCACATTATGACTCAACCCAACCCAACCTGTGGTATAGATTTTTTAACCCGACCCAACCCGCTCGAGTCGGTCGGGTCGGTCGGGTTGGGTCAGGTCTGGACACCCCTACCTAAAGCCCCTTCAGGTTCCGATGTTGAGCCTTCTGCTTCGAACAAAGGGAAGGGAAAATCACCTTTGATTTCTTACACACAGCCTGAGAAGCGTTGATGATTAGACTGTGTATGATGGAGATGTTTTTTGTGTAACCTTTTTGTTGCCACTTTTTGGTTGTCCTTTTTTACTTTATTAATGGGAATTTTGTGATTATTCATATTCTCTTTCCTTGCATTTCATATGTTAATTTTAATTTTTAATAATCCTAGAAGGGGGAGAAGACTCTGATATTTATTTATATAATAGTATTTCTTTAATATCATTGATACCATACTATTATTCATTATCATATATGTTTTATTTCTTCCTTAGATACCATCTTGTCTTTGATACTGTTTCCTATCTAATTTCCTATGATACCCTATGAATCTTATTTACCTTTGAGTTTTACCGGTATGAGAAAGACTCACCGTTGAGGTTGAGTTGCCACCAAGGTCGACTCACCGTTGAGGTTGAGTCACTACCAGCAATGACTTGTCGTTGGGGACAACTCATCGTCAGTGTGAAAATTTGGCTAAGTACTGAAATCACCTACCGTCAGTTACGAGTCACCATCAGAACGAAATTTTCGTAAAATATAAGAAACACCTACCGCCAGAAGATGATTCACCGTTGAACACAAAATTTGGCTAAGTGTCAAAAAGACCTACCACCAGAGAATAGTCATCATTGAAGATGACCTACCACCACAATGGAAATTTGGCAAAGTGTTGGAATACCCTATCGTTGAGATGTCTCACTTCCAGCATGTCTCACCGCCAAGATGTATTAAAGAATGTATCATTCCTGAGTATGAGGATGCAGGATATTCGGATGATTGTTCTCCACATGAACACTCATGCATGATGTTGTTAAATGGAGACTCCCTCGTGTAAGGAGATGTAGAGAAAAACAAAGAAGCGTACACAGAGATTTTTCACGTACACGTGAAGAGTGCCACTTGGTAAGAGCTTACATGTTGCATCCTGTTTACACATGATAGAGGAATAGTGGAGCTTACAGTGCATTCAATTCCTTCCCACAATCAAAAAACAAGAGTTTACAACACTTTGTTCTAGTGCAAAAATTCAAAAACACAACTCGTGCTTCATTTCAAGACACTCAATGAGTTGCAAGCTAGAGCATATCAAAACAGAGCAACAGAATCTTTAAACATATTTTAATTTGCTCTTTTGTCTATTTTCTTTACATTACGAGCACCATGATTTACTCTTTATTTTACCCACACTACCCTCTTGTGTTTTATCTTAAAGATACTTAATATCTTTTTAAACTCTATTTACTCCTGTTTTCCCACGTTGTGAAAGAGGTCTATGTGTGACCTATAGTTGTTCATTCTCAAAGGTATTGTGGAAGAGATCTTTGTTGTAAAGATTGTGGATCATATATTATTTTATATAATATGCGTCACATCAGATGATTGTCAAGTGAAGAAGATGAAGTCTTAATCTGAGAGTGAACCTCTTGTTCTTATTATGGTGTGTTTTGTTTGTTTTGTTTTATCTGTTCGTTTTAAACTGAAACTGTTTTAAACTGAAAGCTAATCAATCTTTGAGAAATCATTTAAAAGATCATAAAGTATATTGATCTGATATTTTGATTTAGCTGAACTGCTTTAATTAATTGCAAGATTTTATTTACCGTATATTATGTCATCATATTTACCATCTCGGACCCGCCACGAGCAGATTAATAGATACTACTGGTCACAGGAAAGAAAGATTGGGGGAAATAAATTTCAAGTAGCGACTACTTTAATTAATAAATTAATTTTATTTAACCCCCAAACTCCCACCATGTCAAATCCCCGTATACCGTGAAGTTTATTAAACCGTTATTTCAACAGTTTAAACATCGAAAAAAAAAAAACTCGAAGGTATAGAAACAAAATTGAATAATGAATTCTTTTAAAATGAAATAAAAGAATTACAAGATTCAAAGCATAAAAGGCATAGAACGTAAATTGCAACTGACCGGGCACTGAACATTTTTTAGCACCTAACACAGCACAAGAGACGGTACAGCAAGCCATGAGTTGGTGCTTTTTATAATTACTATTATGACAAACAAGGACGTAAATTGTGCCCCGGCTGACGGCTCTCCCAACCCAATCTAAACAGGGTCTGGCCCATTTTTCAAAATCATTTTTTAATAATAATAATATTATTATTATTATTTTAAAAACTATGGGAAAAAAATCCTGAACCACCATTGCATTGTATCGAAGGACAGTAAATATAGAATACCGTAAAACCATCAACATCCCAAAAACAAATTATGCAGTGGGCCAGACAAGGAAAGTAAAAAAGAGGAGACATGTTGGATCACCCAAGGATCGTCATCATCATCAACCCCTTTTCAACCCCTCTCTCTCTATGTATTTATACATAAAGATTTTATTTATACAAATGCACACACACAACAGTGGGGCCTCTTAATTAGTACAGGATCAAGGCCGTTGGGCGTTTTGAGGAGCCATTGATGAGACGTAAGCCTGCAGACTAAACCAACACCATGATGCAGTTGGCAACATAGAACGCACGGTTTTCTTCAACGAAATCATACTGCCGGCCTTGTATGGGCAGTTGGGGAACATTAAATAGCATCTCGATTATAATGTTTTAGTCTTCATTACTGTGATCATTAGCATCCCATTCCCATATTGCGGCTGCATATTGTCGCCCCACCTCTCTCACACACACACACCAAGGCAAATGCATTGCTAATTCGATAATCACCACCAAATTACGACTTAACATTAGCATTCCAGATTTTCGGGAATACAGAAAAACAACAATTACTTTACAATAAATATCAAAAATAAAAAATCCACAAACCTCGAGTTCCTTAATGTTTCCTTTGCTGACGAGCTTACTGAACTCAGCGACGCCAAAGCTGCAACAAAATTTACATAGAACGGTATTTCCAGCTCAGTAAGAACATTCAAACGACTTGGTCTCCGATAAAATTAAGCTCCTGCAACATTTGAAAAGCAGCTATCATTACAGAGAACCCACACACTGTAACATTAAACATGAGAAAAGATCCTCCTAAGGTCGAAAAAGAAAGCTAAGAGCGAGAATCTGCTTATAGCACTAATTACTTGCCATAAAAATATTTGCAGTTTTTTTTTAACAGTTTTTCCGCCACTTATTTAAGTGGGGTCTTTTTTCCTAGAATTTGAGCATTTTCTAGAAACAGAACAAATGTCACTTATTTTTTCAAACTACTTCATAAGTGACAAGTGTTCTAAGCAGATTTCAGCAAGTGTCGTCAAACAGACTCTTGCACCTAAATTCCACAAGAAAACCAGTTAAATAATTGGCAGAACAAAAAATTCAATAAGCAATCTGGAAACACAGAATCACTTGTTCTGAGTGGTGAGCCCTATAAACAGTTTTCAATAAGTGTCATCAAACAGACCCTAAGATCTATCTGCTGGATTAAAGGAGGTTTCCACTAACTTTCGGTTCCGCTCAAATTCCACAATTTCGTAACCCAATCAAAAATAAACAGACCTTTTAATAAAAAAATGGGGAAACATATGAACAATTAAAAATATTACATTGTATTGAAGGTTATTTTCCTGAACAGCCTCAATGATAGAGTTGGTTTGGCTGATAGAAAGGATATTGGAGGAAATGAAGGTAAGAAAAAGACAAGTGAAAGATAAAAGTTTTTATGTGGTTCATGATGGAAAGAAAATTATAGCAATATAATTCAATATAATGTTGGGGGGGAGGTCGCGGGGTCAAGTCCCCGGGCTTGGGATTTAATGTAATTTTATTCCTTACGTCATGTGCCAATTTCGCAGTTATACCCAATTTTTAATATAATATTATAATAGTATAATATATTATTAATGGAAAAACAGATCATGAAAAGGTCCCTTCAAGGAGGCTTCGGGTTCAAAGGGGGTCTTTGGGCCAGGCCCTGTATTTGAACTTGATCTAACTAACGGTGGGTCGGCCTTTTGGGAGGGATGGTGGTCTGGCCCGGATGGGTCCTCTAGGTGTCTGCATAATTTCCTTTACTTGTACCCCAAATAATAGTAGTAATTATTAAATAGGGTTGAAATAAGGTTCCCCCCTGTAGAAACTAGGTATTATCAGAACCGATAACCCTCAAGTGAGGCCAATGACTATTTATAGAAAAACTGATAGAAGAGATAAGTGAGACATACAAAAATCAAAAATCAAAAAAGGGATCAGGGATAGGATAATCCTAACCCATACACTCAGGATAGTATAAGCCTATTCCGACAAATAATCCAACACCCTCCACTTCCTTCCATAACTCAGGAAACCAAGCCACCCATAGGAAAGGAAAAAAAGCCTAGATTCCTGGGGAACCAAACAATTTAAGAGAGGGAAGTGAAGATTCCCCCATGTGCTAGACACCATGTTCAATCAAGCTACATAAAACTAATGATTTAGAAAACCTTAAAACCAGAATCAACCTTCAAAATACGACAACTTTTCCATAAATAGCCACTCAGGTGCTTCAGATTGCACGCCATCCATGGCAATTGATATAAAGCATCAATCTATTACCCTGGGCACTAGAACTTCATACATATCATAAGTTGGCTGTGCCTTGAAGAAGATATGTAGCTTTCGTACGAACCTGCATGGCCAAAAGATGTTATGTACAATATGAGATCACCGACACATTCAATAACAAAAGATTATGACAGCATTACCTTTGAGGCATAAGATCTCAAATCTGAACCAGTAATTTGGTAAGAACAATTTCGAAGATAAAGATGCCACATTTCTGAAATCAATGGTTTTTCATCAAGCAATGAACTACATAACAGCCAATTTTCTGTCAAAACCAGGTAAATGTAAACCCTGAAGAGATCACAACTTCTATCTCTCAAATTGATTGCAACAAGCAACCTCAAAATCTCTTCAGCCTCCATCACCTGTTTGCACATAATAAAACAAATTTAAGAATAAAAGTCCACCAATTTGAAAGAAAATAATTTAAATACAAGACAGACCGCCTTGCTTTCAAAACAAGCCACAAGGATTTCATAGGCAACTGCACTTCTAAGGCACTGGCTTCTAGCATTGACTTTCGAAATGCACTCAACCATTTGCAGGCAATTCACATCTCTGGGCACCCTATTCATCAAAGATGAGCAAAAATAGCCAGGTATGGGATAAAAGTCTCGCAAAACAATAATAACAAAAACAAAGAAATAACAACATAACAAATATATCATATATGTTACTGGTTGAATTTTGAGAAACTCGTTATTGAAAGCTACAAAAGAGAACATGTGTTGCTTTTACTTTGCATGCTGACACTGATGAAAAATTAAGGCAGAACTGGACTACTTGCCTGGCCTTTGAAATCGCATTAAAAGAAATGAAATGAAAAGCTGGCAATATCCACCCCATGCCTAAGCTCTAAATTTGGTAGTGTTAGAAGAAGCCTAATGATTTAGCTGGAAGTGACAACATCCAATGTACATGACACACTGCAGGTTCAATTCCTGAAATCAGGCTACAACTAATACTTATTTTGGCTAAAGAAAATGTTATCAGAAAATTTGTGGAAATTTTGGGTACTAGAAATCATCATTTAATACAGGTAAAAAGAAGGGGTTTGTTTGATAACACTTGTTGAAAACTGCTTATAGCACTTATCACTTGTGATAAGCATTTTGAAAAAATAAGTGGTGTTTATTCTGTTCACCAAAACACACTTACACTTGTCATAAATGATAAGTGGTAAGCTATTTTCAAAAAGTGAAGTCAAATGGAGCTTGGCAGTTCGCCTACAAATAATTGCTACAGTAACACCAGCCTTTTCCTAGTAGGCGGACTCAGCTACATGGATTAAATGACAACATCCTACAGAATAATACTAAAATGTTGGATATTCCATTTCCATCTTAATCTCTTCCAATTACCCCTCTTAAAAAAAGTTTAGGTCGTCCCCTATGCTTAATGACAGAACTGTCATCTAAATGTTACAATCTTTCTAACTGAACCTTTTAATGGTCTTTTCTTCACGTGCTCAAACCATCTTAGCCAAGATTTAGTTAATCTTTCCTAAATATAGAAAAGCTGCCCCTACTTTTCCCTGAATACAGTCGTTACTGATTTTGACTCTGATTAATCATCCACCATAACATCTCAGTAACCCTAAGTTTGTTGTAATGCAGAGGCTTTGCCACCAGATATTCAGTACCATAAAACATTGTTGGTCTTAGGACAGTGATAAATTTTTCTTTTTAAAAAAGAATATTTTCAATAAAACTCTTACTTTCTGTTCATTTTCATCACAACATTCTATGTTGCGCCGTTGCTTTGTATAATGGATCAAATATATTTAAACTGCGTAACTTTTTTGTTGGAGTTTAGAATATTTAGATATTTAGATATGGGTGTGACTGGTTCAATAGTTTGACTGAATCAATAGTCAATGGATTGACTTGTATTTATGATTGAATATTTCTTTCATCTATAAATAAGAACAACCCAACCTCACTTCAGGTACGACTTCTGGGTATTCTCATTCTACAAGGTATCAGAGCAGGCTCCCCGGCCGTAGCCCCTCTCTTTTCTCACTCTCTTATCCTAGAGAGAAACCTTAGTAGATTCCCCCCAGGGGGGCGGCGGCCTGGCCAAAGGCACTTATACAAGTTGGCCACCCCTTGCCATCATTGGACTCCTGCTGTGCCGCGAGCGCCCCTGCGCAGATTGTGCACCACATCCACTGCTGGAAAGCCACCTTCTCTCCTTGCCAATGCAACCCCTCTGTTGCACCATCCCCTTTACTTGCCTCTGCCAAGGCACACATCTCTGCTGCACCCACTTTTCTATAGGTTCACCACCCAAGCGCGCCAGATCAAGCCATGCCACAACCCCTCTGTTGCACCATCCCCTCCACTTGCCTCTGCCAAGGCACACATCTCTGCTGCACCCACTTCTCCATAGGTGCAACGCCCAAGCAAGCCAGAACAAGCCAAGCCGCAGCCGAGCACCCCCTGTGTGCATCTGGTATTGTGTGTGGCTGTTCCTCTGCATCAAGAGTTAAATCAGCCGGGATCTCCATTGGGCTTGCACAACCACTGTGGACAATCAGCGACAATGATCATTTTTGTCCGAATTAGCGTTGGGCTGCCCAGATCACTGTTGGGCTTCTCTATCATTGCCCGGATGACTGACGGGCTTCTTCATCACTGTTGGGCTACCCGAATCACCATCAAATTATTTTGGGTTGGCTATTCGGGCACCGTATCACCTAATCATTTTGTGTCCGCTATTCAGGCGCAGTTCCACCTGAATGTTTGGGTCTGCAAGACGGGCGTCATTCCACCCGACCGTTTGGATATGAATGACAGGTGTCATTCCACCCAGCCGTTTTGGTCCACATGACTGGTGCCGTTTCACCCAACTGTTTTGAGGCCACTCGTCAGTTGTCGTTTCATCCAACATGTTATATCACTAATCATCATCAGCATGAGATAGCCACATATTCTTCAACAGCAACAATTTATTCCACTTCAGCACATTGATTTCTATCGTGAGGGGGAGCGGCTTCAAAGGAAGATGTGGTTCATTGTTTTCTAATTTTTTTTAATGGAATCAAGTTGGGCATGTCCAGCTTGAGAGGGGTATTAGGAGTGTTTTTATTTTGTTTTCTTTCAAAGCTAGGTAAACCTAGCTTGAGAGGGAATGGGTATTTAGAATATTTAAATATTTAAATATGGGTTTGACCATGCCAATGGTTTGCCCGAGTCAATGGTCAATGGTTTGACTTGCGTTTATGATCGTATCTTTGTTTTCTTCATTTATAAATAAGAACAACCCAACCTCACTTAAGAGGTACGGATTCTGAGTATTCCCCTCTGACATTTTTATATGGCATGGTCTCCAATGATCACATTCATATTTAAGTTCATGCGCTTTTTGATAGACATAGATTCCATATATTTTATTCAATCAAAAGTCATGTAATTCCAAGGTTGTCTTTCATAAATATAGTTTATGGTTTATGTCTTCCCTTGACTGACCCTGAATGTAAACCAATATTTATAGAGAAATTTTCAGTAAACCTAACATCTGTATTTAAACAATTCATAACAAAAATAAGATGCATTTCATTTGATAAAATTTCAATTAAACTTCTCGACAGGGGTATCAATTCCATGGTTGACCTTATTAGCATAAAACCAAACAGTTTTCCGACATGCAAGTCCCATTCTATTGTCTCCTTTCAATCATTCTTTCCCACAACTTCATAATATATTATCCATGAGTTTAATCCCTCCCCAATTATCATCATGTCTCCTTTAGTTTTAAATAAAAGGATTTAAGTATCTTTGCTTCATTCATTGGGCATTTTGTTAACCTTCATTATCACATTAAACCTATTTAAACAAGTAATAATTTTTTCTCCTAAACACCTCCAAACATAGTAAGGTGTATTATTTGCTCTTACCACTTTGAAATTCACCATCAATTTAAGTACTGCCTTAAGCTCTCACTCCTGAACTCGTAGGTAAAAGATAAAGTTCATCTTCCTTATCATCTATAGCCTATGAACCCAGTACATATTTAGTCTATTAAATAACCTGTTAAAATACCAATTCCGTATTTCCTTAATATCATGTTCTGATACGAAGAATTACCCTCTTATTTTCTATACATCTTATTTGACCCACACTATATCAAAATTTGAATGAGTAGTCCCTTACAGTTTCCGAATGCATAGCACATGAATCGTTTTCATTATGAATAACTGCGTAAATTTTATAAAAAAAAGAATTTAAAGAAAAACGTCATTCCAAACAAACACTGTGTCTGCTTAAATCATTATATGTGTAAGAGATGATAACCAGCAGGAAAGAAACTTTGCAATTTTATTGCAGCTGGCATTCCATTCTTCATCTGTGAAGTAACCAATAACTGAAAGCCAACATTCATGTAAAAGCATCAACAAGCCTTGAAGCTGGCGGCATAGGAAAAAGCTTAGAACAATCCCTGCCAAGTCCTCAGCTTCTGAACTTGAGAGAAGTGAACGTTTACTCCTGTGAAAAAGTATAACAAATTTAACAAAAACCATCTATACCAAACAACTGTTTGTGATGCTTCAAAAGAATACATTATAAATAGAAACCATTTTCAGCATACCGTAACTGACAAAAAGCTGAAATGAATCTGATCCATGCTCTGACATTTCGAGGAGGTCCTCCACAGTTGGAATCTAAAGCAGAAACCAGAATATTTCATCAGAAATCCACAAAATATAAGGCTGTGTTTGGTATTGGAAAACATTTTCTGTTTTCATTTTTCAAATCTGTATTAGAATCCATGTTAAAAGTGGAAACAAAAAAAAAAGATTTACATGTCAAATTGAAAACATGCAACTCTTTCCAAAAAATCTATCATTTTCAATTCGATTTTCTAAAAAATGTTGCCCATTAACATAATTCAATACATCTTTGGAAAAAAAAATTACATGTTTTCAAGAGAATGAAAACATTTTTAATACATCTTTAGAAAATGAAAAAAGAAAATATTTTTCAAAACTAAAGGCAACCTGAGGTTATGTTTCAGAAGGCAAAATGAACGTCAAAACAGATTGCAATTACTGACCATTTTCATTTTCAAGGAAACATGATAACAATTTATTTGTTTTCCAAAAATCTATGATTTCCATTTCCACTATATAAAAAATGTTTTCCATTTGCATGATTCAATATTCTAAAACATCATTGGAAAATGAAAACAAAAAATGTTTTCCAAAACCAACCACAATCTAAAGCAACGGTAGAGAATACATCGTGCATGATACATAATATATTGCATTGACCATTCACAACATATCACAATATCAAAATGATGTTTTCAATACATCATGCATGATCTCGATCACTTTACACATATGGAAAACATGTTAAGAAGATAAATATTTAAAGACAAAAATCTCACAATCTATCCCAATCGAAGGCTCGTATTGCTCATTTTTCATAATGAAAACATCATCAAATGATTTAAAATAAATCTTCAATTAAATCAAAGACGCACTTTAATGATGCTTTCTTTGATGAAATCTTCCATTGATAACCTTGTCAATAAAAAAACTTTTCATTTAAGCATTTTTCACCACCAAGGAGTAGGCATTTCATTTTGAATCTTCTTTCACTTGATAAATATTATTTTAGTTTTTATAATATTTTTCTAGACAGGTATAGAGGATGATGATGTCCATAAATGAAAAACCTTGGGACTGTTTGATACGAAGGAGTAGGCATTTCATTTTGAATCTTCTTTCACTTGATAAATATTATTTGAGTTTTTATAATATTTTTCTAGACAGGTATAGAGGATGATGATGTCCGTAAATGAAAAACCTTGGGACTGTTTGATACGAAGGAACAATGGTCTATGAAAATGAATGGGTTAGGGTATTTTTGATTCCTTCCGATTTCGGTTGAATGTCTATTCATTTCTAGAAAATAAATTTTATATTATCCCTGATTTTATGTATTATTGGCAAGAATACTCCATAAAAAATGGAGGATAGATTATTTTATAATACTTCATTATTATATATTTATATTATTTAACATATTTCATCACACATTTTCCATGCATATCAAACAAACTAGTAACTCACCAATCATTTTTTCATTCAATCTCCCAATCCTTTTTCATTTTTTTCATAAAGGATTCTCTTTACCAGTGTAGCATAAATGTTTGCAAACACATACTCAAATCATAGAAAACAAAGTAAATGCATAAACCGACAAACATGCCACATAAGAAAAGAAATTACCATCATGAGCTGACTTTGGTGAAATGTTGAAATGAAACCCAAAAACATCAAGAGCTCTTTTTATTTCAAGATAGCTAGGAAGCCAGTGAATTTCAAGGAGTGGAGTATCAACCTGGTAGAAAAGGATGAAATGAAAAACGGTATATTTATATTAAAAAGGTCGAAGGATAAAATCCCAAACCACCCCTTATAACCTACCCCTTTTATGGATGAGAGAACAATTTCCCAGAAGTCGCACGCAGATTTACTTCGATCTTCTTGTGTTGAGTAAAACACTAAAAAGACAGTGGAAAGGGGTATGATGAGGAATGTTTGAGAGAATAATGGAGAAGAATAACAATACTCACTTAAGTTACATGTCCATTCTGCAATTGATTTTTCTACATGACCATGTGCAAAAACCAGTTTTGGAAGCCAACCATTAACCAATAATCCCATAAGGAAACTTTCCCCTGCAACAAATTCAACACAAAAAATGACTAAATTTCAATGTGTGGTGATTTATAATACATGGATGATAAATAATTGATGATAGTGTAGTGAAACAGTGCAAAAAACATATCAGTGGTAAACCATGCATATGAAGGAAAGTAAATTGAAGGAAATGATAGGAGAGAGAAAAAAAGAAAAGTAAAAACAATAATATTTGGCTTGCGATGGAAAAGAAAGTATTTCAATATACTTAAAATATATTACATAATTTTAATAATATAATATTAAAAATAAATTAAAAATAGTTATTATATTAAATATTAGGGGTTTCCATGAGATGGGGGGGCATTTAAAGCCCATTTGGCTAGCTAAAACCAAGAAGGGGAGAGAAACCGACTAGTTTCTTTTCCCTCTAGACATTTCCTTTGAATGCAGAAGGAAACAATAGCATCTCTATTACCTTCCAAGAGGGAAGGAACTGTGTGAAAAGCCATGGAAACAATTTTAAAGTAAAACTATTATAATAGTTTATTATTTATTATAATAATTATATAATCACAATTATAATTTTTAAAGTAACAATTTTTATTATTATAAATTTTTTTATAAAATTATTATTATTATTATTATTATTATTATTAAAAATAATTAGATTTATTTACTAAAACTATTATAATGCCCACATCCTCTAACAGTTATAATTATATTTATTATAATATTATCATTTTATTCCTATTAAATTGTTTTGTTTTTCATCATCTACCAAACATCATTTTCTTTCCTTTCCATTCATTTCCTGCATTTTGTCTATCTTTCATTCCTTTCCATCATTATTTTCATTTAATCAAACAACAATTAAAGCATTAAACTGTCATTCTTTCCCTTACATACCGAAGGTCACTTATTTTATTCTATTTCTATTTCTTTCATTTCTTTTCCTTATTTTTTCATCAACCAAATGAGAATGAAAGAAGAAAAGAAAATACAAGGCAATACAATACATTCCAAAAGGACATTATCCAAAAAAGATAATTTCAAAGATATAATGAATACCATTATGAGGACTAAGTTCCACCAATGAATTGAGATCCTCGTTCACAAATGATTGTAAAGGCATGCAACTTCTAACTTCTGGAAAATTTATCGGGGGAGGATCTTGCTGCCATTCACAGAAAAATGCATTCAGGACCAAGAAGACAAGTAAACAAATAATCAATGACCCAGAAAGTTTTTAAATTAAATTACCCACGACCCAATCAACATTGACCTAAGCATATAGTAGCTCAAAACAGACCTGATTTCCAAAGACCTGAATGCCCCATGCAGAGACCTCATCCTCGCCACTAATGTTGCCCATCTGAAAAAAATGTTCAACAGAAGGATTATAAAATGAAACACCCACTACCCAATCAATCAAGATTGCAATGTATACCATCATTTGACATTGATCAACTTTCTCACGAAACGTAATTTCATCTATATCATCCTCATCCTCATCTGAGTTGTAGCTTTTGAGGAACTTGGCCCGTTTCGATTCCCGTTCAACAACAGCCCCACTCTCCTTGTAGTAATCGATTAGAAGATCATCCAAACCTATGACATTTTTTCTGTTTAAGGAAATAAAACCAAAAAAATAGTTACAAATGGTACACTACAAATAGCAGAAATGCAACAAGCCTATCATGCGGCCTGACAACAACATAGCAATAGTTGGGGGAGGAAGAGTTGACTTGAAGGAAAATGAAGGCAGCTCAGACAGTATCCATTCAAGCAGAGCAAACCAGGACAACAGAAGGAAATGGGCATCTGCATGGCAACAGATGGAAGAGATAATATTGGGTGTAAATTGATTAGGCAGGTTAGGGAAATTGGTGCTTTGTTTTTCAGTATTCTCTCTCTCTCCTTTCTCTCTCTCTGGGAGTGGAATTTCTGTTATCCCCAATGAATTTAAAAACTTTTCTGTGACCATCACTAGTGCTTTCATTGAGCTTACTGCACTCTCGCTTCAGCACAACTAATTCACAATGTCGTCACTATACACGGACTTTTCTGAAGTGGGAAAAAAATTTAGAATTTGTGTTAGTGCAATTATGTATCATGCATACGGGTGCATTTCCACTAAAGTTTATCTGTATCCTAGTTTGATTTTTGTATCTCCCAATCATCTCAAATATTTTGAATTTCCCACCCATCTCAAATATTTTGTCTCTTTTTCCTCCATAAATAAATGATCCAGGCTTCATTCAAGAGGCGCGATTTTATGGTATCTTAATTTTAACATGGTGTTAGAGCTCGAAAAACCATAATGGATCTCTCCCTCTTCTCTCTCTTCCCTCTATGGACCAATCTCTCTCTCCTTTCTCTATCTCCTTTCTCACTCTGTTACACCAGCACCAGGTGACCAGTGACAAGGTCGCCCCGGCTGCCTCTCTTCTCTCTACCCTCTATGGCCCAATCTCTCTCTATCACCTTTCTCACTCTGTTGCACCATCACCAGGTGAACAGTGACAAGGTCACCCAGGCTGCCCCGTGCCCCTGTGCTCCTGCACCAGCAACTAGCATCTCTATGCTCGAGTGAACCTGATACGTGTATTTCATGCATATATTTCAGGATGTTTTAATGCACTGATTTATATAATATAATTGATATTTTTGAAAATATTTGGACTGTTTAACCTGTTTTGTGATTTATGGCAGGATGCTACCAATATTCGGAAAAGGAACAAAAAGATGTGACACTCCTCGAAATTTACAGAACGTGAAAATAAGTCGTGAATTTATTCATGGGTTGTTTGTCCCCCGAACATTACACGTCGTGAAAACATTACACGACGTGAAACACGCTGTCGGAGCCAAAATCGAGCAGATACGGCGGATTTCAAGTTGGAGCAACTTTTGAAGATATCTTATGACCGGAGACTCATTATGGGCCATTTAATGGCAAATTAAATGCATCCCGAACCCCTGGGAGTTGTATAAATAGGGAGCTGAGCTGCTGGTACCAGAGGGAATCCAAAGACCAAAGTCTAGGGCGAGAAGTTGCACTGCTGCAAGGCCCTCCACCGCTTTATCTCCGGTTTTATTTCATGTTTTCTTTCCTTTCTTTCCTTCCCCCTTACACCCTCGTCACTAGGATGAGGGGGTAAAACCCGCCTTGTGCTAGGGTTATGTAGCTGAAGGAGGAAGTTGTTGTTGGATCTATTTCTTTTATTTTATTCATGTATTTGGTTTGGTGCAATTTGATTATCCAATTTCAATCCCTTTCTTTTCTTTTTATCATGATCATTGATATTTGAATCTGAAAGGAACCATTTAATTGCCCAACTGGTTACCCTAAATTAGGACTGTAGAATGATAAAATGAGGTAGATCTGAACCCCCAAGGTGCACTCTCTAAAGGAGTCATCGGGGTTATTTTATAATGAATAATAAACTCCACATCAGACCTCAAGTCCGATGTGGGATACAGACTCCAACACTCCCCCTCAAGTTAGGTGTACCTAGCTTGGACACATAAAGAAAAGAGATCAAACCAAACCAATGAAAACAAAGCAATCAACAGACTGCAAACACTCTCCCTCAACATACCCAGCTTGTTTACAAAACAAGACGAAATAAAAAGGAAACAAGCGACGATCGTAGCTCTCCCTCAAGATCGCAGCTCCCCCGCAGGATGATGCATGGATGAAGTTGTCGCAGGCGCAACAGAGGAACCACACAGACCGGGCCGGTTGACAGAGCGCCAGGAATGCTGCACTAGTGGGGCCGGTTGATGATACGCCGGGAAAGCCACACTAGCACCGAGAAAGCCGCACTTGCAGGGCCGGCGATGGGAGGCAGGGATTCCGCAAAATTGTTGCGGGATCTGGCAACGCCAAAGGGCCCAAATCCTAGGCGATCGAAGTGTTGCGCCACGGTAGAGGAAGCGCGAGGGTGTGCCGACAGACAGGGAGGCGGCTGTCAGGAGTTGTTGGGAGATGCCGGCGAGGGAAAGTGAGGATTCCGCAGTAGGTGCCCGCGAGGAGGCAGAGCTGTCACAGGAGGCCGACGCGGAGAGAGCAACTTTGCAGAGGCAGCGCGCAGGAAGGCGGAGCCGGTTGTTGTCGGGAGTCCGTAGGGGCCTGGCAGGTGAAGGCAGGAGGGGGTGGTCGCGTAGGGCAGACCCGGTTGGCCACAGAAGGAGATGTCGGCAGGGGGGGAGATCCGCCGGGAGGGAGGGAGGTGGGGCTGGAAGTCCGCACAGGATGCAGGCTGGGAGATAGGCGAGGATAGATGGGGCCATCGCGTACGGCGGGGAGGAGACGTCGGGGAAGGAAGTCGTCGCCGGGAGGGCTGCGCCTGAGTCGAGAGCGAAGGAACGCCACGGGAGGGAGGCGATATGGTCTGTCGCGCGCGCAGAGGCGGAAGCTGGCTGCTGGAGACGAGTCGGGAGAGCGCTGCGTCGGAGGGCCACCTGGAGAGGGAGCCGATCCGCTGGACAAAACCGGGAGGGAGGAAAAAGGCGGGCTGGGACGATGCCGGCAGGGGGGAGAGCCGCCGAGAGAGGTCGAAGCAGGGAGCCGTCGGGGTCAGGAGGAGCGACGGGAGGCTCATCGCGCTGAATGCGGGGGGCCAAGGAAGCAGACGCCGGCTGGGGGAGATCCGCCGCCTGGGAAAAGAGCTCGGAGGGGGGATTCTACCGGATGGGAGGGATAGCCGGCAAGGGGGCGGCGGGAGATACCTATGGCTTGCTGGCCATGGAGGTCGCCGCCCCCCAATCGGGAGAAACCCTAAAGGCCAACGGAAAAAAAGAAATAAAAACGGGAGGGTTCGGGATTAATTTCCCCCTAATACCATGTAGAGTGATAAAATGAGGTAGATCTGAACCCCCAAGGCGTACTCTCTAAAGGAGTCCTTGGAGTTATTTTATAATGAATAATAAACTCCACATCAGACCTCAAGTCCGATGTGAGATACAGACTCCAACAAGGACCATTGTCGTATTTAGGGTACCCAGGTTTAAAAATCGTATCAAGACAAACTCAATTCGGTGAAACCCAAAATTACCGGACCAAGAGAAATAGGGGATTGACTCGTCGGGGAGGGGGATACCATGACCATTGGATCCACCTCATCTCGACTCCAACGTCAAACATGGATTAATCAATTTATTTTCTAAAATCCAATTGCACCTAAACCCTGAAACTACAAAACTCCGACACGCCTTCAAATCTGATTTTGAAACAACCAATCTGTTGCACTTTGTTTCTTTCGCTTTCCTAAAATTGTTCCCAAAACCAAAGTATGTTTCTTCCTCTTTCTTCAATTTAAATAAATTCATTCTTTTTGAAAACCTAAATTAACTAATTCCACAGTCTCTGTGGGTTCAACCTCGAATTTGCCTAATACTATATTTTAATTAATTAAGTAGCACAGTTTCAATTTTTAAAAATTTTATATTTTGATTAGACCCGTAGGGAAAATAACGATGCCCTTAGGGCCTGTTAGAACCCAGCATAGTTATCAATGGCAGGTGTTATGGTGTGTCATTGCACAATGACTGGCATCAAGGACCATTGTGTCACGCAACGCCTGCGCAATAGCACAGTTAGGATGGCACGCCGTGGCGTGTGCGATTTTGCGACATGGCAAAGTGCAGTGTTGTGTGCCCCAATGCGCAATCTTAATTTTATTTTATTCTTATTTTTTATTTTTTGCACTGTTTTAATCGGCCAATCCAAACCCCTATTAAAATACCCTAATGCAAGTCAAGAGACATCCCTCCCTCCCCTGGCTCTGTTGCCGATTAGGTTCCTCGACCAAGAGGAGCCAACGACCCAGCAGCCACCTCAACCCCCTTCCCACGATTGAGCAAAGACCCTACCACACCAACGCAACCACCTTTAAACCGGCGTGAACTCCTTTGAGCGCAGCGACCCAACCACACCAGTGTGTGGATGCTTGCATAGCTGTCAAAGGTTCACAACACAATAAGGCACAAAGGTTGTTTGAAAATGCGACGTGAGGCGCGAGCCTCTTAAAACTAAGGCACATCCCATGACATCATTAAATATACATAGTTTTCAACAATATTTTAAATTAAAAAAACAAAAAATCAATTAAAATAATACAAATTAAAGTGCATGCTGATAGTTTTTAATCAAACCTTAAGCAAATAATCAATCCTTGAGAACCTAAACGTCAAAATCATCAATGGAAGTTTCGTCATTAATGAAAGTTTCATTATCACTATTGCACCTTTCATTTGACTCATATGCCTTGAAATCTTCCTCTTCAACATCATTCAACACATGAACAAACAGTTCTGCGTATTTTCTTTATGTCAGGCAGTGTGTTGCACAGACTGTATTTTTTTGTCACACGGTGGCCTGCCCAAACTGGGTTGCGCAATGTTAATTTTTTAGAGTCTTGTGCGCAGTATTTTTTTATTATTATTTCATTAAATTATCTTTTGACCAAGGAGTCTGCTCAGTCTGTGTTGTCCTAGGGCGTGATGTCGTCTATTTTTTTGGAGTCTTGGGTGCAATATTTTTTTATTATCATTTCATTAAACATCCTTTTGACTAAGTAGCCCTAGCCCCGCTTTTTGTCGCCCCTTTTTGACAAAGGAGCCCCCTTTTTTTTAAGAGGCGCGCCTCAGCCGTGGCAAGGCGCTCCAAGCGCGCACCTCAACACACCTTTAACAACAAGGGATGATTGTGCTACCCAATTACAATGATTTGTTGTTTGAATGACAGGAGTAAGGTTTTGCTCCAACACTTGTGATGCGAAAAAGTTGGACATCTCGTTGTAATGTGTCCAAAGAAGTACCATGATGAAGAGGATGATGTTGATGAAACCAATAAGAAAATCTTCAAAAGATGTGAACGGCGAAAGATAAATTAAGAAGAATTTAAAGATTGCAAGGACGGGAAAGAAGTGATGGTGGTGGTTATTGATGTATCTCAAAGCAATGAAGCTTGTGATGTGGATGAAGCTGGCCTATGGAGAGCACGAGGAAAGAAAGCAAACACAATCACGTGTGACTCATACATTCAACAACAAGAAGAAAAAGAAGGTTTGAAGGTTGGGCTTGAAAAGCTTAAATATGAAAAACTAGAGAACCCAAAGATGGTTGTTAAGTTGAAACTTAAGGAGGAAGAGCAAAAATCATTGATCGTTTGACCACCACAAAGAGAGGAGCAAGAGGATTGGTGAGCTTGACAGTGAAGTTGTTGACATGAGGAGAAAGCTCGATGGTCAACAAAGAGTTGTGACACGTGATATGGCATTTGGAAAACTACTGAATTTTGCAACTCTTTTAGATAAGAAAGCAAAGAAGAAGTTTAGAGAGTCAAAGGACCTCGATGAGTGCCTCCAAAAACAGCAATCTCATTTTGAAGGCAAAGCCAGTTTGGGATATGATGGAAATCAAGAAAACCAAAGTTAAAGTGAAGATGCAGGTTGTCGCTCCTAAAAAGAAAATGGAATTGGGAGAGACTTAAAGGTCATTTCAAGAAGATTCAAAAGACCACACCTCAAGTTAGGTGTTTATTGTTGTGAAAGATGGGTCATTCACAAAGTGTGCCTTCCATAGCAACTAAAGGCCCAAGAGAAAAGGAGACAACCAATGAGAATTAATCTTTCTTTTTATGTTTTTCAAGGCTATTGTTATTGCTACAAAGGGTATGGACAAGAGGCAATTTATTGCCCATCGAGGCAAGGAAGTGTGTCAAAGAAGAAAAATATTGATGTCGGTCAACAATCAAAGGAATCATCTAGCAAACTGAAAACACAGAACTGATTTTTAGTTTTGCAAGCTGGGAAGGAACTCTCGTATCCGAAAGAAGAAGTCGATAATCATAGATTTGCACATGAAAGACAATGAGTTTGGATCAAGAAGAGGCAAGTTGAGAAGGCAATGGTAGTTGAAGTTGCTCTAAAAGTTAGTGATCAAACCAGAGTACAGATATTTAACAGATGCACATCTCACATGACGGGAAACAAAAACCTATTAAAGAACATCAAGTATAATAAAGAAGTATTGTACCATTAAGCAACGACGAAGATCTAAAAACCATTGGCCCAGGGGAGGCCACAATTGATGGAAAAATATGAGAAAAACGGATTTTTTGGTGGTGGAAGGGGACTAAGGCATAATTTGCTAATTGTAAGTCAACTTTGTAAGTAAAGACATGCAATCCATTTCAACAAGAATAAATGTGTGGTCTAAGGGCAAGATGGAGTTATTGTCATGCAAGGCCTATGAAGGGCAATCCTTAACAAGTGGGTGGAGAATATGATGTGTGTTTTCTTTCCAGAGAAGAAGAGAATATATTATGGCACAAGCATCTTAGCCACGTGAGCTAACACTTAAAGGGAAGACTTGGTGAGGTATGATGGTGTTTGGGATGTTCCAATATTGACAAAAGATCATGATCATACACATGGAACTTGCCAACAAGGCAAAATTATGAGGAAGAAAAGAAGACAAAGAGGTTGTTTGAGTTGGTACATGTTGTTTATGGGTGGATCAGCCCAACGGTTATTGATGGAAGAAGATACTATATTTTCTTCATTGAAAACTATAGTAGGATGGCTTGGTTGATGGAAACCACCAACAAAACTGAAGCAATTGACTGCATAGAGGTATCGGGGGCTGGTTGAAAATATGGTCGGATATAAAATTCACAAGTTTAGAACCGACAATGGCACGAAATTTACAAATACCCTAGTGGAAGAGAACCTCAAGAAGCATGGAATAAGATATCGGCGGTGAGGACTCCTCAACAAAATGGAGTTGTGGAGAGGAGGGACTGGACAGTCAACATGAATAGAATCAAAAGGAAGTTATGATGACATCAATTTACATCTCAAATAGAGCCTTGTTGTGTCCTGGTGAAGAGAAGGCCCCATACTAGTTGTGTTATGGCAATAAACCAACATTGAAATGCTTTCGAATATGTGGGAGTAAGTGCTTTATCTTGAACAGGCAAAGAGTCACGAAAAGTTTGAGTGTAGGGGTGGTAGAGTGTTTCTTGGCTACTTATCTAAAATCAACAAATGCTTAAATAAAAGGCTTGGAAAAGTTGTGGAAAGTCAAGACGTTACTGTTATGGAAAACAGAGAACAGATGAAAACAGTGATAGATATTCAGGCTCATTGACTCCTAGAAAATCAAGAAGAAATGCTTAATTTGATGAACACGACATTGTAGGAGGTAAATTTGCACCTATGCAGACTAGGAAAATGAAATCTCTACATCGTATAGCATTCTTATTGCTTGTGAAGTTGAATGTCAGGGTGCAGAGAGAGAGAGAGAGAATGTGAAACAGTAGTTTTCTTTATATCCAACAATGGCAGTGAACATGAAATACAGAATACATAAGAAGAAAGAAGAAGAAAAAGATGGAAGAGGAAGGAAAGACTATTCTGAGACGTTGCTCTGAGGCCAAAGCCGCAGCCCTATTCTGCACAGCAGAACCAACTCACCAGAAAATACAATCGTAACCCCTTCCTAAGAACACACCCTCCCCATTTATTAGCCCCAACCACCACACCTAACAACCCCCTATCAGCTAACCCCTTCACACATTACTAAACTGCCCCCGACTATTTAATGAAATTATTCCATGTACAGCTGCACACCAACCCCTTAAGTACCCATGATCCTATCATTGTCTTCCCCTTGAAATCTCACCTTGTCCTTCCAATGTGGTGGTTCTTGAACCCCTTCTTCGTCCTCTCGAATGTCAACATCTACAGCTGCTCGGTCGCAGCTCCCTAAAGCAACTGGTTGAGTGGCTCGTTCACCCTTGTTGTCTTCCTGTGCCTTAGTAGTTCCCGACTTGTGTTGCTCTATCAGCATTTCAACAGCACCATCAGCTTCAGCATGTTCTGAAACTCTTGTCGGCGTCTTCGATCCCAACTGATCCTGACATTCAGATCAGTCAACGAAGGTCGGCACTGGCTTTTGCTGCACACTCAGCGACTCTCGCAGCTGTGGCGGTCCGGGTGCTCTCCATGCGTGTGTGCAGTTAGTTGTAGCGTCTGCGATAGATTCAAATTCCTCCGATCGAAGTCCTATTTCTTGAGTTCCTCTCTCCAAAAAATCTCTCAATGAAAGCACCAATTGTTAAGGTGTCTGAGAGAGAGAATTTGAAACATTAGGTTTCTTTATATCCAACAATGGTTGTGAACAGAAAATACAAAATACAGAAGAAGAAAAAAGAGAAGGAAGGACTCCTCTGAGACGCTGCTCTAAAGCCAAGGTCGCAGCCCTATTCTGCACAACAAAACCAACTCACCAGAAAATACAACTGTAACCCATTCCTAATAGCAGACCCTCCCCATTTATTAACCCCAACCACCACCTAACAACCCTGCCAACTAACCCCTTCACATATTACTAAACTGCCCCGTTAATGAAATTATTCCTTGTACACCTGCATGTCGGCCCCTTAAGTAGCCCATGATCCTATCACCAAAGAATTTTCAAGCGGCAACTCAAGATGAAAGTTGGGTTAATGATATGAACGTTTAATCAAATCGAGAAGAATCAAACATGTGAGGTTGTTGCAATGGGTGATGAGGGTTTGCGATGGGGCGGGGCTGGTTTGACGGGCCGGCAATGGGGCTGGGATGTTTCTGCGACGGGGGTGTCGTGGGGTTGCAACAGGTCTGCCATAGACTATGGTAGAAGATGAGGATATTTTGGTGCTTTCAAAATTTAAATTGCCATTCCATCGAAAAAATTATTTGCATACCAAACATAACATTTGGCTTCCATTGCCTATTCCATTTCTCATTCTCATTCCCTTTCTCTTTCCATCAAAAAACTTTCCAACATACCAAACAATGCCTAAAGGTGAACCAAGTAAATTTTTGTGCGTTATACTAGCATTTTTCTTATTTGTGTTTGATTAAAGAAAAAAGATCAGAAGATTGTTGGAGAGAAAGATGTCACACAATGGGATATCAACACAATAATAGTTAGGGATGAAGTGTCAAATGGATAGTACAGGAACACTGAGGGGGGATGAATCAAAGTTGACCTATTTTACCGAATTTCACTTTCTCTTTTAATCATCCCCGCTTGGAATTTGAACCTCTGTCTTAAGATGTATGGATCTATTAATGCGCTCTCAACACCCAACACCTCATGGAATGCAGAAAGTAAACAGGAAACAACACGCGGGGTTTTTTGTAAAGTTCGGTCTCAATGCGGGGGTGCCTAATCTTTCTGTGTCCAGGTCCTTCCGAGACACAGATTATCACTATTAGATTGTAGTGATTAAAAAAGCATGAGCAGGCATCATCCACTTCTCAATGCTCACAAGGGGTGGGCAGGTATCATCCAATTCTCGAAAGTTATCTCTTGATAGCAGTTTCCTTCTGAAAGTCCTTGAGTCTCCTGACTGGTTGTGGATATATTTATGTTGGATCCCTCCGGTCTTCAGCGGTCCTTCGCGAACTTTTGAAAACAATCTTCAAGCTGCATCGGATGTCAAAGCATCACTGATAAAAGATCTTTCTCCTCGGGCAATAAGTCTTCGACTGCCATAATGGAATCAGCAGCATGCACGTCAATCTTGTTGTCTCGATGCATGTAAATATCAAGATACTCCATGCGGTCTTTTTCCTCTACTCTTCTTCAAGTGCTCCGACACACAGAACATGAACAGTAACATCCCTGTCGGCCTTTCTCAATACTTCTCTTTTTCTTCTTCTTCCTCGATATATATCACAGGATAGGGCTTCAAACCCACTTCTCCTCCTCCTGCTTCCTCAACGCACGTGATCTGCTGTCACTGAATGGCATTGGCTTCTTCTTCTTTAATACAGAAGGATGTTTTCTAGGAGTACTGTATCGGGTACTCTCTTTTTTCTTCATTGCTAGAATATAATCAAGATAGCAACAACGTCAGGGTCACACTTTCCTTCTTCTCTTGATATATATTCACAGGACCGCGCAAATATTATTTCTATAATATTCAGCAGTTTAATTCTCTTTCATTCAAGGTCATCAAATCTCATTAAAACCAATCACAAATATTATCTTTTTAATACTCACTATTGGAGTCTGCATCCCACATCGGACTTGTAGTCCGATGTGGTCTTTATTATTCATTATAAAAGAACCTCAAGGCCTCCTTTAGAGAGTACATTGGGTTTGGGTCTACCTTCTTTTATCATCTTACATGGTATCAGAGGTGGTTTAATCCAACGCGAGCCCTCCCTCTGATTTTTTTAAATTCCCGTTTAGGTTATTTTATTTTATTTTTCCCGCTTGGGGGGCGGTGGCCCTAGTTCCGTCAAAGTCGTCCACGCCCTGTGGCGGTCCTCTTGGGTAGAAACCCCTCACGATGCTCCTCTCACTGGTGCAATCTGTCGGCGTCGGCGTCACACCCGCGGCCCTACGCCTCCTGAGGTTTTCCCGGCGACGACCCCTCCCTCTCCGTCGTCGACGGCTCCCATGCGCGACGGATCCTGCCGCGCCTCAGCCCCTGTCGATGGAAGCTTAGGGTTCCGATGAGGGTAGCCAGAAAGGCGAAGGAGCTGGAGGGATCAGATCGGGGGGAGGGGGGGGCTTCCCCGCTTCTCACTGTGTGTGACCCCTGAGCGCAGCCCTCCCGCTCGCTCCGCCGGATCCACGTCGGACGACCCCGTGCCAAGCAGTCTCCCCGACGACCACACCCCACCCGCGACGCCTCCCTGCGCGGTCGCCTCCGCCCACCCTTCCACATCGCCCCTGCACTGCGCCCGACCCAACTTCTCGGACCGCAGCGCAGTCGCCCCTCTCTGTGCGCCACCTCCAGATGCACCCCTATATCTGTGCAACAGCCCTCTGGTGGCCCTCCTCCCTACTGCTTCCTGAGCAACTCCTTCGTGACTCTGGGCGGACTCCTGATCCCCCCATCTCAGCGAACTCCTGATCCCGACGTCAAACGGCCCGCCTCTCCCGACGAACTCCCGCTCCCGACGTTGAACAGCCTGCATCTCCCACTCGCATCCAGCGCGAGTTCTCAGCCCAACCTCGACGACGCGTCCCGGCCCGCCCTCAGACCGGCTTCCCGGCTCCCTAACCAGCCACCGCCCACCCTCTCACGACTTCCTGGTCCTCGCCCGCTGGCACCCTCCTACGGCGTCGCCCGCCTTTGCGATCGGCCCCCACCTTCCAGCGGCCCCTCCCGGCTTCGCGATCGCCCCCCTACCAGTGGCCACTCCCGGCTTCGCGATCGCCCCCTACCAGCGGCCCCTCCCGGCTTCGCGATCGCCCCCCTACCAGCGGCCCCTCTCAGCTTCGCGATCAGCTCCCGCCTACCAGCGGCCTCCCAGCTACGCGACCGGCCCCGCCTCCCGATCCCGTCCTCTAGCAGGCTTCCCGGCAGAGCCCCGGCCCCGCCTCCCGTCGCGACTCCCGGCCCCGCCTTCTGCAGCGCTTCCCAACTCGCCTCCCACGGCGCTCTCCCAAACCCGCCTGCCCACGGCCTCCTGACTTCGTGACCAGCCCCGCCTCTCGCCGTATTTTTCCGGCTCCGCCCTCCCGCGGCTCTCCGGTTTCACATCCCGGCCCTAATCCCGCGCTCCTCTTCGACGTTTGGCCCCACCTGTGTGGATTTCCCGACGCTTCATCGACCGGTCCCGCCTGCGCGGCTTTCCCGACACTCCGACGACCGACCCCGTCTGCACGGTTCCTCTATTGTGCCTCGACCACTTGCTGCGTCACTGAGTAATCCGGCACATCTTCCACTATTTTTCATCTCAAGGGGGAGCTTCGATCTTGAGGGGGAGCTGTCATCGCGAATGTTTTCTTTTTTGTTTCGTCTTGTTTTGTCATCAAGTTGGGTATGTCTAGCTTGAGGGGGAGTGTTTGCAGCGTCTGTTGATTGCTTTGATTTTCTTTGTTGTGGTTTGTTTTTTCTTTATGTGTTCAAGCTAGGTACACCTAGCTTGAGAGAGTGTTGGAGTCTGCATCCCACATCGAACTTGTGGTCCGATATGGTCTTTATTATTCATCATAAAAGAACCCCAAGGCCTCCTTTAGAGAGTACCTTGGGTTTAGGTCTAACTTCTTTTATCATCCTACACTCCCGAAGACTCAATCTATTATCTTCACGCAATAACTTGAATTATCATGGCCTCTTCTTCTCTACAAAATCTGCAAACATTTATTCTTTCCACATCCGCATGGCATCATACGATGTAGTAGTGTGGCAATTCTATCAAGGCATGAGACTCTCCTGCAACATTTTATTCATCACGCATTGCGGCGTGGAATTCTCCTCGCGACACAACTTCCTCTCAATTCAAAGAACTTCGGCTGGTATTTCTTCTTCAAACTGCTTCGTGGCGTGATCTTCTTCACAACGCAAAGATCTACCCTTCAAAACTTAGCCTGAATCACAATTCCCCTTCAAATAATTAAGATGTTTAATTCATTGAAGAACAGATCTTTGCATCTTTGATTTAAACTTCCTTCTGAAATTCTCACATTTTTTAAATTGTCGATCCATACGTTAGAAATAGAATTTCTTATGTATCACAGTGTGAGTCTAAAAATATTTTATGTACGTAAGATTTTTGACTTGATCATATTTCAGTCTTAGATCCAACAGATTGCTTACGCATGCACCGGAAGAATCTTACGTATCAACAATATATTACGTATTGCATGCCTTTGCCACATTTCCTCAGACTGGTGACCCATGCGTAAGATTTTGTCATTCTTACGTATCACGTAAAATTCCTGACTTTGTCGCATTTTATCTTGCTCAGGCAAATATCTTATGTATTCCCCAACAAGAATCTTACGTATCATATTTAACATGTTACATATCCAGTGTAACCTATATCCAGTGTAACCTCTAAGAGCTTTTCCAATTCAGGAAAAACATATGCATCACTTGCCTTAGCCACATTTTAGCACTCTTCAACAAATATCTTTCGTGACAAATCAAAGATATTACGTATCACTCTGAGTGTTGTCCTTTGCCAATTTCCAACTCCTTTGTATACAAAAAAACTTACATATATAGGAGTTTTCCATTTCTTCAGTTCTAAGTCAAACATAAATATTTTACGTATGAATCCAGACTTCTCCAAATCGGCTCAGAATTTTTCCAACTCTTCTGAAGGAATCTCAAATGACTTTGGAAAATATCGGAACCTCCGCTGCCTCTTTAATTCCAAATTCAATCTTAGCATTCTCAAACCTTCATCCAAGAGATATTCTTCACTGATTTCAGTAGTCTTCAAGCTGTGCATTAGCCAGCTGCTCCAACTTCATTTGAAACTCCAACTTCATTTGAAACTGTTGTAAACAGCATTGTTCTCCTTCTATCAGCATGTCTTCGGTTTTTTACAATCCAGCTCTCCAATCATCAGATAAATGTTGTTGTCCATTGAATTTGCTTACATTAGAACACCAAGCACCAGCAGCTACATCTCCTTCTTTGCCATTTTATGATGGCAGCAACTCAAGCAGTCATTGAGCGCTTCCTCCATCACCCCAAGATTCAGCATACATTGACTTTCCTTCTCATTAACATATCGACAACAAACACAACACCCATCTTCATCATCCATTTTGGTTCTTCAATCTCCCCTTTCGGATTTGTCGTTAATATCACTTTTATTTAGAAAGTCGGTATTTTTCTCCTCGTTATTGAGGATAAATGCAAAGGTGCACGTGTTTCCTACGAAAATCGTGGCGTCTGACGTTGTTTGTCTTAAGCTTGATAGTTTGATTGTGGGGGTTTGAATGGTTGCGCAATCATTCACGTTGGATTCACCATTTTCGAAAGGCTTCCAACGGGTTTTGTTCGTGGAGTCAGAAACACCCAACGGTTCCCTTATTCGAAACGTTTCACGAACCTGTTTTCCAAAGACAGGTGGTCATTAGGGAATGGCTCCAATGACGCTTAGGGACACACATTGGTTGAAAGGATGCGAGGTCGGACTCATCACACCCTTTTGAGGGAAATTATTACCTACTTTGGGACTCACTTATAGATTTAAGATATGTTCGCGAATTCTTTATTAATTCCCAAACATGACACGGGTCGCTCTTGAATTAACCATCAATTTTTGCTGTGATCGTATTTCAGTATGAGCTCCAGCAGATTTCTTAGGCATACACCGGAAAAATCTTACGTATCAACAATATATTACATATTGCATGTCTTTGCCATATTTCCTCAAACCGGTGACCAATGCGTAATATTTTGTTATTCTTATGTATCACGTAAGATTTCTGACTATCGCATTTCCTCTTGCTCGGGCAAATATCTTACGTATTCCCCAACAAGAATCTTACGTATCGTATTTAATACAAAGGCAGCTTCAAGCATAAAAAAATGGAGTGATTTCAAAATCAAAAATTGAATATGAAAAGTTGAATTCAACGCCACCAAAAATCAGATTTCAATAAATTACAACATACTAACTCAAGAAAAACAAACAAATATCAAGAAATTCAATGATAATTCCATTGGTAGTATAGTTGAAGTTTCAACATGTTTGTTTCAATATAAAAAATAATAAGCGATTTTGGAGTAATTTTAAAAAATAATTTTGAAAGTTTGATTTTAGAAAAATTACAAGCTATTTTTTGTTTGGTTTATAGTAGAAAAAAATCATTTTTTAATTTCAATCACAATAAGATTTTGAAAAAAAACGAAATTCCGTTTTTTTTTTAGGACGGTGATTTTTGAAAAGATCTGAAACAAACGACTTATGATTTCAAAGAAGTGTTTTATTTGTTTATTTTGAAAAAAAAAGGCTTCTGGCCCTAAAAAATCTGAAACAAACGGGCAACGTATGCTTGTGCTTCGACAAAGAAACCATAAAACTGCATGCACTAAAAATAAATTTTAAACGGAAAATTCTTCCGATGCTAGCGGTATTCAAGTTCTACTCCATAAGCACTTAATTTAAATAAATAAATTAATTAAAAAAAAAACTAGATTCATGCCTTTGAGCTTCTTCACTGATGGTTTGCAGGTTTGAGCGACTCCAAGATCCTACCGACATGTCCATAAGACAAGAGAGAGAAAGGGACAGCGAAGGGAAAAACGGATTCGCAGAGAGAAAGGGAACCCTAGAATGAAAGAGGGGCCCGCAAATGAACAGCTTAGGGAGCAGGTACGCGGGAGAAATTTGATACGTCGAATCCAAGAGCTTGAGACGGCATCCAACCGGCAAATAACGGCGGGGCTTAGGACGGCGGATTAAGATCGCCGAACGATGTTCTCGGTTCCACGTTAATCGATCATTTCGACTTCTTCGGCTGTAATTGTTTGGGAAATTTCAAAAACTGGTATAACAAAAATGATTATATTGATTAAGTTAAAATTAATATGCATTTTGAATTTATTTACGAGTATCATGGATAGTTTGAAGAAAAAAAAACCTTAACCATAAATAAACCCATGAACCGAGCACCGGATTATTGGATTTTTAAGTTTTAAAAATATTTAAAATTGTTTCCTTTTTTACTATTTTTAGGAGGGGAGAATTTTGAAAGGCTTCACGTTTTTATCATTATTTAAAATGATAAAGTGAGAGGGGATAACCGTGGAGGGATGGTGCACGGCACCGTTCGCATACGCATGTAGTGTAGAGCTTTGATAATGCACTTTGCACTGGATAGGTGCGATCTGGGTCACATATTCGATTAGTGTGATCCGGCAAATAAGATTAAACCTAGAAAAGTCGTGTCTTCCCAAATTAGGTGTCACTTATTTGAATGAGTGCTTCTAAAAACCCCTCTCAAATTGAGATTTCTCTAAGTATTAAACAAGCATCAAAAGAAGAAGTTTGTTGGTGCGTAACAATAAAGCTCTTTCACTACTCCTGATTCCAAGGTCTTCAAAGGTTACTCTCAACTAAGTACAAGTGTAGGGTAACAAACCATTGTTGTATTCTAAAGAGGATTTGTTTGCACCTTATTATACTTCCGGTTTGGTGGGGATGAATCTACTATTAAGAAGAGTGACGTCGTAGCGTCTCAACAAGCTCCATCTACTACCATCCAAACAAAGTTTGTAACCTTATCCACCTATATCACCTACAATCTCAAGAGTATTATGACAACATGGATATAATGGCACTCAACAACATGATGGCGGTGGATCAATCCAATGGTTTTTGTTCCATACATGACAACTTCAATAGAGGGTGAATTGTAGTTTAAAACAAACGTACATTTATCTCCCACTCTGTGTAATAAACTATTTGGAAGTTATAAATTTCGAATAGATCGTAGCATAACAACATACAAAAACAACGAAAATTAAACTACTAGGAAGTTAACACTTAATCGAGATAGACAAATTAATCAGAAATAAGAAAAATATAAAAACAACAATGTAATAGAGTTTTGGATGACAATCCGTAAACCCTTTTAAAGGATGTTATAAGGGATATAAACAGTTCCATTCAAAGAAACTCTTCACTTTTAATCCAAAGCGGCATAAGGACTAATATCCAGATCCAAGGAATACAAGTTATGGACCCTGGAACTTCGTCGATCTACTTGATCGATAAATACAAGTCCGAACCTGGACTTCCTCGACAGATGTCGACAACAACATCTCTATCCTTGAGCCCCTCTTTGATTAACCCAACTGGAAGCAAGTCATTCTTTGGACTTCATTGAAAAAAACATTCAAAAGATACAAATTCATAACCTTATAATCTCATTGATCACGTGGGATCAGAAGAAAATGATTACAAAGTGAAATCCTAGAGCTTTTACAACTAGATCCTCACAAACAAAAGCTTCAAGAAACATGTTGAACAAAACTATAAAATGAAATCTCTCAAAAGCATCGAGATAGTTCACAACTCGAATGTAAAAGATGCAATTTAGATTTCGTTCCTCAAAGCCTTGGTTTGAATTTATAAGCATCGATGTATCAAACTCCTAACAATAAACTATGAGTTCTTCGGGTACCGTTATAACTAACATAATAGCTTCAATCTATCTTTTGTTTGATGTTATTCAAGTGTCTTCACAATGTTCCAGAAATTACATGTATCAGAATCAGTTCAACAAAACTCAATGATTCGTAAGTTAACTCTGTGCATATAGAAATTAACAAACAAACTTTAAGTTA
Source organism: Viscum album (assembly GCA_963277665.1). Taxonomy (NCBI): domain Eukaryota; kingdom Viridiplantae; phylum Streptophyta; class Magnoliopsida; order Santalales; family Viscaceae; genus Viscum; species Viscum album. The sequence goes on along the minus strand of OY728128.1, from coordinate 657,093,531 downwards.
ACTCAAATTTGGAATGAAGTGTATTGTGACTTTCAAAACAAAGGATAAAGAAGAAGTCATTTAGAAAATGACTCAACAATGTTTGCAGTCTCAGGAGATGGAAAAAGTGGATGCACTTGCTCCTCACAACTCTCAACTCGGTATTGCTTAACTATCTTTAAATTAAGATATATGCTTTTGATTCATGGCATAATCGTTCAGGTCACATGAATTATAAGAAAATGCATGACATGTTAAAAATGGAATTATTACCCAACATGGATAAAACTAATCATAAATGTGTGGTTTTCATGAAAACTAAGATAGTTATGAAACCATTCCCAACTATAGAAAGGAAAAATAATTTGTTGGTATGTGATTTTCTTGCTACACCCACCATAGGTAATAAAAAGCATTTTGTAATTTTTATTGACGATTATTCTAGATTTTTCCATGTCTATCTTTTATATGTTAAAGATGAAGTTATAAATAAGTTCAATATCTATAAAAATGAGGTGAAAACCCAATGTGGGATTACAATTAAATGTCTTGTATCTGATAGGGGAGGAGAATATTATAGTCCATTTTTTGAATTCTGAGGGATCATACATGAAATGACGACTACCTATAAACCTCAACAAAATGGTATAACTGAGAGAAAGAATGAAATATTAATTGAAATGGTTAATTCCATAATGTCTATCTCAGGTCTCTCAATAAGTTTTTTAAAGAGAGGCACTATTAACCACGAGTCACATCCTAAACAAGATTCCCGCAAATGGGAAGATTGTGTCTCCATATAAATTATGGAAGCATAAGAAAGTGAACCTCAATTATTTAAAGGTTTGGGGTTATCATGAAATTATAAGATTTTTCGAACCTAAAAGATAAAATTTGGGTAAAAGAGGTTTTAATTGCATATTTCTTGGATATTGTCATGTCCCACCCGTGATACTATGAATAGTAATCGGGTCGAGTCACCGCATAGCCTCAAACAAGCCCCCCCCCCCCACGCGCCAGAGGTTGTCAACTAGTAGCAAGGGCTTAGGGTGTGTCTGTGGGGAGACTAACCTCGTATCAGAGTAATAAAAATAGTAAAAAAATATCTAAATATGAAACACAATGATAATAAACCAAAATATAAATGGAAGTTGTAAATATGCCATGTTGGAACAAAGGAAATACAATAGTCGAAAATAAAGACATTGAGGCATTAATACCTCTTCCCGATTTCCTGATACCACATGAGTTAACCTGCCCACTCAAGCAATTAATTCCTTGGGCCTCTGCCCATCCTGTACATGTAAATAAGTGAGAGCTGCTCGGGTACCCAAGTGCAATGGTGGCTTGAGCAGGGTGTGAGTACAAAACTTAGTAGGGAACCACCAACACAGTCCCATACATAGCCAGTAAAAGCAACGTGTGTGTATGTGAACCACTCAACTGAATAATAATAATAATAATAATAATAATTTGAAAAAATAAATAAATTACTAAAGTCACACCCAGGGCCTGATGACTACCCTGGTCTGACCACACCTGCTTCAGCCAACGCTGATGATATCTCTGAGTAAGCTACGTCACCACAAGGGGATACAAGCCCTATCCCTAAGACCACCTATACTCTTCTCCACTAAATATAAGGTAGAATTCTAGGCATCATCCGGTCATTCTGTAAGTAAGGAATTGAGTAGGATCCTAGGCCTCCTAGGCATACTACTCAAGCTATGAGTAACCAGTGGAACCCAAACGACATCTCGACGGTCCCTATTATAGTCTGGTGTCAGATTCCTTACTCTTGGTCCATGGGAAATTAAGACTTTGGAAGATGGAATGAATTCCTAAGGGGTTTACTCTTAGGTAATGTATAAGGAACACCCCCTGGTCTAAGATGATAACCCAACATCATAAATCATCGACTCTACAACCTATTCCCAGATAGCTTTGGGAAATGAAATCATGTTGTGTCCACCTGATCCTAGGGAGTATCCTAAGAATCAATCGATATAATCATCATCAACCTCAGGTATGTCACAAACATTCAGTGCTCAGAGGAAATGTGGCCACCCAGTAACCTTTGGCATCATATGGATCCTAGCATGCTAGGAATCCTGGGTGATACGCTAACTAAGATGTATTTTAGAGACGCACTCGATAGCATCCTCTATTTCTTGGTACAAGGAGGAATCCCAGAGATGCTAAATTTTTTGGCAATGGTAGCATCGAATATTGGATCCCAATATCACCAAACATCCAAGGCTCCACAAGCATTAATTTCTTTCAATTCAAAAATTAATTTACATTTAATAGGTCATCTTCATTAATTCAAGGGTGCATCTCAATCTGTCGGGCATCCAACTTGATATATATACTTAATGTCATACATCCATATATAAAAATATAAATATGTGTATGATTAGAACCACATATAACTTGCTAGTTGTCACATTCCAGATTCAGATGGATCTGAAATCCACTGTAATGGGTAGGTAGAGCCAGATCCTAGGTGTCCTCGACACCCAATTGTATAAGTAGTTGAGGGTGACACATCCCTCGATCACTACCAGTGCATATACATTTATCTAAGTCTAGTTAATTGCTAATTAATTAATAAAAGAATTAATACTTAACTTGAAGTCAGAGGGTTGGTTGAATGCCTGAACCCATCTTATTATGTTTTTGGCCTTAATGGCCGTACTTTATGCTTTAGGTGGATACCCTTGGTTATCAAAACTTGTTCCCAACACTCCCTTATGAGGGTCCTAATGTGATCGGGACAACCTACTCAGGGTACCCTCCAAGTCCTAGCTCAAAGTTGATTCCCATCTCTAAGAGGAAGAACACCCTTAAGATGCACTCTCTAACACACAAGGACCCTTAAGGCCTTAATGAAATTATGTGGTTAGTATTCAATTTATAAACAACCCCCAAGTCCAATCGTATTAGTCCAAAACCACCACCCTCTTAAAGGAAGTCATGAAGTCACCTAGGCCTAGGTCTTTTGGTCTCTCACCCATTCCCAATTCTGGGATCCCCATCATGGTCCATTCCAATCTAAGGAAATGGTTTATGGAAGGTGATGATCTATAATAACTGAGGAACTTAGTTTATTCCCAAGGGATCAAGGTGGCCCTTGGAACTTTTCTCAACACATATGTTAAGGCCCTTGATTTATTTGAGACCACTAAATTTAGTTACTTAAGCAGTTTAATCAATTTAATTGAAAATACATTTAATTATGGGTCCCCCACCATCAGTGGCGGGACCCGATCACATTACACAACACATGTGCATGAGCAATTTACCTAAGGGGAAAGTACGATGGACCACCAACCTTTAGGGAATCTTTTCCAATTTAACTACAAGGATCAGTAGTAGCTGCCAAGGCCCATCCAAGCTTGACCAACCACACCCTCAATCAACCAGGAATATCTCAACATCCTAAGCCCCTAAATCAAATCCAACAATAATAATCAATTAATCAATTAATAAATTTATAATTAATTAAATAATTAAACTGTAACTCAGCAAGAAGTCAGATAACTCATAGGGCGTCTTACGATCAACGACTCTTCAAGCAATGAGGTTTCAGCTACCCCCAAAACACCCCAAACCTAAGCTGAGAAAAATCCCCAACCTATTCCACTAATTTCATCATTAAACAATTTCATTTTTTATGAAAAATTGAAGAAAAAATCCATGGTGCGATTTACCTTTGATGATTCAATGAGCGGCAATAGGTGCATGTCATCTCGAGATGTCCTCTTCCTAGGATGTATGAAAACCCTAATCAAAATAGGTGATTTTACCATCCTCTAGTGAAATATACATTTTTTACCTAACAAAAACAACACCAAAATCAACAAAAAAAAAGAGAGGAGGGGAAAAGACAAAAGGAGAATGAGGGATCTATACCTTTTGTCATTTCCAGAAACAACCAAGAAGAACACCCCTTATAGGGGGGCAAGGGAGAACAAAGGGGGAAGGTCCCTTGGTCGCATGAGAGAGAAACAAGAGGGAGAGGGGCATCCCCCTCTAAATAATTTAGGATGAGGGTTAATTTTACCCCATAAAAATACCACTCACTAGCCGGTTTCACTATTGTGAAAACCACCAAGATCCTCCCAAGGATCCTCTAAACCCCCAGGATGACTCCCAATCCCTCATTTATATAAAAACACCTCTCTTTAGGTGTTCCAAACCTTATAACTTGGTTCCAAATTTCGGTTCTCAAATTGACCCAACCACTTGCTTGAAAATTCAAATTCTTCTTGAATTTCTAAATCTCGTCCATACATGAGACCTTACAACCTATCCACCTTATTACTTCTCATCCTTGAGAAGTATTGGTGGACATCCAAACAAACATTTTGATCTACCTCAATCATGAATTCCCTCTCAAAATATTGTGTTCCATATCTAAATGCCCAATGTGCTTCCAAAGTGCCACTTGAATGTATGACACTTAAACCAACAAAACCTAAGCTAATGATTGTAACCACTTTAAAAACATCAAGTTGGAACTTACTTGAGTCTATCTACTTTGATACATGCTCTTGTTTTTATCAGGTTCATCACCCAGCCTATAGTGCTTCCCACCATAGGTTCTTGCTTTCAACGACCAATTCTGAGCCATGATGAATCCACCATCAGAATTGCCTACCAAAACATGCCCCTAGTGCCCTAATGATGCTCCCGACATGGTTATCAACTCACAGATCCTGATCACACATGATTACATTGCTCTCAATCCTCAATTTTGATAAAAATTGGTTTAATTCCAATCAACTAAGCTTAACCTTATCACGAAAACTTTCCTTGAAAATCCTTGACCAATATTTTATTACACCCATCTCATCCCACAACATGCCCAATGAGGTTCCATACTAACCACATCCAATTTCAAGCGATAATAAGAGTCAAACCACCACTAACTAACTTATTTAAAAAGTGCTTGGTTTCAAGCATCAATTCATCACCAAAACTCAATTATGATGCCTTTACACCCAGAGGAATCTTGATACCATTCTAATACACCCACCAAATCCTAGACCTAACTTCTGATGTAAAACTATAGTGAATCCCCAATTGACCCATTCCTCCACCGTACCCTAAATGGGAGCACCAACACATTTTGAATCTGAATCACAATGCGAATCATTGCAAACCATATTGATCCCTATGACCACGCTTGAACTGCACCCAAGTCCACATCCAAACCTTCATCTAGAATTCACCGAGGAATCCAGTAGTACTCGAGTCCATTTATCCATTGACATATGAATTCCAAAATACTCATCCCATGACTAATTTCACATTCCCATGACCCTTTTCACACGAGGGTCGCATGCTCGTAGCTGACATCCTGCTCCCCACCTCAAGAGACGCCTTACCATCCCACCACCAAAACAAGTTCTCAATCACCAAATCCCATACCTCGTCTATCACTAGGCATAATGACTAGCATGGCTATAACCCACTCATTCCTGATATCCAATGAAAATGTCACCTATCACCTATTCTTGACCCATGGGAATGACATTTGATAAATTTGTTAAGTTTCAATTCATAATGGGGCCACCAACCTTGAGATATTTAATGGAAGACTCCACCGTTAGATGTGTGTCGCTCCTCCCAATCCATGCTCACTGTAAGTTATGAAACACTTGCTTTTAACTAACCTATGACACCACGTTTCCCAATAATGTGTTCCAAGATCCACACTCAAGTCAACTGTCCCATGACACCTGATTCATTCCCAAATCAGCCTTCATCATTGAGTCACTTCCTTTATTTCACCTAAACTCTAGGTCACCATGACCACAAGCATTTCATTCAAAACCATCAATCCCCGACCCTCACCCATCTACTCACAAACGTTCAATTTAAACAGTTACTGCATGTAACCAATGCATATAAAACTCGCCCTACAATATTGATTTATAATCCTACACCACATGATCCATTACCCAACTCACACTTTTGTGCGTCACATGTCGCAAAGGCTGAGTCAACCATTCTCTACAACATGTTGGTCTCGACACACCGGGATCTCCCTGGGAAATTGTCTTTAAAATTGGGCACCTCACTTATGCCAAAATTCATTAAATGACCGCCTACCTCACAACATCATTTTAGCATTGTAGGTGTTTATCCTCAGTATAAAGTGTGTAAACCTCATACAAACTCTTAGACACCACCCAGTGTCATTCCAAACATGAGGGTCCACCCGTGCTCTGACCATGCTGTTAATAGCACACCCACCGGTCAATAGGGCTAGACACCCAAATAGTATTTCTCATCGAAGCCAGCCTCGATACCCAAACATCATAGGTGATTCCTTAGAAACTAGAGTGATATAAACCCAAACACCTCTCATGCATCAGTCTCATAAACCGAAGCATATACCTATGCTTTGCCTCAAAGGAAACAACCAACCTGGGCTAACCCATCTTGCGAGATGCACCCGATCAAACCAAATGTCGACTCACTAGGGTCCAAGTCAGACTAAGGGTCTCTAGGTCTTCTACATATCCTTACCTATAAAGTCTCATTTGAATGTCACTAGGTCTGACCAGCTAGCCCATAGATCTCCCTCAAATAGGTTATATCTTATTTTAATTATAATGCATGGAAAACATCCTCATTCCTGCCTCTACTATTACACAACACTTAACGTGCCTGAAAACCCACTCTGAAGGAGGTAATTTTGAAGGTAGGTAAAGATAATATTGACCTATGAGGGTTAAAACATATCAGCATGGGTCCAGTTATACGGGTTTTCAATTCCAAGTTATAGAGAAATTGCCCTATAAGTTGTAATTGGAACCCCATTTAAGTGCAACCCATTGATAATCTATTAATTTAGGGGAGGGTTTTAATTCCGTAATCATTTAAGGTACTACCTTCCAAGAATTAGCCTATTATGCACCGATCCTCTCTAAGAATCCTTATACAAGGATTCTCCCTAAAGAGTCATAATGTTGACATAGAAAAGATGATGAACTAACCCTCACCAGGTATCCGTATACGGTAATACCCCCATAAGGTTCAAGCTCACCAAGGAGCATTCAAGTACCCACCAACATTTCATTTAGACGATCTGACTAAATAACCATAAACAAAGGCTGGTTAAGTAAGATGCCACAACAAACTACATGGAAAAACACCATATAGGTTGTTATGAGTTTTTAGTTAACCGCACCTAAAAAGAATACACCCATTAAAGGTTCGCTATAAAGGCATAAGATATCTACATTGATCTATAAGGGTCAACATAGAGGCATCCAGTGCTAAGTCTAGCCTACTAGGGTCAAGACAAGTGCACCAAGTGCCTATTTGGTTCTCATAACGGTCCCTCTCTAAGGTGTTACATGCCCTTAGTGACCTACCAAAGTTACTAATGAGAAATTGAGTACCTATTTTTACCTACCAAGGGTCATTAAACCTCTCGTGTAGAAGAGATTTTAGTAGTGTCACCATCATCAAGTTGCATCATAGTGTATTCCACATGGCCTATCATAGAAGAATGTAAACAAGGCATCCCAAATGAGTAGAATTCCACCACAAACCTATATGGGAAAAACTATTTAGCTTGTTTTTGACACTAGTCTCATCATCATTAATACAAATCACACATAAATATTCATATATCATGTGATCCTACATGCTAAATTTGATTCATGGGCAGACACCTCTTGTCTCTTCATGCCAAGAGTCAAAATCAATCACTGACCTCTTGTCAATGGTCCAACATCCAAAAATCCATAATAAACCATAAAATACAAACTAAAATATAATCTATTGAATAAAAAATCATATAGAAACATAACATTTCAAACCAATAACATCAATTCCATGCCCCTAATAACTTGGACTTCTTACCAGAACAAGTTTTCTCAATGCACTAGTATGATATCCATCTGAGGCTCCGACACATTCCTAATACTCTTATCTACATTATCAAAAATAGAAAGACATTAGGAAAGTAACCAATCTGATACCACTTTTTCACACCCCACCCAGGTTATTATGAACAATATTCAGGTCAGATCACTATATGTCCTCAAGCGTGCCTCCCCGTATGTCAGAGGCTGCCAACTAGTAGATAGGGCCTAGGTTGTGTCTATAGAGAGACTATACCCTCATATTAGAGTAATAAAGATAGTGTAAAATATCTAAATATGATACATAATGATAATAAACCAAAATAGTAACAAAAGCTGTAAATATGCATGTCATGTTATAGCAAAGGAAATGCAATAGTCAAAAATAAAGATGCAAATCCATTAAAAATACCTCTTATCAATCTCCTGATACCACATGAGCTAACCTACCCACTCAAGTAATAAATTCATCATGACTCATCCCATACCATACCTACAAACAAGTGAGATATGATTGGGTACCCAAGTGCAATGGTGGCCTGAGTAGGGTGTAAGTACAAAACTCAGTAAGACACCACCAATGAGGTCTCGTACATAGACAATAAAAGTAGCGTATGTGCATGTGAACTACTAAAATGAATAATAATAATAATCTTTAACTAATAAAAATAAATTAAATAAATAATGCCATACCTAGGGCTTGATGGCTACCTTGGTTAGACCACACCTGCTTTGGTCAACGTCGGTGATATCTCTGAGCATGCTATGTCACCACAAGGGGATACAAGTCCTATCCTCAGGATCACCTGTAATTTCTTATACTAAATATAAGGAAAAATTATTGGTATCACCTGGATATTCTATAAGTAAGGCATTAAGTATTATCCTAGGACTCCTAGGCATACTGCTTAATACTTGAGTAACTAGTGGAATTCATATGATGTTTCAACATTCCCAATTTCAGTCTAATGTCATATTCCTAAGTTACAGTCTATGGGAAATCAAGAATTTGGAAGCTAGAATAAATTATTAAGGGGTTAACCCTTAGTAAATGTATAAGGAATACTCTCCTAATTCAAGATGATAACTCGACATCATAAATCATCAGCTCTATGACCTATTCCAGGATAACTCTGTGCAATGAAATCATGGTGCATCCACCCGATCCTATGGAGTATCCTAAACATTAATTACGGTAATCATCATAAACCTTAGGGATGTCACAAACAACCAGTGCTCGGGGGAAATTCATCCACCCAACAACCTATAATATCATCTGGATCCTAACATGCTAGGCGTCTTGGGTGATACACTAACTAAAAGGGGTTTCCAAGATGCACTCGATGACCTCCTCTATTTATCGGTATAAAGAGGCATCCCAGAGACTCTAGGAATTTTGGAAATGGTAGCATTGAATATTGTATCATGATATAACCGGGCACATGAGGCTCTATAAATGCTAATTACTTTTAATTCAAACATTAATTTACAGTTAATAGGCCATCTTTGTTAATTCAGGAGTGGATCCTAATCTTTTAGGCATCCAACTTGATATATATACTTAATGTCATACATCCAGATACACAAATATAAATATACATATGATTATAACCATATATAACTTATTGGTTATCACATTATAGATTCAAACGGATTTGACATCCGCTATAATGGATAGGTAGGGAAAGATCCTAGGTGTCCTTAGCACCTAACCATATAAGTAGTTGAGGGTGGGACATCCCTTGAGCACTATCAGTTCATATAAAATTATCTAAGTCTAATAAATTACAATTTAACTAATTAAATAACTAATACTTAACTTGAATCCGGAGGGTTGGACGAATTACCGAACCCATATTATTATATCATTGGCCTTAGTGGCTGCGCTAGTTAATTCATGCTTTAGGGGATACCCTTATTCATCACTACCCATTCCCAATACTCCCTTACCAGGGTCTTAAAGTGATTACGACACCCTACTCGGGGTCCCCTCTAAGTCCTAGATCAAGAAATAATCCCATCTTTAAGATGAATAATTCCTCTAAGATGCACCCTCTAACACACCATGACCCTTAAGTCCTTAACGAAGTTGGCGATTGGTCTTTAAGTCACGAACAACCCTCAAGGCCAACTATACTAGTCCAAAACCACCACCCTCTTAAAGGAGGCCATGAAGTCACCTAGGCCTAGGTCTTGTGGTCTCTCACCCATTCCCGAATTAGGGATCCCTGCTAAGGTACATTCTAATCTAATGCATGATTTATGGAAGGAAATGACCTATAGTAGTTGTGGAACTTAGCCAGCTCCCAGGGGACTGAGGTGACCCTTTCAATTTTCTATACACATAGGTTAAGTCCTTGATTTATTTAAGACCACTAAATTTAGTTACTTAAGAATTTTAATAAATTTAATTGGAAATACATTTAATTATGGGTCCCTCACCATTAGTGGAAGGGCTTAAGCACATTACACAACACATACGCATGAGAAATTTACCTAAGGGTCAAGTACGGAAGACCACCTACCTTTAGAAAATATTTTATAATTTAATTACAAGGGGTAATAATAACTACCAAGGCTTGTCCAAGATTGACCAACCACACCCTCAATCAACTAGGACTGTCTCAACGTCCCGAGCCCCAAACTCTAATCTAAAATCAATAATTAATTAATTATAACATGTATAATTAATTAAATAATTAAACTCCAACACGATATACAACTAAATAGATCACCAAGAATCCTACGATAATTGAATCTTCAAGCAACGAGCTATCGACTACCCTGACACACCTATGAACCAAAGATGAGAAAAATACCCAACCTATGTCGTCGATTTAATTTTTTTTTTAATTTTTATGAAAAAATTGAAGAAAAAATCCACAGCATGATGTACCTTTGATGAATCAATGAGTAGTGATAAGCGAACATCATCTCGGTATATCCTCTTCCCAGGCTGTATGAAATCCCCAAATGAAATGAGAAATTTTACCATCCTCTAGTGAAATCACCATTTATGAAATAAAAAAAATAATTCCAAAATCAATGAAAAATAGGAGGAGAAGAGATAAGAGGAGAATCAAGGATCCATACCTTATGTCTTCACTGAAAACTCCCAAGAAAAACCCCCTTACAAGAGGGGAGCAAGGGAGAACAAAGGGGGGAGACCCCTTAGTTGAAAGAGATAGAAACATGAGGGAGAGGGGTTACCCTCTAAATAAATAGGGGGTATTGTAATTTCCCCCCATGAAAATCCCACCGACTACCCCAGGGATATAGGCAGTGGCTGTGGCCACTACCAGACACCACCAACTATCTGGTGGTACTACTACAATATAAAGTAGCCACTCAGATCCTCCTATAGGGCTCCTTTGAACCCTTGGGATGACTCCCAAGCCCTCTTTCATATGAAAAAACCTCTATTGAGGTGTTCTAATCCTTGAAATTTGGTTTCAAATTTTTGTTCTCAAATTGACATGACTACTTGATTGTAAATTCAAATTCTTATTGAACTTCTAAAACTCATTCGGACACAGGTTCGTATAGATATGCAGAGCATTCAAAATCTTATAGATTCATGGTTGTAGAATCTAATGATTTAGTAGTTTTTAATATAGTTATTAAATCAAGTGATGTTATTTTTGATGAATTATGGTTTATTTATTTTCCTAATAAAATCCAAATTGATGATTTTGGATCAAATAAAATAACACCTCAGGAAGATACAATTGAGGGGGTTCATAAAATTCAATGAACTCAGATACCCATGAAATATAGATCTGATTTATATATGTATTTGTTTTAAGGAACTAATGATAGAATTGTTACATAAACTCTAGTTTTTATTAATATAGAGTTTGATCCACAAACTTTCAAATAAGGCATGTCATCTTCTGATGCATCTATTTGAAAGGAAGCTATAAATGATGAAATGGAATCTATAACTAGGAACAATACTTGGATAGATATTCCACAAGGTTCACAACTAATAGGTTTTAACTAGATATTTAGAAGGAAAATAAAAGTCAATAGTACAATTGAAAAATACAAATCTAGATCGATATCCAAGGGGTTTACTCAAAATTAAGGAACCAATTATTTTGACACATATTATCTCATGCATAGTATTGCTTCAATTAGAATCCTGATCACTTTAGATTACATATATAATTTGAAAATTAACCAAATGGTTGTTAAAAAAATATTCTTAAATGGTGAATTATATGAAGAAATATATATGTAATAACCTGAAGCATTCATAGTACCTAGAAAATAAAAGAAGATGTGAAATTGTCATGTTCCCTATATAGTTTTAAAAAATCTCCAAAACAATTGTATTGGAACTTTAATAGAGTAATTTTATCAAATGACTTTGAAGCTAACCGAGTTGATAAACATGTTTATAGTTGGTCACATAATAAACACAATATTTTTACTTGTTTACATGTTTATGATATGTTAATTTTCAGAATTGATATGAATTAAGTAAATAAGAATAAGTCGATATTATTTAGAAATTTTGATATGAAAGACTTGGGTGAAGAAAATTTTATATTGGGAATTAAAATTATTAAAAATAGGAATTCTATTTAACTTTCTCAATCTCATTATATTGAAAGTGTTTTAAATTTGTTTGAATAATATGATTGTTCACTAGCTTCTACCCCATATGCTTCTAGGAGTAAGATGATGCCAAATCATAGTAGGTAAAATGCTCAACTGGAATATGAAATAGTTATTATATGTCTCATGTATGCGATGACTAGTAAAATACCTGATATTTCATATACAGTTGGAAAGGTGAGTAGGTAGACAAGTAATTCAAGATATGCATAATGCTGCACGTTAAAAGAGTACTCAAATATCAAAATAGTAATATGGATTACTATAAATGTTATAGTATAAACCCAAGGTTGTTAGAAGGTTTCTTAGATTAAAGATGGATTTCTAATATAGAGGGTCACTATTATATGAGTGGTTGGGATTTTACACTTAGAGGTGGAGCAATCTATTAGGGATCAAAGAAACAAACTTGTATAATAGAATCTACTATAGATTCTAAGTTTATAGAATTATAAGCTACTTATAAAGAAGTTAAATGGCCTAGATCTCTCTTATCAGATATACCATTATGGCCTTTGCTAACATCATCGATTTCTATACAACATGATAGCAAAGTAAGGTCTATGAGGGCATATAACCATACTTATAATGTAAAATTGAGACACATTAGTCTCAGGTATGGATATGTGAGACAGTTGATACAAGATGGTATCATAATTGTGGATTTTATTATATAGGGCTAGAATTTGGTGGATCCACTAACAAAATGACTTATAAGGGAGTTGGTTTATAAAAATTCCTTAGGTGCGAGTTTAAATACATTTTTAATGATTCACCAATGATGGTACCTCAACTTAACATGTGATAACTTCAAATTTATAAGTTTAATGTAGTAAATTATATTAAATGTGTGAAGGAAACACCAAAAAGGTAAATATTATTCAATACCCTTGAGAAAAGGAGGATGAGTTTTAAAATATTAATGAACCAAGGATATAAAAAAAGTGTCAAAAAATGGGAATATTTTTTAGTTCACCTATGTGAATGTATGAGTGGGGTAACTCTAAAGAGATTATGACATTGGATCTCAAACATATAAGAAATGACAAGCATCACATGGAGTGACTTCTCTCCCTCATCGCTCTCCACTAGCTTTTCCTCAGTGGTGCCTAAGTGGGGGGAGGTCGGTACATCGCTTCTCCATCTTTGTCTCCTCCATTTCCTCCCTCATTCCTTATCCCTTCCCCTTTTCTCCACCAGGGTTCTCACTTCCTCTTTGTTTCTATTTTCCCATCTTCGTCGCTCCTGCTCGGTCCATTTTGCAGCCTTTTACCCTATTGAAGCCTTGTTTTCTCTTCCCCCACTCTTTCCTCTCAGTAGCCATATTTCCGACCCCACTCTGGTTTTGTGTGCCAGTTTTCTCAAGGAGATTTGGGATGTGCAGATTGAGTTGTGTAGGTTTATTAGGTTCTCGGCTTGCATTCGATCTTGAACTCTCTCGGTTCTTTCTTCCTAGTGGAGTTATTCCTTTGGAATTGTTTTAGGTGTGTTATTCACATGGTGGTGGATTCGACAGTTAGGGTTGGCAGTTCAATTGAGGATGAGATTCTCCGGTGAGGACCTAGCTCGGTTCAATCACTGATCTAACTTATGGTTCCTCTATTTCTCTCCCTATTGGTATGCTTCATTAGTATCATGGAGGTTTTGAAAAGTGTAGTTCGATCGGTCACCAGGGTTCTAGGAGGTACGTCCAAGGCTGGCTTTAATTTGAGCTATGGTGGTTCTCGTTTGTTGTCTTCTGTGTGAGATGTTTGCAGGATCTAAGTTTCTTTTGGTATGTTGGATATTCCTTATACTTTTTCATTGTTGCAATATGGGAATTCAGTGTTGGCTTGCGATTCCTACGACGGTGGTTTGATGATGGTGAGGTTAAGGGTATTCTTTGTTCCCACTAACAGCTCTGGTGGTGATCAGGTGTTGACAACGAGGTTTTCCAATGGTAGTGTGGGTTGCAGCTGTTGACTATTGATGACATTAATGTAATGATGATGATGGACAATTGTTGATGGAAATGAAATTGTGGCAGGCAAACTGTGTTAGAACTTGTTGTACGAGGCAGTTTTTAAAATCATGGATTTTGGTTGAACCTTGTTTGGATTTTAAATTTTGAATTTGGATCTATATTGGTGTATTTGTTTTTGGAATTTTTAGTTCCCAATAAACCTCAAAGTGGATTTTAGAAAATAAAAAAAAATGGTTTGAGGACAATAGACACATGACCATAATGGTCTCTAGGAGTAGATAAAGAACTAAAAAATATGAATGAACTTGTGTAGGATGAATCTGACTGATAATAAGAGTTATATGTTCAAAGAAGTGTTAACATGTTTCTCTATTAATATTTTATTTATCTCTAATATATAAAGGTTCAAACTGAGTGATACATTTATTTTTGAAAGTTCTTTCCAAGAGATTGTGATGCTTTATTTTTAAAAGATGTATTTTAAATATTTTAAAATAGCATGGTATTGTTGGTTTTTAAGTTTTAAAAATATTTAAAGTTTTATTTTTTATTTTTTTTAAGAGGGGATACTCATTGGAATCCCACACTGGAAAATGGGATGGAGTGGGGAACTCTTAATAGGGAGGGGGCACTTTTATTATTATTTAAAATGATAAAGAAAGAGAAAATAATCTTGTGGGGGATAGTGAACCACACTGTACACGTGCTCTATCATGCAATTTAGTGCTTTGATGGCGTACTTTTTTACTTCGCATGTTGTGTCAATGTGAGTTACTTAGTGGTGATTTTATTTTTATAACAGATCAGTGGGTTGTATCAGTTCGGGTTGAGGCCTGAATTGGTATGTTTGGTGGTTTGACATAGTTCACTGAACAAGTATGATCTGGACTATCAAATTGGTTTGGAATGATCTAATGGACATATCTGTTCATCGAGTGGGTTCAATATGGACCATATATTCGATCGCATGCGATATGAAGGGTGTGATTAAACTTAGAAAAGTCACACCTTTCCAAAATAAGTGTTTACTCAATTCTAAGAGGGATGATGAATTATTAGAATGAGTGCTTATATGGATATAAAATCAAGTCTCTATTTGATGAAAAAATTAATTCAATCAACTTACAAACATTCCAAGAAATCCTCTCAAATTGAGATTCCTCTCAAGTCTTCTATAAGCATCAAAAGCACTTTATTGGTGCACAACAACAATTTCCTTTCACTACTCTCTTGATTCTAAAGAATCTTCATGGGTTATTCTACACTAAGTACAAGTGTAAAGTAATGATCCACCAATATATCCTAAATATGATTTGTTTTCAACCCATTGTATTGCTGGTTTGATGGGGAAAAATCTACTCTTAAAGGGAGTGTCATCATAACGTACATCGATGGGCTCTATCCACTACCATCCGAGAAAATTATATACCATTACCCACCCATATCGTCTATAATATTAATAATATATTACAACAACATGGATATGGTGATGCTCAATAACAAGATGACGATTGATAAATTCAATGGAAATGGTCTCAAGGGATTGTAAAAGAGGATGCACTTACTCCTCACAACTCTCAACATGGTATTTATCAACAGTCTTTAAATTGAGGTACATGCCTTTGATTTATAGTATAATCGTTTAGGATATATAAATTATAAAAAAATGCATGATATGTCATAAATGAAATTATTACCTAACATGGATAAAAATAATCATAAATGTGTAACTTATATGTAAAATAAATTAGTTAAGAAACCATTTCCAACTATATAAAGGAAAAGTAAATTATTAGTATGTGATTTTCATGATGCAACCACTATAGGTAATAAAAATTATTTTTTAACTTTTATTTATGACTATTATAGATTTTTTTCCATGTCCATATTTTATATGTTAAGTATGAAGTTATATATAAGTTTAGTATCCATAAAAATGAGGTTTAAAACCAATGTGGGATTACAATTAAATGCCTCAGATATGACAGGGGAGGTCAATCTTATAGTCCTTCATTTTTTGAATACCAAGGGATCATAAATGAAGTGAAGGATCCCTATACACCTCAAAAAATGGTGAAGTTAAGAGAAAGAATAGAATATTAATGGAAATAGTTAATTTCATGATGTCAATATCAGGTCTCTCAAGATTTTTTTGGGGGAGAGGAATTATTAAAGACATGCCACATCCTAAACAAGGTTCCCACAAATGTGAAGGTTATGGCTATATATGAATTATGAAAGCATAGGAAACCAAAACTAAATTATTTAAAGGTTTGAGGTTGTCATGCAATTATAAGAGTACCTGAACCTAAAAAATTAAAGTTTGGAAAAAGAGCTATCGATTTCATATTTCTTGTATATGTAGAGAATTCAAAAGCTTATAAATTTATGGATATAGAATCTAATTATTTAGCAATTTTTAATATAGTTATTGAATAGAGATATGTTGTAAGGACTCGACCCTAGTTGCCCGGAGACAGTGCCATATTTTATTACATTGGCATATAAACAAGGAATATTCATCTTGAAGGACCGATTAGTTTAGTATATTTGAAAATAAGATACATACATAAGTTCAACATTACAACTTGAAATGAAATACAACATATAAGTTTTGTTGGGAACATCCACAACTATAAGTTTATCCTTGCAGGTAAATCATAATAAACTTAATAATTTCCTCAGAAAATAAAACATAAGAAAGGGGTGAGCTTAAATACTTAGCAAGGGTAAGAAATAAAGCAGAAGATATCATAAATATAAACATTATTCATGGTGAATAACTAAAAACACATGCCTTTAAAAATAATATTGAACACATTATGGCAGGAATAAGAGTTGAATAAATAATGTCATAATACAACATAATCATGAGTATTCTACTAGTCAAATAACCACATGAACTATCAATACTATTTTCATAATGAGTGAATGTATAACGTGGGATATCATAAACATACCGTCAAAGCCTCATGCCAAGACCATAAATATCCATTTTGTTAAGGCCTCACGCCAAGACCATAGTTTGTCTCATGAGAACTACTGATGCACCAAGGAGCTATATTGGGACCCACCAAACACTTAATAAGTCCAATGAATTCCTAATATGAATAGGGCTCAACATAAACAACTTAAACATTCATATTGAATCTAACATATTAAATGTAAATAACTTTCCCCAAACATAAACACTAACCATTCAGAGTAAATTGGTGAATGATTTTAAGATAGCACATCCACAGTCAAACTAATAATAAACCATTAAATTAAATATGGTAGATTATATCATAAAATATTAATCCCAATAATACATAAGTATCAACAAGAGTGTTGAAATAGATTAAGATACTCTTATAAAACCATTGAGTAATTCTTGAGATAAATACTCTTTTACTTTGAAAAGAAGAGTTCTTTTGGAAAAATCTTTATATAAAACCAAAAGTTAAGCAAGATAGTATTTTCATAATAAAATGAGTTATTTTATAAATATAATGGTTTCCAAAAACATATTGTAGAGTTCCCTTGAAAATAGTTAAGAATTTGAGAAATTCCCTTGAACCAGACTTGTATTTCGGGAAGAATTTTTGAAAGATCCTTTTAAAAAATATAACTCCCCATAAATAAAAGTAGTATTAGGGTTAGTACACATATATATAACATTATCACAGAATATATGAGGATTAAGTATGAGTAAATAATAATTTAATTAAGGTAACTAGAGAATAAGAGTAACCCGAATGAAAATGGAGGTTCAGGTAGAAAACCCTTACCTTACATCCATTGGTGTTCCTCACTTGATTTTAATGACCTGAATAATAAAATTTAGGTTCATAAATTAATGATTCCATAACCTCATATACATTTAATTTATTTATAATAACCTTATTAGGTTCATTCATGGACTTTTGATGGGTTAATAAATCCAATTTCATTATTTGGGAGTGTTTTCTTCCTTGATTTTCATGATCAGTTTACTTATATTCATATACGGATAAACATTTAGAATGAGAATGGTTGTCCAGAATAGAAGTTGTATGTTATTAGTGAACAAATAGAAGATTAAATGGTTAAAAAATTCATTTGGTTATTGTAAGTGAAGATGAATCATTATATAAAACTTTAATGACAATTGTTTGGGTTAATTGGCGGTTCTTGATCACAACGAACTCTTTTTTATTTATAAATTGATATCATGTGTAAAAAAGGATTCCAGAACCTTAAATAAGTTATAATACATATATTATAGTCTTTTTAAACCATAAAAATGGTTTCATGACCAGAATTTAAGATGGTAATATAAATTGAAAACCCATCATCCTTGAATGTGATAAATTAACACATCTTAGATGGTGTTTTCATTTCTAGTATAAAAGAAGGGGAAATGAGAGATGATGAAGTATTATTAAATTATAATAAAAAAAATTCCAGTACATGTAAGGTTCTAGATTCATCACAACATTTTTATTAAAGGAGGCGAGGAAATAAAAATAAAATAATTGAACTTGAAATAAAAGAAATGAAAAGAGGAATTTATCTCTTGAAGTAATATTTCATGAGAGCCTCTTTAGGGGAGAGATTTTGGTCTTTTTATGATACCAAGGTATTCTAGACATGGTTTAGGATATTGGTATGTGATTGTGGTAGAATTTAGATAAGACAAAAGGCTTGAGAGGAGTGAAGAGAAGAGGGAGTGATGGGGGGGTTTATAGTGGAGGAGATGAGAGTTTTCCCATTATTTTACTCTTTATTTTATTATTTCTATCAAGACAACCAATAGTATTGATTCATGTGACCCATAACAGTAATAAGTGCATGTGAGTTCAAACCTAGTGGGATTACATCATCCTCACATCACTTATGACCCAATAAATCATGTATTTAGCATTTATTGTAAATTATCGTATTTTACTATTCACCTAAAATTCAAGTATTTTAGAAAAATCCCAAAAATTTACCCCAAAATTTTTTACACGTATATAATTAAAAAATTAAATATTTTTTTTGAAAATAATTTTCTAAATATTTTTAATTTAATTTTTAAATAAAATTACAATTTATTCTAAAAAACAACTTTAAAACTATAACTCGTTTTATAACACCTTGTGAAATTAATCAAGGTCCCATAAAATTATTTTATAACCATAAGAAAATAAAGTAACAATTTATGATTACATTTTATGAAAATAAATTTCCATTTTAAATTATTAAATTAATCAAACAATTTTAATTAAAATATTTATGACATACAAAAATACCAATACTTATACCATGATTGTTTTTTCACTTATAAGATGTCTAAATTGTATTTATAAACTCATGGGTGAAGTTTCTATTTTTTTGACCAATTTACTATTCATTACTATTCATAAGAGTAACATTATTATTCATAAGGTTATGTTACTATTTATAAGGGTATGTTACTATTCATAAAAATTAAGTTTGTCTTATCAAACTCTAAATATCTTACTGAACACAACCGTGTATGGAAATTTTTTGAGTTTCAAATCACAGAGGTGGAAAAATCATGTTTACTGGATAGGTTATAAAAAAGTGGTGTTTATAGAGACTCAGTGTTTCATGCATTCAATATTAAATTTATTTGCAAAATCTTGGGGTGTTACATTATCTCCTCTTTACAAAAATTTTTTCCTCAAAATTACCAGAATGTTACCTCACAAAAATATTTGGGTAGTTCTTCATCATAATATCCTTAGGATCCTACACATCTATCATCCCTTGGTCTCATAAAAAGACCAAAATCTCTCCTCTAAAGAGGCTTTTAAGGAAGATTACTTTAAGAGGTAAATTCCTATTTTCATTTATTTTATTTCAAGTTCAATTATTTTCTTTTTCTTTCCTCACCTCCTTTCATCCAAATGTTGTGATGAATCCAGTACCTTACATGTATTAGAATTTTGTTATGATAAAGGAATAATTCTTCATTATCTCTCCTTTTCCCCTTCTTTTATACTAAAAATGAAAACACCATTCGAGATGTGTTAATTTATCACATTCAAGGACAACAGGTTTTCAATTTCTATCACCATTTTCAATTTTGGTCATAAAACCATTTTTATGTTTGAACCAAACCATAATATATGTATTATAACTTATTTAAGGTTATATAATCCTTTTTTACACATGCTATTAATTTATAAATAAAAAAGAGTTCGTTGTGATCAAGAACCGCCAATTAACCCAAACAATTTTCATTAAAGTTTTATATAATGATTCATATTAAATCCCGATAACCAAATGAATTTTATAACCATGTAATCTTCTGGTTTTTCATTAATAACATACAACTTCTATTTTGTACAACCATTCTCATTCTAAATGTTTATCCGTACATAAATATAAGTAAACTGATCATGAAAACCAAGGAAGAAAACACCCCCAAACAATGAAATTGGATCTCTTAACCCATCAAAAGGACATGAATGAACCTAATAAGGTCATGATAAATAAATTAAATATAGAGGAGGTTCTAGAATCATTAATTTATGAACCTAAATTTTATTATTCAGGCCATTAAGATCAAGTGAGGAACACCAATAGACTTAAGGTAAGGGGTTTCTACCCGAACCTCCATTTTCATTCGGGTTACTCTTATTCTCTACTTACCTAAATTAAATTCTTATTGACCCATATGTACTCCTCATATATTCTATGATAATTTTCTATATATGTGTACCAATCAGAATCCTACTTTCATTTATTGTCAGTTACACATTTTAAAAGGATCTTTCAAAAATTCTTCCTAAAATACAAACCCGATTCAAGGAAAATTCTAAAATTCTTACCTATTTTCAAGGGAACTCTATAATATGTTTTTAGTAACCATTATCTTTCTAAAATAAATAATTTTATTCTGAAAAATACTAACTTACTTCACTTTTGTGAACTCTTCTTTTCAAAATAAAAGAGTTTTTATCTCAAGATTTACTCGATGATTTTATAAGAGTATCTTCATCTATTTCAACACTATTATTGATTATTTTGTATTATTGGGATTAATATTTTATGATATCATATACCATATTTAATTGAATGTTTTATGATTAGTTTGACTGTGGATGTGATATCTTAAAACTATTCACCAATTTACTCTGAATGGTTAGTGTTTATGCTTAATGTTAGGGGGAAGTTATTTACATTTCATATGTTAGTTTCAATATGAGTGTATATGTTGTTTATGTTTATCCCCATTAATATGAGGAATGCATTGGACTTATTAAGTTTTGGGTGGGGCCCGCTATAGCCCCTCGGTGTATCGGTAAGTCTCATGAGACAAACTACGATCTTAACATGAGGCCTTGACAAAATGGATATTTATGGTATTGGAACCAGGATTTGACGGTATGGTTATGATGTACCACATTATGCATTCCCTCATTATGAAAATAGCATTGATAGTTCATGTGGTTATTAGACTAGTAGAATACCCATGATTATGTTTTATTATGACATTATTTATTCGGCTCTTATTCCTACCATAATGGGTTCAAGATTATTTTAAAGGAATGTGTTTGTAGTTATTCACCATGCCTGATGTTTATGCTTATGATATCTTCCACTATATTTCTTACCCTTATTGAGCATTTGAGCTCACCCCTTTCTTATGTTTCATTTTCTCAGGACATAAAGAAGTTTATTATGATTGACCTACATAGATAAACTTATAGTTGTGTATGTTCCCAATAAAACTTATATATTGTGTTGGAACCACTTTGTATATAAGGTTGTATTTTGTTGTCAATACCTTATACATCTTCTGAAATGATTTCGTCAAAGTCAAAATGAGAACCTTCTCTTCAATCAGCTTTTCTTTTCAAACTTTCATTTCACTTTCTCTCCCCCTTATTGACAAGAAATACAAAGCGCATGGTAGGGAGGGTATCAATACATACTTAAGAAATGTTTCATTAATCATTTCACTCTAAGTCTACTTGAGCAATTCTCGATGTAGAAAACAAGAGCATTTGATTAAGTCAACAAGGCTGTCCATTATTCACAGATCATGATACCTACATGAGATGAGAACTCATGTATTTTGTCTTCAAGGGTTTACCACTTTTATTTCAGGTATAATAAATCAAATGCGATAGGGAATAATCAACCTGATAATTCTGCACTCACATCTGCAAACAGATCAAAAACATTCAAGTGCTATCGGCAGGATAAGTGACCTTGGGGCACATCCATTCTTCTTATGTCACTGATCAATTCAGTTACTCCCCCTTTGTAGAATGATCTTTGATCTGAGTGACCAAGGGATAGATATTGTGAAATGGCATACCTTCTCCATTGACACATTCTTCAACAAATTCACAGAGTAACTGCATTTGAGTCCAGCTGGAGTTGATATTGATTGAAACAGTGATTTTGGAAGCTTCTTCATTTTTCTCTCCCTCAAGGGAAACACTCCTCATCATCTTCATCAAGAGTGATCCTTCATCATCTTAAACTTTTAATATCAATTGAAGAATCTACTAAGGATGGAAACTTCTTTAGCTTGGCTATCAAGAGTTGACAGCATTCACTACTTCTCAGGTACTCCCCCTGTGAGAATACTTCACCTTAAATTCCTTGCATTATTAGCACAAATACAGTACACAAGTGAATAAGGGAATAAGGTTGTTTCTCCTTGCTTCATCAACATGAGATGCATGGTTGAGGTTCTTTTCTCAGCCAAGTTCCTCTGTTTTCTCCAGTATCCATGCCTGCACATTTGAACATATGTTCTGACATCTATTTACGAGGCATGGCTTTCTTCACATTCTCTTCTACTTTGTGTGGGGAATTGTTCTTATTAACAGCCATCATGAATGATACATTCTTACTCCTCTTAAGGACTGCTTCTTGCTCTGGTATTAAGGTTAGGCAACCTTTTTCAATGTGACCAGATTTCTTGCATCTCTCACATAGAACTTCTTTGACACATGTGATTCTCTTGATTTGCAATCTCTCCTGCACTCTGTCTTCATCACGTGAAAGTTTTCCTTTTCCTTTAGCACTAGCCTTGGCCTTTTCATCTTCAAGTTTCCTCATTATTTTCAAATCTTCTGGACAGATGACCAATATGTCATTTGGAACTGTTGCAGCTGGTTTGGGTCTTCCACATGGGTTCATCTGAGTTTTATCCCACTTAGTTTTTCTTTTGGATGAATGGCCCTTCAATTTCATGGATCTAAAATCTTGGGTCTTCTCAGCTTCCCTTCTTGAGATCCTCATGGGGAAATGTGTATTCACACTATTCTTCTGATTTCTTCCCAAGGTACTCGCTTCATACTTAGATGGAATCAGAGGTCTCCTGTTCATATCAGCTTTAGATATCTATTGACATAGGCATGCACAATTCTTGTGACCACTGCCACTGCATACATCACAGATGTTATCAAGCATTCCAAATCTGTTTGCTATAAATAGATGCTTCTGGACCTTCATATGTTGCTTCTTCCTCTCTGGATTTCTTCCCTTTGATACAGGCTTTCTTTGTGCTTTTCCATTAAAGGTATTGTACCAACAATCCAGTGCACAATGCCCAAATCTATTGCAGCACCAACATTGACCCACAAATCTTTTCTTATTTGTATCTTCTGTATGAGGTTGTTGGGCCATATTCTTAATCTTTTGTGCTCTATTTGAGGAACCAACTTCCTCCTTTATCTTCCCATCCACCCTATCCATGGTGGTTAGTTTCTTCTTATCACCTTTCCTCATCCATACTTGTTTAGAATTTTTCTTCCAGCCTGCACTGATTGTGGGAACACATTTAGAAACCTGAGTACAAGATGGTTTGGATAGTACCTTCATTTCCTCAATTGCTTGTGATGGATCAATGAGTGAAGTCACGATCTTCTTATCACATTTTGGAGGTCTTTTGACAATAGAATCCTCCAGTGATCATTGAGTACCAGCAGAAACTGATTCTTGATGTGGATAATCAAGAGTTGTCATAATCTTCTTATCACATGTTGGAGGTATTTTAGCTTTAGATTCCTCCAACAAACATTGAGTACAATCATCTATCATTTCATTCTTTTGTGAAGTATCAATATGTGTATTCTCAATCTTGGTCAACTGGGATTCCAATTTTTGACTCTCAATATTGAGGATGATCTTCTGATCTTCAATCATGATCATCTTCTCTTCACAAGTCTTATTCAATATTTCAACCTCATCTTCATGCATCATAACTTTGTTTTGTAACAACCAGTCAAGTTCCCTGAATTTCATGGAAGTTTCTTCCAAACACAAACTCTTGAATTCTTTTCTTTTTTTCAGCTCAGCTTTAAGTGCATGGATCTTTTCTTTTAGAGTCTTATTGACTTCCTCTTTTTCTTCAAAGACTTTAACCTGTTTGGTGAGCTTCATACTTTCCTGAACTTTTCTTTCCAACCCCTTTTCCATATTGTCATCTTCCCTTTCCAATAGAGTGATCTCAACCTACATAGATTGGAATATGATACAAATAATAGCAACCCTTTCTTCAGGAATATCATGCAGATATGTTTTGAGTTTTTCCTGAAAGCTTGAATTAGGGGTGTCATCCTTTCCTCTGGAAGAATTCCGAGCCACCTTCTCGATACTTTCCAAGCCTGATGTTTCTTCATTATTGGAATGGCATGGAGAACAATACACAGTATCTTCTTTGTTCGTGAGAGACTTCTTCATCAGCTTCTTCTCTTTCTTTTTTCTATTTGTCAAAGTCTTGGTGGATATAGATTTCTGCTCCGAATCTTCATCAAAACTACTCTTCATGGTTGACTTTAGGAAAGTAACTAAAATCCTATTCTCAATAGAATTACAGGAGAATATCCAACATATGTTAACCTGCCTTTGATACCACTTGTAGGACCCCGGGACACCCTGAGAGGGGAGGGGTGAATCAGGGTGTCAAATTTTTCTTCTTAAAGTTGTGGATCTTGTTCCCACGTTGGTAGGAACTACTTAAACCTGTATGATGTATATGATTATCAATGAAACATTCACATGCAAAGAGATAAAATAGTAATTTTACTTGGTTCACCACTAAGGGCTAAGTCCAAGGAGCATACGCCGACAAGTTTCTGGTTGTACCAAATTCCACTAATCTTCACTAGTTTTGTATTACAATGGTTCGGGCACAGTCACTCTGTCCCAGGCTCACTGCCTTTACAAAGGTTCAGGGATAGATCACTGCGTCCCTCGGGTCACTCCCGTTGACTCCCCCTGGATCACTGCCGTTGGTGAAGTCCCGCTCAGTTTATAGACGTGAAGGTATCTTCAATAGATTTGCATTGAAGTCTTTGTCTCTTATTCAACATGAGACTTTTCTTGCATCAGGGTTCAGAGTTGATGCTCTTTTCAGTTCAAACCTTCTTCGTTAGTGCAATGACTAATACACTAGATCCTCTTGTCTTCATTTTCCCGAATCACAACCACTGATGTGATTACTCAATAAGTGAAGCTCAACTTACTTGGCATTGTCAGAATCAGTTCTCCGTGTATGCGTGAGATCATGCATTTATCATTTAGATTTCCTCTTTAATCTCACTTTTCACCAAAAGTATCAGGCAATCTTTCAGCTCTCGTGCAGCTCCAGAAAGGAGGGTGCACTCCAACAACACCTGGCACTCCTTTTCAATCCCGGTGTGCAAGTCTCAATACGACACTCAAGTCCCAATACGGTGCGCAAGTCTTTGGCACGCAATTCCAAACTGGCGCGCAAGTGTCACCAAAGCACCGGCGCGACACTACCTTCTTGAACTTCAAACCTGCGCAACTCACTTTCTTTATCGCCCAAATTACCTTGGGCGCGCAGCCATCAACCGGCGCGCAACTTCTAAGAGCTGGCGCGCAAGTCTCTCCAAACCACTTGCGCGACCACTCACCACTTGCGCGACTCCTACACCTTCACGATGAGAGTTCTGATTTTCTCTAAGGGTTGAGCTTATAGGAAATGAGGAGGGGTGATCCTCTATTTATAGGCAAACTGGTCAACCTGCGCGGCGGCGCGCAAGTCACCCCTCGGCGCGTAAGTCTCGGCGCGCAACTCATCACCCCTAACCTCTATCGTGCAACTCACTTGCGTGACCCAACCAATACTTGCACAAACTTCTTTCCTTTTCCATATTTTGAAGTTGTGTTCTTGAAAAACGATAGGCGCGCAAGTTTCCGATCCTTTTAGGCACTGGCGTGCAAGTCTCTTCACGGCGCGCAGGTCACTTGCGCGACCAACCCAAAACTTGCGCGACCCTCTTCCCTTTGCCATTTTTCCATGTTCTGATCTTGAAAATCACATGGCGCACAAGTTTCCTTTCCATCAATTACACGACGTGCAAGTCTCTTTGCCAAAAACACTTTTCTCCATTTGTCGATTTTCAGGCCCAAAAATTTGGCAAACACTGGGAAATGGCACGACCTTGTATATTCTATTTTTGTACCGCCTTCAGATCATCCATTCCTTTGTCGATGTTCTTGAATAAAACATGGATCATTAACCAAAACCCTTGAACTTGACATGCCACCATGTAATCTCCTTTGTCAACAAATTTGTATGTCGTTTGTTTTCTTTGTCAACAAGAACAATCACCTAAAAAACACTTCTTCTCGGTGATTTGAATCCTTCAGCAACTCTTCTGCTTTCATCACAAACTCCACTATCGTGATATGTATTCTCTGAAGGAATATATTTAGCATAATCATATTATGAGACAATGTGATGTGCATGGCCATAGTCCAATGAGACTTTTGTTTATGAAGATGCTTTGGATGAGTTAACAGGAGATGGAGTTTTGAGAAGGTCAGTAGCCTCTGAACATTTTTTAGCACCTAACACAGCACAAGAGACGGTACAGCAAGCCATGAGTTGGTGCTTTTTATAATTACTATTATGACAAACAAGGACGTAAATTGCGCCCCGGCTGACGGCTCTCCCAACCCAATCTAAACAGGGTCTGGCCCATTTTTCAAAATCATTTTTTAATAATAATAATATTATTATTATTATTTTAAAAACTATGGGAAAAAAATCCTGAACCACCATTGCATTGTATCGAAGGACAGTAAATATAGAATACCGTAGAACCATCAACATCCCAAAAACAAATTATGCAGTGGGCCAGACAAGGAAAGTAAAAAAGAGGAGACATGTTGGATCACCCAAGGATCATCATCATCATCAACCCCTTTTCAACCCCTCTCTCTATGTATTTATACATAAAGATTTTATTTATACAAATGCACACACACAACAGTGGGGCCTCTTAATTAGTACAGGATCAAGGCCGTTGGGCGTTTTGAGGAGCCATTGATGAGACGTAAGCCTGCAGACTAAACCAACACCATGATGCAGTTGGCAACATAGAACGCACGGTTTTCTTCAACGAAATCATACTGCCGGCCTTATATGGGCAGTTGGGGAACATTAAATAGCATCTCGATTATAATGTTTTAGTCTTCATTACTGTGATCATTAGCATCCCATTCCCATATTGCGGCTGCATATTGTCGCCCCACCTCTCTCACACACACACACCAAGGCAAATGCATTGCTAATTCGATAATCACCACCAAATTACGACTTAACATTAGCATTCCAGATTTTCGGGAATACAGAAAAACAACAATTACTTTACAATAAATATCAAAAATAAAAAATCCACAAACCTCGAGTTCCTTAATGTTTCCTTTGCTGACGAGCTTACTGAACTCAGCGACGCCAAAGCTGCAACAAAATTTACATAGAACGGTATTTCCAGCTCAGTAAGAACATTCAAACGACTTGGTCTCCGATAAAATTAAGCTCCTGCAACATTTGAAAAGCAGCTATCATTACAGAGAACCCACACACTGTAACATTAAACATGAGAAAAGATCCTCCTAAGGTCGAAAAAGAAAGCTAAGAGCGAGAATCTGCTTATAGCACTAATTACTTGCCATAAAAATATTTGCAGTTTTTTTTTAACAGTTTTTCCGCCACTTATTTAAGTGGGGTCTTTTTTCCTAGAATTTGAGCATTTTCTAGAAACAGAACAAATGTCACTTATTTTTTCAAACTACTTCATAAGTGACAAGTGTTCTAAGCAGATTTCAGCAAGTGTCGTCAAACAGACTCTTGCACCTAAATTCCACAAGAAAACCAGTTAAATAATTGGCAGAACAAAAAATTCAATAAGCAATCTGGAAACACAGAATCACTTGTTCTGAGTGGTGAGCCCTATAAACAGTTTTCAATAAGTGTCATCAAACAGACCCTAAGATCTATCTGCTGGATTAAAGGAGGTTTCCACTAACTTTCGGTTCCGCTCAAATTCCACAATTTCGTAACCCAATCAAAAATAAACAGACCTTTTAATAAAAAAATGGGGAAACATATGAACAATTAAAAATATTACATTGTATTGAAGGTTATTTTCCTGAACAGCCTCAATGATAGAGTTGGTTTGGCTGATAGAAAGGATATTGGAGGAAATGAAGGTAAGAAAAAGACAAGTGAAAGATAAAAGTTTTTATGTGGTTCATGATGGAAAGAAAATTATAGCAATATAATTCAATATAATGTTGGGGGGGAGGTCGCGGGGTCAAGTCCCCGGGCTTGGGATTTAATGTAATTTTATTCCTTACGTCATGTGCCAATTTCGCAGTTATACCCAATTTTTAATATAATATTATAATAGTATAATATATTATTAATGGAAAAACAGATCATGAAAAGGTCCCTTCAAGGAGGCTTCGGGTTCAAAGGGGGTCTTTGGGCCAGGCCCTGTATTTGAACTTGATCTAACTAACGGTGGGTCGGCCTTTTGGGAGGGATGGTGGTCTGGCCCGGATGGGTCCTCTAGGTGTCTGCATAATTTCCTTTACTTGTACCCCAAATAATAGTAGTAATTATTAAATAGGGTTGAAATAAGGTTCCCCCCTGTAGAAACTAGGTATTATCAGAACCGATACCCCTCAAGTGAGGCCAATGACTATTTATAGAAAAACTGATAGAAGAGATAAGTGAGACATACAAAAATCAAAAATCAAAAAAGGGATCAGGGATAGGATAATCCTAACCCATACACTCAGGATAGTATAAGCCTATTCCGACAAATAATCCAACACCCTCCACTTCCTTCCATAACTCAGGAAACCAAGCCACCCATAGGAAAGGAAAAAAAGCCTAGATTCCTGGGGAACCAAACAATTTAAGAGAGGGAAGTGAAGATTCCCCCATGTGCTAGACACCATGTTCAATCAAGCTACATAAAACTAATGATTTAGAAAACCTTAAAACCAGAATCAACCTTCAAAATACGACAACTTTTCCATAAATAGCCACTCAGGTGCTTCAGATTGCACGCCATCCATGGCAATTGATATAAAGCATCAATCTATTACCCTGGGCACTAGAACTTCATACATATCATAAGTTGGCTGTGCCTTGAAGAAGATATGTAGCTTTCGTACGAACCTGCATGGCCAAAAGATGTTATGTACAATATGAGATCACCGACACATTCAATAACAAAAGATTATGACAGCATTACCTTTGAGGCATAAGATCTCAAATCTGAACCAGTAATTTGGTAAGAACAATTTCGAAGATAAAGATGCCAAATTTCTGAAATCAATGGTTTTTCATCAAGCAATGAACTACATAACAGCCAATTTTCTGTCAAAACCAGGTAAATGTAAACCCTGAAGAGATCACAACTTCTATCTCTCAAATTGATTGCAACAAGCAACCTCAAAATCTCTTCAGCCTCCATCACCTGTTTGCGCATAATAAAACAAATTTAAGAATAAAAGTCCACCAATTTGAAAGAAAATAATTTAAATACAAGACAGACCGCCTTGCTTTCAAAACAAGCCACAAGGATTTCATAGGCAACTGCACTTCTAAGGCACTGGCTTCTAGCATTGACTTTCGAAATGCACTCAACCATTTGCAGGCAATTCACATCTCTGGGCACCCTATTCATCAAAGATGAGCAAAAATAGCCAGGTATGGGATAAAAGTCTCGCAAAACAATAATAACAAAAACAAAGAAATAACAACATAACAAATATATCATATATGTTACTGGTTGAATTTTGAGAAACTCGTTATTGAAAGCTACAAAAGAGAACATGTGTTGCTTTTACTTTGCATGCTGACACTGATGAAAAATTAAGGCAGAACTGGACTACTTGCCTGGCCTTTGAAATCGCATTAAAAGAAATGAAATGAAAAGCTGGCAATATCCACCCCATGCCTAAGCTCTAAATTTGGTAGTGTTAGAAGAAGCCTAATGATTTAGCTGGAAGTGACAACATCCAATGTACATGACACACTGCAGGTTCAATTCCTGAAATCAGGCTACAACTAATACTTATTTTGGCTAAAGAAAATGTTATCAGAAAATTTGTGGAAATTTTGGGTACTAGAAATCATCATTTAATACAGGTAAAAAGAAGGGGTTTGTTTGATAACACTTGTTGAAAACTGCTTATAGCACTTATCACTTGTGATAAGCATTTTGAAAAAATAAGTGGTGTTTATTCTGTTCGCCAAAACACACTTACACTTGTCATAAATGATAAGTGGTAAGCTATTTTCAAAAAGTGAAGTCAAATGGAGCTTGGCAGTTCGCCTACAAATAATTGCTACAGTAACAACAGCCTTTTCCTAGTAGGCGGACTCAGCTACATGGATTAAATGACACCATCCTACAGAATAATACTAAAATGTTGGATATTCCATTTCCATCTTAATCTCTTCCAATTACCCCTCTTAAAAAAAGTTTAGGTCGTCCCCTATGCTTAATGACAGAACTGTCATCTAAATGTTACAATCTTTCTAACTGAACCTTTTAATGGTCTTTTCTTCACGTGCTCAAACCATCTTAGCCAAGATTTAGTTAATCTTTCCTAAATATAGAAAAGCTGCCCCTACTTTTCCCTGAATACAGTCGTTACTGATTTTGACTCTGATTAATCATCCACCATAACATCTCAGTAACCCTAAGTTTGTTGTAATGCAGAGGCTTTGCCACCAGATATTCAGTACCATAAAACATTGTTGGTCTTAGGACAGTGATAAATTTTTCTTTTTTAAAAAGAAAAACATATGCATCACTTGCCTTAGCCACATTTTAGCACTCTTCAACAAATATCTTTCGTGACAAATCAAAGATATTACGTATCACTCTGAGTGTTGTCCTTTGCCAATTTCCAACTCCTTTGTATACAAAAAAACTTACATATATAGGAGTTTTCCATTTCTTCAGTTCTAAGTCAAACATAAATATTTTACGTATGAATCCAGACTTCTCCAAATCGGCTCAGAATTTTTCCAACTCTTCTGAAGGAATCTCAAATGACTTTGGAAAATATCGGAACCTCCGCTGCCTCTTTAATTCCAAATTCAATCTTAGCATTCTCAAACCTTCATCCAAGAGATATTCTTCACTGATTTCAGTAGTCTTCAAGCTGTGCATTAGCCAGCTGCTCCAACTTCATTTGAAACTCCAACTTCATTTGAAACTGTTGTAAACAGCATTGTTCTCCTTCTATCAGCATGTCTTCGGTTTTTTACAATCCAGCTCTCCAATCATCAGATAAATGTTGTTGTCCATTGAATTTGCTTACATTAGAACACCAAGCACCAGCAGCTACATCTCCTTCTTTGCCATTTTATGATGGCAGCAACTCAAGCAGTCATTGAGCGCTTCCTCCATCACCCCAAGATTCAGCATACATTGACTTTCCTTCTCATTAACATATCGACAACAAACACAACACCCATCTTCATCATCCATTTTGGTTCTTCAATCTCCCCTTTCGGATTTGTCGTTAATATCACTTTTATTTAGAAAGTCGGTATTTTTCTCCTCGTTATTGAGGATAAATGCAAAGGTGCACGTGTTTCCTACGAAAATCGTGGCGTCTGACGTTGTTTGTCTTAAGCTTGATAGTTTGATTGTGGGGGTTTGAATGGTTGCGCAATCATTCACGTTGGATTCACCATTTTCGAAAGGCTTCCAACGGGTTTTGTTCGTGGAGTCAGAAACACCCAACGGTTCCCTTATTCGAAACGTTTCACGAACCTGTTTTCCAAAGACAGGTGGTCATTAGGGAATGGCTCCAATGACGCTTAGGGACACACATTGGTTGAAAGGATGCGAGGTCGGACTCATCACACCCTTTTGAGGGAAATTATTACCTACTTTGGGACTCACTTATAGATTTAAGATATGTTCGCGAATTCTTTATTAATTCCCAAACATGACACGGGTCGCTCTTGAATTAACCATCAATTTTTGCTGTGATCGTATTTCAGTATGAGCTCCAGCAGATTTCTTAGGCATACACCGGAAAAATCTTACGTATCAACAATATATTACATATTGCATGTCTTTGCCATATTTCCTCAAACCGGTGACCAATGCGTAATATTTTGTTATTCTTATGTATCACGTAAGATTTCTGACTATCGCATTTCCTCTTGCTCGGGCAAATATCTTACGTATTCCCCAACAAGAATCTTACGTATCGTATTTAATACAAAGGCAGCTTCAAGCATAAAAAAATGGAGTGATTTCAAAATCAAAAATTGAATATGAAAAGTTGAATTCAACGCCACCAAAAATCAGATTTCAATAAATTACAACATACTAACTCAAGAAAAACAAACAAATATCAAGAAATTCAATGATAATTCCATTGGTAGTATAGTTGAAGTTTCAACATGTTTGTTTCAATATAAAAAATAATAAGCGATTTTGGAGTAATTTTAAAAAATAATTTTGAAAGTTTGATTTTAGAAAAATTACAAGCTATTTTTTGTTTGGTTTATAGTAGAAAAAAATCATTTTTTAATTTCAATCACAATAAGATTTTGAAAAAAAACGAAATTCCGTTTTTTTTTTAGGACGGTGATTTTTGAAAAGATCTGAAACAAACGACTTATGATTTCAAAGAAGTGTTTTATTTGTTTATTTTGAAAAAAAAAGGCTTCTGGCCCTAAAAAATCTGAAACAAACGGGCAACGTATGCTTGTGCTTCGACAAAGAAACCATAAAACTGCATGCACTAAAAATAAATTTTAAACGGAAAATTCTTCCGATGCTAGCGGTATTCAAGTTCTACTCCATAAGCACTTAATTTAAATAAATAAATTAATTAAAAAAAAAACTAGATTCATGCCTTTGAGCTTCTTCACTGATGGTTTGCAGGTTTGAGCGACTCCAAGATCCTACCGACATGTCCATAAGACAAGAGAGAGAAAGGGACAGCGAAGGGAAAAACGGATTCGCAGAGAGAAAGGGAACCCTAGAATGAAAGAGGGGCCCGCAAATGAACAGCTTAGGGAGCAGGTACGCGGGAGAAATTTGATACGTCGAATCCAAGAGCTTGAGACGGCATCCAACCGGCAAATAACGGCGGGGCTTAGGACGGCGGATTAAGATCGCCGAACGATGTTCTCGGTTCCACGTTAATCGATCATTTCGACTTCTTCGGCTGTAATTGTTTGGGAAATTTCAAAAACTGGTATAACAAAAATGATTATATTGATTAAGTTAAAATTAATATGCATTTTGAATTTATTTACGAGTATCATGGATAGTTTGAAGAAAAAAAAACCTTAACCATAAATAAACCCATGAACCGAGCACCGGATTATTGGATTTTTAAGTTTTAAAAATATTTAAAATTGTTTCCTTTTTTACTATTTTTAGGAGGGGAGAATTTTGAAAGGCTTCACGTTTTTATCATTATTTAAAATGATAAAGTGAGAGGGGATAACCGTGGAGGGATGGTGCACGGCACCGTTCGCATACGCATGTAGTGTAGAGCTTTGATAATGCACTTTGCACTGGATAGGTGCGATCTGGGTCACATATTCGATTAGTGTGATCCGGCAAATAAGATTAAACCTAGAAAAGTCGTGTCTTCCCAAATTAGGTGTCACTTATTTGAATGAGTGCTTCTAAAAACCCCTCTCAAATTGAGATTTCTCTAAGTATTAAACAAGCATCAAAAGAAGAAGTTTGTTGGTGCGTAACAATAAAGCTCTTTCACTACTCCTGATTCCAAGGTCTTCAAAGGTTACTCTCAACTAAGTACAAGTGTAGGGTAACAAACCATTGTTGTATTCTAAAGAGGATTTGTTTGCACCTTATTATACTTCCGGTTTGGTGGGGATGAATCTACTATTAAGAAGAGTGACGTCGTAGCGTCTCAACAAGCTCCATCTACTACCATCCAAACAAAGTTTGTAACCTTATCCACCTATATCACCTACAATCTCAAGAGTATTATGACAACATGGATATAATGGCACTCAACAACATGATGGCGGTGGATCAATCCAATGGTTTTTGTTCCATACATGACAACTTCAATAGAGGGTGAATTGTAGTTTAAAACAAACGTACATTTATCTCCCACTCTGTGTAATAAACTATTTGGAAGTTATAAATTTCGAATAGATCGTAGCATAACAACATACAAAAACAACGAAAATTAAACTACTAGGAAGTTAACACTTAATCGAGATAGACAAATTAATCAGAAATAAGAAAAATATAAAAACAACAATGTAATAGAGTTTTGGATGACAATCCGTAAACCCTTTTAAAGGATGTTATAAGGGATATAAACAGTTCCATTCAAAGAAACTCTTCACTTTTAATCCAAAGCGGCATAAGGACTAATATCCAGATCCAAGGAATACAAGTTATGGACCCTGGAACTTCGTCGATCTACTTGATCGATAAATACAAGTCCGAACCTGGACTTCCTCGACAGATGTCGACAACAACATCTCTATCCCTGAGCCCCTCTTTGATTAACCCAACTGGAAGCAAGTCATTCTTTGGACTTCATTGAAAAAAACATTCAAAAGATACAAATTCATAACCTTATAATCTCATTGATCACGTGGGATCAGAAGAAAATGATTACAAAGTGAAATCCTAGAGCTTTTACAACTAGATCCTCACAAACAAAAGCTTCAAGAAACATGTTGAACAAAACTATAAAATGAAATCTCTCAAAAGCATCGAGATAGTTCACAACTCGAATGTAAAAGATGCAATTTAGATTTCGTTCCTCAAAGCCTTGGTTTGAATTTATAAGCATCGATGTATCAAACTCCTAACAATAAACTATGAGTTCTTCGGGTACAGTTATAACTAACATAATAGCTTCAATCTATCTTTTGTTTGATGTTATTCAAGTGTCTTCACAATGTTCCAGAAATTACATGTATCAGAATCAGTTCAACAAAACTCAATGATTCGTAAGTTAACTCTGTGCATATAGAAATTAACAAACAAACTTTAAGTTAACTCAAATTTGGAATGAAGTGTATTGTGACTTTCAAAACAAAGGATAAAGAAGAAGTCATTTAGAAAATGACTCAACAATGTTTGCAGTCTCAGGAGATGGAAAAAGTGGATGCACTTGCTCCTCACAACTCTCAACTCGGTATTGCTTAACTATCTTTAAATTAAGATATATGCTTTTGATTCATGGCATAATCGTTCAGGTCACATGAATTATAAGAAAATGCATGACATGTTAAAAATGGAATTATTACCCAACATGGATAAAACTAATCATAAATGTGTGGTTTTCATGAAAACTAAGATAGTTATGAAACCATTCCCAACTATAGAAAGGAAAAAT
Organism: Viscum album; assembly: GCA_963277665.1. Classification (NCBI taxonomy): domain Eukaryota; kingdom Viridiplantae; phylum Streptophyta; class Magnoliopsida; order Santalales; family Viscaceae; genus Viscum; species Viscum album. The sequence goes on along the minus strand of OY728128.1, from coordinate 657,057,435 downwards.
AATTTGTTGGTATGTGATTTTCTTGCTACACCCACCATAGGTAATAAAAAGCATTTTGTAATTTTTATTGACGATTATTCTAGATTTTTCCATGTCTATCTTTTATATGTTAAAGATGAAGTTATAAATAAGTTCAATATCTATAAAAATGAGGTGAAAACCCAATGTGGGATTACAATTAAATGTCTTGTATCTGATAGGGGAGGAGAATATTATAGTCCATTTTTTGAATTCTGAGGGATCATACATGAAATGACGACTACCTATAAACCTCAACAAAATGGTATAACTGAGAGAAAGAATGAAATATTAATTGAAATGGTTAATTCCATAATGTCTATCTCAGGTCTCTCAATAAGTTTTTTAAAGAGAGGCACTATTAACCACGAGTCACATCCTAAACAAGATTCCCGCAAATGGGAAGATTGTGTCTCCATATAAATTATGGAAGCATAAGAAAGTGAACCTCAATTATTTAAAGGTTTGGGGTTATCATGAAATTATAAGATTTTTCGAACCTAAAAGATAAAATTTGGGTAAAAGAGGTTTTAATTGCATATTTCTTGGATATTGTCATGTCCCACCCGTGATACTATGAATAGTAATCGGGTCGAGTCACCGCATAGCCTCAAACAAGCCCCCCCCCCCCACGCGCCAGAGGTTGTCAACTAGTAGCAAGGGCTTAGGGTGTGTCTGTGGGGAGACTAACCTCGTATCAGAGTAATAAAAATAGTAAAAAAATATCTAAATATGAAACACAATGATAATAAACCAAAATATAAATGGAAGTTGTAAATATGCCATGTTGGAACAAAGGAAATACAATAGTCGAAAATAAAGACATTGAGGCATTAATACCTCTTCCCGATTTCCTGATACCACATGAGTTAACCTGCCCACTCAAGCAATTAATTCCTTGGGCCTCTGCACATCCTGTACATGTAAATAAGTGAGAGCTGCTCGGGTACCCAAGTGCAATGGTGGCTTGAGCAGGGTGTGAGTACAAAACTTAGTAGGGAACCACCAACACAGTCCCATACATAGCCAGTAAAAGCAACGTGTGTGTATGTGAACCACTCAACTGAATAATAATAATAATAATAATAATAATTTGAAAAAATAAATAAATTACTAAAGTCACACCCAGGGCCTGATGACTACCCTGGTCTGACCACACCTGCTTCAGCCAACGCTGATGATATCTCTGAGTAAGCTACGTCACCACAAGGGGATACAAGCCCTATCCCTAAGACCACCTATACTCTTCTCCACTAAATATAAGGTAGAATTCTAGGCATCATCCGGTCATTCTGTAAGTAAGGAATTGAGTAGGATCCTAGGCCTCCTAGGCATACTACTCAAGCTATGAGTAACCAGTGGAACCCAAACGACATCTCGACGGTCCCTATTATAGTCTGGTGTCAGATTCCTTACTCTTGGTCCATGGGAAATTAAGACTTTGGAAGATGGAATGAATTCCTAAGGGGTTTACTCTTAGGTAATGTATAAGGAACACCCCCTGGTCTAAGATGATAACCCAACATCATAAATCATCGACTCTACAACCTATTCCCAGATAGCTTTGGGAAATGAAATCATGTTGTGTCCACCTGATCCTAGGGAGTATCCTAAGAATCAATCGATATAATCATCATCAACCTCAGGTATGTCACAAACATTCAGTGCTCAGAGGAAATGTGGCCACCCAGTAACCTTTGGCATCATATGGATCCTAGCATGCTAGGAATCCTGGGTGATACGCTAACTAAGATGTATTTTAGAGACGCACTCGATAGCATCCTCTATTTCTTGGTACAAGGAGGAATCCCAGAGATGCTAAATTTTTTGGCAATGGTAGCATCGAATATTGGATCCCAATATCACCAAACATCCAAGGCTCCACAAGCATTAATTTATTTCAATTCAAAAATTAATTTACATTTAATAGGTCATCTTCATTAATTCAAGGGTGGATCTCAATCTGTCGGGAATCCAACTTGATATATATACTTAATGTCATACATCCATATATAAAAATATAAATATGTGTATGATTAGAACCACATATAACTTGCTAGTTGTCACATTCTAGATTCAGATGGATCTGAAATCCACTGTAATGGGTAGGTAGAGCCAGATCCTAGGTGTCCTCGACACCCAATTATATAAGTAGTTGAGGGTGACACATCCCTCGATCACTACCAGTGCATATACATTTATCTAAGTCTAGTTAATTGCTAATTAATTAATAAAAGAATTAATACTTAACTTGAAGTCAGAGGGTTGGTTGAATGCCTGAACCCATCTTATTATGTTTTTGGCCTTAATGGCCGTACTTTATGCTTTAGGGGGATACCCTTGGTTATCAAAACTTGTTCCCAACACTCCCTTATGAGGGTCCTAATGTGATCGGGACAACCTACTCAGGGTACCCTCCAAGTCCTAGCTCAAAGTTGATTCCCATCTCTAAGAGGAAGAACACCCTTAAGATGCACTCTCTAACACACAAGGACCCTTAAGGCCTTAATGAAATTATGTGGTTAGTATTCAATTTATAAACAACCCCCAAGTCCAATCGTATTAGTCCAAAACCACCACCCTCTTAAAGGAAGTCATGAAGTCACCTAGGCCTAGGTCTTTTGGTCTCTCACCCATTCCCAATTCTGGGATCCCCATCATGGTCCATTCCAATCTAAGGAAATGGTTTATGGAAGGTGATGATCTATAATAACTGAGGAACTTAGTTTATTCCCAAGGGATCAAGGTGGCCCTTGGAACTTTTCTCAACACATATGTTAAGGCCCTTGATTTATTTGAGACCACTAAATTTAGTTACTTAAGCAGTTTAATCAATTTAATTGAAAATACATTTAATTATGGGTCCCCCACCATCAGTGGCGGGACCCGATCACATTACACAACACATGTGCATGAGCAATTTACCTAAGGGGAAAGTACGATGGACCACCAACCTTTAGGGAATCTTTTCCAATTTAACTACAAGGATCAGTAGTAGCTGCCAAGGCCCATCCAAGCTTGACCAACCACACCCTCAATCAACCAGGAATATCTCAACATCCTAAGCCCCTAAATCAAATCCAACAATAATAATCAATTAATCAATTAATAAATTTATAATTAATTAAATAATTAAACTGTAACTCAGCAAGAAGTCAGATAACTCATAGGGCGTCTTACGATCAACGACTCTTCAAGCAATGAGGTTTCAGCTACCCCCAAAACACCCCAAACCTAAGCTGAGAAAAATCCCCAACCTATTCCACTAATTTCATCATTAAACAATTTCATTTTTTATGAAAAATTGAAGAAAAAATCCATGGTGCGATTTACCTTTGATGATTCAATGAGCGGCAATAGGTGCATGTCATCTCGAGATGTCCTCTTCCTAGGATGTATGAAAACCCTAATCAAAATAGGTGATTTTACCATCCTCTAGTGAAATATACATTTTTTACCTAACAAAAACAACACCAAAATCAACAAAAAAAAGAGAGGAGGGGAAAAGACAAAAGGAGAATGAGGGATCTATACCTTTTGTCATTTCCAGAAACAACCAAGAAGAACACCCCTTATAGGGGGGCAAGGGAGAACAAAGGGGGAAGGTCCCTTGGTCGCATGAGAGAGAAACAAGAGGGAGAGGGGCATCCCCCTCTAAATAATTTAGGATGAGGGTTAATTTTACCCCATAAAAATACCACTCACTAGCCGGTTTCACTATTGTGAAAACCACCAAGATCCTCCCAAGGATCCTCTAAACCCCCAGGATGACTCCCAATCCCTCATTTATATAAAAACACCTCTCTTTAGGTGTTCCAAACCTTATAACTTGGTTCCAAATTTCGGTTCTCAAATTGACCCAACCACTTGCTTGAAAATTCAAATTCTTCTTGAATTTCTAAATCTCGTCCATACATGAGACCTTACAACCTATCCACCTTATTACTTCTCATCCTTGAGAAGTATTGGTGGACATCCAAACAAACATTTTGATCTACCTCAATCATGAATTCCCTCTCAAAATATTGTGTTCCATATCTAAATGCCCAACGTGCTTCCAAAGTGCCACTTGAATGTATGACACTTAAACCAACAAAACCTAAGCTAATGATTGTAACCACTTTAAAAACATCAAGTTGGAACTTACTTGAGTCTATCTACTTTGATACATGCTCTTGTTTTTATCAGGTTCATCACCCAGCCTATAGTGCTTCCCACCATAGGTTCTTGCTTTCAATGACCAATTCTGAGCCATGATGAATCCACCATCAGAATTGCCTACCAAAACATGCCCCTAGTGCCCTAATGATGCTCCCGACATGGTTATCAACTCACAGATCCTGATCACACATGATTACATTGCTCTCAATCCTCAATTTTGATAAAAATTGGTTTAATTCCAATCAACTAAGCTTAACCTTATCACGAAAACTTTCCTTGAAAATCCTTGACCAATATTTTATTACACCCATCTCATCCCACAACATGCCCAATGAGGTTCCATACTAACCACATCCAATTTCAAGCGATAATAAGAGTCAAACCACCACTAACTAACTTATTTAAAAAGTGCTTGGTTTCAAGCATCAATTCATCACCAAAACTCAATTATGATGCCTTTACACCCAGAGGAATCTTGATACCATTCTAATACACCCACCAAATCCTAGACCTAACTTCTTATGTAAAACTATAGTGAATCCCCAATTGACCCATTCCTCCACCGTACCCTAAATGGGAGCACCAACACATTTTGAATCTGAATCACAATGCGAATCATTGCAAACCATATTGATCCCTATGACCACGCTTGAACTGCACCCAAGTCCACATCCAAACCTTCATCTAGAATTCACCGAGGAATCCAGTAGTACTCGAGTCCATTTATCCATTGACATATGAATTCCAAAATACTCATCCCATGACTAATTTCACATTCCCATGACCCTTTTCACACGAGGGTCGCATGCTCGTAGCTGACATCCTGCTCCCCACCTCAAGAGACGCCTTACCATCCCACCACCAAAACAAGTTCTCAATCACCAAATCCCATACCTCGTCTATCACTAGGCATAATGACTAGCATGGCTATAACCCACTCATTCCTGATATCCAATGAAAATGTCACCTATCACCTATTCTTGACCCATGGGAATGACATTTGATAAATTTGTTAAGTTTCAATTCATAATGGGGCCACCAACCTTGAGATATTTAATGGAAGACTCCACCGTTAGATGTGTGTCGCTCCTCCCAATCCATGCTCACTGTAAGTTATGAAACACTTGCTTTTAACTAACCTATGACACCACGTTTCCCAATAATGTGTTCCAAGATCCACACTCAAGTCAACTGTCCCATGACACCTGATTCATTCCCAAATCAGCCTTCATCATTGAGTCACTTCCTTTATTTCACCTAAACTCTAGGTCACCATGACCACAAGCATTTCATTCAAAACCATCAATCCCCGACCCTCACCCATCTACTCACAAACGTTCAATTTAAACAGTTACTGCATGTAACCAATGCATATAAAACTCGCCCTACAATATTGATTTATAATCCTACACCACATGATCCATTACCCAACTCACACTTTTGTGCGTCACATGTCGCAAAGGCTGAGTCAACCATTCTCTACAACATGTTGGTCTCGACACACCGGGATCTCCCTGGGAAATTGTCTTTAAAATTGGGCACCTCACTTATGCCAAAATTCATTAAATGACCGCCTACCTCACAACATCATTTTAGCATTGTAGGTGTTTATCCTCAGTATAAAGTGTGTAAACCTCATACAAACTCTTAGACACCACCCAGTGTCATTCCAAACATGAGGGTCCACCCGTGCTCTGACCATGATGTTAATAGCACACCCACCGGTCAATAGGGCTAGACACCCAAATAGTATTTCTCATCGAAGCCAGCCTCGATACCCAAACATCATAGGTGATTCCTTAGAAACTAGAGTGATATAAACCCAAACACCTCTCATGCATCAGTCTCATAAACCGAAGCATATACCTATGCTTTGCCTCAAAGGAAACAACCAACCTGGGCTAACCCATCTTGCGAGATGCACCCGATCAAACCAAATGTCGACTCACTAGGGTCCAAGTCAGACTAAGGGTATCTAGGTCTTCTACATATCCTTACCTATAAAGTCTCATTTGAATGTCACTAGGTCTGACCAGCTAGCCCATAGATCTCCCTCAAATAGGTTATATCTTATTTTAATTATAATGCATGGAAAACATCCTCATTCCTGCCTCTACTATTACACAACACTTAACGTGCCTGAAAACCCACTCTGAAGGAGGTAATTTTGAAGGTAGGTAAAGATAATATTGACCTATGAGGGTTAAAACATATCAGCATGGGTCCAGTTATACGGGTTTTCAATTCCAAGTTATAGAGAAATTGCCCTATAAGTTGTAATTGGAACCCCATTTAAGTGCAACCCATTGATAATCTATTAATTTAGGGGAGGGTTTTAATTCCGTAATCATTTAAGGTACTACCTTCCAAGAATTAGCCTATTATGCACCAATCCTCTCTAAGAATCCTTATACAAGGATTCTCCCTAAAGAGTCATAATGTTGACATAGAAAAGATGATGAACTAACCCTCACCAGGTATCCGTATACGGTAATACCCCCATAAGGTTCAAGCTCACCAAGGAGCATTCAAGTACCCACCAACATTTCATTTAGACGATCTGACTAAATAACCATAAACAAAGGCTGGTTAAGTAAGATGCCACAACAAACTACATGGAAAAACACCATATAGGTTGTTATGAGTTTTTAGTTAACCGCACCTAAAAAGAATACACCCATTAAAGGTTCGCTATAAAGGCATAAAATATCTACATTGATCTATAAGGGTCAACATAGAGGCATCCAGTGCTAAGTCTAGCCTACTAGGGTCAAGACAAGTGCACCAAGTGCCTATTTGGTTCTCATAACGGTCCCTCTCTAAGGTGTTACATGCCCTTAGTGACCTACCAAAGTTACTAATGAGAAATTGAGTACCTATTTTTACCTACCAAGGGTCATTAAACCTCTCGTGTAGAAGAGATTTTAGTAGTGTCACCATCATCAAGTTGCATCATAGTGTATTCCACATGGCCTATCATAGAAGAATGTAAACAAGGCATCCCAAATGAGTAGAATTCCACCACAAACCTATATGGGAAAAACTATTTAGCTTGTTTTTGACACTAGTCTCATCATCATTAATACAAATCACACATAAATATTCATATATCATGTGATCCTACATGCTAAATTTGATTCATGGGCAGACACCTCTTGTCTCTTCATGCCAAGAGTCAAAATCAATCACTGACCTCTTGTCAATGGCCCAACATCCAAAAATCCATAATAAACCATAAAATACAAACTAAAATATAATCTATTGAATAAAAAATCATATAGAAACATAACATTTCAAACCAATAACATCAATTCCATGCCCCTAATAACTTGGACTTCTTACCAGAACAAGTTTTCTCAATGCACTAGTATGATATCCATCTGAGGCTCCGACACATTCCTAATACTCTTATCTACATTATCAAAAATAGAAAGACATTAGGAAAGTAACCAATCTGATACCACTTTTTCACACCCCACCCAGGTTATTATGAACAATATTCAGGTCAGATCACTATATGTCCTCAAGCGTGCCTCCCCGTATGTCAGAGGCTGCCAACTAGTAGATAGGGCCTAGGTTGTGTCTATAGAGAGACTATACCCTCATATTAGAGTAATAAAGATAGTGTAAAATATCTAAATATGATACATAATGATAATAAACCAAAATAGTAACAAAAGCTGTAAATATGCATGTCATGTTATAGCAAAGGAAATGCAATAGTCAAAAATAAAGATGCAAATCCATTAAAAATACCTCTTATCAATCTCCTGATACCACATGAGCTAACCTACCCACTCAAGTAATAAATTCATCATGACTCATCCCATACCATACCTACAAACAAGTGAGATATGATTGGGTACCCAAGTGCAATGGTGGCCTGAGTAGGGTGTAAGTACAAAACTCAGTAAGACACCACCAATGAGGTCTCGTACATAGACAATAAAAGTAGCGTATGTGCATGTGAACTACTAAAATGAATAATAATAATAATCTTTAACTAATAAAAATAAATTAAATAAATAATGCCATACCTAGGGCTTGATGGCTACCTTGGTTAGACCACACCTGCTTTGGTCAACGTCGGTGATATCTCTGAGCATGCTATGTCACCACAAGGGGATACAAGTCCTATCCTCAGGATCACCTGTAATTTCTTATACTAAATATAAGGAAAAATTATTGGTATCACCTGGATATTCTATAAGTAAGGCATTAAGTATTATCCTAGGACTCCTAGGCATACTGCTTAATACTTGAGTAACTAGTGGAATTCATATGATGTTTCAACATTCCCAATTTCAGTCTAATGTCATATTCCTAAGTTACAGTCTATGGGAAATCAAGAATTTGGAAGCTAGAATAAATTATTAAGGGGTTAACCCTTAGTAAATGTATAAGGAATACTCTCCTAATTCAAGATGATAACTCGACATCATAAATCATCAGCTCTATGACCTATTCCAGGATAACTCTGTGCAATGAAATCATGGTGCATCCACCCGATCCTATGGAGTATCCTAAACATTAATTACGGTAATCATCATAAACCTTAGGGATGTCACAAACAACCAGTGCTCGGGGGAAATTCATCCACCCAACAACCTATAATATCATCTGGATCCTAACATGCTAGGCGTCTTGGGTGATACACTAACTAAAAGGGGTTTCCAAGATGCACTCGATGACCTCCTCTATTTATCGGTATAAAGAGGCATCCCAGAGACTCTAGGAATTTTGGAAATGGTAGCATTGAATATTGTATCATGATATAACCGGGCACATGAGGCTCTATAAATGCTAATTACTTTTAATTCAAACATTAATTTACAGTTAATAGGCCATCTTTGTTAATTCAGGAGTGGATCCTAATCTTTTAGGCATCCAACTTGATATATATACTTAATGTCATACATCCAGATACACAAATATAAATATACATATGATTATAACCATATATAACTTATTGGTTATCACATTATAGATTCAAACGGATTTGACATCCGCTATAATGGATAGGTAGGGAAAGATCCTAGGTGTCCTTAGCACCTAACCATATAAGTAGTTGAGGGTGGGACATCCCTTGAGCACTATCAGTTCATATAAAATTATCTAAGTCTAATAAATTACAATTTAACTAATTAAATAACTAATACTTAACTTGAATCCGGAGGGTTGGACGAATTACCGAACCCATATTATTATATCATTGGCCTTAGTGGCTGCGCTAGTTAATTCATGCTTTAGGGGATACCCTTATTCATCACTACCCATTCCCAATACTCCCTTACCAGGGTCTTAAAGTGATTACGACACCCTACTCGGGGTCCCCTCTAAGTCCTAGATCAAGAAATAATCCCATCTTTAAGATGAATAATTCCTCTAAGATGCACCCTCTAACACACCATGACCCTTAAGTCCTTAACGAAGTTGGCGATTGGTCTTTAAGTCACGAACAACCCTCAAGGCCAACTATACTAGTCCAAAACCACCACCCTCTTAAAGGAGGCCATGAAGTCACCTAGGCCTAGGTCTTGTGGTCTCTCACCCATTCCCGAATTAGGGATCCCTGCTAAGGTACATTCTAATCTAATGCATGATTTATGGAAGGAAATGACCTATAGTAGTTGTGGAACTTAGCCAGCTCCCAGGGGACTGAGGTGACCCTTTCAATTTTCTATACACATAGGTTAAGTCCTTGATTTATTTAAGACCACTAAATTTAGTTACTTAAGAATTTTAATAAATTTAATTGGAAATACATTTAATTATGGGTCCCTCACCATTAGTGGAAGGGCTTAAGCACATTACACAACACATACGCATGAGAAATTTACCTAAGGGTCAAGTACGGAAGACCACCTACCTTTAGAAAATATTTTATAATTTAATTACAAGGGGTAATAATAACTACCAAGGCTTGTCCAAGATTGACCAACCACACCCTCAATCAACTAGGACTGTCTCAACGTCCCGAGCCCCAAACTCTAATCTAAAATCAATAATTAATTAATTATAACATGTATAATTAATTAAATAATTAAACTCCAACTCGATATACAACTAAATAGATCACCAAGAATCCTACGATAATTGAATCTTCAAGCAACGAGCTATCGACTACCCTGACACACCTATGAACCAAAGATGAGAAAAATACCCAACCTATGTCGTCGATTTAATTTTTTTTTTAATTTTTATGAAAAAATTGAAGAAAAAATCCACAGCATGATGTACCTTTGATGAATCAATGAGTAGTGATAAGCGAACATCATCTCGGTATATCCTCTTCCCAGGCTGTATGAAATCCCCAAATGAAATGAGAAATTTTACCATCCTCTAGTGAAATCACCATTTATGAAATAAAAAAAATAATTCCAAAATCAATGAAAAATAGGAGGAGAAGAGATAAGAGGAGAATCAAGGATCCATACCTTATGTCTTCACTGAAAACTCCCAAGAAAAACCCCCTTACAAGAGGGGACCAAGGGAGAACAAAGGGGGGAGACCCCTTAGTTGAAAGAGATAGAAACATGAGGGAGAGGGGTTACCCTCTAAATAAATAGGGGGTATTGTAATTTCCCCCCATGAAAATCCCACCGACTACCCCAGGGATATAGGCAGTGGCTGTGGCCACTACCAGACACCACCAACTATCTGGTGGTACTACTACAATATAAAGTAGCCACTCAGATCCTCCTATAGGGCTCCTTTGAACCCTTGGGATGACTCCCAAGCCCTCTTTCATATGAAAAAACCTCTATTGAGGTGTTCTAATCCTTGAAATTTGGTTTCAAATTTTTGTTCTCAAATTGACATGACTACTTGATTGTAAATTCAAATTCTTATTGAACTTCTAAAACTCATTCGGACACAGGTTCGTATAGATATGCAGAGCATTCAAAATCTTATAGATTCATGGTTGTAGAATCTAATGATTTAGTAGTTTTTAATATAGTTATTAAATCAAGTGATGTTATTTTTGATGAATTATGGTTTATTTATTTTCCTAATAAAATCCAAATTGATGATTTTGGATCAAATAAAATAACACCTCAGGAAGATACAATTGAGGGGGTTCATAAAATTCAATGAACTCAGATACCCATGAAATATAGATCTGATTTATATATGTATTTGTTTTAAGGAACTAATGATAGCATTGTTACATAAACTCTAGTTTTTATTAATATAGAGTTTGATCCACAAACTTTCAAATAAGGCATGTCATCTTCTGATGCATCTATTTGAAAGGAAGCTATAAATGATGAAATGGAATCTATAACTAGGAACAATACTTGGATAGATATTCCACAAGGTTCACAACTAATAGGTTTTAACTAGATATTTAGAAGGAAAATAAAAGTCAATAGTACAATTGAAAAATACAAATCTAGATCGATATCCAAGGGGTTTACTCAAAATTAAGGAACCAATTATTTTGACACATATTATCTCATGCATAGTATTGCTTCAATTAGAATCCTGATCACTTTAGATTACATATATAATTTGAAAATTAACCAAATGGTTGTTAAAAAAATATTCTTAAATGGTGAATTATATGAAGAAATATATATGTAATAACCTGAAGCATTCATAGTACCTAGAAAATAAAAGAAGATGTGAAATTGTCATGTTCCCTATATAGTTTTAAAAAATCTCCAAAACAATTGTATTGGAACTTTAATAGAGTAATTTTATCAAATGACTTTGAAGCTAACCGAGTTGATAAACATGTTTATAGTTGGTCACATAATAAACACAATATTTTTACTTGTTTACATGTTTATGATATGTTAATTTTCAGAATTGATATGAATTAAGTAAATAAGAATAAGTCGATATTATTTAGAAATTTTGATATGAAAGACTTGGGTGAAGAAAATTTTATATTGGGAATTAAAATTATTAAAAATAGGAATTCTATTTAACTTTCTCAATCTCATTATATTGAAAGTGTTTTAAATTTGTTTGAATAATATGATTGTTCACTAGCTTCTACCCCATATGCTTCTAGGAGTAAGATGATGCCAAATCATAGTAGGTAAAATGCTCAACTGGAATATGAAATAGTTATTATATGTCTCATGTATGCGATGACTAGTAAAATACCTGATATTTCATATACAGTTGGAAAGGTGAGTAGGTAGACAAGTAATTCAAGATATGCATAATGCTGCACGTTAAAAGAGTACTCAAATATCAAAATAGTAATATGGATTACTATAAATGTTATAGTATAAACCCAAGGTTGTTAGAAGGTTTCTTAGATTAAAGATGGATTTCTAATATAGAGGGTCACTATTATATGAGTGGTTGGGATTTTACACTTAGAGGTGGAGCAATCTATTAGTGATCAAAGAAACAAACTTGTATAATAGAATCTACTATAGATTCTAAGTTTATAGAATTACAAGCTACTTATAAAGAAGTTAAATGGCCTAGATCTCTCTTATCAGATATACCATTATGGCCTTTGCTAACATCATCGATTTCTATACAACATGATAGCAAAGTAAGGTCTATGAGGGCATATAACCATACTTATAATGTAAAATTGAGACACATTAGTCTCAGGTATGGATATGTGAGACAGTTGATACAAGATGGTATCATAATTGTGGATTTTATTATATAGGGCTAGAATTTGGTGGATCCACTAACAAAATGACTTATAAGGGAGTTGGTTTATAAAAATTCCTTAGGTGCGAGTTTAAATACATTTTTAATGATTCACCAATGATGGTACCTCAACTTAACATGTGATAACTTCAAATTTATAAGTTTAATGTAGTAAATTATATTAAATGTGTGAAGGAAACACCAAAAAGGTAAATATTATTCAATAACCTTGAGAAAAGGAGGATGAGTTTTAAAATATTAATGAACCAAGGATATAAAAAAAGTGTCAAAAAATGGGAATATTTTTTAGTTCACCTATGTGAATGTATGAGTGGGGTAACTCTAAAGAGATTATGACATTGGATCTCAAACATATAAGAAATGACAAGCATCACATGGAGTGACTTCTCTCCCTCATCGCTCTCCACTAGCTTTTCCTCAGTGGTGCCTAAGTGGGGGGAGGTCGGTACATCGCTTCTCCATCTTTGTCTCCTCCATTTCCTCCCTCATTCCTTATCCCTTCCCCTTTTCTCCACCAGGGTTCTCACTTCCTCTTTGTTTCTATTTTCCCATCTTCGTCGCTCCTGCTCGGTCCATTTTGCAGCCTTTTACCCTATTGAAGCCTTGTTTTCTCTTCCCCCACTCTTTCCTCTCAGTAGCCATATTTCCGACCCCACTCTGGTTTTGTGTGCCAGTTTTCTCAAGGAGATTTGGGATGTGCAGATTGAGTTGTGTAGGTTTATTAGGTTCTCGGCTTGCATTCGATCTTGAACTCTCTCGGTTCTTTCTTCCTAGTGGAGTTATTCCTTTGGAATTGTTTTAGGTGTGTTATTCACATGGTGGTGGATTCGACAGTTAGGGTTGGCAGTTCAATTGAGGATGAGATTCTCCGGTGAGGACCTAGCTCGGTTCAATCACTGATCTAACTTATGGTTCCTCTATTTCTCTCCCTATTGGTATGCTTCATTAGTATCATGGAGGTTTTGAAAAGTGTAGTTCGATCGGTCACGAGGGTTCTAGGAGGTACGTCCAAGGCTGGCTTTAATTTGAGCTATGGTGGTTCTCGTTTGTTGTCTTCTGTGTGAGATGTTTGCAGGATCTAAGTTTCTTTTGGTATGTTGGATATTCCTTATACTTTTTCATTGTTGCAATATGGGAATTCAGTGTTGGCTTGCGATTCCTACGACGGTGGTTTGATGATGGTGAGGTTAAGGGTATTCTTTGTTCCCACTAACAGCTCTGGTGGTGATCAGGTGTTGACAACGAGGTTTTCCAATGGTAGTGTGGGTTGCAGCTGTTGACTATTGATGACATTAATGTAATGATGATGATGGACAATTGTTGATGGAAATGAAATTGTGGCAGGCAAACTGTGTTAGAACTTGTTGTACGAGGCAGTTTTTAAAATCATGGATTTTGGTTGAACCTTGTTTGGATTTTAAATTTTGAATTTGGATCTATATTGGTGTATTTGTTTTTGGAATTTTTAGTTCCCAATAAACCTCAAAGTGGATTTTAGAAAATAAAAAAAAATGGTTTGAGGACAATAGACACATGACCATAATGGTCTCTAGGAGTAGATAAAGAACTAAAAAATATGAATGAACTTGTGTAGGATGAATCTGACTGATAATAAGAGTTATATGTTCAAAGAAGTGTTAACATGTTTCTCTATTAATATTTTATTTATCTCTAATATATAAAGGTTCAAACTGAGTGATACATTTATTTTTGAAAGTTCTTTCCAAGAGATTGTGATGCTTTATTTTTAAAAGATGTATTTTAAATATTTTAAAATAGCATGGTATTGTTGGTTTTTAAGTTTTAAAAATATTTAAAGTTTTATTTTTTATTTTTTTTAAGAGGGGATACTCATTGGAATCCCACACTGGAAAATGGGATGGAGTGGGGAACTCTTAATAGGGAGGGGGCACTTTTATTATTATTTAAAATGATAAAGAAAGAGAAAATAATCTTGTGGGGGATAGTGAACCACACTGTACACGTGCTCTATCATGCAATTTAGTGCTTTGATGGCGTACTTTTTTACTTCGCATGTTGTGTCAATGTGAGTTACTTAGTGGTGATTTTATTTTTATAACAGATCAGTGGGTTGTATCAGTTCGGGTTGAGGCCTGAATTGGTATGTTTGGTGGTTTGACATAGTTCACTGAACAAGTATGATCTGGACTATCAAATTGGTTTGGAATGATCTAATGGACATATCTGTTCATCGAGTGGGTTCAATATGGACCATATATTCGATCGCATGCGATATGAAGGGTGTGATTAAACTTAGAAAAGTCACGCCTTTCCAAAATAAGTGTTTACTCAATTCTAAGAGGGATGATGAATTATTAGAATGAGTGCTTATATGGATATAAAATCAAGTCTCTATTTGATGAAAAAATTAATTCAATCAACTTACAAACATTCCAAGAAATCCTCTCAAATTGAGATTCCTCTCAAGTCTTCTATAAGCATCAAAAGCACTTTATTGGTGCACAACAACAATTTCCTTTCACTACTCTCTTGATTCTAAAGAATCTTCATGGGTTATTCTACACTAAGTACAAGTGTAAAGTAATGATCCACCAATATATCCTAAATATGATTTGTTTTCAACCCATTGTATTGCTGGTTTGATGGGGAAAAATCTACTCTTAAAGGGAGTGTCATCATAACGTACATCGATGGGCTCTATCCACTACCATCCGAGAAAATTATATACCATTACCCACCCATATCGTCTATAATATTAATAATATATTACAACAACATGGATATGGTGATGCTCAATAACAAGATGACGATTGATAAATTCAATGGAAATGGTCTCAAGGGATTGTAAAAGAGGATGCACTTACTCCTCACAACTCTCAACATGGTATTTATCAACAGTCTTTAAATTGAGGTACATGCCTTTGATTTATAGTATAATCGTTTAGGATATATAAATTATAAAAAAATGCATGATATGTCATAAATGAAATTATTACCTAACATGGATAAAAATAATCATAAATGTGTAACTTATATGTAAAATAAATTAGTTAAGAAACCATTTCCAACTATATAAAGGAAAAGTAAATTATTAGTATGTGATTTTCATGATGCAACCACTATAGGTAATAAAAATTATTTTTTAACTTTTATTTATGACTATTATAGATTTTTTTCCATGTCCATATTTTATATGTTAAGTATGAAGTTATATATAAGTTTAGTATCCATAAAAATGAGGTTTAAAACCAATGTGGGATTACAATTAAATGCCTCAGATATGACAGGGGAGGTCAATCTTATAGTCCTTCATTTTTTGAATACCAAGGGATCATAAATGAAGTGAAGGATCCCTATACACCTCAAAAAATGGTGAAGTTAAGAGAAAGAATAGAATATTAATGGAAATAGTTAATTTCATGATGTCAATATCAGGTCTCTCAAGATTTTTTTGGGGGAGAGGAATTATTAAAGACATGCCACATCCTAAACAAGGTTCCCACAAATGTGAAGGTTATGGCTATATATGAATTATGAAAGCATAGGAAACCAAAACTAAATTATTTAAAGGTTTGAGGTTGTCATGCAATTATAAGAGTACCTGAACCTAAAAAATTAAAGTTTGGAAAAAGAGCTATCGATTTCATATTTCTTGTATATGTAGAGAATTCAAAAGCTTATAAATTTATGGATATAGAATCTAATTATTTAGCAATTTTTAATATAGTTATTGAATAGAGATATGTTGTAAGGACTCGACCCTAGTTGCCCGGAGACAGTGCCATATTTTATTACATTGGCATATAAACAAGGAATATTCATCTTGAAGGACCGATTAGTTTAGTATATTTGAAAATAAGATACATACATAAGTTCAACATTACAACTTGAAATGAAATACAACATATAAGTTTTGTTGGGAACATCCACAACTATAAGTTTATCCTTGCAGGTAAATCATAATAAACTTAATAATTTCCTCAGAAAATAAAACATAAGAAAGGGGTGAGCTTAAATACTTAGCAAGGGTAAGAAATAAAGCAGAAGATATCATAAATATAAACATTATTCATGGTGAATAACTAAAAACACATGCCTTTAAAAATAATATTGAACACATTATGGCAGGAATAAGAGTTGAATAAATAATGTCATAATACAACATAATCATGAGTATTCTACTAGTCAAATAACCACATGAACTATCAATACTATTTTCATAATGAGTGAATGTATAACGTGGGATATCATAAACATACCGTCAAAGCCTCATGCCAAGACCATAAATATCCATTTTGTTAAGGCCTCACGCCAAGACCATAGTTTGTCTCATGAGAACTACTGATGCACTAAGGAGCTATATTGGGACCCACCAAACACTTAATAAGTCCAATGAATTCCTAATATGAATAGGGCTCAACATAAACAACTTAAACATTCATATTGAATCTAACATATTAAATGTAAATAACTTTCCCCAAACATAAACACTAACCATTCAGAGTAAATTGGTGAATGATTTTAAGATAGCACATCCACAGTCAAACTAATAATAAACCATTAAATTAAATATGGTAGATTATATCATAAAATATTAATCCCAATAATACATAAGTATCAACAAGAGTGTTGAAATAGATTAAGATACTCTTATAAAACCATTGAGTAATTCTTGAGATAAATACTCTTTTACTTTGAAAAGAAGAGTTCTTTTGGAAAAATCTTTATATAAAACCAAAAGTTAAGCAAGATAGTATTTTCATAATAAAATGAGTTATTTTATAAATATAATGGTTTCCAAAAACATATTGTAGAGTTCCCTTGAAAATAGTTAAGAATTTGAGAAATTCCCTTGAACCAGACTTGTATTTCGGGAAGAATTTTTGAAAGATCCTTTTAAAAAATATAACTCCCCATAAATAAAAGTAGTATTAGGGTTAGTACACACATATATAACATTATCACAGAATATATGAGGATTAAGTATGAGTAAATAATAATTTAATTAAGGTAACTAGAGAATAAGAGTAACCCGAATGAAAATGGAGGTTCAGGTAGAAAACCCTTACCTTACATCCATTGGTGTTCCTCACTTGATTTTAATGACCTGAATAATAAAATTTAGGTTCATAAATTAATGATTCCATAACCTCATATACATTTAATTTATTTATAATAACCTTATTAGGTTCATTCATGGACTTTTGATGGGTTAATAAATCCAATTTCATTATTTGGGAGTGTTTTCTTCCTTGATTTTCATGATCAGTTTACTTATATTCATATACGGATAAACATTTAGAATGAGAATGGTTGTCCAGAATAGAAGTTGTATGTTATTAGTGAACAAATAGAAGATTAAATGGTTAAAAAATTCATTTGGTTATTGTAAGTGAAGATGAATCATTATATAAAACTTTAATGACAATTGTTTGGGTTAATTGGCGGTTCTTGATCACAACGAACTCTTTTTTATTTATAAATTGATATCATGTGTAAAAAAGGATTCCAGAACCTTAAATAAGTTATAATACATATATTATAGTCTTTTTAAACCATAAAAATGGTTTCATGACCAGAATTTAAGATGGTAATATAAATTGAAAACCCATCATCCTTGAATGTGATAAATTAACACATCTTAGATGGTGTTTTCATTTCTAGTATAAAAGAAGGGGAAATGAGAGATGATGAAGTATTATTAAATTATAATAAAAAAATTCCAGTACATGTAAGGTTCTAGATTCATCACAACATTTTTATTAAAGGAGGCGAGGAAATAAAAATAAAATAATTGAACTTGAAATAAAAGAAATGAAAAGAGGAATTTATCTCTTGAAGTAATATTTCATGAGAGCCTCTTTAGGGGAGAGATTTTGGTCTTTTTATGATACCAAGGTATTCTAGACATGGTTTAGGATATTGGTATGTGATTGTGGTAGAATTTAGATAAGACAAAAGGCTTGAGAGGAGTGAAGAGAAGAGGGAGTGATGGGGGGTTTTATAGTGGAGGAGATGAGAGTTTTCCCATTATTTTACTCTTTATTTTATTATTTCTATCAAGACAACCAATAGTATTGATTCATGTGACCCATAACAGTAATAAGTGCATGTGAGTTCAAACCTAGTGGGATTACATCATCCTCACATCACTTATGACCCAATAAATCATGTATTTAGCATTTATTGTAAATTATCGTATTTTACTATTCACCTAAAATTCAAGTATTTTAGAAAAATCCCAAAAATTTACCCCAAAATTTTTTACACGTATATAATTAAAAAATTAAATATTTTTTTTGAAAATAATTTTCTAAATATTTTTAATTTAATTTTTAAATAAAATTACAATTTATTCTAAAAAACAACTTTAAAACTATAACTCGTTTTATAACACCTTGTGAAATTAATCAAGGTCCCATAAAATTATTTTATAACCATAAGAAAATAAAGTAACAATTTATGATTACATTTTATGAAAATAAATTTCCATTTTAAATTATTAAATTAATCAAACAATTTTAATTAAAATATTTATGACATACAAAAATACCAATACTTATACCATGATTGTTTTTTCACTTATAAGATGTCTAAATTGTATTTATAAACTCATGGGTGAAGTTTCTATTTTTTTGACCAATTTACTATTCATTACTATTCATAAGAGTAACATTATTATTCATAAGGTTATGTTACTATTTATAAGGGTATGTTACTATTCATAAAAATTAAGTTTGTCTTATCAAACTCTAAATATCTTACTGAACACAACCGTGTATGGAAATTTTTTGAGTTTCAAATCACAGAGGTGGAAAAATCATGTTTACTGGATAGGTTATAAAAAAGTGGTGTTTATAGAGACTCAGTGTTTCATGCATTCAATATTAAATTTATTTGCAAAATCTTGGGGTGTTACATTATCTCCTCTTTACAAAAATTTTTTCCTCAAAATTACCAGAATGTTACCTCACAAAAATATTTGGGTAGTTCTTCATCATAATATCCTTAGGATCCTACACATCTATCATCCCTTGGTCTCATAAAAAGACCAAAATCTCTCCTCTAAAGAGGCTTTTAAGGAAGATTACTTTAAGAGGTAAATTCCTATTTTCATTTATTTTATTTCAAGTTCAATTATTTTCTTTTTCTTTCCTCACCTCCTTTCATCCAAATGTTGTGATGAATCCAGTACCTTACATGTATTAGAATTTTGTTATGATAAAGGAATAATTCTTCATTATCTCTCCTTTTCCCCTTCTTTTATACTAAAAATGAAAACACCATTCGAGATGTGTTAATTTATCACATTCAAGGACAACAGGTTTTCAATTTCTATCACCATTTTCAATTTTGGTCATAAAACCATTTTTATGTTTGAACCAAACCATAATATATGTATTATAACTTATTTAAGGTTATATAATCCTTTTTTACACATGCTATTAATTTATAAATAAAAAAGAGTTCGTTGTGATCAAGAACCGCCAATTAACCCAAACAATTTTCATTAAAGTTTTATATAATGATTCATATTAAATCCCGATAACCAAATGAATTTTATAACCATGTAATCTTCTGGTTTTTCATTAATAACATACAACTTCTATTTTGTACAACCATTCTCATTCTAAATGTTTATCCGTACATAAATATAAGTAAACTGATCATGAAAACCAAGGAAGAAAACACCCCCAAACAATGAAATTGGATCTCTTAACCCATCAAAAGGACATGAATGAACCTAATAAGGTCATGATAAATAAATTAAATATAGAGGAGGTTCTAGAATCATTAATTTATGAACCTAAATTTTATTATTCAGGCCATTAAGATCAAGTGAGGAACACCAATAGACTTAAGGTAAGGGGTTTCTACCCGAACCTCCATTTTCATTCGGGTTACTCTTATTCTCTACTTACCTAAATTAAATTCTTATTGACCCATATGTACTCCTCATATATTCTATGATAATTTTCTATATATGTGTACCAATCAGAATCCTACTTTCATTTATTGTCAGTTACACATTTTAAAAGGATCTTTCAAAAATTCTTCCTAAAATACAAACCCGATTCAAGGAAAATTCTAAAATTCTTACCTATTTTCAAGGGAACTCTATAATATGTTTTTAGTAACCATTATCTTTCTAAAATAAATAATTTTATTCTGAAAAATACTAACTTACTTCACTTTTGTGAACTCTTCTTTTCAAAATAAAAGAGTTTTTATCTCAAGATTTACTCGATGATTTTATAAGAGTATCTTCATCTATTTCAACACTATTATTGATTATTTTGTATTATTGGGATTAATATTTTATGATATCATATACCATATTTAATTGAATGTTTTATGATTAGTTTGACTGTGGATGTGATATCTTAAAACTATTCACCAATTTACTCTGAATGGTTAGTGTTTATGCTTAATGTTAGGGGGAAGTTATTTACATTTCATATGTTAGTTTCAATATGAGTGTATATGTTGTTTATGTTTATCCCCATTAATATGAGGAATGCATTGGACTTATTAAGTTTTGGGTGGGGCCCGCTATAGCCCCTCGATGTATCGGTAAGTCTCATGAGACAAACTACGATCTTAACATGAGGCCTTGACAAAATGGATATTTATGGTATTGGAACCAGGATTTGACGGTATGGTTATGATGTACCACATTATGCATTCCCTCATTATGAAAATAGCATTGATAGTTCATGTGGTTATTAGACTAGTAGAATACCCATGATTATGTTTTATTATGACATTATTTATTCGGCTCTTATTCCTACCATAATGGGTTCAAGATTATTTTAAAGGAATGTGTTTGTAGTTATTCACCATGCCTGATGTTTATGCTTATGATATCTTCCACTATATTTCTTACCCTTATTGAGCATTTGAGCTCACCCCTTTCTTATGTTTCATTTTCTCAGGACATAAAGAAGTTTATTATGATTGACCTACATAGATAAACTTATAGTTGTGTATGTTCCCAATAAAACTTATATATTGTGTTGGAACCAATTTGTATATAAGGTTGTATTTTGTTGTCAATACCTTATACATCTTCTGAAATGATTTCGTCAAAGTCAAAATGAGAACCTTCTCTTCAATCAGCTTTTCTTTTCAAACTTTCATTTCACTTTCTCTCCCCCTTATTGACAAGAAATACAAAGCGCATGGTAGGGAGGGTATCAATACATACTTAAGAAATGTTTCATTAATCATTTCACTCTAAGTCTACTTGAGCAATTCTCGATGTAGAAAACAAGAGCATTTGATTAAGTCAACAAGGCTGTCCATTATTCACAGATCATGATACCTACATGAGATGAGAACTCATGTATTTTGTCTTCAAGGGTTTACCACTTTTATTTCAGGTATAATAAATCAAATGCGATAGGGAATAATCAACCTGATAATTCTGCACTCACATCTGCAAACAGATCAAAAACATTCAAGTGCTATCGGCAGGATAAGTGACCTTGGGGCACATCCATTCTTCTTATGTCACTGATCAATTCAGTTACTCCCCCTTTGTAGAATGATCTTTGATCTGAGTGACCAAGGGATAGATATTGTGAAATGGCATACCTTCTCCATTGACACATTCTTCAACAAATTCACAGAGTAACTGCATTTGAGTCCAGCTGGAGTTGATATTGATTAAAACAGTGATTTTGGAAGCTTCTTCATTTTTCTCTCCCTCAAGGGAAACACTCCTCATCATCTTCATCAAGAGTGATCCTTCATCATCTTAAACTTTTAATATCAATTGAAGAATCTACTAAGGATGGAAACTTCTTTAGCTTGGCTATCAAGAGTTGACATCATTCACTACTTCTCAGGTACTCCCCCTGTGAGAATACTTCACCTTAAATTCCTTGCATTATTAGCACAAATACAGTACACAAGTGAATAAGGGAATAAGGTTGTTCCTCCTTGCTTCATCAACATGAGATGCATGGTTGAGGTTCTTTTCTCAGCCAAGTTCCTCTGTTTTCTCCAGTATCCATGCCTGCACATTTGAACATATGTTCTGACATCTATTTACGAGGCATGGCTTTCTTCACATTCTCTTCTACTTTGTGTGGGGAATTGTTCTTATTAACAGCCATCATGAATGATACATTCTTACTCCTCTTAAGGACTGCTTCTTGCTCTGGTATTAAGGTTAGGCAACCTTTTTCAATGTGACCAGATTTCTTGCATCTCTCACATAGAACTTCTTTGACACATGTGATTCTCTTGATTTGCAATCTCTCCTGCACTCTGTCTTCATCACGTGAAAGTTTTCCTTTTCCTTTAGCACTAGCCTTGGCCTTTTCATCTTCAAGTTTCCTCATTATTTTCAAATCTTCTGGACAGATGACCAATATGTCATTTGGAACTGTTGCAACTGGTTTGGGTCTTCCACATGGGTTCATCTGAGTTTTATCCCACTTAGTTTTTCTTTTGGATGAATGGCCCTTCAATTTCATGGATCTAAAATCTTGGGTCTTCTCAGCTTCCCTTCTTGAGATCCTCATGGGGAAATGTGTATTCACACTATTCTTCTGATTTCTTCCCAAGGTACTCGCTTCATACTTAGATGGAATCAGAGGTCTCCTGTTCATATCAGCTTTAGATATCTATTGACATAGGCATGCACAATTCTTGTGACCACTGCCACTGCATACATCACAGATGTTATCAAGCATTCCAAATCTGTTTGCTATAAATAGATGCTTCTGGACCTTCATATGTTGCTTCTTCCTCTCTGGATTTCTTCCCTTTGATACAGGCTTTCTTTGTGCTTTTCCATTAAAGGTATTGTACCAACAATCCAGTGCACAATGCCCAAATCTATTGCAGCACCAACATTGACCCACAAATATTTTCTTATTTGTATCTTCTGTATGAGGTTGTTGGGCCATATTCTTAATCTTTTGTGCTCTATTTGAGGAACCAACTTCCTCCTTTATCTTCCCATCCACCCTATCCATGGTGGTTAGTTTCTTCTTATCACCTTTCCTCATCCATACTTGTTTAGAATTTTTCTTCCAGCCTGCACTGATTGTGGGAACACATTTAGAAACCTGAGTACAAGATGGTTTGGATAGTACCTTCATTTCCTCAATTGCTTGTGATGGATCAATGAGTGAAGTCACGATCTTCTTATCACATTTTGGAGGTCTTTTGACAATAGAATCCTCCAGTGATCATTGAGTACCAGCAGAAACTGATTCTTGATGTGGATAATCAAGAGTTGTCATAATCTTCTTATCACATGTTGGAGGTATTTTAGCTTTAGATTCCTCCAACAAACATTGAGTACAATCATCTATCATTTCATTCTTTTGTGAAGTATCAATATGTGTATTCTCAATCTTGGTCAACTGGGATTCCAATTTTTGACTCTCAATATTGAGGATGATCTTCTGATCTTCAATCATGATCATCTTCTCTTCACAAGTCTTATTCAATATTTCAACCTCATCTTCATGCATCATAACTTTGTTTTGTAACAACCAGTCAAGTTCCCTGAATTTCATGGAAGTTTCTTCCAAACACAAACTCTTGAATTCTTTTCTTTTTTTCAGCTCAGCTTTAAGTGCATGGATCTTTTCTTTTAGAGTCTTATTGACTTCCTCTTTTTCTTCAAAGACTTTAACCTGTTTGGTGAGCTTCATACTTTCCTGAACTTTTCTTTCCAACCCCTTTTCCATATTGTCATCTTCCCTTTCCAATAGAGTGATCTCAACCTACATAGATTGGAATATGATACAAATAATAGCAACCCTTTCTTCAGGAATATCATGCAGATATGTTTTGAGTTTTTCCTGAAAGCTTGAATTAGGGGTGTCATCCTTTCCTCTGGAAGAATTCCGAGCCACCTTCTCGATACTTTCCAAGCCTGATGTTTCTTCATTATTGGAATGGAATGGAGAACAATACACAGTATCTTCTTTGTTCGTGAGAGACTTCTTCATCAGCTTCTTCTCTTTCTTTTTTCTATTTGTCAAAGTCTTGGTGGATATAGATTTCTGCTCCGAATCTTCATCAAAACTACTCTTCATGGTTGACTTTAGGAAAGTAACTAAAATCCTATTCTCAATAGAATTACTGGAGAATATCCAACATATGTTAACCTGCCTTTGATACCACTTGTAGGACCCCGGGACACCCTGAGAGGGGAGGGGTGAATCAGGGTGTCAAATTTTTCTTCTTAAAGTTGTGGATCTTGTTCCCACGTTGGTAGGAACTACTTAAACCTGTATGATGTATATGATTATCAATGAAACATTCACATGCAAAGAGATAAAATAGTAATTTTACTTGGTTCACCACTAAGGGCTAAGTCCAAGGAGCATACGCCGACAAGTTTCTGGTTGTACCAAATTCCACTAATCTTCACTAGTTTTGTATTACAACGGTTCGGGCACAGTCACTCTGTCCCAGGCTCACTGACTTTACAAAGGTTCAGGGATAGATCACTGCGTCCCTCGGGTCACTCCCGTTGACTCCCCCTGGATCACTGCCGTTGGTGAAGTCCCGCTCAGTTTATAGACGTGAAGGTATCTTCAATAGATTTGCATTGAAGTCTTTGTCTCTTATTCAACATGAGACTTTTCTTGCATCAGGGTTCAGAGTTGATGCTCTTTTCAGTTCAAACCTTCTTCGTTAGTGCAATGACTAATACACTAGATCCTCTTGTCTTCATTTTCCCGAATCACAACCACTGATGTGATTACTCAATAAGTGAAGCTCAACTTACTTGGCATTGTCAGAATCAGTTCTCCGTGTATGCGTGAGATCATGCATTTATCATTTAGATTTCCTCTTTAATCTCACTTTTCACCAAAAGTATCAGGCAATCTTTCAGCTCTCGTGCAGCTCCAGAAAGGAGGGTGCACTCCAACAACACCTGGCACTCCTTTTCAATCCCGGTGTGCAAGTCTCAATACGACACTCAAGTCCCAATACGGTGCGCAAGTCTTTGGCACGCAATTCCAAACTGGCACGCAAGTGTCACCAAAGCACCGGCGCGACACTACCTTCTTGAACTTCAAACCTGCGCAACTCACTTTCTTTATCGCCCAAATTACCTTGGGCGCGCAGCCATCAACCGGCGCGCAACTTCTAAGAGCTGGCGCGCAAGTCTCTCCAAACCACTTGCGCGACCACTCACCACTTGCGCGACTCCTACACCTTCACGATGAGAGTTCTGATTTTCTCTAAGGGTTGAGCTTATAGGAAATGAGGAGGGGTGGTCCTCTATTTATAGGCAAACTGGTCAACCTGCGCGGCGGCGCGCAAGTCACCCCTCGGCGCGTAAGTCTCGGCGCGCAACTCATCACCCCTAACCTCTATCGTGCAACTCACTTGCGTGACCCAACCAATACTTGCACAAACTTCTTTCCTTTTCCATATTTTGAAGTTGTGTTCTTGAAAAACGATAGGCGCGCAAGTTTCCGATCCTTTTAGGCACTGGCGTGCAAGTCTCTTCACGGCGCGCAGGTCACTTGCGCGACCAACCCAAAACTTGCGCGACCCTCTTCCCTTTGCCATTTTTCCATGTTCTGATCTTGAAAATCACATGGCGCACAAGTTTCCTTTCCATCAATTACACGACGTGCAAGTCTCTTTGCCAAAAACACTTTTCTCCATTTGTCGATTTTCAGGCCCAAAAATTTGGCAAACACTGGGAAATGGCACGACCTTGTATATTCTATTTTTGTACCGCCTTCAGATCATCCATTCCTTTGTCGATGTTCTTGAATAAAACATGGATCATTAACCAAAACCCTTGAACTTGACATGCCACCATGTAATCTCCTTTGTCAACAAATTTGTATGTCGTTTGTTTTCTTTGTCAACAAGAACAATCACCTAAAAAACACTTCTTCTCGGTGATTTGAATCCTTCAGCAACTCTTCTGCTTTCATCACAAACTCCACTATCGTGATATGTATTCTCTGAAGGAATATATTTAGCATAATCATATTATGAGACAATGTGATGTGCATGGCCATCTCATAATTTCAATCTCTACATGGCCATCTCAGAATTCCAATCCCTTGCACATTGTCTTCTTCTTCAGCCATCATTATCTACTTCATGCAAAGCATATGATTCAATTCTTCAAGAAGTCTCTTGCATGGTTCTCATGAAATAATGAGGTATTGCATGGTCTTCATCAAAACCCCATTCTTCTTTAATCATCCTCAGATGAATTATACCTCACATTCTTCATTGTTGTAAAAAATGTGTCACATTTGACACATGTTCTTCGAACTTATGATTAGTACAACAATCATCTGAATTTCCATTCATCCATTTCATTGGAGTACTTCTTGATCTCCTTAATTTTGATCTTCATTGAAAACTATTGACAACAAAGGGGGAGTAACTGAATTGATCAGTGACATAAGAAGAATGGATGTGACCCAAGGTCACTTATCCCACCGATAGCACTTGAATGTTTTTGATCTGTTTGCTGATGTGAGTGAAGGAGTATCAGGTTGATTATTCCCTATCGCATTTGATTTCTTATACCTGAAATAAAAGTTTCAAACCCTTGAAGACAAAATACATGAGTTCTCATCTCATGCCGGTATCATGATCTGTGAATAATGGACAACCTTGTTGACTTAATCAAATCCTCTTGTTTTCTACATTGAGCATTGATCAAGTAGACTTAGAGTGAAATGATTAATGAAACATTGATTAAGTATGGATTGATACCCTCCCTACCATGCACTTTGTATTTCTTTTCAACAAGGGGGAGAGAAAGTGAAATGAAAGTTTGAAAAGAAAAGCTGATTAAAGAGAAGGTTCTCATTTTGACTTTGACAAAATCATTTCAGAAGATGTATAAGGTATTGACAACAAAATACAAAGGGGGAAATTTTTGGAACCAATTTGTATATAAGGTTGTATTTGTTTTCAATAGTTTTCAATGGAGATCAAAATTAAGGAGATCAAGAAGTACTCCAATGAAATGGAGGAATGGAAATTCATATGATTGTTGTACTAATCATAACTTTGAAGAACATGTGTCAAATATGAAACATTGTTTACAAGAATGAAGAGTGTGAGGTATAATTCATCTGAGGATGATTAAAGAAGAATGGGGTTTTGATGAAGACCATACAATACCTCATGATTGAATGAGAACCATGCAAGAGACTTCTTGAAGAATTGAATCATATGCTTTGCATGAAGTAGATAATGATGGCTGAAGAAGAAGACAATATGCAAGGGATTGGAATTCTGAGATGGCCATGTAGAGATTGAAATTATGAGATGGCCATGCACATCACATTGTCTCAGAAGATGATGATGCTAAATATATTCCTTCAGAGAATACATATCACGATAGTGGAGTTTGTGATGAAAGCAGAAGAGTTGTTGAAGGATTCAAATCACTGAGAAGAAGTGTTTTTTAGGTGATTGTTCTTGTTGACAAAGCAAACAAATGACATACAAATTTGTTGACAAATGAGATTCCATGGTGGCATGTAGAGTTCAAGGGATATGGATAATGATCCATGTTTTATTCAAGAACATCGAAAAAGGAATGGATGATCTGGAGGCGGTACAAAAATAGCAGATACAAGGTCACACCGTTTCCCAGTGTTTGCCAAATTTTTGGGCCTGAAAATCGACAAATGGAGAAAAGTGATTTTGGAAAAGAGACTTGTGTACCGTGTACTTGATGGAGAGGAAACTTGCGCGCCATATGATTTTCAAGATCAAAACATGGAAAAATGGAAAAGGAAAGAGGGTCGCGCAAGTGTTGGGTTGGTCGCGCAAGTAACCTGCGCGCCATGAAGAGACTTGCGCGCCAGTGCCTAGAAGGATCGGAAACTTGCACGCCTATTGTTTTTCAAGAACACAACTTCAAAATATGGAAAAGGAAAGAAGGTTGCACAAGTATTGGTTAGGTTGCGCAAGTGAGTTGCGCGACAGAGGCTAGGGGTGATGAGCTGCGCGCCGAGGGGTGGCTTGCGCGCCGCCACGCAGGTTGACCAGTTTGCTTATAAATAGAGGACCACCCCTCCTCATTTCATACGATCTCAACCCTTAGAGAAAATCAGAGCTCTCGTCGCGTAGGTGTAGGAGTCACGCAAGTGGTGAGTGGTCACGCAAGTGGTTTGGAGAGACTTGCGCGCCAGCTCTTAGAAGTTGCGCGCCGGTTGATGGTTGTGTGCCCAAGGTGATTTGGGCGAGAAAGGAAGTGAGTCGCGCAGGTTTGAAGTTCAAGAAGGCAGTGTCGCGCAGGTGCTTTGGTGACACTTGCGCGCCAGTTTGGACTTGCGCGCCGAAGACTTGAGCACCGTATTGGGACTTGCGCGCCATATTGAGACTTGCACACTGGGCTTGAAAAGGAGCGTCAGGTGTTGTTGGAGCGCGCCCGCCTTTCTAGAGCTGCACGAGAGCTGAAAGATTTCCTGATACTTTCGGTGCAAAGTGAGATTAAAGAGGAAATCTAAATGATAAATGCATGATCTTACATATACACGGAGAACTGATTCTGACAATGCCAAGTAAGATGAGCTTCACTTATTGAGTAATCACATCAGTGGTTGTGATTCAGGCAAACAAAGACAAGAGGATCTAGTGTATTAGTCATTGCACTAACTAAGAAGGTTTGAACTGAAAAGAGCATCAACTATGAACCTTGATGCAAGCAAAGTCTCATGCTGAATAGGAGACAAAGACTTCAATGCAAATCTATTGAAGCGACCTTAACATCTATAAACTGAGCGAGACTTCACCAACGACAGTGAGCCAGGGGGAGTCAATGGGAGTGACCTGAGGGACGCAGTGAGCTATCCCTAAACCTTTGTAAAGGAAGTGATCCTGGGACGGAGTGACAGTGCCCGAACCATTATAATCCACAAATAATGAAGATTAGTGGAATTTGGTACGACCGGAAACTTGTCGGCATATGCTCCTTGGACGTAGCCCTTAGTGGTGAACCAAGTAAAATTGCTATGTTATCTCTTTGCATGTGAATGTTTCATTACTGATCATATCCATCATACAGGTTTAAGTAGTTCCTACCAACGTGGGAACAAGATCCACAACTTTAATAAGAAAAAGTTGAAACCCTGATTCACCCCTCCCCTCTTAGGGTGTCCCGGGGTCCTACATATTGTATTTCATTTCAAGTTATAATGTTGAACTTATGTATGCATCTTGTATTTTCCACCCAAAACTCCATTTTCATTTGGGTTACTTTTATTGCCTACTCACATCAATGAAATTCTTATGTATTATTATTTACTCCTCATAAATTCTATGTGAGTGTTCTATATATTTTTACCAACCAGAATTCTTCTTTATTTTATGGGGAGATACACGTTTTAAAAGGAACTTTCAAAATTCCTTCCAAAATAGAAACCCGATTCAAGGGAATTTCTCAAATTCTTACCTATTTTCAAGGGAACTCTGTAATCTGTTTTTAGAAACTATTATCTTTCTAAAATCACTCATTTTATTATAAAAATACTATATTACTTCACTTATGGTTTTACACAAAGACTTTTCCAAAAGAAATCTTCTTTTCAAAGTAAAAGAGTATTTATCTTAAGAACTACTTGATGATTTTATAAGAGTATCTTAATCTATTTCAACACTCTTTTTGATTATTTTTTATTATTGGGATTAATATTTTATGATACCATCTACCATATTTAATTGAGTGGTTTATGATTAGTTTGACTATGGGTGTACTATCTTAAAACTATTCACCAATTTACTCCGAATGGTTAGTGTTTATACTTAATGTTCGAGGAAAGTTATTTACATTTTATATGATAGTTTCAATATGAATGTATATGTTGTTTATGTTTATCCCTATTTATATGAGGAATTCATTGGACTTAGTAAGTGTTAGGTGAGGCCTTCTATATCCCCTCGGTGCATCGGTAGGTCTCATGTGACAAACTATGGTCATGGCACGAGGCCTTGACAAAATTTTTATGTATTGTATTGGCATGAGGCCTTGATAGAATGTTTATGATTGTCCTACATTATACATTCCTTCATTATGTGATTAGTATTTAACCAACCATATGACTATTTGAATAGTAGAATATCCTTGGTTAAGAATCTTGTACTTATGATTATGGTAATAAATGCACATGGCATAGGAAGTTTGGTCTTTTTATGAGACCAAGGGCACTATATAATCTATTTTTGGAAACCATTATCTTTATAAAATCACTCATTTTATTATGAAAATACTATCTTACTTCACTTCTAATTTTATATAAATATTTTTCCAAAAGAACTCTTCTTTTCAAAGTAAAAGAGTATTTATCTCAAGAATTACTTGATGGTTTTATAAGAGTATATTCATCTATTTCAATACTATTTTTTATCCTTATGTATTATTGGGATTAATATTTTATTATATCATCTACCATATTTAATTGAATGGTTTATGATTAGTTTGATTGTGGATATGCTATCTTAAAACCATTCACCAATTTACTACGAATGGTTAATGTTTATGTTTGGGAAAAGTTATTTATATTTCATATGTTAGTTTCAATATGAATGTGTATGTTGTTTATGTTTATCCCTATTCATATAAGGAATTAATTAGACTTAGTAAGTGTCGGGTGGGGTCCATTATAGCCCCTCAGTGCATTGGTAGGTCTCATGAGACAAACTATGGTCTTGGCACGAGGCCTTGACAAAATGGATATTTATGGTATTGTCATGAGGCCTTGATGGTATGGTTATGATGTTCCACATTATACATTCCCTCACAACCCAATAAATCTTGTATTTATCATTTATCGTAAATTATTGTATTTTACTATTCACATAAAATTCAAGTATTTTAGAAAAATCCCAAAAATTTACCCCAACCATTTTTTGACCTATAAAATTAAAAAACGAAATCCATTTTTTGAAAATAATTTTCTAAATATTTTTATTTTAATTTTTAAATAAAATCATAATTTATTCAAAAAAAAACTTTAAAACTATAACTCGTTTTATAACACCTTAAGAAATTAATCAAGATCCCATAAAATTATCTTATAACAATAAGAAAATAAAGTAAAAATTTATGATTATATTTTATGAAAATAAATTTCCATTTTAAATTATTAAATTAATCAGAAAATTGTAATTAAAATATTTATAACATACAAAAATACCAATACTTATACTATGATCATTTTTTCACTTATAAGATGTCTAAATTGTATTTATACACTCATGGTTGAAGTTTCTATTTTTTTGGCCAATTTACTATTCACTAATATTCATAAGAGTAACATTATTATCCATAAGGGTATGTTACTATTTATAAGGGTATGTTATTATTCATAAGGGTATGTTACTATTCATAAAAAATTAAGTTTGTCTTATCAGACTCTAAATATCTTACTGAACACAACTGTGTATGATAGTTTTTTGAATTTCAAATCACAGAGGTGGAAAAATTATGTTTACTAGCTAGGTTATAACAAAGTGGTGTTTATAGAGACTCAGTGTTTCATGCATTCAATATTAAATTTATTTGTAAAATATTGGGGTGTTATAGATGTTTTCTTTGTTGAATAAAGGTTTACCTCTTTACCCGAGTAAGTTTAAATTGATCAATCTGGATCAAATAAAATAGTATCTTAAGAAGATATGTTCTAAGAGGTTTATAAAATTAAACAAACATGAATAACCATGATATATGGTGTCATGACCCAACCCAAGTTGGGGCTCAAGCCGCAACTATCCCAAGCCCACCTCTATAGGCTGGGGGGTGGTGATAAGAACCAAAATGCGACAGTGAAAACTAAAAAGTAAAGGGGAAAAATATAATCCCAACCAAAAATATGTCCCAACCTAAAAAAACTAGAAATTAAGATGCTAAGAGAGACCATCTCCTGATCTCTAAACTACAATCATCATACATGGTCCAAAACACCCAGGTATCCCTAAGATCCTCTGAAGTCATCACCAACCTGTCCGTCATCTGCATAAGACACGACACATGTGGGAAAATCCCATGTAGGGGTGAGTATATACATACCCAGTAGGATGTCTTGAAAGATGAAGGGGGAGCAGTAAGTGATACAACAAGAATAAAAAAATAGTAGATAGTACATAGTATGCAATATACAGTGAAATAGAACAACTCAACTCAAAACAAGAGTGAAAATACCCTCATACAAACATAAGAGGATCAACACAATGAGTATATGAAATGTACATTGAGTCTTCTCCGCCTATAGTAGGAGAATAAACTCATCCAACCATGAGAAACTAAACTTGAAAAGCATCTGGCATACCCCACATGTCTTCGCATATCATGGAAAGAGAGCAACCAAATCGAAAGATATGGATACAAATGGTTATATATATATATATATGCTCAGTCAAAAGAAACCCAAATTAGAGAGTAAAAGGATTTTCATATCAAAGATTATACTAGGAAGAAGAGTTTCCAATAGTTCCAAAAGTCCATCAACAATACCCAATATCTCACACGTCTTCCCGAAAGTAACTGTCCAAGTCAAGTCATGCTTCATCACTATATAAAACAGTCGAGAAGCCATAATCTCTAGGTAGAGGACCCATTCCTAGTACAAAAGTAGGGTTCAACTCACATAGTTGATGAAAGACTCATGCCCTACCTAGCATGAGGGTTCCATTATAGTGGTAAAGGAACCAAGATCAGCCCAGCCGGAGGGTTACACTCTATAAGTTATTAAGGACCCATGCCTAGATCGACTGGAGGGTTACACTCATGAATCCATTGAGGACTCATGTCCAACTTTATTAGAGGGTTCCACTTAGAAAGTTTGTAGAGGACCCATGCCCTGTGCTGATAGGAGGGTTCCACTCTAGTCATCGAGGACCCATGCTCAGCATGATTGGAGGGTTATACTCAGGAAGTCTATAGAGGACCCATGCCCTATGCTGATAAGAGGGTTTCTCTTTAGGATTCAGTAGAGGACCCTTGCCCAACCTAGCTAGAGGGTTCCACTCTAAAAGTTATCAAGGACCCATACCTAGCTCGACTGGAGGTATCTACTCAGGATGCCTTTGGTGATCTTGCATGATCATTGTCATCATAGAGCACCACCTAACCAAGAACCATGCCTAGAAAATTTCACATAGTATCTCAAATACCAAAACCAAGGGAAATATCATGTTCTACGCAGAAATACACTTAGGATAGGCTACTCACGGGCCAAAATCTAAGTCTGAAGTTCCCAATCAGGATCTAAGTATCACTGAGAGGGGGAGGGGGTGAATCAGTGATATCTTTTTCTTTTTAAGTTTTCCCCTTTTTGAAACAACCTTCGCCTCCTGTTAAAGAGTTTCTTCCCTGCTGAACACACACAACCACAGAAACACAAGATTTACAAGGTTCACTACTCAACAAGAGTAGCTACGTCCTTGGTATGGTACGGAAACAATCCAGTACCACACAATCCACTAGAAAACAATCCTTTGATGTGGAATACAACGAGTAGGATATACCCTTACACTCGTGCAGCACTTTAAAAACAATCTAATAGTGCATGTGCTCCCTCTTAGCACAAATAGGGTAACATAATGTTTCAGTGCTTCTTTACAATTGAACAGATGTATTCTCTGAAGTACAAATCTTCACTTTCTTACCCAGAAGCCGGTAAGAACCCTCTTACGCAAAACTGAATACGTGCGAAGACCCCAAATATTTCGCGCAGCCTTTAGGGTGACTTGCGCGCAATTCAAATGACTTGCGCGTAAAAACTTCTTTTGGCACGAAAAATGTTTTCGCGCACCTTTCCTTTTGCGCGCAACTTTCTCTCTTTTCGCGCCACTCACTTAGCGTATAATTTACGCGCACCAGAGCTCAAGATTTCTTCTAAGTGTCGAGCATTAACAACTAACAAGGATTAGCCTCATATTTATAGGCATTTTTGAACCCGCGCGAAAAACACTAATCCGCGCGTAAAACCTCCTCCATGCGCGTAAAAACTCTTTTATGTAACTTCATATTCCGCGCCATGCTTCAAGTTTTTGTGCACCTCATGCCTTTTCCATTTTTCATCCTTCTAAGCATGAAGCACCAATTGCGCGCAAAATTCCGCACCGCGTTCCATATTGCGCGCAAACCCAATCTTTCCTTCAACATCAGATTTCGCGCACTGCTCCAATATTTCGTGCCTTTTATGCCTTTGCCAATTTTCGATCTTCTGATCTCGAACCATCATTTGCGTGAAAACTTCATTCCTAAATTTCGCGCACCATGCCAATATTTCGCGCATCCCGCAGATTTTTCGCGCAACCCGCTACTATTTCGCGCATCCCGCAGATATTGCGCGCACCACTTTATTTTTGTGCGAAACATGCCTAAATTTCCGCGCACTCCATTCCTTTGTCATTTTTCAACGTTCTGACCTTGAATAACTCTTTTTCACGTATAAACCATCTTCAATATTATGCGCAACATCCATTTCCAAGCACATTTCTTCATCTCCCGATTTTCAGGCCCTAAAATTTGGCAAACACTGGAAAACGACGCCACCTTAAACTGTGCTTTTATGCCATCCCCAGATTGTCTATTGCTTTTCCATTTTATCTCTTTACTGCTTCCCATAACCATTCTTCTGCTCTTATCACGAATCCCACTATCGTGATATTTATCCTTTGATAGATCAGCTTAAGCATCGTCAGAGTTGCAATGGGAACTGAATCTTTCCTATCTTCCAGCAGCATCATTCCTTCCAATCAAAACATTATATGAATGGCATCATCATTTCTCCCCCTTTCCTTCATAAGGCTTGCATCACAAGTTCTCTTAACTCATGATTTGTGTGAAATACATACCAGCAAAGCATCGTCTGATTTATGATCCTTCTACAAAGTGAATTGATTTATCGCCTTTGACAAAAAAATACAACACTCTGCAAAAGCTAACTCTTCAAACTTTCATCTTCATTCAACCTGGTCCCAACAATCTCCCCCTTTGGATTTTGTTGTCAACAAAGATTCATAAATCACTTAATTTTGAAACCTTTTGCAATGGATTACTTATCAACAAATCTAAGCCTACGTGAGCTAACTCATTGTAGGAAACAAGATTTATTGACAGCCAAAACCATGCTGTCCAAAAGCAGTGACTGTAAAATCTCATGAACATACCTCCTCATCCTTCTTCAGAACATCTTCCAATCTTTTACTTCAGCTTTCTTCACTCTTGCAACTTTCCTGTAAAACAAATTTGTTTCCTACAACCACTCCAACAAATAGTTAGAATAGTTCACTCACATGCATGCTGAATTCACAGCTTACCCACAACTCTCCCTTAATACATTCTTCCTTATGGATATATTTATGAAACAATTCTCCCCCTTGACAACACTATCCAAAACTAAGACGAGAGAGGGGACAGAAACATGTACCTTAACCTTGATGAGAAGGAGGTTGTACACCCATGTTCAACCTCAACTTTGCAAATGGTTCCTTCGGTAACGGTTTTGTAAATATATCAGCAATTTGTTCAGATGTAGGAACATACTCCAGCCTCAGTTCATTCTTTTCAACCTGCTCTTTGATGAAGTGGTACTTTATATCAATGTGTTTTGAACGAGAATGTTGTACTGGATTTCTTGTAAGATTGATTGCACTCTGATTGTCACAACCCAAGAGCAATGGTAGCTTTACTTCAACAAGTAGATCTTCCAGCTAAGTCTTCATCCACATTAGTTGAGTTGCAGCTTGAGTAGCAGCAACATACTCAGCCTCAGCTGTGCTAAGAGTTACTGAATTCTGTTTCTTGGTATGCCAACTAACACAGCTTTTTCCTAGAAAGAATACTCCACCAGATGTGGATCTTCGATCATCAACATTTCCTGCCCAATCAGCATCAGAATACCCAAATAGATCAATATTTTCAGAGCCGTCATACCGGATTCCAAAGTTTGTTGTGCCTTTGATATATCTGAGAATTCTTTTTCCAG
Organism: Viscum album; assembly: GCA_963277665.1. Classification (NCBI taxonomy): domain Eukaryota; kingdom Viridiplantae; phylum Streptophyta; class Magnoliopsida; order Santalales; family Viscaceae; genus Viscum; species Viscum album. The sequence continues at coordinate 657,020,662 of OY728128.1, read as the reverse complement.
CAATAAAATGTGATTCTTTAGGAGCACTCTGAAATCTTGCACATAAAGTAACAGCATAGACGATGTCGGGTCTTGAGGCAGTCAAATATAGCAGACTTCCAATCAGTTTTCAAAACTCTTTCTGATCAACTTCCTTGCCTTCTCCATCTTTAGACAACTTGGTTCCCACTGAAATCGGTGTGGAAACTGGTTTCGAATTTTCCATGCCAAACTTCTTCAGAAGTTCCTTAGCATACTTTTCTTGAGACAGAAAAACATGATTCTTCTTCTGTGAAATTTGTAACCCAAGAAAGTACTTCATTTCACCTAGCATGGACATCTCAAATAACTTCTTCATCTCCTCAGCAAATTTTTCACATGATCTTTCATTATTTCCAGCAAATATAATATCATCGACATAAACAATAACGATCAGTGAAAACTCCTGACATTTCTTGATGTAGAGATTGCTGTCAACTCTCCCTTTCTTAAAGTTCATCTTCTTCAAGCAAGTATCTAATTTAGAATACCATGCTCTCGGAGCCTGTTTTAGCCCATATAGAGCCTTCTTCAACCTGCACACATAGCTTTCATCTTTCCCAATAACAAATCCACAAGGTTGATCAATGTAAACTTCCTCGTCAAGATCACCATTCAAGAATGCAGATTTTACATCCATTTGAAAGATTTTGTAACCTCGTTGTGCAGCAATGGCAAGAAATATTCTGATTGTTTCTAATCGAGCTACTGGAGCAAAGGTTTCATCAAAGTCAATGCCTTCAATTTGTGAATACCCTTTGCAGACCAATCTTGCCTTGTTTCTTATTACATTACCTTCTTCATTCAGCTTGTTTCGAAAAACCCACTTTGTACCAATAATGTTCTTGTTGTCCGGCTTGGGTACAAGTTCCCAAGTATTGTTCTTATCTATCTGATCAAGCTCTTCATTCATAGCATGAAACCATTCTGGATGCTCAAATGCTTCATTTACATCATTCGGTTCAACTTTCGAATAAAGAGAAGTATGTGATATAACATTCGTTGTTCTTCTTGTTTGAACCCTATGATTTTTATCTCCAATAATGTTCTGAGCCTCCACTTGTTTCCTCAACCTAGGATGAGTTGTTTGAACTTCATCTTCATCACTTGATATTTCTGAGTCAAATTCATCTTCTTGAGTAGGATGAACAAATTCTGCAACATTATCAGAATTGTTAACAAAATCTTCTCTATCCTGCTTGACTTCCACATCAACATATGAATGCTTTTCTTTCTCAGCACTTTCAACAACTTTTACATCTGAAGAATCAATAATTCTTCCTGTTTCTTTGTTGAGGCATCTATATCCTCTTCCTTCTAGAGCGTAGCCAAGAAAAATTCCGTCATCTCCTCTTTGCTCGAACTTTCCCAGATTTCCACCTTTCTTCTTTATAATACATGGACTCCCAAAGACTCTCAAGTGTTTCAAACTTGGAGTTTTTCCATAGAACATTTCATATGGAGTCATATCTGAGTTTGGCCTATAGAAACACCGGTTCTGAATATACACAGCAGTGCTCATGGCTTGCCTCCAATAATAATGAGAGAGACTATGTTCAAGTAACATAGTTCTCCCCATTTCCACCAGACTTCGATTCTTTCTTTTAGCCACCCCATTCTGTTGAGGTGTGTATGGTGAACTAAACTCATGCCGAATTCCATGTTTCTCAAGATAACTTTCAAACTCTTCATTCTTATACTCACCACCATTATCAGTTCTCAACTTCTTCACTGAATACTCACATTCTTTCTCTGATTTCCTTCTGAAACTCTTAAACATTGTTAGAGCATCTGACTTATGTCTCATGTACATAACACAAGTAATACGAGTAAAGTCATCAATGAAAGTAATGAAGTACTTATCTCCATTTGAAGATTGCTTTCTCATTGGCCCACATATATCTGAGTGTATGAGTTCTAAGGGTCTTTTTGAGCGAATTTCAACTCTCTTGTGCATAGAATTAGCAATCTTCCCTTTCTCACAAATAGTGCAGCACCAATCTCTTTCTCTTGATAAATTAGGCACATCCCGAACACTTTCTCACTTTGACAACTTGCACATATTTCTCTGACACATATTCCCCATCCTCTTATGCCATAATTTATTTTCATCCACCACACTCATGTAACAAGAGTTCTGTCCATCCCCAACTTGGAACAAATTTCCTCTTGTACGCTGTCCCCTTGTAACTATGTTTCCATAATTTTCACTTTTTACAACAAATCCATCTTTTCTGAAGATCACTTTGTTGCCCTCATCACAGAGTTGTGACACACTGAGCAGGTTGTGTTTCAGTCCATCAACATATAGTGTTTTTCTGGATTTCATCTTTTCTTTTCCAATGATGGCTGATCCAACACCTTTGATCCTTAGAGATTCATCATTTCCAAATGTCACAGTTCCTTCTTTAAAGTCTTTCACATTCTTCAGCAGCTTTAAGTCTCCTGTCATATGAGATGAACATCCACTATCAAGAATCCATGGAAGTTCTCCTTTGGTAGCCTTCAAAGCTGTTTCAACAACAAGTGCTTTTTGTTCTTCCTTTTTCTTCACTTTCTGTTTTTATTCTTCCAATTTCCTAGCCAAATCAATGTGTTCTGGCCAGAGAACCATGCATTCTTTCTTTTCAGACTTATCATACTTGTCCCTTTTGTATTTTAAAAACTCTGTCTTCTGAGGATTATTCACAAACTTTTGTTGCTCTGGTAACACACTAAGGCAGCCCTTAGCAAGATGTCCAGGTTGATCACATCTTTCACAATAAGTTTCCAGTGGTTGGAATCTATTCCCAACTTTCACACCAGTCTTCTCAGATATCTTCTGAAACTTATTTGGAGATCTTCTATTTTGAAAGCGTTGACTCCCCCTTAATCCTTGTCCTTCAAAACTTTTGGAATAGTTGTAATGTTGTTGGTTAAACCAACACATACTTTCCATGTGTCCGAATCCACCACAATACCAGCAGTAACCATAGAAAGAATATTTTCCTCTGAAACCTTTATACTGAATGGAGTTGTGAACACGATTCTCAAAAACCATCATATTTTCATTTGTAACTCTCTTCTTCAGCTCAGATTCAATAGTACCAGAAGTATTAGAAGCTTTTCTTGACTCAAGATTTTTATGCACTTCTGATTTTTCTGCATTGCTGATTTTCACCACATACTTTGTCTTTCCAGCCTTGTTCTTATCAGAGCCAGTTTTGTATTTCATTTCAACCTTTGAAGGTAAGTTTTGCAGATCCCTTTTTGGTTCATTCTTACTGGAACATTCCCCTACTTCTGAGATAGAGTTTTTGGAACTGATATTCATTTCTTTAGCTTTATGCAGTTTTTGTTGGACAAGTTCCAACTCTTCTTCTTTTGCCTTCAACTTCACTTCAAGATGATCATTATGATTCTTTGTATTCTCAAGAGAATTTTTCAGATCATCAATCTCTTTTTCCATCATGATTTTATCATCTGTAAAACCTTCTTGATTGTTTACTGTGGAATTTTCTTTTATTAACTTGTTGTTTTCTTTCTCCAGTTTTTTGATCTTCCTCAAACATTCCTTCAGCTCTTCTTTCAGATACTGTTCAAGTTGAGTCTCTTCTTCTTCAGTACTACTACTCTCATAATCATCATTATTCACTGTTGCAAAAAAGGTACTCTCTCTAGTTTTTTCAGTAGCAGATTTTTCTGATTCAGTCTCGCTATCATCATCTTCCTTATCTTTTGACAAAAAGCTTCTTCTTTTTGATTTAAAGAACTTTTTATTCTGACTTCTACCAGAATATTTATCTTTTCAATCCTGTTTCTTCCATGACCTTCTTGGTCCTCTGTCTTCTTCATCACTGACAGCATCTTTCCCCTTTTTAGGGCAATTAGCCGCAAAGTGGCCAACTGCTCCACATTCAAAACATTTCAAATGGAGTTTCCCTTTGTATTTCCCTGTGCCTCTTTTAACATTTTTAGAAAACAAGGATAGAATTTCATCAAAATTTTGACATACCTCATTTTCAGAGTTGGATTCACCATCTTCTTCATTAATAAGAATTTTCTTCGACTTCTCTTTCTTTTCTTCCCTGAAAGACATTTCTCTATCAGTTTTTGCTTTGCTCTTCATGGTCTTTTCTCTTCTCATCTCATAAGTGATGAGAGTACTGTGAAAATCATCAAGAGATAATGTTTCCGGATCTCTGTCTTCTAGTGAAGAAACTTTAGCATCAAATTTGTCAGGCAGAATTCTCAGGATCTTTTCAACAACTGTATCATCTTCTAACTTTTCACCAAGACATCTGATTGTACCGACAATGTCATTAACTCTGGTAAAGAATTCCCCAACAGATTCAGATTCTCCCATTTTCAAGTCTTCATACTTCAGCCTCCAGATTTGTAGTTTTGCCTTCTTCACTTTTGTATTTCCTTCATAGATATTCATTAGCTTATCCCAGATGCCTTTAGCAGTAGTGACACATTTCACTCTTAAAAACTCACTCTCAGAAAGTGATGAGAGTAATGCATTTTTAGCTCTTCCATAATTCTCAAGATTCTTCTTATCGACAGGAGTAAGAGGGACCTTGTCATCAATATCAGGAAATCCATCTGTTGTAGTTTCAAGAACTTCATATCCAAGAGACATAAGATACGGCATCATTCTGTCCTTCCAGATGTGATAGTTCTTTCCATCGAAGATTGGAATCCCCTTACTGTTCACGCAATTTAAATTTTCCATCACAACTTCTCTTCAAACACTTCAGCAAAGAGTAAACGAAGGCAGCCTTCCTCTGATACCAATTGAAGTTCCCAATCAGGATCTAAGTATCACTGAGAGGGGGAGGGGGTGAATCAGTGATATCTTTTTCTTTTTAAGTTTCCCCCTTTTTGAAACAACCTTCACCTCCTGTTAAAGAGTTTCTTCCCTGCTGAACACACACAACCACAGGAACACAAGATTTACAAGGTTCACTACTCAACAAGAGTAGCTACGTCCTTGGTATGGTACAGAAACAATCCAGTACCACACAATCCACTAGAAAACAATCCTTTGATGTGGAATACAACGAGTAGGATATACCCTTACACTCGTGCATCACTTTAAAAACAATCTAATAGTGCATGTGCTCCCTCTTAGCACAAATAGGGTAACACAATGTTTCAGTGCTTCTTTACAATTGAACAGATGTATTCTCTGAAGTACAAATCTTCACTTTCTTACCCAGAAGCCGGTAAGAACCCTCTTACGCAAAACTGAATACGTGCGAAGACCCCAAATATTTCGCGCAGCCTTTAGGGTGACTTGCGCGCAATTCAAATGACTTGCGCGTAAAAATTTCTTTTGGCGCGAAAAACGTTTTCGCGCACCTTTCCTTTTGCGCGCAACTTTCTCTCTTTTCGCGCCACTCACTTAGCGTATAATTTACGCGCACCAGAGCTCGAGATTTCTTCTAAGTGTCGAGCATTAACAACTAACAAGGATTAGCCTCATATTTATAGGCATTTTTGAACCCGCGCGAAAAACACTAATCCGCGCGTAAAACCTCCTCCATGCGCGTAAAAACTCTTTTATGTAACTTCATATTCCGCGCCATGCTTCAAGTTTTCGCGCACCTCATACCTTTGCCATTTTTCATCCTTCTAAGCATGAAGCACCAATTGCGCGCAAAATTCCGCACCGCGTTCCATATTGCGCGCAAACCCAATCTTTCCTTCAACATCAGATTTCGCGCACTGATCCAATATTTCGTGCCTTTTATGCCTTTGCCAATTTTCGATCTTCTGATCTCGAACCATCATTTGCGCGAAAACTTCATTCCTCAATTTCGCGCACCATGCCAATATTTCGCGCATCCCGCAGATTTTTCGCGCAACCCGCTACTATTTCGCGCATCCCGCAGATATTGCACGCACCACTTTATTTTTGTGCGAAACATGCCTAAATTTCCGCGCACTCCATTCCTTTGTCATTTTTCAACGTTCTGACCTTGAATAACTCTTTTTCATGTATAAACCATCTTCAATATTATGCGCAACATCCATTTCCAAGCACATTTCTTCATCTCCCGATTTTCAGGCCCTAAAATTTGGCAAACACTGGAAAACGGCACCACCTTAAACTGTGCTTTTCTGCCATCCCCAGATTGTCTATTGCTTTGCCATTTTATCTCTTTACTGCTTCCCATAACCATTCTTCTGCTCTTATCACGAATCCCACTATCGTGATATTTATCCTTTTATAGATCAGCTTAAGCATCGTCAGAGTTGCAATGGGAACTGAATCTTTCCTATCTTCCAGCAGCATCATTCCTTCCAATCAAAACATTATATGACTGGCATCATCATTTCTCACCCTTTCCTTCATAAGGCTTGCATCACAAGTTCTCCTAACTCATGATTTGTGTGAAATACATACCAACAAAGCATCGTCTGATTTATGATCCTTCTACAAAGTGAATTGATTTATCGCCTTTGACAACAAAATACAACACTCTGCAAAAGCTAACTCTTCAAACTTTCATCTTTATTCAACCTGGTCCCAACAAAGTCCAAATGAAGAAGATACAAAACTTTGAAGTTTCCTCAAAAGGAACCAAATAACACATGATGTGTGAGGGGACCCATATGGCGTGTGGTCCCACTCCACTACCTAACCATGTTCTTGGACATTACATGGCTCCCTATCTATATAGAAGTATACACCATGTAGGTAGACTACATGGAGTGTCCAAACTACCCGGGACCAGACCATGTCCTTTTGGTTGTGTCCGTGTACTTAACCCCATGTCCTTGTACTCCCACACGAAGATCTGCTCATGTGATCCATTACATGGATCATCCACCTAGGGATGAGTTACATGGAATGTAGGAGGGCTACACGTCGTTCCATCCTTATAAACTTTTAAAACCCTAGCTGTTATAGCTAGGGGCTACACAATGTGTGTTCATCATGGTTGACAACGTGTAGTTAGGTTTCTCATAGTTTTCTATATATGTGATCAGTGTGATAGATATGGCCTTCGCCTTTGATTTTGGCCATGATTCCTCTCGTGATTTGTAGATCTAGTCCCTATCTGGTGTTTTTGGCCATCGTTCACCAGAAATCGGATTCCGCTATTCTTCAGGGGGTTCATCACATGTTCCTTACACCTCAATATCTTTAGGTGTTGATGATTTGATCAACAGTCATTTAAATGATCATTCACAACCCACAAAAATCCCAAATCTACCCCTGATTTGTCAATCCATCCCTCATTCATGAAACTGTTATGATTCTGGGGGTCTGATCAAGCTTGGTACTACTCAACAATGTCGAACTAGGACCATGGGGTCCAAATGGTGATGAATGTGAATAAATATAGGGGTAAAACACAAGAATAATTTTTTAAGTGACAATTTCCAAGCATTCTTGGCCAACTATAAAAAATGGGGCATCTGAGGTTAGAAAAAAAACAAAATAATCAAATTAATCTGGTACGTAGAAGCATGACAATGATTCTAAATTAGCACAGATCAATAATGGGGATTAATTTGATCAATCAATTTAATCAAAGAGGGTGTAAACCAAAAAATTATGAGTCTTACTTGGATATTGGATCATTCATCATCGAATAATGTGTTTTCCAACGATTAAAGGAAATTGTTGCGTTCACCACATCCCGATCTACTTCGATCTGAAGCTTCATCGTCGTCCAATGTGATCCTCTAGTGGAAGGAGAGGAAGAGTGTCATTGGTGATTCTAATATTATGAGGCTAACCCTAGGGAATTATCCATGATGATGTATTTATATGAAAACCATTTAGGTCAAATTTATGAATTAATTAATTTAATAAATTAATTAATCCACTAATTGTACCGCTGATGGGTAAAATGTATGAATGCCCTGCACCAACCTATTTTAGGTTGCACCTAGGGTAAACAATGCATTACAGACTCAATCATGATCTCAGATTTCTGATCTGGTCTTCCATTTAAGAATTATCATGTTTTCTTTAAGAACCATGTGCACGTAATATAAAATATATTTAATATTTTTATAAAATTAATTCTGGGCATACCAGGCCTTAGAATCGCATTCCATATCAGTGCCTATCTTTGGAAATATATATAGAAATATTTCAAAGTATTGTAAGGAAAAAACATGGTCTTTACATCATTACATCCTTCAGTATTTTCATTCCCGAAACACAAAACTAAATAAAAAACTTGGGATACTGAGTCCTTTATTGGCTCTACCGCTCCTAAGAACTCTCTTGCGCATTCCCATATTGCCACAAAACATGAACCAAGGGGATGATTCATCCATATAGGGTCCTATAACGTCGATCCTCAATTGCTACTAGGTGTTCTTCAAAGGTGGATCCATCCTTAAAGTCCATATCTCCTCAGTCGATGACGTGCATGGGGTCATACATGTATCTCCTCAACTGCAACATGTGGAATACGTCATACACCTACTCCAGCTATGGGGGTAGGGCAAGGTGGTAAGTAACCTTGCCAACCCTATGATCTTGAAGGACTCTATTAACCTTGGGGATAGCTTGAATCCCCGATCAAACCTCTAAAATCCTCATCATGGGGAGACTCACAGGAAAACATGGTCTCCCTGCTTGAACTCCAAGGGTCTATGAAGACGATCTATGTAAGATTTTTGCCTGCTCTGGGCCATCATTATCCACTCATGGATGGCCCAAACTTTCTTTGTCACCACCTACACCATCTCTAGGCCCATGATATATGTCTCATCAATCTCTATCTAGCATAAGGGTAACCTAAAGGGTCTCCCATACATGGCATAAAAAGGTTTCATGCCTATGGTAGAGTGGTAGCTATTGTTGTACACAAACTCTACTAAGGGAAAGTGATCCTCCTAACTTTATCTGAAGTCTAACATGAAATCCCTCAACATATCCTCTAAATCCTAGATAGTGCGACTAGTCTTCCCATCTGTCTGGGGCTGAAAGGATGTACTCATCCTCATTTGGGTCCCAAATTCCTCCTATAGGCCTCTCCAAAATCATGACGTAAACTGCGCATCATGATCATACACAATCAGTGAGGGCACCTCATGAAGGTGATCGATCTTTTGTATATACAACTGACCCAAAATCTCTATTGAACTTTTCTCCCTGATATAAAGGAAGTGTTCTGACTTCATGACTCGATCAACTATCACTCATATGGTTTCATGAACCTTCGATGTTTGCAGAAGCCCTATCACAAAGTCCATGGATATGCCATCCCATTTCCACTATGGGATCACAAGGGGCTGCAACACACCTATCAGAACTTAGTGATCAACCTTCACCTGTTGATAGGTGAGGCATCGAGAAGAAGACTCAGCTATTATTTATCTCATGTAGGACCACCAAAACTACCGTTTAAGGTCTTTGCACATATTCCTCACACCAGGATGTATAGCTATGGGTGAATTGTGGAACTCTCACATCACCTCCTCCCGCATCGTGACTGGGACCAATGTCCATCTCTGGAAAAGGATGACATGATTCCCTCCTTCATAATATCCATATAGTGAATCCTATATAGATATTTGGCCACACAAGGCCTCACAATAGATTCCTCCCAACTGGGAATCTCTTACATACTCAAGAAGTGGAGGAGTCAACACCATCAGCTACAAAAAAATATACCCTCCTAATCTACCAGGGTTAGCTGTAGGGAATCCAAATACTCTGAAGCCTTCTACACCAAGTGTTACTGAGACTTCTTGCTAAGGGAATATACTGCTATATTTCCCTTACCTAGAGTATAGACTATCTCAAAGTCATAGTCCTACAAAAACTCTAACCAGCGTCGCTATATTAGGTTCAAGTCTCTCTACATGAAGATGTGACTAAATTTGATGGTTTGAGTAAACCACAAAGTGCCCCCCAGAAGGTAGTGACTCCACATCATTAGGGTGAAGACTACCATTACCAACTCTAGGTCATGAGTCATGTAGTTTTCGCTCATGGGGTCTCAACTGCCTTGACTCGTATGCAATAACTGCCTATGGCTACATCAACATGAAATTGAGCCCATATCCCAAGGTATCAAAATACACTATGAACTCCATGCCTTCCTATGGTATTATCAACACAAGATCACTCATTATCCTCAACCTCAACTCCTCTAAGGCTCTCTGTAACTTCTCATACTAATTAAATGGATTCCCTTTTTGCATCAAGGCAGTCAAAGGGGATGCAAGTTTGGAGAAGTTTTCCACAAACCTCATGTTGTACCCCACCAATCCAAGAAATCTCTACACCTCTAACATGATTTTGGGTGGCTCCCAAGAAATCACCACATTGATCTTTACTAGGTACACAACTAAACCATGATCAGAAATTACATGTCCTAGAAAGTGAACCTCATGAATCCATAACTGACACTTAGAGAGTTTCCCATAAAGCTGGTGCTCTCAAAGAAAATTTAGAACCATCCTTAAGTGATCTGCATGATCCTCCTTTGATTCAGAGTAAATGAGTATGTTGTCAATGAAGACAACCACAAACTGGTTTAAGTATGACCAGAAGATCTAGTTTATCAAATCCATAAACATGGAAACAGTATTCATTATACCAAAGGGCCTCACTAGGAACTCATAGTATCCGTAGTGACATTGGAATGCCATATTTGGAATATTAGCCCTGCGAACCCTCAAATGGTGGTAAAAAGACCTAAGATAGATCTTCTAGAACCATCTCATGTATCAAAAATAGTAAAATAGGTTGTCAATCCTCAATAAGGGGTACTTGTTCTTTATCATTATTTGGTTTAGGTGATGATAATCCATGCAAATCTATAAGCTCCCATATTTCTTTTTCATGAAAAACACTGAAGCTTCCCAGGGGGATATATTGAGCCTGATAAAACCCTTCCCTCGAAGGTCCTTGAACTGAAACTGTAGCTCCCGAAGCTCAATAAGGGCCATATGATATGTCGTAGAAGATATCTAAGTAGTCTTGGGATGAAAGTCAATGAAAAAATCCATCTACCACCTTAGAGTTAGTCCTATAACATACTTGGGGAATACATCCATATAATCCTACACAACTGAAGGAATATAGATTCCTAAAGTACCTATTGCACTAAGGTATACACTCACCAACTGATGGTTGATGGGATGCGGCCTCCTGCTCACAAAACTCGATTACCCTACCATGAGATCTCTCTCGCTAGAAAAAGAGAATCTCGTCCCATCAGTGCATATGCATCTTACTTGTTTGTAGTGATGGTCAATTTAAGATTGGAACATGGAAAACCAATCCATACCCAAGATGAAATCATATGGTTCCATTGTGATGACCAAAAGGTCCCATGTGAACCTCTCTCCACTAAGCTATGGCTCACATTATCAGAATATAAAAATACAGAAGAAGCATTCCCTGTAGGAACCTTAAGGTGAAGTTGTTGGGCCAACGTCACAATTGGGAGATCTAGATCTTACACCAGGAGTATAGAGACGACAAAATGACTAAAACCTATGTATATTAATACTTAATCAAGAGTATAATAAACATATATCGTATCTCTAATCATCATGTGCGCTACGGGGTCATAAGCCTCTAAAGCCTGTAGTTGTTTGCAACCCCGACCGCTAGCTCTTGAAGCCTGATGTGGGTTGCCTGGGGGTGGTGGTGGAAGGATATCATAGAGTCTTCCACAACCCATAGATCCTCCTACTCCTCTACCAGCTCCTCCTCCCAAGGGACTACCTTGACCTTGCATGGGAGATCCATGATCATGGTGCCACCTTTGTTGTGGCGATCCATCATCTATCTGCCCATGCTCCTTGATACATCTGGTTAGGAAGTCTCATGATATGTGACCTCTACCATCACAATAGTAGAACCGACCCTCTCTAGGATGCCCAGGTGCTCTGCACTATCCATGTACCACACAACCACATGCCTGAGTCTGATCGAGAAAGGATCTCTCACGTTGAGATCCCGCTGAACGATGTCTGCTAGCTGCTACAGACAACTTAGCTCTGTGACACCCACTTCTAGCTACAGCTTCCTGAAATCCCTTTGATAGAAATATCTCTAGAACTATTACCCGCTCCAGTATCCCGACATAGGTGGGGATACACAAGGGCACCACACTGGCACAAATCTCTCTATAGAGTCCCTACTCAAACTTCTATGCTCAGAAGTAACCATCACAAATAATGTCAAGGGAGTAACAAGTAAGGTCTGTGAACCTCACTACATAATCATCCACTGTCATCCCTCCCTAATGTAGCTCCATAATCTTCTAAATCCAAACTGAGCATAAGAAGTAGGGGTAGTAATCCTCACAGAATAGCTGTTGGAATTCGGTCCATGAGAGTGTCGACTCATCATGCATCTGCGTAACAAGGCTCCACCAATTCCCACATACTCCATGGAAAAGGCTAACTACCAATGAAACCACCTGGTCCATTGGTGTCTGGAGTCTAAAGACACGAACCACCGACTCTAGCCAATCCTTTGCTGCCTAAGGATCTGGATCATCGCAAGACCTCGACGGTCTCTAGCGCTGGAACTTGCAGAGCATGCTGATCATGTGCACATCCTTAGCCTACTCTAAAAGAATAATTTTATGCTCAAAAGGTGAAGGTACTTCTACCTTACCACCTGGAGGAAGGGGATCATAGGATGGACCCTGAACCGAGACCTCACTGCTCATCAGATTGTCATCATAATCTGGAGCTGGTATCCTGGCCGACCATTGTCATAGAGTCATCCTGAGATTTAATCAAGACATACCATGGTTAGATGAGCGTGCGCACGTGCGCACACACACACAAAAATGGGGAGATGAATCAAGAAGGAAAGTCAAACACTAAATCCTATATGATACATGTACCATTGATTCTTGTAACCGATGTCTCGATATACTGAGTTAAAAAATAGGTAGTTAAGGCCCTAATGAATATATACATTGGCAGCCCATACCATCATTATATTCTCTAGCCTGAGAGCTATAATCGAGACACTCTGACACTTTTTCTCCAATCCCAACCAAAATCCTCATAAGGGGACTACTCTAGACAATGTTCTAAGAAATGAACTACTCTAATAAAAATATGTCGTGACCTGACCCAAGCTAAGGCTCAAGATGCAACCACCGCAAGCCTACATCCATAGGCTAGGGTTTGTGACAAGTGTTGAAAGATATATCCTAGAGGGGGGGACTTTTCATAAGTACCTGTACGCACACACCTGACCATCTCAATACAGAAGCGTAGAGGAATAATAATAAAAATATGTAACAACTATAAATTAAACCAAGCATGCATAACCTCTAGGGTGTACAAGAGTACGATAGTAAAAGCTAAAAAGTAAATGGAAAAAATATACTCTTAACTAGAAATATGTCCTAGCTTGGAAAAATTGGAAAGTAAACTACTGAGATAACCTAGCTCCTGATCTCTAAGATATGACCACCATAAGTGGTCCAAAACACCCAGGAATCCATAAGCCCCTCTAAAGTCACTACTGATCTATCCTTCATTTTCATAAGACACGACACGTACCGGAAAAACCCATACAGGGGTGATTATATACATACCCAGTAGGATAACCCAAAAGATGAGGGGGGGGGGATGTAATGTAATAGTGTGTTCCCTAGACCCCACTTGAACAATACTTTTGATTACCATATTGTGTATATAGTTAGATATAAATGATTTATTCTTACCATTATAGTGTTGATATTTTTGCATCCACTATTTAATGGTAATTTCCATAGATTAATTATCATACCAAAAGGTTATAATAGATCCCAAGATATAATGAGAACCTCAAGATACCATGTCATTAATCTTAAACATAGGTCTTATGGTCTAGATACATCTTACTGATTGGACATGATAGATGTTTGATTATCAGGTGTTGGGGGATCATAAGCATTGAAACTTCTTCTCATGAAGTTCGCACTTGGTTATCTCTAGTATTGAGATCACAAGGATAGACACACCAATAGGAACACCACATGTTTTGTGTGTCATTGGTTGTTTATATCTATGGACATGTGTATTTGTCTCCTGACTTGAGATTATTGCCAGTTCATTCTATTTGATTGCATACTTTGATGCAAGGTAAAAACCATGTTAATGAAATTGTGGCATGTTGGGTGAATCATTGGTGGTATGACATTGGTTGAATGGTTAAGAAAGGATTTGTTTCTTTTGGGTTGAGTAAGTAATATATCTCGGGCATTGTTAACTAGGATGGTAATACATTTATAAATCCTTGGACAAGGTAGTCATAAGGTAGATCCATCTAGTTAGATCAACAAATAATAAAGCAATAAAAGAGTGATGACACAAGTGTGTGTGCTGCTTTATGAGATATCTAAAGACAAAGAAATTATATTACACAGTTCATGTTCATAGGTTGGTTGTCATTGATATGACAATCCTTATCTCTTTAGGGGCCTTGATGGGTTGTTAGACTCAGCTCTTGGTCTATGGATACTATTCATTGCTATCGAGATAAGGTCCTAGAGGGTTACACACAATAGTGTATTAAAAAATCCACCCTATTTAGTTGAATATATATATATTGGACATGATGGGCCCCACCATGAGTTCTGAGTGTTTTCCAAGTTATCGATCACTGATAAATAAATAAATTCATATTATTCAAGTTATGAATAATTGGGTTGAATTTATTTAAAGTATTTACAAGTTGAGTAAATACAAGAAAATATTAATCGAATGAATATTATTTTAATATTATAGGTTCATTTAATATTAAGCAGGTATTATGAGTCGATTTAATAATGTGGTTTTATCATGTAATATATTTCATATGTATTACAATAATGTGATAAATTAATAAATAATATTTATGATGCAATTCAATTCATCATAATTATTTATTTAGTGGATGTTAAATAAATGGGGATTGAGGAACCCTTCCAGGTATTTTGAACATCCACTATAAATAGAAGGAGAGAGGCTCTTGCTTTGTACTATTCACTACGAGATTTCCAGAGCTCCTCTCTCCTCTCTCACTTTTTAGAGAGAGAAGATCTAGATCCAGGCAATCAGATCGAGTTGATCTATATGTATCGAAGGTATATCGATGTAGTGATCGTTGGGATATCCATGACAACGTCGAATCATTGCGCTAGCACCCAGAATCCAAAAATCGATGCCCTTGTGGATTTTTGAAGCACATATGGACGATCTAGAGGGATTTGGTTTCAAATCCTTTGTAAAATGATCATCAGTGACAAGAAGATGTCGACCAAAACTTTATATATGAAAAAAGTACGTTTTCAGTTTATGTTTTTATGCTCTGTTTAATTTACACGAGATCCTTAGACTATACTGGTGCTTAGATCTTTAGAGACGACAAGCCTTGTCATCCTAACAATGATTTTTTTAAAATCCCCGGCCTACCAACTTCTACTATGATCTCAATGCCTTCAATTAGTATTAGAGGGAGAGCTTAAATTATCTAAGCCAAGAAAATTAAATATGATTTAAATTTAAGTAGAGGGTTTAAAAATGATCCCAATGAAATCAACCACGATTCAATCTGGGTTTAGATGGACAAGTTATGGCCATATGAATTTTTTTATGGATTGAAAACAATTCTTAAATGGGTATTAGAATTTGAAAAACGGTTTTGTTTTTGGTAAACCTATCCATTCTGACCGATGATGGTCAAAAAAATTTTATCTGGTATGAGGTTTAATTTCACTAGAAATGTGTTTTTATTATAATAATAATCATTATTTTTATTTTTATTATAATAAATATTATTATTCTATAATAATAATTTTATTATTATTATAATTAAAAGGCTATATCCTCAACCTTTAGAAATGTTGGTGGTGTGCGGAAAAATCCATACAATAAACAATAAACATTTTGTTAGTTAAAAATAAAAAAGGTAATGTAAATCCAAAAGGGGAGGGGACACCCTATCTCCATCCTCCTTGAGAGGTATAACTCAACAGCCATAGAGCTTCCTGCAGCGCACACCTCCTCCAGTGTCTAACCATCCAACTCCTCCACTGGGCCTCCTTCATGGTAGGCATCCACCTACCTCCGCTGGCCTTCATCGCTAAAGAGAGCCAGACCGACAAATCCCTCAAGGATCGACCCTTCATCGACTAAGGCTACCACTCAATGCCCTCCCTCTGGTCTACATGGTCGAGCCGTGCAGTGCTGCCACCATCTGCTGGCACCGGGTGACTTTGTCATGACCTCTTCCATAGATCTGCCCCGTGGAAGCTGGCCCCCCTCTAGTAGCAGATGAACCACTGCCTCCCTCTGGCCGAATCTCTGTGCTGACACCTAGATCTGGCATCGTCGCGCCTCCGTCGGCCTCCCTGCCTCGACCCAACCCCCTCCACCTTCTGATTTGAGCAACATCGCCAGACTGCCCAGCTGCCTCGCCTCCCATCGCCGCCCTGATCTGGCGGCGACCCCCCTTTCTACTCATCGACACCACTAGCCTGTGGGCTTCCATCCATAAAGGTGTCTCATGTTCCCTCTACCACCCAACATCCCATCAACCTCCTTCGGTAAGCAGCATGACCTGGATTTTGAAGAGCCAATGCTACCCCGATGCTCCTTTGTGTGATTGTCGAGCTACCTCCAACCTCCACTGGCCCGACCACCGATCACGTCATCATCTTATGCTGGTGTTCACAAACCAGGCACCACAACAGGGGCTTAGACACACCCCTGGTCATCTTCGATGGAGCATCCACCCAATACAACCAAGAGGTCGCCTCACCGGGTTTTGGTGGATCAATTTTTCACCGTAATGGTCTCGAGAGGGTCGGACCAACCCAAAACAGGTTTTGGTGGACCGGTCGGGCCCAGAATAGCCCGCTATGGGTTTTTCCTGGTCCGTTACGAGTCTGCGCGGGTTTGGCACGACCCGCAATGGGCTAGATCAGGGTTTTGGGGCCCGAGTTAATAAAATTAATAAAATTAATAAATTTAATTTTAGAATTAAATTAAATTAATTAAAATATTAATTTATGGTTTAAAAATAATTTATTTTAATTCTTGGGATACAATTAATTTAATTTTTATATTAAATTAATTAATTAATTAATTTAATTTTTGATATTAAAATTAAATTAATCAAGGGACCGATTGTAAATTAAATAAATTATTTGAATTTTTAATTTATTCAATTTATTTTATACTCCTCATACTTTAATTTATTACAATTTAATTTTTATCACGCTTTAATTTTACCCACTTATTGGTCTTGAGCACTGACCAATGTATGTTTGTATTTTATTATTTAATTAATTATTTTAAATATGCACAACGATTGTAATTAATTAAGATGGTAAGTCTATCATCATTTATTTTTAGTCAAATTGTTTAAGGGCCTGTGTGTCCAACTTGATTTGTATGTACATTGCGCTCTTATTCCCCCTCACCTGCATGCAAGTATTTTTGTACATTTGAAAGAGATGATGAACTGCGTGGACCCCTCCAAGATAAGGTGGTATACCATAATGAGTATGGTGTAAGACATAGACAACACCAAGATGAGATGGTAGACCGGATGAGATATGGACCCCACCAAGATCAGGCGTTACTCGAGACTAATAACGTGCATACTGGATGGGGGTGAGCTGCATCACGAGTCAAGCGATGGCTTAGGTATGATGCCATTAGGTCGTGGTTGGTCCATTGAATTTAAATGGATCAACTAATAATAAATTCTCAAGACTAGTCAGGTAGTAGATTTCCTTTATACATTTATTTATTATTTTATGCATTTTATAACAGTGGGAAAATACATAAAATAATAAACAATAAAATGGATAAAGAAGCTGTAAATGTTTTTCCTATTAATGTTTAGTTGTGAGAGAGACAACATAGATGAAAAAGATTAATAGAAATGGATTATTTTCTTCGAGAGAAAAACCCAAAAACCATCAAAGAAATATTAAAACCTAACCACCTTCCATCATTCAAATTTGGACAAAACCGAGTGTTTGGGGTGCTCGTTAGCCAAAGTTGAGGGTTCCTCTTACTACCAGGGAGTTCTTATAAGAGTGGTGGGTTGAATTAACTAAAATTGTTGTAAGTATTATACAAAGATAACTTTCTATCATTTTTTAGGCAATAGTTTAGTAAATCAAGTTATGATTTTAGAATCTAGGACTTCACTTAATAGATTAAGGAACTGATAGTTAATGCAGTTAGCCAGTCAAATGCCTACCTTGAACCCTCTGATTAGTGTTATAGCCAAATCTTGTAGACTAGGGGGGGGGGGGGGGTTCAAGGATCCTTGCCACTAGAATACTCAATAGACATAATATTCCAATTCTAGTATAGAGGGTTCCTATAATTCAATAAAATAGTGGAAAATATTTAATGATTTAATTAATTAATCAATAATGTCTAAATCATTAATCATTATAAAAGTAATAATATTTTAGAATTTATTTTTATATAAAATGGAAAGTAATACCACAAATAACACTATGATAATATTTGATTAATTTAATGTTCAAACTAGCACAAATTTCCAATCATAGTGTAGGCTCTTGCGCACAATACTACTACATCGAAAATTCAAGGTGTTTGTGCCCATATACCTATTAAGTCACCTCAGGAAGCGAGGGTGAAAAATTAATTACAGAAGACACATGTATAAATAATATGATGGTTATGTCATAATTATATCACCAGTGTCTGATGTTTGTTGTGATTACAACATCGAGACATGGAGGATTACACATGTTGTCTCATCTCTAAGAAGTTTGTGAGGAGAAATTGAAGAAAAATATGAATGGGAGATAATCACACTAGATTTATGTAAATATGAAATATGGATCACAATATTTAAAGGCATCCCAATCTTCTACCCAAATACTTCAATTTAGTTTAAGGTCAAAAAACAAACAGGCTGGAGTAAATGCTTCATTACCTATTTGGATAAGGTTCACCAAGTAAATAAGAATATAAAAGATAGATTAATATTTAATTCTTATGGTGAAAAAATTGAAAGGAAAAGCGAAAAGGCCAATGGTAAGTGTAATGTCAAAGTCACTTTCATGAAGTCCTTCAATGAAATGAGGTTGGTTATTAAACTAGTGGTTATTTTATTCACATAACATGAAATTAATTTATGTACTTTTAAACACAACGAACTGAATTAAAGAAGCAAGTACCCACTTCCTCTTTAGTTTATATTAATCAATTAATGTTTTTAATATGTTTCTTGGGTATAAAATACAATATTCCAATCACATATGAGTATTTGAATATAATAACCATGTAAGTATAGAAATGTTACAAGAAGTTAGGTGTATTCTCCAAGTGGCTGAGAAAGGGTGATTCCTAAGTTAGTAGTGATAAACACATAACTTCTAATTGCCAAGTTAATGATTTAATCCAAACTATTATTGAGTATAACCAGAACATTTATCTCACATGTACTTTGGTCACAAGGAGACATTATTCCAGGTTTTAGAATGAATGTTTTTTCTGGTGTTTCATACTCAATAAATACTTCAGTGATACTTGAATTATAAGCAATATTTGATTAATATAAAAATGTATAACTTTTACCCAGTTGTGGAAAGATAATTATTTATCAAGTAAAACTAAAAGTTAATGTCATGGATATACCCAATTTGGTATTTAGACTCAGTAGAGATAAAAACATTTGGTATTATTAATGTATTTAGTTTGGAAAAAGAAACCTTTTGAAATAAAGGTATGCCACAAAGCTTTAAAAATTAGTTTAGCCAGTGAGAGCGAACTATTCTAAGGGTAAGATAGTGGTAAAAATACTTCATAATATTCCTTTAAGTAATTAAGAAATGGTAAGGTGAAGTATGATATATTCATGGTCATAAGATATGAGTTTCTTCGAGCTAGAATACTGAAGAATATCTTGACCAAACATTCATCGATCATGAAAATATAGCATGGAGAAATTCCTAAACACACATTAGCTAATCTATATCATGAAATTGATGTTGATAAGGAGGATTTATGATAATTATTACATGTTAACATTGATCAACAAAATGTAGCGTGGATTAATTCCTAAACATACATTTTATACAACATAGTCATGATGTAAGTAGTATAAATATTGCCACTTGCAGAAACTTTCATTACATTTAAAGACATGCTTTGAAAATAATGGTGAAATCCTATAACCACATGACAAATACAATGGCTAATGGATATCATAACAATTTTATTATGATAGAAATCTATTATGTCATAAGACATGTGTTTATTTAAAAATAGTTTGTTAGGATATAAACTAACTTGTATCATGATAAAAAAATTATGCATATAAGTAATTATCCTAATGGTTGATTAGGATATTACACAAACCCCTAAGATGGAAAAGTAATAGTCAAGTGATAGACTGCATTTCTATAAAAGGGTGAACATATCTACTTGAGATAGTGGGAGAAATATTAAATTGGGTTGAATCAATGCCAAAGATGCACAAGTAGTTGGAATAGGAACAAGTTCCACAAGTGTATGTGGAACAAGTATGTTCCAGAGACACATACTGCATAGGAAGATTAAAACCATAATGATGGTTTTATTTTCACCACGGCTGATGATAAATTATTCTTTATGAATAATAATTCCTACAAGTAGGCAGTATATAAAAATCAGCTAAAATTGATAAGGTTAATTAAAATTCAATAATGGATTCCATGTATCAAAGTGAAAAGGGGCTTGTGATATTGAATACTATGGTGGGTATTCAAGTGAGATGATACATGGATGGTAAAAGAAGAGTACAAATAAGGATTGATTAGTAATACCAAGTCAGTATGCCTAAATCCTTTAGAATTTTACTTGTCATATCCATTTTCAAAGATCATTTAATTAGTCATTGGATGTCAAGACCAACTTTCTTAGAAGGTGTTTATACGACGCAACCAGAAAGGGATGGAGACACCATAGGATTCCAATACAAGTTGTAAGATACTGAAATATATTTTAGGATTAAAGTAATAAACAATATCTTAGAATATTCATTTGGAATGAATCTTTACCATGTGTCTGCTATAGGTTAGTGGGATTTCCATTTTTTTCCAAGTGAAATATGTTTGGAAACATATGGAAAACAGATATCGTTCTTACAGTTAGTTAAGACCAAGATGAAAGTAAATCTCTACTAATTAACATAAATTAGAAACCTAATTTCTAGGGAACATGATCTACTGAGGTAGATCTAATGGTTTCTTGGACCTCACCAATCGTATATATAGTGACATGGTATTGAAAAATAAAAGATGGAACAATTCAAGAGAAGAATTGTTGCCAGTTTCACATGGAATAAATCTCTCCAAGTAGACATGCAAATGCATAAGAGGATATTAAGTGGTGATTTGAGTTCCATATGCTTCATCGATGAATCAATAACATATGCCATGATATGTACAAGATGTGATATTGAAAAAATATAATTAATAGTATGAACATATCATTTATTTCCAGGAGAACTATAAGGGAATCAATTAGAAATATCTGATTGTAATTTGGTAAGTACAAAAGATATGTACCTGGTATATAGAGAGAAGGGGGTAATAGTTATGGTGGGACACAAACTAGTATTCCTGAGATCAAAATGATCTAGTATCACAGTTAAGATAAGGTGATGAATGAAACAATATCATAAAATCTAGTGGTATCCATAACTATAAAATCGAGTATGTTACAGCTTTTGAGGTAACTAAGAAGTAGTTATTAAATTCAGAAATTTGTTTTAGTTATTAGAACCACACCTACCAAGTAAAGTTTTATCATAATGATAATTTTGTTACTAGTATTAGACAAGATGTCAAGTTTTTACCGTGGATGAAAAAATGTATATACTTGGGGTCACCATATCATGAGAAGTTTTACTCAAGGAGGTGAGGCCACTATAGCATAATAGCCACATAGTAAAAACATGACAGACCCAACCACTAAAGTCGTGACTCAATAGAAACATGATCTTTATCATGTGAGAGCTAACAAGGTTCATTAGCAAGTTGGATTTAGTATAAGTGGGGGTGTTGTAATAGTGGGTGCCCTAGAACTAACTTGAACAATAATTTTGATTACCATATAGTGTATATAGTTAGATATGCATGATTTATTATTACCATTATAGTGATGATATTTTTTCATCCACTATTTAATGGTAATTTCCATAGATTAATTGTTGTATCAAAAGGTTATAACAGATCCCAAGCTATAATGAAAACCTTGAGATACCATGACATTAATCTTAAACATAGGTCTTATGGTATAGATACATCTTACTAACTAGACACAATAGATGTTTAACTATCAAGTGTTGGGGGCTCATAAGCATTGAGACTTCTTTTTATGAAGTTTGAACTTGGTGATCTCTAGTAGTGAGATTATGATAAAAAACTCACCAAAAGGAACACCACATGTTTCATGTGTCATTGGTTGTTCCTATATATGTATAGGTATCCTAACTTGAGATCATTACCAGTATGTTCCATTTGATCACATACTTTGATGTAATGAAAAAACCATGATAATGAAATTGTGGTGAGGTAGCTTTTGTTGGGTGCATCATTGGTGGTATGACATTGGTTGAATGGTCAAGAAAGGATTTGTCACTTCTGGGTTGAGGAAGTAATATATCTCAGGCCTTGTTGATCAATATGGTAGTACCTTTATAAATCCTTGGACAAGGTAGTCATAAGGTAAATCCATTCAGTTAGATCAACAAATAATAAAGCAAGAAAAGGGCGATGATACAAGTGTACATCCTACTTTATGATATATCTAAATACAAAGAGATTATATTACAAAGTGCATGTTCATAGGTTGGTTTTCTTCGCTATGAAAATCCTTATCTCTTTAGGGGACATGATGGGTTGCTAGAATCCTCTCTTGGTCTATGGATACTATTCACTGCTATTGAGATAAGGGCCTAGAGGATCACACACAAGAGCGTATTCAAGAATCTACCCTATTCAATTGAATAGGTATATTGGACATGGTGGGACCCACCATGGGGTCTGAGTGTTTTCCAACTTATCGATCACCAATAAATAAATAAATTCATATTATTCAAGTTATGAATAATTGGGTTGAATTTATTTAAAGTATTTACAAGTTAAGTAAATGCAAGAAAATATTAATCGAACAAATATTATTTTAATATTCCAAGTTCATTTAATATTAAGCAGGTATTATGAGCTGAGTTAATGTCTCAGGTTTATCAAATAATATATTTTATATATATTATAAGAATGTGATAAAATAATAAATAATATTTATGATATAGTTATGTTTATCATAATTATTTATTTAGTAGATGTTAAATAAATGGGGTCTGGGGAACCCTTCCATGTATTTTGAACATCCACTATGAATAGGAGGAGAGATGATCTTTCCATATACTATTAAATGTGATATTTAAAAATCATCTCTATCCTATACTACTTTATAGAGATAGAATATTTTGATCTAGGTGATCAGATCGATCGGATCTCCACACATCAAAGGTACGTCAATGTGATGATCGTCAGGACGTCGGAGGCATCGTTAGATCACCGCGCTAGCACCTGGAATCCAATGATCGATGCTCCTAAGGATTTTTTAAGCATGTGTAGACGATATAGAGGGATTTAGATTCATATCCTTCATGAAAAAATTTCCAATGATAAGCAGATTTCGACTGCAAATTCATACTTGAAAAATGTATGTTTTCGGTTTACGTTTTATGCTCTATTTAATTTACGTGAGATCCTCAGACAATACCAGGGATCAGATCATCAAAGATGACAAGTCTCATTATCTCAATGATGTTTTTTTAAAATACCTGGACCACTAGATTCTATTATGACCCCGATACCTTAATGTAAGAGATAAAACAAGAATAGAAATATAGTAGATAGTACACAAGATGCAAGATACAGTGAAAGAGAATAGATCAACCCAAACCAAGAATAAAAGTAACCTCGTAAAAATACAATGGGATAAAAATGGAGAGTAAATGAACTACATATTGAGTCTTTTCTATCTATATTAGGAGAGTAAACTCATCCAACAATGAAAAGATAAACACAAAAAGCATGTGGCATACCCCGTGCGTCTTCACATCTCATGGAAAGAGAGTAACCAAATCCAAATACATGGATATATATATATATATATATATATACGTGCTCAATCAAAAGAAACCGAAATGAGAGAGTAAGGGGATCTACATCTCACAACCCAGCCTAGGAAGAAGAGTCCCCAATAGTTCCAAAAGTTCATCAATGATGCCCAACATATCACACATCTACCCAGAAGTAACTGTCCAAGTCAAGACACACCTCATCATTGTGCCACACAATCGAGGGGACACAATCTCTAGGTAGAGGAACCATGACCTATTATAATAGGAGTGTTCCACTCAGATAGTCGATGGAGGACCCATGATCTTCCTAGCATGAGGGCTCCACTATGGTGGTAGAGGACCCAAACCCAGCCCAACTAGAGGGTTCCACTCTATAAGTTATTGAGGACCCATGCCCAACTCGATTGTAGGGTTACAATTAGGAATCCGTTGAGGACCCATGCCCAGATCGACTAAAGGGTTCCACTCAGATTGTCTGTAGAGGACCCATGCCCTGTGCTGATAGGAAGGTTTCACTCTAGTAATCAACAAATCATGCCCAGCTCAACTGGAGGGTTCCACTTTGGAAGTATTTAGAGGACCCATTCCCTATGCTGACAGGAAGGTTCCACTCTAGGAGTCAATAGAGGACCCATTACCAACCAAGCTAGAGAATTCCACTCTAAAAGTCACCGAGGACCCATACCCAGCTCGACTAGAGGGTTATGCTCAGGATGCCTCTAGTAATCTTGTGTGATCACTGCCATCATCAAGAACCACCTAAACAAGCATTGTGCCTAGAATATTTCACATTGTATCTCAAAAAACCACAACTGAGGGCACCATCATGTTCTATATGGAAAAAACTCAGAATAGGCTAATCACAAGCCAAAATTTGAGTCTAAATGAATGATATACAGAACCTTGAAGTTTCCTAAAAAGGAACCAAGTAGTACACAGCATGTGAGGGGACCCACACAATATGTGAGGGGACCTACACAACATGTGGTACCCCTACACCACCCAGCCATATCTCTGGCCAGTATACAACTCCTTATCCATGTAGAAGTACACACCATACAGGTGGATTACACGGCATGTCCAAACTACTTGGGACCAAGCCGTGTCCTTATAACCGTGTCCGTATACTTGACCCTGCGTCTGTGTACTTCAGTACATGGCTGTGTATCTAGATGTGTACTCCCACACAGAGTCCTACTCATGTGATCTATTACACAACTCATCCACCTGAGGATGAGGTACATGGTGTTCCATCTTTATAAACTTCCAAAACCCTAGCCGTTGCAACTAGGGGGCTACATTCTGTGTGTTCATCACAATACACGACATGTAGTCAGGTTTTTTATAGTTTTCCAAATCCATGATCCATGTTCCAGATCTAGTATTCACTTTTTATTTTTTCCATGATTTCACCTGTGATTTGTGGATCTAGTCTCGATCCTCTATTTTTATCCATCATTCACCAGAAATTAGATTCCATTGTCTGTCAAGGGGTTCGTCGCACATACTACATGCATCAGGATCTTTGGGTATTGATGCTTTGATCATTGATCATTGAAATGACCATTCAATACCCAAAAACATCCCATATCTAGGCCTGATTCATCGATCTATCCCTCATTCATGAAACCTTTGTGATTTTGGGGGTCCGATCAGGCTTGGTACTACCCGAAAATTTTGAACCAGGATCGCGAGGTCTAACTAGTGATGAATGTAAAGAAATTGAGGGGGTAAAGCACAAGAACAATTGTTTAAATGGTTATTTCCAAGCATTATTGTACAATGATCAAGAATGGGGCATCTGAGGTTAGAAAACAAATGAAATAATCAAATTAATCTGGTACGTAGGAGCATGCCAAGGATCCACAATTGGAATAGATAAATAGAGGGGATGAATATGCTTAATCAATGAGGATGTAAACCAAAAATTGAAAATTACTACATGGATATTGGATCATTCATCATTGAATAATGCATTATCTAATGATTGAAGGAAGTTGTTGCATTCACTGCATCCCGATCTACTTCGATATGAAGTTTCGTCATCAACCAATGTGATCTGCTAATGCAAGGAGAGGAAGAGCATTGTTGGAGATTCCAGGATTATGAGGCTAACCCTAGGAAATTATCCATGATAATGTATTTGTAGGAAAATAGTTTAGGTCAAATGAATGAATTAATTAATTAATCCACTGAACGTACCACCATTGGGTGAGATGTTTGAACACCCTGGGCCAACCTATTTTAGGTATCACCCAGGCTAAACAATGGATTCTGGACTCTACCATGGTCTCAGATTTTTTATCTGAGCTTCCATTTAACACTTATCTTATTTTCTTTAATAACTTCATGTGCGTAATATAAAATATATTTAATATTTTTATAAAATTAATTTCGGCCACACCGAGAATCTGAATCGCACACCATCTTAGTGCCTATCTCTAAATATATATATAGAAATATTTCAAAGTCTTACAAGGAAAAAATAGGTCTCTAAATATGGATCAAATTTCTATATATAATTTTTGGAAGGAACTAATGATACTACTATTACACAAACTCTAATTTTTCTTAATATAGAGTATGATTAAAAAACTTTCAAAGAAGGTATTACATACTCTGATGCATCTCTTTGGAAGGAAGCTATAAATGATTAATCTAACTCTATAACCAAGAAAATACTTGGATATTAGTTAACATTCCAAAAGGATCACAACAAATAGGTTATATGTGGGTATTTAAAAGGAAAAGAAAAGTTGATGGTATAATTAAAAAATATAAATCAAGATTGTTAGAAAAAGGGTTGACTCAAAATAAAGGAATTTATTATTTTGATACCTATGCTATGATGGATACACTAATGAATAAAAGGGTTTTCAATGTTGGATTTTCTAACATTAATTAATCAAATACCTATTTGTAAGAGACACTGTAAATATGTTTTTTTTCACCGATTGTTATAAAAACTGTAATAAAAACCCTAAAGAAAATGTAAAACTAGTCAGATTTTTTACATCAGTTATTTTTTAATTGACATAAAAATAGTGAAAATAGGTTTTTTACATCAATTATAAAATAATTGATGTAAAAAATTAATTTTTTTAAAAAATATTTTTGAAAATACAGTTTACCTAACCTATAATAGATAAAAATCCAGTAGAAATGATAATATAAGTAATAGCACAAATAAAATTACATAAAAAATATCCACATAAAAACTTTTTTTAAGTTACAAAAAATTTATAATTAGAAATTTAAACTTAAAAATCAATATAAAAAATAGATATAAAATAAAATTGAATCAAACTTGTAAACTAATCCGCCCATGCTCCTAATATAAGATTTAAATCTTTTCCAATATAATAGTGATAATTATAAAAAATATACGAATTAAAAGGTAATAATTTAACATATATTTTCAATATAATGATAAGATTATTAAAAATAAATATTAAAATAAAATCCAACCTTATGGAATTTTGTAATTATCCCTATTCAAATTATTTAAAACATAAATCTCAAAACATAATATCCACATTATGTTATTCCTTCTTGACGATGAAAATTCTTTTTGAAAAGAAATTTTCAATTGAAAATATCATTTTAAGTATCTATTAAATTATATTAATTATAAATGAAGTTACCTTTGCACACACATATTTGATTTTTGATTTCCTATTTCCTATCATCTCTCTACATTTCATTCCCTATTTGAAAATGATATTCATGGAATAAAATTAGAAGTTGTTATAATATATAATTATTCAAATAATAAAACTTATATCTATGTTACTTTTTTGAAGTTTTCTCACATTTCATTGTCTATAGAGCATAACTAGTAAGTTTTCTTTTTTTCTTTTGGACAAAAAACACACAAAAACCAATGAACACAAATATAAAAAAATATAATGTTAGTGGTTATTTAATTAATAGAAATAATACTTTATGAAATATATTTTCCAGAAATATCAAGATAAGGAAACATCTAATGCTGAATTGCATCATTATAAAATCTTTTAGAAATATATACTATTATTTTATCATCCTTCATTACTTTAATTACTGGAGAATTAAATTGTGACATAAAATCCATACATTGATGTCATATCAAATTTAATACAAAGTATATAAAGATACATAATAAAAAAATATAATTATTAAATTAAATAAATCAAATTGATATAATTAAAAGAAATATGATAATTTAATTACATAGAAAATTATTTTATCATCGTGAGGCCCAACATTTCCAATTTTACAAGATCCATGATATCTCTCATAGAAATCATCACAATAATATTGCACCTAAAAATTCCAACATCCATTTGAAGCTCATAAACATTTAACAAAATAGATTCATATGTTGATAATTTAGACAACCCTTCATAAGAAGTAGTATCTAAAGTATAAGGGTCCTCAACATGTTTTTTTCTTTCCATACAACATTTATTTACCTTTAATGTACTTATATATATATATATTAAAATATTAAAACAAATTTAACACCAATATAAAAAATAAAAGTTATAATCTATGCACACCTCATTGGTAAGTTTTTAGAAAATTCTGTATAGATAAAGTAAAAAATATTTGATACTTTTTAAAACTATAAAAAATGTATATATAGGGAATGTTAATCTAGCTGATGCATTTATAATATCTCGTACTATTACCCTATGTTTATCCATCTCCATCTACTAATGATATATGGTGTCTAAAATTAATATAATATATGGACCCATATGATACAATATGATTCTAAAGACCCTCAATATATAACTAATAGTAGATGGGAAGCTATAGAGGAGGTATAAGAGTGGGACATGAAATCATAGGTGGGGGAGTGGGATATGTATTTGAAGGTGGAGGAGTGGGATACATACCCTAAAAGTGTCTCTAAATGTCATCAAACATCGACTATACTAAAAATATAATCCTCTACTCTATTGTGTCATCCATATACTAAAATTTAGCTTCTAAATATTCTATATTTTCCTTTATATACATCCTCTATTTAGGAAGTTCCAATACGACCATTTTTTTAATTGATACAATCGCCTCGTATCCTCGTACATGACCCAGGTGTTCAGCCTTTCCAAATACAGTAGAAAAATATCCTTCCTAACTCAGGTATGAAGGTTACCTACATGCTCTACTCCTTAAGGGATTCCTATATAGAATATTTGAAAATTTTATTAGTGAATTAAAAAATACAAAAAGTTTATAAAAATAACCTAAATAAATTAAATAACTCTTTACAATCCTCTTAGCTACAACCCTCAAGTTTTATGTAAGTTGTGCTCCCTTTTTGGTCATATGGGTCCTATTTCATTTTTTATGTCTAGGTGGGTGGGAGGGGGGGGGGGGTAGGAGGACCAATATTCATCAAGTCTGAATACCCAGCTCTTAATTTTTGAAAAATTTCAACCTTCATTTTCTCTTCCAACAATGGATATCCTCAATGAGATAAAGTATGAGGGTATATGTTTTTTGGATTGGATTTCATTATGATATCTCCTCAGTTCCTATTAATTAAGTACATATAAATCATTAAGATGATTATTTTTAGTGATTATACAAAAAACTTCATAAATATGACATTTCACTTACCAAAAATTATTATCTCCATCCATTTTCAGTGAATTTATTCCATGTATCTTCATCTAGAAAAGGATATATATCACATAGGTTTTTATTTTGTATTCCACTAAAAATGAAATCTAAAGTTAATGTTGATTTAAAATCCATTAACATCCTTACAGTAAAAAATAAAAATTTCTTCCTAACTTATTTATTATCAGTTATATTATATTTTATCTGATGAGAAGGAAAAAATAACATATATTAATAAAAACATGCCATGATAAGTAAAATAATAATAAATGAGCTTACTAAAATTATCTCCAATAACTGAAATAGTATTTTCCTTTTGAAACTTATATAATTAGAAATCAAAATTCTAATTTTTTATTTAGCTTTAATTTCCACAAAACTACTATTTTTTTTGAATTTGGACCCCTAAGATTACCATTATCATCAAAATCAAAAAATATCCTCTGGTTCTAGCTATGAACAAGTGATAATCCTGGTAAATATGTACTACCATGTTTACCAACCCTGTAAGCCTTCTCCATCCCTATAGAAGTAAAAGACCCCCATGTAGAAGGACGAGGAGGATCCTTAATAGAAGTGTGTGTAGGGTCCTCCCTAGAAGATTAAGGTGAATCAACTGTTTGATATGATATTATCTTACAAATCAAATTAACAAATAATTTGTAAAAGATTATAAAAATACAGTTGTTACATATAAAATTAAATATAAATTAAAAAATGATAAAAAAAACTAAAATAAACTATACGCATTTTTATTCATATTTATTAAGGTAGTTAATTAAAATTCTAATGTTGAAAAAATTTATTAGATAAGAAATGATTCAAATAGAAGAAAAAAATTTAGGTAAAATATTATCAAAATTCAACTCTTATATATAAAATTTAATAACAATAAAAAAATGATAAAAAAAACAAAAACAAAACAAAACAAACTCTATCATATTCATTAGAGTAGTTAACAAAAATGATAAAAAAATATTGGAAAAATTTATGAAACTTGAGATGATATAGATAAATGAAAAGAAATATTAAGTAAAAATTTATACAAATCCAACAGTTACATATAAAATCAAATAATTAGAACATGATACAAAATAAACTAAACTGAACTAAACAAACAATTTATCATATTTTTTAAAATACGTGACTTAATTAAAAAAATAAAATTAGAAATAACATATCAAAGAATTTGAAAAAATTGAAAATTTAAAAAAATAAATAAATATATATTACCTGTAATATTAAGAGATCACTAAAGAATTTTTTTCCCATCTTCCTTCCTCATGATTGTCCTATATGACACAAACCATGTCTACAATATGGTCATCAATATCCTCTCTTAATCTTTCCATGGAAGCAGGGATATGAAATATCCAATATTTTAAAAAAAATCACTTTTAATTTTAAGGTTTTTAATCTCACCAAATGGTTATTTTATGAGAAATTATCATGTTTTTAGGTTTTAGTAGTAAATTGAACTTAATTGTGAAAATTTCATAATTCTAAAATTTTGACTATTTTTTCACTTTGATATTTCATCCATAAATTTTTTTCATACCAATCCAAATTTCTAAGTTATTTTTTATAGTATTTAATATTTATTGGGCCTAAATTATCTAAATTATACCTAGAGTTTATTCAAATTTGATGAGGGAAAAATAATTCATGCAACTTAGAAACTTTTATGGAAGATAGAATTGAACACCTCTCAATAAATGAGTCACATATCAATCTAAAAAACACAAAATGTGGTGATTATAGTTTTTAATTAAATAGTACTATGATGCATTCATTAAAATTAAATTTCAAGGAAAAAATTCATTCGTTAAGATATCCTATTCCTACGTTCAATTAGAGGAATATGGATAAACTGCATGCCAAAAATATTTTCCCAATTAGAACATTTATAACAATAGATTTACATGACCAATGGTGCCCATTTTTTTTGGGTGAACATGAAAGATATTAGGGAGAAAAATTCTAGAAAAAAAATTACCAATTCATACAATTATTGTGTTAACCATGTGAAAAGTTTTGGAGGAATATTTTGGAGTAAAAATGAGCCACCCTCTCCCTATAAATTTATACTCCACCTCATTTAAAAAGAGTTAGCCATTTAGTTATCCATTTTAGTTATCCATTTTCTATAGATTTATAGAATTTTTATATTATATTATATTTCTACACTTTTAATATATATTATCTTCCTTTTACTTTTCCCTTTTAGTTTTTATTTTTCATTTTATCTTCGTTCTATTTTCACCATGATCTCTTGTGATCATGATCATGAATCACTAACCATAGGAATCTCCCAGGGGATTAATCCAAAGTTTAAACCCAAGTCTTCATGAATTTATGTTTAATATTTCTTACTTACTTAGAGTTAGGATAAGGGAGATCTTAGTGGGTAAGGAACCTTTGTGTCTCTACTTTCCACATGAGGTTTAGCTTCTTCTTTCTGAATAATTATTTCTTGATAGATGAGATAATTATGCATTTCACTTAATGATTTAGATGAATTGTTTTATCAAAACTTGGAAGAATAGGATGTTTACAAATACAATGGGTCATGTTCATTAAGTATTTATAGAATTAATAAAAAGACAATTAAGGTTCACTCTGAATGATTTCCCAGGATAATCTCATTTCTTTCTAACTTCATTTTGTTTGCATTCATTAAATTTTCATCTACATGTTTATTTTCTATTTTAAATTCCATTATCAACCCCTATATATTTTAATTTTATTTCATAAAATATATAAAACAAAAAAATATATAATAAGTGTTTAGGACTAGTGAGTGCTTGACTATGAAACTCCTCAAGTGAGATGATCCCGATCAATCATTGTGTTGTAGTAGGGAAAATAAATTATAGACTTTTAACCGCCCTATGAAATGCATGTCAAAAATTGGAATTGTTTCTAAAGACCCAAACATTCTTTCAATCACTATTTTTATTCACATTTTTGTAAATAACCTTCTTTGTTCATAGTTTTTTTTTAAAATATTTTCCAAGATGTATTCAAATTTTCATTATTATGCATGGACCGACTACTCTCATGTGTAGGAACAAGAAGAAGTTCACAATGATGAAGGATCCCAATTTCAATGACTTAGAGAGAAGATACAAAACCGTGAGAGAAAAATAAAATGAATAGATGAATATATTTTTACATATCAAGAGTAGAAACTAGAGTAATAAGAACCAGAACCAGTGGTGGAAGAGACTTCCCCACTCATATTTTCTATTGAAGAACCCAAGGAGGCTGAGAAGGAATTAGTTAAAGATCTATTTTATCTCTCTAGATTATTGATTGAGGAGGTTCCTAAAGTATACATATCAGATTATGTACATGTGGAAGATCAATATGATTTGGATGAATATTGGTCATATTTTATAGAATCCAAAAAGGTAAGTGATTCCCCCATCTTTTTAAATGAAATATCGGCACCTATCTACTTCTCTCTTGCTTTGGAAGAAGACACCACCAGTGTGATCTATAGAAAAAAATTGATGACCCATATACACCATTTTCCTCCCATGATGTTGTTGACAAAATAAATCCACTTATTCACAAATTGGACAAGCTTTATGCCCCCTAACAATATATCCGGAAAAATTTCCACATATGGGGAATTCATTTATGGTAAACATAATCATTGTATGAAATTAAAATTATTCATTTTTATAAGAATCGTAAACTCTGATACCTTCCTCACATAAGTTTCTCCAATAATAAATTAATGGATACAAGTAAACATCAATATAATTTACAAGCTATTTTTGGTCTAGAAATCATTAAAATCAACATGATATATCTCTGATTTATACAAAATTCAGGATATAAGTTATAAATTATAAACAAAACATTCCATAAACTGTTTTTTTCTACCAAGGATCCGATATAGATTTATTCCATCTATTCACAACCTAAGGTTTATATTTCTAACTTCATTTATAAATTTAGGAAAATTTTGATCAATTTTCTTCCATTGTGGAAAATCAAATGGATGATGTAGTTTTACATTAGATATTCTCTCATTTGTATGTCATATTAACCTTTTCACATCATTTTAATTTGAAAATAAATGTTTTATATGAATAATTATAGGAAGATGAAAAATTTATTTATCATGAGTCATGGTACTTAGTATAATAAATGAATCTACTTCTAATTTTTCTTTTAACTTATACTATGATATCCCATATTTAGGATACTATGAATGACCTTTATATTACTTAAAATATAACACACCATTATTGGGTAAGACATGTATCTTCTTATACCCCAATCCCACCGGGAATAATATTTTTTTTCTTCATATTTTTGAATATGGAAGATAACTATGTTTAGGAAGTATGTCTTTCAATAGTTCTATGAATTCTATAAAACTCTTGTCACTCCATCCATTACCAACTTTAAATTTCACTTATCATAATATAGTTGATAGAACTGTGAATCTCATACAACCTAGATACAATGGGTTTTTAGCATATCCATAAAAGTTCTCAATCGATAGTGTTTTATTAATTGCCTCCACTTCAATATCATGAATCATTTCTTTAATTTAATCAGAACTGCCATTTTGAAAATCTCTATCATCATTAGTTCTTGATTTTTATCCAATTTCACCATATCAAATCCAAGGATTTTAGATCCAATTAAAAACATTAGAAATTAAATGATATTTGATTTCTATCATTTACATCTTTCTTATATTTAAACATTTAAAGCATGGATAGAAAAACAGGTTATTGTTTGGATCATTTCATTTGGAAAATTCCAAAAAAACATAAACTCATTCTTTATATTCATCCCTTGTTCATCATATAGTAATCTAACTACAATTAATTATCACCTACCAAAAATTTCAATTATTAAATATAAATTACTTTATTTTGAAATTTGAATTCATATTAACTTTTATAATTAATAATACAAAAAAATTGTTTACTTATCATTATTCATTATATAATGTAATATTATTAAAATAAAATTGTTTTATTAAAAAAAAGTGAAATAAAACATTGTATTTATCAAAATGTTTCATTTAAAATGTTTTATACAATTTTTTATTAAATTGTCTTAAAAAATTATTTATTTTTTTATTTGAAAAAGGTAAAATATTTATTTAATGACTTTTTATTTATTTATTTTGAAAAATGTAAAAGTAAAAAATAAAAAAAGAATTTTTTATTTACAAAATATAAATAAAAAAATATTGTAAAAAGTTAATTATTTTCATATTCATGGCATTAAATATAACAATTCAATTAAACACTTAAAAATAAAACACACACAATATAAAATAAATAGATGAATACAAAACAATGATAAGTTAGAACACAAAAAACCAAACATTAATCATTAAAATTAATAAAAACTAATAAAACTTACACACATTTATGGATATTATAAAATATATATTCCTTATTAAATAATATTCATTTCAGATAATATAAAAATTTAATAATAAAATGTTTTATTCTTGAAAAATAAAAATTTAAAATACAATAAATGAGTATAAATTATTATATAAATTATTTTCACATATTGAAAACCAAATAAAGGTATCATGTATGCTAATTAAATTATAAGTCACAATAAAACATGAAAATGCATAATAGACATCCAATGATGAATGTAAGATAATTCTAAAACCATACTAATTAATTTAATGAAAAATATAAAAAACCTAAAATTATAAACTATGTCAAAATATTGCAACTAAAATTAATATAATAAAATAAAAATAAATTTAGTTCAAATAAATGTAGTCCAAACACAGAAACCTCAAGAAAAAAATCCATCTGGAGTTAGAACCCAGATGAAATTGATAAAAATCAATAGTTATAGGAAGGTCTATGACAAAAATGAATAGAATGAACCATAACAAAATCACTACTAAACACACAATTAATCCATAGGAAATGGTAACAATTCAAAAAAAGAAAAAACAAAAATAATTAAAAAACAAACAACCCAAGATGTAGGTGATAAGATAAAATAGATTCAGAGAAAGTCCAAGAATAATCAGCTGAAGCTAATGACACTAGAAGTGGTGGGTGATGACAACGACATTAGGTAAAATCATTGAACAATGGGTTAGGTCTTTATTTAAGAGAAAATTTTGAGAGGGATCGAGTGAGTGAAATTAAATAAGAGGTCACACTCAACATCTTGAGTTTTTTTATAAAGATTTTAAATGTTGGTTAATTATTTACTGACATAAAAAATAAGTGTTTTGTGTTGTTTAATAAATAAATGATTTAAAATAATCTTAGAACATGTCTTCTACCTCAGTTATTATATAACTGATGTAGAAGACTATTTATAATTTTGATTTTTAAAAACCGATGTTATAAATAGTTTCATTTTAAATAGTTTCCATGCTAGTGTTAAGACTGATTCAATTAGAATTATTCTCACTTTAGATTCCATATATAATTTATAAATTCACCAAATGGATACTAAAACATCATTCTTAAATAGTTAATTATATGAAGAAATATATATTGAACAACCTTTAGGATTCATAGTACCTAGAAAATAAAAGAAGGTATACAAATTTATATGGTCCCTATATGATTTAAAACAAACTTTAAAATAATGGCATGAAACATTTAATGAAGTAATTTTATCAAATGATGTTGCAGTTAACCAAGATTATTAATGTGTTTATAGTAGGCTTCATAATAACCATGGTTCTATGGTTTGTTTATATGTTGATGACATGTGATTTTTTGGAACTAATATGAATCAAGTAAATGAGGATAAGTCAATCTTATCTGGAAATTTTTATATGGCTTGGGTTAAGAAAATGTTATATTGGGAATTAAACTTTTTAAAAATAAAAATTATATTTTTATTTCTCACTATCATTATATTGAAAAGTGTTTAAAAAGGTTTGAACAATATGATTGTTTACTGGTTTCTACCCCATATGTTTCTTGGAGTAGGATACTACCAAATCTTGATAGGGTTATTTCTTAACTAGAATATGTAAGGGTTATTAGGTGTATTGTGCATGTAATTACTAGTACAAGACCTGATATTGCATACACAGCTGGAAAGTTGAGCAGACATACAAGTAATTTAGGATAATTAAAATGGGATGCGATTAAAATATTACTCAAATATCTAAAGGGTACTATGGATTACTATATATGTTATAGTGTAAACCCAAGGGTGTTGGAAGGTTTTTCTAAGTCTACTAGATTACAAATATGGAGGATCAATCTTATAAGAGTGGTTGGGTTTTTATACTTATAGGTGGAGAAATCTTGGGGATCGAAGTAACAAACTTGTATAAAAGACTCTACTATGGATTCTGAGTTTACAGCCTTAAAAACTACTGGTAAAGAAGTAGAATGGTTTAGATATCTCTTATCAGATATACCATTATGGCCTTTTCCAATTTCTCTAGTTATTATACATTGTGATATTCAAACAATACTGGCTGGGGAATATAACAATACTTATAATAAAAGATTGAGACAAATTGATCTCAAACATAACTATGTGATACAGTTGATACAAGATGGTATCATAAATGTAGAATTTATTAGATCAAGCCAAGATTAAACAGATCCACTAATAAAGGTTATTTTAAGGGATTTGGTGCATAAAACTTCCTTAAGGATGAGTTTAAAGTCCTTGTCAAAGATTTAACAATGATAGGAACTCAAATTAACATATGATAACTTCGCATGTATGAGTTCAATATAGGAAATTCTACCATATATGTGAAATAAATTCAAAAATAATGTTACATCCTACGAAAATGACATTTGGTTCCCATGATAAAAGGAGGGAGAGTTTTAAACTCTCAATGAACTAAGGATATCAAACAATTTTTAAAACATGGGAACACTTTTTAGTTCAATTATGTGAATGTCTGAGTGGATCCAATCCAAAGATCTTATAACTTTGGATCTCAAACATTCATGAAAGGATAAGTGCCACATGTTCATAATGGTTCCTAGGAGTAGATGAAGGACTGAGGAATTTGAACAGAATTATATAGGATGAATCTAGACGATACAAAGAGTTATATGTTCAAAGTTATGTCCACATGTTTCTCTATTCATCTTTGATTTTTCTATACTATATAGAGTTTCAAATTGATTGATAACTTTATTTGTGTACTATTTTTTAAAGGGTAAGACTTGTTGGAATCACACATTGGAAAGTGAGATAGAGTAGGGTCCCCTTAATAAAGGGGAACACTTTTATCATTATTTAAAATGATAAAGCGAGAGGGAATAACCCTATAGGGGATGGTTCAACACACCATCCACACACATGAAATCATACAATGTGGTTCTTTGATGGATCAATTTTCATTAATGAGGTTCTTATAGGTGATGGTATGTCATTAAACAAAAAAATTATTTTAAAAACCTACTCTAACCTAGTACAATGGAATTAGGGTTGAACCCACATGAAAGGATGTATTTTTTTTTGTATTTTTTTAAAAAATATAGTAAAATAGATAACTAGAAAAATGATATGGTAGTGTTGAGTGATTAAGGTGTGTGTAGAGTAGTGAAAAGAGCACAAAAATAGTAGACAAGTAAGAGTAATCAACAAAGAAAAAACAATGAACAAATTGATGAGATATGGGAGTCTGAATTGATTTGGTTTGATAAAATATTTTTTCTATTTAATTTATGCCTAACTTAACTGAGAAAAATTCCATGAATAAATGGCATTGATTTACCCTTAACATTTATTAGAGAACCAATTATTACAATATTATCAATTGCTGAATTATACTTTTCCAACCAACAATTCATAAAACGAATGAACATTTCATGGACAAGATAAGATTCAAACTTTTCCAGATAAAGTAATTTAGTTAAAACTCTTCAAGTAAGGTTTCCACTATTATTCACCCTTTGTTTCTTGAAGTAGTGTAGAAATAAGTGCTCTTGAAGAATTAAAAGGTGAAAAAAGTGTAATAAGTATTCACGCTATTACTCTCCTAGTGGAACCATAACTCAATTTGTTGATATATTATTGATGAAATAAATGATATATAATTAAAAAAAAGTTTATCACTAATATTTTCTTGTTGGTTATTCAATTAATGATAAAAAGGAAGAATTATCCAGCAAGAGAAGGCATGAGAGAGCAATATACAATCCATTGAACTTTGATATAAGATCATTGGAAGTGACTTAAATCCAATTTAATCTATATTACACTTAAAATAACTTATTTATAAATGTTAAATATTATAATAAAATAAAAAATAAGATCTATAATAGGAACAAAGAATAAATAACAAGAAAGGAAATAAATATATTCTCTGTTGAGGGAATTTCTATCTCCCTATTTCTTCATCTTCACAGCTCTTCAGTTCATTGTTCTCTAATCTCCAATTCAAGAATCATCCCAAAAAATGTATTATAAATCTATTTTAAAAGACAAATTCCACTATTTTATTCACAACCACCAATCCATAACATTTTATCTCATAGATCCATGTGATATCCTTCATAGTTTATCACCTTTTTTTACTATGAATTGAGCTAAATCCCCTAATAGATAATGATCCTCCATGTAATTCCACGCCAGATCCTAGTAAATAGAACCTATCCATAATATTGGATTGATTCATTATCTAAAGTTTCTATAATAATATTTTAAAACTTACCTTATAGTAAGATTCACCAAACTCTGACCCCCCTTTACTTTGATTTAAAGTTGCGAAAGTACTAAGGTTTACTGAGTGTGAAATTAAAGTTTTATCCCTACCTTATTTAGATTCACTCTCAAAAAATTTAATTTGACATGAGACCCCAATTTTTGAATTTAATAATACGTAAGATGAGGTGAAGTTTACCTAATGCAATGATAAAACATATAAATGAATCTAATGTGATTTCCTTCACACACAATCTAATCTCACATGAGCAATTTTGAAACTGAATTAATCTAACACAGGAAGTGAATCAACCTTCTGTGATAACTTTTATATGGACCTTTTGATCATTTAATCCATCTTTATATAACTGAACAAACACATGAAACACCCTTATGTGATTTCCATTAACTCTTTTGTATCGAAAAATCCAATATTATGCAATCACTTTGAGAACTCGTAGAGGTACTTTCACACATCACTCACCCACATAAATGAATCTTACATAACTTCCATTGAACAATAAAATAACCCTTATGTGTGAAAATATATTACATGTAAACTCTTACATAATTTCATGAAAACCACCATAACACTTATGTGAGAACACTCAATACAAAGAACACTTTAAAAATTTTCCTTGAAATAATATTAAAAATAGCCACATAAGAAT
This sequence comes from Viscum album, assembly GCA_963277665.1. NCBI lineage: Eukaryota > Viridiplantae > Streptophyta > Magnoliopsida > Santalales > Viscaceae > Viscum > Viscum album. The sequence continues at coordinate 656,980,609 of OY728128.1, read as the reverse complement.
AAAAAAAAACTAGCATAAAATAAAACTAAACACTCACAAAGGTTTACAAGTCTAAAAATCAACTCCAAATAATTTTTTCATAATAAATATCAAATTAAAATCATTTAAAATATCTAGAATGAGTCTATAATAGTCCCTAAAAATATTTTTAGGATAAAATCATGTAACTTTTGACATTTTTTCACCAGGATTTTTTTTCAACCATTAAAAAAATAAATAATAATTTCATTCAAAATTGTAAAGAAAATCATTTAAACACAGAGAATCAATATTAATGGTCAATTAAATAATAAAATCACAAATTACCATAAAATACACCAATAAAAATTATGAAAAAGATATGGAAAACATGTATAAAAATAGAGCTACATCAAATTCCTCCAAACTTAAACCATTTATTGTCCTCAATAAATTAATTCAACACAATTAGTTTATTCCAATCAATCTAAAAAATTAATGATCAATATGCACACAATAAGTTGATTTTAAAAAGTAATCACCTAAGTAATCTCTCAAGTAAAATGAACAATTTATCTCTCAAAAAGAAAAGATTTGGTAAAAATATGGTTTCTAGTTTTGAAAATGGTGATTAAATTTGAAATTTTTTAATGGTGTCGAAATCAATTAATTTTACATTTAAAAATTATTCTAAACATATATTTCTTCTATATAGTGAGAACACATACAATATAACAATTAACCCATAATTAATATCTCAACATAATTAAAACTCATCCATCAATTTCAAACACACACAACCCAGCCATGGATTAAGAGTTCATTTCTAAACTAATTGAAAGCAGGACTGTCATGACACCCTCCCTACAAGGTGTACCCATCCTGGACTGGAAATGTGAGAAGGGAGATAGTGACTCCCGAGTCCCGCCTTCAATAGGCCCCAGGTTGGTGACTAGCACCGAGCGTACAGTAAACACAAAAATGGGAGGCATTACCCACTAAGAGAACACATGCATAAGAAAGAGATAAGACACACACCAAAAAACTCCAACTCATATTTCAATATAAAATAAATCCCAAGTACACATATGTAATTTCATGCAAGAACTACTACAACTGAAATAGAAAACTACAAGTACCAAAAGAAATTAAAAATGATAGTGACCACGTAGACTGAAAAAATCCTATAACCCCAAGCAAGTAGTAACCAGCCTGATCTCCAACCATCTCCAATTAACCTGAAAAAAAAATTTATATATATATATATAGGGTGATTATAACAGTATACTTAGTAGAATCCTCCCTATATCCTCTTGTGAAAAAGTAAAGAAAGCATGCTAAAGCACAATGAACAATAAGTGAAACTAACTCTTCAGCTAAACAAGTATACTAAGTTTCCAACCTCACCATGGATAATCTCACCAAGTATCTCATACAAGAGTATATAATATAATAAATAATATCAAGGGTAACCTGCTACCACTTCCCCACTAGTTTGTCGCTTTGACTCAACATCGCACTTCCTAAGTATCTCTCTCCAAAAAGGCTTGCCCACATACACCTGGGCGAAGCACCACAACATGCAACTCTTGTAAAAAAACCACTACTTCCACATAACCAAAGTAACCAGGTAGTTTCCAGGAGCCACCATAGCTCTAATAATGTGTATCATATGTCGGGTATTATGCCTCAAGCCATTACAGCCCATATGTCGAGTAAGGATCCTCAAGACATCACAACCTATACACATTACACCTATAGTAGTCTATAAAAAACTATATCCAAAATATATGTGTGTGAATAAACACAAGCCATTACAAACCTCTATACACATATATGGGGAAATTAACCGCTGTGACTACCAACATAAGTATCTACCAAGATAAGAGAGTGAGACCAAAGGGGGTAGTCAGACATCCATCCTCCCACCTGAATGTTGGGGAAAACACCCCCCAGGGCTCAAAATCCCCGTGGTGTCAGTTTCCCTAACTGATAGGGTGAGGTAGTGTATAGAAACATAAAAAGTATATGATATAATATATCCCACAACCACACTATGGGCATAACCTAATCTTATATTCAACTGTATCTAACGTCTCTTGGGCTCCCGACTGCTACTACTAAGACTAGGTACCCTATAAGCACACAACCATTCAAAGAGATACATTAGATTACTTTACCCTTTTTAATAGTTTAACTTTACATTAATTAATTATTTAACCATTAATTAACCGTTATTAATTTCACATTACATTTCATTATCACTACACCAAAGTTTTATGCCCTCTAGGCTTAACCAAACCAAGTCCAAAGCTTCTCAAAAATATTACCTTAACATTGCATCCCAGTAAGATCCAACCCTATGGGTTAAAATCATTTATTTAATCTTTTATTAACAACATTATTACTTTACCATATTACCAGGCATTCTAGAAAAACATTATAATATACCAAACACAAGGGGGCTTGACATGGTGAGTAGATGAACTACCCGTCAAGTCTTTTCCACCTATAATAGGAGTGTAGAACCATTATACCTCGAGAATCTAAAAATGGAAAGCACATGACATACCCTATGAATCTTCACCCCTTTTGGAAGGAGGGTAATCAAGAATATTAGCCTTAAGCGGTGTGGAAAGTAAAGAAGATAAACATCCAACAAGATTCAACAAGCATCCAATCATTCACATCCAACCTGTTTCATCATCTTTGGTGACCTCCCCGGTACCCACATGCACAAACCAATGCATATTACCACTCCAGGCATCAACTGCTTCCATAACCATTGGGCCTCTCTACCCCCACATCTCACAACATCTATCCAGGCTCATAACACATCACAAGCAGCAGTAAATAACAAAGCAACTGGGCTCTTGTCCCTAAACAAGGAATTTTACCTTCACACGCAATGAGATCTCATAGCTCCAAGAATAAGGCACTTGGCCTTTACAAGAAAGAGGGTAACTCAGAACCCCACAAGGCATTATATTTTATCAAACAACCAGTTCTTTAATCCTTATTGAATTAACCAGTTCATTATTAGTGGGTTCTAACTATGGTCAAACTAAATATAAATCTCTCATATCTATCAGAAATTAATTAAACAATTAATTTGACATGCCTTTAAACAATAAGAACCAACATGATTCAGGTTTAACAACCAACTAGAATAGACATGTACATCTGCATTAATTTGATTAACATCAAATTACAACAACAATAACCAAATTCATTTACATGCCTCTTTATCTTTATCCAATTAATTATCAATTAATTCTATCTTTACATTCATTACTAATTTAATCAAGAACGACATGCTAACAAGAAAATCATAGATATCACACTATCTAGAAAATCAAGAGGCAAACCATTATCACGGTGCAAATCAACAACATATGATCAAACCAATTATTTTAATCCAATTCAAGTATTTAATCAGGTCAATTCCATTTCAATCAAAAGGGATAAAACATGCTAACTCTACAGTTTCACGTAAAATAGTAGAGAAGTAATGAATCCCCTAACTCAAAAGGTTCTTGAAATTCTTTACATGAGAATGATCCACACAATAGATCATTACCGCCTTCCCCACAACAACCGCATCCACCCGAGGATGTCGCGACACAACCGCATCAACAACAACAAAAAGAAACTCCCTTATACTCATGGATATCAAACACCATAGCATGGAAAAGAGAAATGAGAGAAGGTGGATCGAAGAAAACCAAAGAATGAAGGTAGATCTTACCTCAGATTGAGGTTGGATCTAAGAAGGAAGCGAGGAACTAGTCTAGGATGAAGGAATCTTCTAATGTTGAAGAGGGAGGCATTCGGGTCGTTTGGGGTCGATAGGGGGTTCGCTCAGGCTGTAGGGTTTGAAAAACCCAAGTGGTTGGGTGTCTTTAAAATACCCAACAATGGGTCAGTACATGAAATGTACCTCCCCATCACGTTGCGTACTAACTTGAGGCCAAATTACGCTGAAAAATGCATTGCCTTGATGCTTTGTTTTATTTTTCTGAAACCCGAATGGTACACGTCGTGTCCCCCTTGGTCACATCGTGTATCCCCCCTATTTCCAGCTTCTCATGACCAAACTCCTCCAGACTTCCTATGAGCCTTCTCCAAGCACCTCAGTATTCAAAAACACCTAAAGGGTCGATCCACGTGGATCCAATCCCTTACATCAAATGCCTCTCAAAACATTCTCATCCCTGAGAATCCAAAACCAACCCAGAGAGGAAACAAAAAAGGGGTTGTCCGAACAACCACCCCACGAGATACCTCTCAAGGCTCTCACCACTATAGGAGCTCAACCACATCAAAAGAACAATGCAAAACCTTGCAACAATCACAACCAGCTCTTAAACTCTCTCCAGGGGGAGATACCTCTCAAAGAGAGTAATCCACAACAAGAAACAAAAGAAATCCATCTCATAGATAGGAAAGGTATATAACCACAAAACGAACATCATTACAAGGAAAGTGATAAACATCAAACAAATCAGGATACTGAGTGCGTATATATGAATCATGTTCCCAGGTACTCTCTTCTACGCCACTGTGTCTCCACAAGACACGAACCAAGGGGATAACATGCCCACACAAAACCTTCTCCTTACGGTCCTGGATATCTACAGGCTGCTCCTCGAAGGTTGCATCATCGTCAACATTGATCTCACCCCAATCGATGATGTGAGAGTCATCATAAAGATAAAAACAGAGCTGCGACACATGAAAAACATCATGTATCCAGCTCATCTGTGGGGGGAAGTGCTAATTGATACACCATGACTGCGACACGATCCAACACCTTGAAAGGCCCAACAAACTAGGGAGAAAGCTTACTCCCACAACCAAAACTTCACTTCCCAGGATGGGGAGTCACCTTCAAAAACACATGATCCCCAACATCAAACTTCAAATGTCTCCTCCTTTGATCGGCATATGATTTCTGACGATCTTGCACTGCCTTCATTCTCTCACAAATCACCTAAACTATCTTTGTCATGTTCTGTACTAGTTCCGGCCCAAGAATTGATGACTCTCCGACCCTAGTCCAACACAATAGAGAATGACAAGTTCGTCCATACAAGGATTCAAATGGAACCATACCAATCATGGAGTGGAAACTATTTTTGTAAGTGAAATCCACCAAGGGTAAGTGCCTCATCCACAAACCTCCAAAATTTAGTACACAAGAGCGCAACATGTCTTCAAGAGTCTGGATGGTCCGCTCTGTATGACCATCTATCTACGGATGAAAAGCAGTGATAAGGAATAAATGAGAACTGAAAGCATAATAAAGACCTCTCCACACACTAGAGGTAAAATGAGCATCTTGATCGAAAATGATCATCCTCGAGACTCCATAAAGTCTCACCACCTCCTCCAAATATTACCCCAACAAAACTTCCACTGAGCTCGATTCCTTGATTGCTATGAAGTGGGATGATTTTGTCAAATGATCCACCACCACCCATATAGCATCATAGACTCCTTGAGCTCGAGTTAAACCAGTAAAAAAGTCCATCGAGATGTCCTCCCACTTCTATTGAGGAACATCTAACGGCTGGAGAAAACCATCGGGAACACGGTGCTCGAACTTCACCCTATGGAAAACCAAACATCAAGACACAAACTCTACAACTAAACTCTTAAGACCATACCACCAAAACTAACTTCTCAAGGCTCGATACATCTTTTTCACACCATGATGCACATCTAAAGCAAACTATGGAACTCTCTAAGAACTTTATCATGCATCACCAAAGGAATGAAAATACTTCCTTGATACAACACCCAGTGTTGTTCATCCTCAAACTAAACATCAGGGACCTCGCCAAAAAAAACTTGGTCTCTATAGATATCTACCTCAAGATCCCTCAACTGGGACTCTTCTACCTATTTCACCAAATATGATTTCAACATCATATGAAAAAGACAACCTCTGCCCCCAACTTCTACCATATCAATATATAATGTTTAAAGTTATTCCATCACTCTCTAGGAATCACTAAACTAATGAAATGCATCACTACGCGACTTCCTACTCAGTGCATCTGCTACAACATTCCCCTTTCTAGTTGTATATGAGATTTTGAAGTCATATTCCTATAAAAACTTCACCCACCAATACTGATGAAAGTTCAAGTCACACTGGGAGAAAACATACCTCAGGCTCTTATGATCAGTGAAAACCACAAAGCACTCACCAACAAGGTAATGTCTCCACAACTTCAGAGAAAACACCATGACCGTCAACTCAAGATCATGGGTGGGATAGTTACATTAATGGGGATGAAATTTCTGAGACCCAAAGAAATGATCGATCTATACTGCATCAGAACACAACCTAACCCCAAATACAAAGCATCGTAGAAAACATCAAACTGAACTCCCTCTGCTGGCAGAAAAAGAACTAGATCACTCACTAACTTCTCCTACAGATACTAAAAAGTTACCTAACACTGACCAGTCCACACGAAATTCCGATTCTTCCTGGTCAATGATATTAGAGGAGTCACAACTAGAGAGAAATCAGCTATGAACCTCCTGTAGTAGCCTGTGAGACCAAGGAAACTTCGCTCCTCTGCCACTGTCTTGGGGGATACCCAAGACAAAACTGCTTCTATCTTTGATGAATACATAGATACTCTATGTTGGGATAAAACATGCCCCAAGAAATGGACTTCTCAAGCCCAAAAATCACACTTCGATAACTTCCCAAATAGATATTGTTGAAAAATAGCTCCCAAAACAGAATGAAAATACTCTGAATGCTCCTCCTCAAACATGGAGTACACAAGGATGTCATTGATGAAAACCACCAAGAAATTATCTAGGAAATCATGGAACACAATGTTCATCAACCCCATGAACACAACTGGAGCATTCGTCACACTAAACAACATTATAATGAACTCGTAACACCCATGATGACAATAGAAATAAGTCTTTGGGATATCCTCATCCTTCACACACATCTGATGATATACTAACTACAAATCAATCTTTGAGAACCAACTTTCACCCTTCAGTTGATCGAAGAAATCATCAATCCATAAAATATGATAGAGATTCTTCACTGTCACTTTGTTTAAGCGATGATAATCGATACACAATCTCAAACTACCGTCATCCTTCTTCACAAACAAAACTGGTGCACCCCACAACAACACACTCGGTAAAAAAACGCACTGTAACAGACTATCGAGATCTATACATAGCTCTCGTAACTCAAAAGGGGCCATCTTATATGGATACATAGAGATAATAGATGTTCCTGGATGTAGCTAGATCCCAAAATAGATCTCTCATTGAAGGGGTAATGATACAAGATCTTTTGGAAATACATTAGGGTACTCTTCTATGACCCTAGGAAACACCAACTGCTAAACCTCTGAAGAAATTAGCATCAGCTCAGCCATCAAGGATGACAAGGACAGAAGATGTCTCTGACCCATCCAAGGGTCTCACTTGCTAACAAACACTACTGTCTCTCTATCTGCATCAAAGGCCACCAATTGCCTCCAAAAGTAATCTACGATAGCCTACACTGAATAAAACCAATCCAAACCGATGATGACATCATATAGTTGTATCTATAAACAAAGGAAATCTCCCTAAGAGCAGTGCTGCCCCAACACTAGATCATAATCTCTACATACTTCAAACAAATCATCTCGACCTCAAACTGGCATAGTTAACGCCAAGGGCACTGTAATCCTCTCTACCTCAAGTACCAAATAATGGACAAGGGAAGGTGATATAAAGGAGTGCATCACTCCTGAATCAAACAAGTCATACACTCAAGTAGAAAACAAACAAAGGGTACCTCAAATGATGTCTGGCTTGCCTGGCGCTAACAACACTAAAGCATGAAGCTGAACATGACCTGCGTCGTGACCTCTTTGACCCTGATGAAGACCACCACCATGGCCACACTCTGCTCTATGAGGATGAGGAGTGTCATGGGGCTATCCTCTACCTACCCCATATGCTCTCTGCTGATCAAAAGCCGGTGCAACCTACTGCGGCTGCCTCTAATGGAACTAACTCAATGGAGGATCTTAGATTGGAACACTTGGTGTACGATGACCACTTTGAAAGGTCAGGCACTCTTGCTGCCAATGATCTCAACCTCCATAAAAAAACAATCACCTGATCCCTTAACATAGTCCTAAGAGCTGCCACCCCCAGAGAAATGATATGCGGAGGGCTAGGACCTACCCCCAGATGAATGGAAACTCTTCTAACCTGAAAAATAGGAACCCTGGACCACAACTTTGCTTCATGATGAATCCTGAAGACTCCCCTCTCGTGAAGTTCCGGTTCTACCTAACATCCTCTCGTTGAACTCTGCCCTCTCTAGCACCTCAAGATATGTCTTCAGTATAAACGAGGTGACTTGGAATTGGATCTTTAGACACAGAGCCTCATCAAAATACCTCTCTCTATCCTCCTCATCTAGTAATAGGTCCTAAGTATATTGTAAAATATTCCTAAAATAGATTCCAAACTCTCACACGCTGGAGCTACCCTATCAAAGGGAAAGAAGCTCCTGGCGACTGGATGCCTTCACGGTCGAAGAAAGAAACTTGAATTTGAACTTATCTCAAAACTCCTCCCATGATATCGCCAACTCCTCATGATCCCCGAGGAATAATAACCACAACTGCCTCATTACCCCACACAACATCATCACAACCAAAGACACCCAATGATCCTTCCGAGCACGAATCAAAATGAAGGCTATCTCAAACTCCTCCAACCAGTCTTTCATGACTGCATCTGAAACGGATCCCTCATACTTCTATAGAATCTGGTGCTGAAACTCTCAGAGTGTCCTCCTCTAAGTGTCATCATTATCAACCTCTACCCTGCAATGATCTGCTGACATAACCTGCTGGAAATATTATGCACGAACCTGACGAGGACATCGACCTGGGGCCATACCTGAAAAATAAAAGGCAGTTAGAGCTCCTAAACCTGAAATATATAGGACTCAACATTAATTTTTTTTATTCATTTTAGGTTAACCTATCCCAAGGTCCACCCATTCAAACAAAGATATAAAGAAGAATGATTCATGATCCTTTCCTATGTCGTTACTCTACAACTAGTATAACCTAGTTTAGTATCCACTATAAACTTAAAGGTACGTGAATCAGATCATAGAGACCCTAAACACCTATGTATAAGCTAGTCTCTAGTGTTTAAATCACTTTCTAAACTTAACTGACACCATTTCCCTAACAACCCATGCAACCTCACATGTGCTTAACACTAAACTCCATATTATCCCTTAACCTGGCTCTGATACCACTTTTTCATGACCCCCTCTCCACAAGGTGTACCCCTACTGGGCCAGAAATGAGAGAAGGGATATAGTGACCCCCGAGTCCTACCTCCAGTAGACCATGGTTTAACGACTAGCACCGAGGGTATAGTAAACACACAAATGGGAGGCATTACCCTCTAAGAGAACACATGCAGAAGAGAGAGATAAGACATACACTAACCAACTCCAAATCATACTATAATATGAAATAAATCCCAAGTACACATATTTAATGTCATGAAAGAACTAATACAACTGAAACACAAAACTGCAAGTACCAAAAGAAAGTAAAAATGACAGTGGCCATGAAGCCCGAATAGCTCCTGCAACCCCAAGCTAGTAGTAACCAGCCTGATCTCCAACCTTCTTCAAGTGACCTTAAAAACAGTACACACACACACACACAAGGTGAGTATAATAGTATACTCAGTAGGACCATCCTTGGATCCTCTCGTGCAAAAGTAAAGAAATCATGCTAAAGCACAATGAACAACAAGTGAAACTAACTCTTCATCTAAATAGGTATACTAAGTTCCCAACCTCACCATGGATTCTCTCACCATGTATTGCATAAAAGATTATATAATATAATAAATAATATCAAGAGTACCCCACTACCACTTCCATATTGGTTTTCCGCTTTTCCCCAATGTCGCACGTCCTAAGAATCTCTCTCTAAAAAGGCTTGCCCGCAGACTCCTGGGCGAATCACCACAACATGCACATCATGCAACAAAACCACTAATTTTACATAACCAAACTAAAAAAAGCAGTTTCTGGGATCCACCACAACCCATATAATGTGTATCATATGTCAGGTATTATGCATCAATCCATTACAACCCATACATCGAGTAAGGATCCTCAAGCCATCACAACCTATAAACGCTACACCTATAGTAGTCCATAAGAAACTATATCTAGAATATATGTGTGTGAATAACCACAATCCATTACAACCCTATACACATATATATGGGGAAACTAACTACTATTCCTACCAGCACAAGTATATACTAAGAAAAGAGAGTGGGGTTAAAGGGGGTATTCATCCATCCATCCTCCCACCAAAATGTTGGGGAAAACACCCCAGGGCTTATAATCCTAGGGGTGTTAGTTTTACTAACTAATAGGTTGGGTTAGCATATATAAACACAAAAAGTACATGATATAATATAGTTCACAACCACACTATGATCATAACCTAGTCTTAGACTCAACTACAACTAACGTCTCTTAGACTCCCAACTACTACTGCTAAGACTAGGTATCCTATAAGCACAAAACCATTTAAAGAGATAAATTAGATTACTTTATCCCTTTTTATCAATTTCAATTTATGTTAATTAATTCTTTAACCATTAATTAACTATTATTAATTCTACATTACATTTAATTATCATCACACCAAAGTTTCATACCCTCTAGGCATAACCAAACCAAGTACACAACTTCTCAGAAATATTACCTCAGCATTTCATCCCAGCAAGCTCCAATCCCATGGGTTAACATAATTTATCTAATCATTTAATAACAGAATTATTACTTTCCCATATTCCCAATAATTCTAGAAAAACATTCTAAGCTACCAAACATAAGGGGGCTCGACACGGTGAGTAGATGAACTACCCGTCAAGTCTTTTCCACCTATTAGAAGGAGCGTAGACCCATCATCCCTCGAGAAGCTAAACACAGAAATCATGTGGCATACCCTATGCATCTTCACCCATTTTAGAAGGATGGTAAGCAACACTAGTTTCCTTGAGATATGGGGAAAGTAAAGTAGATAAACAACCAACAAGATTCATCAAGAATCCAATCATTCATATCCAACCTGTTTCATTATCTCCGGTGTCCTCCCTGACACCCACATGCATAAACCAATGCATCTTGCCACTCTAGGTGTCAATTGCTGCCACAACCACTGGGCCTCCCTACCCCCACATCTCACAACATCCATCAAGGCTCATAACACATCACAAGCATCAGGAAATAACAAAGCAACTAGGATCTTGGCCCTAAACAAGGCATTCTTCCTTCACATGAAATGATCTCTCACAACTCCAAGAATAAGGATCTTGGCCTTTATAAGAAAGAGGGTAAATCAGAACCCCCAAGCATTATCTTTTATCAAACAACCAGTTCTTTAATCTATCTTGAATTAACCAATTAATTATTAGTAGGTTCCAACTATGGGAAACCTAAACAAAAAGATGTCATAGATATCAAAAATTAATTAAACAATTAATTTGGCATGCCTTTAAACAAAAAACACCAATGTGCTTCAGGTTTAACAACCAAATGGAATGGACATACACATCTACATTAATTTGATTAACATCAAATTATAACAATAACAACCAAATTCATTTTCATGACTCTTTATCTTTATCCAATCAATTATCAATTAATTCTAGCTTTACATTCTTTACCAATTTCATCAATAACAACATGATAACAAGAAAATCATATATATCACACTATCTAGCAAATCAAGAGGAAAACCTTCATCACAGTTCAAAGCAACAACATTTGATCAAACCAATTCTTTTAATCCGATTCAAGTATTTAATTAGGTTAATTCCATTGCGATCAAAAGGTCTAAAACATTCTAACTCTATAGTTTCACGTAAAAGAACATTTAAGCAATTAATTCCCTACCTTAAAAGGTTCTTGATGTTATTTACATGAGAACGATCCATGAAACAAATCATGATCACCTTCCCTACAACAATTGCATCCACCCAAGGATGTCACAACACAATCTCATCAACAAAAACTAAAATAAACTCCCTTGAAACCATGTAGATCAAACACCATATCATGGAAAAGAGAAATGATAGAAGACAGATCAAAGAATACCAAATAATAGAGGTAGATCTTACATCATATTGAAGAAGGATTGAAGAAGAAAGCGGGGAACTAGTCCAGGATGAAGGAATCCCTGAACGTTGAAGAGGGAGGCATCCGAGTCATATGGGGTTGAGAGGGGGTGAGCTCAAGCCTTAGGGTTTGAAAAACTCAAGCATATAGGTGTCTTTAAAATACCCAATGGAGGGGAAGTACACACTATGTACCTCCCTGTCATGTCATGTACCACCTCGAGGCTAACTTACACTGAAAAAATGCATCGCCTCGGTGCTCTGTTTTATTTTTCTGAAACCTGAACAGTACACATTGTGTCCCCCTTAGTCACGTCGTGTATCCCCCTATTTCCATCTTCTCGTGAAAGAACTCTTATAGACTTCCTCTGAGCCTTATCCAAGCACCTCAGTCTTTGAAAACATACAAAGGGTCGATCCATGCAGATCTAGGCCCTTACAAGAACTTATGAGTTTAACTCCATTCAAAATTTGCAAATTCAATTGAAAGTGTAAAACATACTCCTAAAATTTCACCAATAAAGTTTTTTTCAAAAGATAAATAGAATAAACGCTTCCAAATTAACTCTATATAGAAATAAAATGATTACCCACCTCATATTAAGCAAGATAATCTCCAAATTTCAAAAAAAAAATCACTCATTGAGTACGGAAACTATTGATGAAAACATGTTATTTTGAAATTTTTTGATGTGTATATCATGGAATAAAGTTCATCATAGATAAAGATCCTTCCCCAACACTTAAAACCCAACATTTACCTCAAAATTAAACTCTAGGGAGGTAGAGACATTAAAAAAAATTAAGTATAAAAAATATTTTACACTTTTAGTAACCCAAAGATTGTACAAGGGTTATAATAAAGTTCAAAATCTACAAATATACCACAAATTACAACAACTTTAAAAACAAAATTTAGAGTGTACATGAATATTCACAATGAAGGTTCACAATTATACTCAACATAACCAAAAACTAGCATGTAAGACACTCATTTTAGCAATGAATAGATTTAAACCATCCTAAAACAAAAAATTAAATAAAATTTACAAAAAAATATTAGGGGTTACCATAAAACATGTTCAACAATTAAAATTTCAAATAGAATGAAAAATATTAAAAAGAAAACTCCCCTGACAGTTGGTGTTGTTTTTTTATGCTCATCCAAATGATCACTCTCTCTTTACCTTACTGGCCTTCCAGAGTCTCTCTCCTTTAAAACACTTGAATAAAAAAAACTACACAATAAGGATAAAATTTTAAATCCCATAAATAATTAAATTGAGAAAATAATTAAGGGAGAAGTGGTTTAAGTGATCTCCCTATCTAACCATAAAAATCTAAAAAAATAATCATTAGTGAAATAAGCTTCCTAATTTGAATCATTTAAGATCCAGTTGATTTATCTTATTAAAGTACCTTCAAGAGTAAAATAAATCAATAAAAAAACCAATAATTTAAAATTTTAAAAAATAAAACCAAGCTAAGGGTAAGAGGATGTGGCAGTGAATCTTTGAATCAATGATGAAATGGGCACAACAATGATTTGGTGAATCAAATAATTTTAATTTTAACTCGAAGAAGAGATGAAAAGTGGGTGATACTCATTTTTAAACCTATTTTTATGGATGTAAAAATAAAATGGGTTATGTATTTTTATTCCAAATCAAATAAAAATAAATAATCATCGATTTATTAAACCATGGGTCACCACCCATACAACACTTTATTTAAAGTCCCCATAAGTAATTTCTCCCTAAAATTAAAACTATAATCACTGGGAAGAAGTGATTTCTTATTAGATATCCATTTATTCTTGCTTAATAAAATAACATCATGAATTCCCAAATGTTTTCCAACTTTATCAATAAGAAAAAACTTCCAGAAATTCTCCTTAATAATAGGACTTTACCAATTACACACCTTTATTTTTATGCTTAAACCATCACAAAAAACACTCAATAGAGGTGAAAACAGACCAAAACAATATAATATATGAGTATATACATCCTAAAAACATCCTACTACCTTAGTGTCTTTAAAAAACTTATAAAAAGATGAAAAAATAGCTACAAATTTCTCATAGTCTCCAGAAAATAACCCCATAGTTGATTAAGAATCAACCTTCTCACTATTTTCCGCTTACTAATAAAATAAGAAACTCCCCCAAAATATACCAAGAAATCCTTAAACTTAGTTATTAAAAAAAATACTCTTCATAAATATTTTTTACAAAAAATATAGACCTATTGTCCACTTTTGAAATTTTGACTATATTCTCACTTTTGAGACTTCTTATAGGTTGGGAAAGATTATTTATGACTCCAAAAGAATTAATATTAACCAAAAAAATCATAAACATTTAAGGATTTAAAACACTCAGTTTTAGGTGAGAATTTTTTTTAACTGGCTCATAGAAATCATGATTAAATATATGAATTTGAGTGTCTATTTTGGGTTTAAGGGAAGAGACTTTCACACAAACAGGGTGTTGTGAGTATTGAACATAAAATTAAAAAACCTTTTGAACAGAGAATTTTTTTCATATTTAGAAACTTATTGATTTTTAGTAATAATTTTACTAATTTTTCCACAATACTCCCCATCATTTCAAGTTTTTTATAAATTATAATTCAACAAAGTTTACACTCAAAAACTCATCAACCACACCTTGAATTATTTTCTTATAAGGGTGATGATTTTCCTTCCTAATATCATCTATAAATAATTCTTAAACTATATAAATAAACTTAAAACTCTCCTCAAGCATGGATTTACTAAAAACATTGAAATCCTCTTATTCATCACTAACATGAAAAATTAGTCTACCCTTAACAACATCTTTAGCACCCCACCAGTAGCAAGGATAGGTCTTCCAAAAATAATTTTGAACTTATTATCACACTCCATTCTAAGAACCAAGAAATCCGTGGGTAAAGTGAGATTTTATACATTAACTAAAAGGTCATAAACCTTCCCAAAGTGTCGAGTAATATACCTATCATACAATTGAAGAGATACTGAAGTGGATTACAATTCCCCAAAACTCAAGCATTGGAATGAGGAGTAAGGGATGGAATTAACACTATCTCCTAGGTCACTATTAATTAACATTCATTATATATATTTTAATAACTTCCTACGCTAATTTTTTCATAAAATATTCACATTTTCATCTAAATATTTATTCTTTGATATTGAATGTAATATGAGATCATTGTTTGAATTCATCAATTTTGATAAAATTTTCATATTATGATCATAAAATTTTATATTCTCATACAATTCATGTTATTATTGCTTTTTATGACTGTTGAAATATTTTTATACATATCAATCAATTGGAGCTAGATCGGTCATTTGGAGGGCCATTTTGATCATGGAAGAAGACCCAACATTTTTATCATGCATCCTAGACTAGATGTAAATTTTTTTAATGGGAAAACCCATATTCCCAATTTACTTGAAAATCCATAGATGAAATTAAAACATTTGATTCTAAACTAGGTAAAAAATAATGGTTGAATTCCCTTATTAATTAGCCCAACCAAAGCATTAAATGAAGACCTATAAATCTATTAAAAGTTTGGACCACTTATAGTGTGATCCCATATATTTCAAACCATGAGTAAAAATAATATAAAATTTCATATGAATATAGATAAGAGAATGAAAAAAATTCATTAATTTATATACACTGATATTCCTTCATTTTAATGGTCATTAATGCATGGGAACTTGGAATTATGTAATTTAAAGAGTCTATCTATATAGGAAAATTGGACTCGGTATTTCAGCAATAATTTTTTCTAAGAATATAACATATACTTGAAATTTTGTGGGTATATTAATAATATAAATATGAATAACTTTTAGGATAATTAGTTTATGATATTCATCTGTATTATGGGTCAAAAAGGTGTAAAATTTCAGATGAAAAATTTAGAGGGAAATCTGCCACCCCACTAGCCTATAAAAATGTATCTATAATTTTAATAAGATAAGTAAGAATATTTGGAACATACACACCTTGATATAGGACTTTAGGATCTAAACCACTCTAATTATAACTATATCCCCTCCTTCCTTCTTCTTTATTCATTGCTTTATTCTTTTCTTTGTTGTAATCTCATATGTGTTTTGTTGCAATTTCAAGTTTAATGTTAATGAAAGTTTTTTCTTTCTCCCTTAACTCTAATAAAATTCTTTATAAATGTTATTATGTTATCAAGGTAATTTAATTTCTTTTGGAATATATTCCCTCAATCCCCTTTCAATTCTATCATAGGTTTTTGTTGTTTCCATTCTGTTCATGTGCATGAGTTTGGATGGTTTAAATATTTTCTTATCCCTTTCTATTTTATTTCTATTTTTACTCAATCATTTATTGTAAAGACCTGAAAATTACGTGTAATTTTTTTTAATTAATTGGGAATTTTATGAGTCTGTGAAATTTGACAGCGCATGATTCTGAGGCCCGGAGTTCCCGGAATGAATTTCTGAACTTTATTTTGGGTGCGTTCAGTAAACGTGCGAGCGAGTTTTTCTAACTTTTGAACCGGTGCTCGGAATTTAAATCCAAGGGCACCGTTGAACTCGCAGTGCCTGTATTCGCTTAAGGAGACCTTCACCTCGACTGTAGTAAGTCGAGGGTAGAATTTAGCTTTTCACATATTCATGAAAGAATAAAATAAAAATAAAAATTGTGTGGCTTTATTTTTATTTTTATTCCATGTGGTAGTTGAGAAGTGGGGACCACCAGACCTAAACCTCTCATGAGAGGTTATGTTAGTGGGGACCACCCGAACTAACCTCCCATGAGAGGTTATGGTGGTGGGGACCACCCGAGGCCTAAACCTCTCAACTCCCTCATTAAATGTGGGAGAGCCTCTTCAAATCCTCCAATATTAATTATGCCAACCCTCCTCCATAATAATTAAGCCAACACACCACTTTAATTGTTCCAACCTAAGAGATTAATTAACCCAATTTGAATTATATGCCAACAAACATAATAGATCACATAATCTATTATTTTGGGGCTACCATTTCATTTTGGTGGAATTGGGAGAGGAGGAGATTTGGGAGAAAAGCTCTCCAATGAAGAACGCCAACGTAGAATGCCTATCCTTCGACGATTTCTTCTCCAAACTCCATCGAAGGATCTCCAACGACGCACAAACCGACAATCGAGGAAAACGCCGACGACTCCGACATCCATCTTTTCCCAACGATTCGTCTTCTTCCTCACGACCTCGTTGACGTCATCAAGCGAATGAGGTAGGGGTTTATTTGTGAATGAATATTTTTCCCATGTTCTTCCCTTGATTTTTTTTTCGGGTTTGGGAATAAATCATTGCGGAAGGTTGTAAAGCTTGACATTCTTCTTTTAAGTTCTTGTTGAGCCATATGCTACCACCCTAACGCGGAGGGTGCGGGCCAAGAAAACATGGCCCGACCCTTCCGCAAATCTTGTGGTGTTCTTCGCGATGGAGGAGGACGGAAACCATCCATGGTTGGGGCACGAGAAAGGCGGCCGACACCACCGCCGACCGCGATGAAGGCGACGCCGCCGCCCTATGGCCGGACCGCCGCCCCGCGACCGGACCACCGCCCCGTGGCCTCGCGGCCACCTGCGGCCCTCCGCAGCCCCTCGCGGCCTGTCGGGCCGGACCCAACATGCAGGGCGGACCAGTGGGTCGGGATAAACCCAACGGTCCGGGCCACCCAATGGGCCGGGTTGGGTCAGTCCAACCAGGTTGGATCGGACCTGGGCCCCCTACGACCCATTTACTTCCTTTTGGCCATAACGTTGGCACCAGAAGTCCGTTTGACGAACCGTCAATGGTGTTGGAAATCATGGAGCGAGATAGTCCCTTTGAGTATACCCCACTGGAGTTTTGGATTAAGATGGGGAATGGTCAGGTTGAAATGAGCATGAATCCAACCGGGCCCCCAATACTTAAAGGCTAATAACTCACAGACCGGGAATCCAATTGATGCATCGTCTGTTGCGTTGAGACCCCTATGATGTGCCAGACCTTTGAGATTATTCTTCGTGGGACTTCATGGAAGTTGGATTATCGACTAGTAGATTATAGAGCGGATCCTCTCGGAGACGAGCGAGCATAGTGCGAGAACCTAGTAGCGAGCTGAGACTTGACGACTGCTGACCATTTTGACTCAGAGTGACTTGACATGCCTAGTGGAGAGTGCCTCTATGTGACGCGCCAGACCCATGGTGGGGAGCGCCTCTGTGTGACACGAAAGACCCACGACACTTGATAGGAGGAGTACCTCAGTAGGCTACGAGGGGGAGTGCCTTTGTGTGATGCGACAGACCCACGGTACTCAACAAGAGGAGTACCTCAGCAAGTCACGAGGGGGAGAGCCTCTATGTGACATGGTAGACCCATGGTGGGGAGCGCCTCTGTGTGATGCGACATACCTATGGTACTCAATAGGAGGAGTACCTCAGCAGTCCAAGATTAGTGGGAAGCGCCTCTCTGTGACACGACAGACCCACTATACTCGATAGAGAAGGGGTTCTCTAGCAGCCGAAGTGTTCGACGATGTGATTGGGGATGTTACTTTTTACTACCCCTAGAATAAATCCTAGTGTGAGCTGAGTAAATACCTATGTGTTTTCCTCATGATTAATATGGATTACTTGATAACTTAGGTATATGTATGGGAATATACCTAAGTAGGGTTATCTATTGATTTCATACTTTGTGGATTATCCTTAGTAGATTTTGTGAGACCATGAGGGTCTTGGGGTCCCTATTGAGTATCATTATACTCACCCCTACATGGGCTATGCCCGAAATTCATTGTGTTTGGTGCAGATGACGGACAATGCTGACTAAGGATGTGAGTACCAGGACTGGACGGTGCCCGGAGGTGGACCATATGGTGAGTACATACACGGAGGAGACGGACGAACGTGGAGTGATAAAGAGCCTATTTGTACCTACCCTTCAAGTAGGATCCTCAGAGGATGACCCAACATCTAACTTTCCCTTTTCTTCAGTTGTATTGTATCATAGTTGTACTTGTACTTTCCAATTGGGTTTGTATTCTGGCCTCTTTTACTTACTGCACTCACTCAGTTTACAGTGCAGTTTAATTGTGTTCCTATCTTGCTATGTGCTTGGTTACACGTGCTTACAGGTTATAAAGGCAATGTCTTCCCACTTTTAGGGAATACGTCTTCGGTGATAGTCGTCAACCCCTGGCCTATGGAAGGCGGGCTTGGGGTAGTCACGGCATGGGCCCCGGGGGACAGGTCATGACATTTATATCCACATATAAATTAGTCTCCATTTATATGGATGAGTAATTTTTTTTTCATGGTGATACCTTGTTTAGGGACGATGGATTGATATAGATAAACCGTGATTCATGATTTTTAAATTGATGTTGTGTGCTTCCGTCGAATGTATCATGAACTATTAACATTTTTGATGGATTTGAGGGTTCCATGGATTATTGGATCTATTAGAGAATAAGTATTAATGGACTATTAAATCATTTATCAACAACATGTGTGTATATATTGGATCTATATATGAGTCTTTTATTATATATTAAACTTTATAGAAACCCGATTCTTTACATATCATGTTGTGAGTGTTAATTTTACATAATCGTTTTAAATTCTCAATGGAATCAATTCATTAATTTCTTACCTTTTTTTCTCACCCTGAATTATTATAAATAGTTTCATTGAAAGTAAATTGTTTATTACTTCTTAAATCTCTTTAAAAACAAACCCCCTATTTAATTAACAAACTTCAATTGGTTCCAAAATAATAGTATCATCCCTAAGGATTAGACCCGAGTGACACTATATACATTATAGAAGAGAACCAAATATTTGATGATAAATAGGTGATAATCATATGTTCACTACATTGGCCCAATTTTTGGGGATGGTTCTATAAGGAATTAATTATTCTTGTTTCTCATCATAGAAAAACATAAAAAAATATACACAACACACCAATGAATATTTTTTTAAAATCCACTATGTTCATCTTCATAAAAACCTTCCTGAGTGAGTTTTAATTCCCCATAGTCTCTGAGATAATGCCTAACATTTGTTTGATCCTAAAATTGAGCGCACATTTTATAAACTTAGGAAAAAATATAGGTATAATAAAAACACACTTCATCCTTCTCCCATATAATCCTTTCTCCACAACCCTAGGGAATAAACATTGAGAGAACTTACTACCCCAAACCTGACTTACCAGACCCTTAGTATTCAATATCTAAACATGGTGGTTGATTTTGAACTCAAATCAGGTTTGGTACATATTTTACCACATTTTAATGGGATTACTAGAGAAGATTCTCATTTTCATCTTAACAAATTTGAAGTTGTTTGCTCATCCATGAACCCTTAATGGGTTTTTGATGAAAAAATCAAAATTTTAGAATTTCCATTCTCCCTAGATGACTTTGAAAATTCATGGATTTACTACCACCTTACAAGTTCCATAAATTAGTGGAATTACATAAAATGTATCTTATTATAGAAATTATTTCTCACTTATCAAACCACCTCGATCTGAAAGGAAATTAGTGTCATTCATCAATTCACAAATGAATCACTCCATGAATACTGATAGAGGTTCAAGAAATTTATATAAACTTGTCCCTACCTCTAAATCCCTAAATAAATTCCTATATAATACTTTTATGAGGGGTTATTATAAATAGAAAGAACCCTCATTGATATTGCAAGTGGTGGTTCTCTTGTAGAAAAAACCCATACAACTACATGAAATCTCATAAAAAACATGACTGTAAACACACAATAATTCCATACTTGAGAATATTCTCAAGTGAAATAATCCCAAGATAATTAGACTATAGATATAATCAGGATGACCAAGTTTAAGAGTGAGATCACTGGTCTCATGAGACAATTGGTAGTGGTTACCAAATCCCCAACCCCTCTTCTCAACAATCTTAGTTCCCAAGACCTATAAAAAATCATGGTATTTATAACTCACTTTCTCATCCAACTGATAATTGTATGAAATTATTGGATGCTTCATCAATTTCTTTTGGGATAATGTAGATCAATGTAACATTTTCTTAGAAGAACACCATCCCTAAGAATCGAAGTCAGTTTTTTAGAAATTCTAACCAAACACAATACTATCCTTTCTCTCATACTTATAATCCAGTTTGTAAGGACTATTCAGGTTTGAGGTACAATAATATTATCTCTCAACACCCTCAATTACATCCTAAAAATAAAAATAAATTCTAGTATGGTGAAGGTGGGAGTAACTTACAACAACTATATCTATTTTTTCCTAAACATCAAAGGATCAATCCTCATATTCTTAGTTTCCACTGTTTTGGCGAGTCTTCCAAATTATAAAACTAGTATAACCAATTTCCCAAGAATAATAATCTAGGAAATTCAAACATTATACATGAATCATCTTCGAAGAAACCATGGGAAAGTACTATGAAAGAACTTTTCCCCTTTAACTAATCAAGACTAAAGAACATTGAAAACCAAATTGGTTAAATTGTTTCCCATCTAAGCTAACAACATCAAAATAATTCTTCCAAACTTTATCTTAATCATTACCTAAACCCAAGGGTAATGTAAGTTAAATTTCACTCAGATTAGGAAAAAATGTATCCAGGTCTCATGTTGAACCCTCTAAACTAAATTTATCCATTGAACAAGAAAAAGAAAAAAATTAACAACCCATGAATGAATTTAAAAAAAATTCACTACCACCTTCCATTTCCAAAACCAACATAATAAATTTTTCTAAATATATATTCATGATTAATAAATCCTTTAAACCTAATCCTGAAATGATATATATGTTTAAACGAGTCAAATTAAACACCCCTCTCTTAGATTCCATCAAAAAATTTCTTAATTATTTAAAGTTCCCTAAGGAATTATGCATAAATAAAAGGAAACTCAAAATCATTGAAAATGTTTCCTCTCAAAAAACCATTCCCTTGAAGTGCGAAGACCCTGGGACCTTTATAGTTCCATTCCAAATAGGAAGTTCAAATTTTGATGATTCACTTATTGACCTAATATCCTCAAAAAATGTCACACAAAAGTCTATATTACCCATTTTTGATTTAATTTCATTATAACCTATAAGTGTAATCATATTATTGGCTAATTGAAGAACTAGTTGTTCTAAAGGAACAATTAGAGATGTTCTTATTCAAGTTAGTGTGCTAATATTCATTGTTGATTTCTATATCCTCGACATGGAAGGTGATTCATCTTCTTACTAATATCCTTTGATTCTAGGAATACCTTTCCTTATGACTACTAGAACCAAAATTGATGTCCATGATGACATATTATCCATGGAATTCAATGAACAACTAGTCAATTTCAATATTTTCTAATCCATGTGACAACCTTTATAGAATCAATCTTCTTTCTCCATATATTCTTATGAACACTCTCTTGAGGGTGAAGTGAACTAAGAACAATCATGTTTGTCTTAGACCAGTGAGAGAAGAGTTTGTGAGATTTTTACTCTCATTAACAAGGTGATAAATGGTGAAGCTGAAATTAACCTTTCTTCCCTACGACCCATTGAGGTTAGTGATCTTGAAATCACTCTTAATTCTCATGTCACTTATGATCTCTACTACCCCACCTTAGATAATAATGAAAAAATTGAATTGATACCAACCAAAAACCCTTATTCTACTATCAATATTATTATCCAACAAATGAATAAAGAAACTTATCTCAAACCTCTTCTTGAACAGTTGAAGTATTCATTCCTCTTTAGTGATCAATATTACATTTTCATCATATCTGATTCACTTACTAAAAGTGAGGAATCCATGCTCATTAATGTTTTAGAGGAGAATAAAAAGTCTTTAGTTTAGACTCTAGATGATATTCTTGGTATTAACCCTACCCTCTGTATGCATCATATAATTTTAGAGGAATAATACAAACCCATTTGGAAACCCCAAAGAATACGTAATCTACTCATCATTGAATCCATAAAGGAAGGAATTATCAAGATTCTCAAAGTTAGTATTATCTACCCAATTTCTGACAGTGTGTGGGTTAGTGTAATTTGGGTGTTCCTAAAGAAGGGTGGAAAAATATTATCACAAATGAACAAGGATAATTTTTCCCAACTCAAGAAAAAAATAAGTGTAATTTATGCATTTATTATAATATATTTAATGATGAAACTAGAAAATATCACTACTTACTTCCCTTCCTTTACCAAATGTTGGAAAGAGTGGTTGGAAAGTCATATTATTGTTTTCTTTATGGTTACACCAACTATTCTTAAATCCTAATTTTACTTCAGGAATAATAAAAAAATTATCACTTTCCTATTTAAAATATAAAAATATAGAAGAATGCATTTTTGACTTTTCAATTCTCCCATGACATTTCAGAGGTGTACGATGAGCATATTTTTTAAATTCATTAAGGATTACATAAAGGTTTTCATGTATGATTTTAACATGTATGGTGATTCATTTGAATCCTATTTTCATTCACTCTCAATAGACCTAAAAAATTAATTGATTGTATCCTCATGTTGAACTTTGAAAAATGTCACTTCATGGTTAATAATAAGATTGTGTTGGGACTATTATGAGGGTATTCAATTTGATCCTTACAAAATTGTGTCAATCCAATAACTTCCTGAACCAAAATCAATTCAATATATTTAATCATGACACACCCCAAACAATATTTTCCTTGGTATTTTATATATTTATTTATTTATGGAATTTTTCTTAGGTTCCATGTCAAAATTATTTGAAAATTTTAAATCTTTTTAATTTTAGTACTGAGTGCATGGTTTGGTGTATAGTTAGTAGTAACTATAAGAATAATCATGAAAAATATTGCAATTTTTAATAGATCATTTTTTTCATATTTGTCACATGGTTTACCAAACTGTGTAACTCTCCAGGTGCTTCTAGTGAGGGGTGCATGGTTGGTGCATAGTTTGGTAAACAATGTGACTAAATCTTCCACCTCATCCAATTTTTAAAATTTATGAAAACCCTATACCAACCTCCCCTAATTTAATAACCCTTTTAGGGTTCACTTCATCCATGTTTGATTTAAAGTAGGATGGATCCATGCATAATTATTTATGTTTAGAACCTTGATTGATGGTATTTTATAACATGAGTTTAAATTGTTTTAAGGACCTTAGTATATATGATTAGTAGTTATTGATAAGAAAAATTTATTTTCTTTATATTTAATTGAAATCTAAATGGTTTCCTTTTAAAATTATGGTTCATGTCTGGTTTTAAATATTCAAGCTCACTATATGTTTGATTAAATGTACTATTAGATCTTTAAACTTATTTCCCAACCCAAGAGGGGTGTTTTGGTTTCCAAACCAATTAATATGGCGTGTATTCTAATTTTTTGGATGTTATCGAATTAATTAAATGTTTTTCATGGTTATTGATTATTTATGTTTCTTATTGGGCGTTTATGTGGCTTGGTTTTACAAAGTGAACTCCTTAATTTAGTTCTTTAATTGAGATATCAAGGTCCAATTAGCACTTTATAAAAAGGATATTTTTAAAAAAGGTGGTGAATGGGAATTTTATGTGTTTTTATATTCCATGTTATTGATTTATTATGTGTTTAATCTCCTCCATTTTATTGGTCATGGGAATCCTAAAACTTGGTTAGGATAACCTAGATCAAGAGAAGGTCCTTTTTACTAGTTATGTGTGTTGTAACTGACTAGTGAAGTGATATATGTGGTACCACATTTTTTTAGAGAATTAGTTATATCTATAAATTTTTTTGGGCTCCTCCATAACTTTTAAAGTTATTCTACTAGATAATCCTAGATTTAGTTTCCTTAGGGATACCCCCATGACATTGTTTACCTCCATTTCTTTATTTTGGAATTATAAATTACTTTTATTAATTTCCTTTTATTTACCTATTGCTACAGCGATACATTTAATTTCTACTCTTTACTTTATATGATTTCTATTATTGGTTATTTCATTTTACATCTTTGGTTCACTGATTTAACAATGTTTTTAAATTAAATTTTGGAGCATTTTGAAAACAAATTAGTATTAGAATAGGTTTTTAAGACAAGTTTTTTATCTTCTTGGTTTTAAAAGACATCTTGAAATATTCTTTAAAAATTTATCTTTTTGTTATAGTGGTTCTATTTCATAATAAAATGTAATCCTAGGTTTTTCTCATATAACTTATTTTATTCAAATGCTAAAATAAACCTATTTTTATAGAATATATTTTCAAACTAGCTTGAAAGGGATTTATTTCTAAATATTATACATGTGGTTTGTTTTTTGAAATTCCTAATAGGTATTCATACTCAAGCATATATATATTAAAATTTTAGGTTTTGTTTAGGTTCTATAAGAGTTCAGTTATGAGATCCTTCTTTCCAGTTTCTCTTGGAATGGGTTCGATGATGAGGTTATATGGTGACCATGGGCCACACAAAGATTATATATTTGGTCACTAGCTTTTATTTTATATTTTGGTATCATGTGTGTATTTTCCTTTATGAAATGTTGTATTTGAGATCTTTTGTACTTTGTTTATTTACTTAGTATCCCCTATTTGGATTTCTATTATTTATAAAACTATTTGTTTGATTTGGTGTGGATGTCCAACATTTGGAAGGGTCATTCCAGAAACTTGGTAAGGTTCCAACATGTGTTCTAATATGTTTATTGGGAGAAATAATTCCCATGTGATTATTTTATGCCTTGGAACTTGTTTCCAGTATAGGGTGATCAAGAACGTGCCTCGGGTCATGTCATGGATCAGATTGATTGCCCGATTTAGGGGTAGACCAGGTTAGTTCATGATAGATCATTTCATGGACATGCTGGTTTCTATAGGTAGTTCATCTATAATTTCAGTAGGATTACACTCCCACTCACTATTAAGAATCCCGTACAGAACTTCATTCACCATAAGTTCATCACTAGAAGATCACAATGGTGGAAATAGATCTCTGGAAGTAGATCCTCACAAGGTAAAAGTATGAGAACTAGAAAGAAGTATCTTCACCCTAATCAACGATATAACTTTCACTTACTCAATACTCTAAACTCCAACTTATCAAACATTCAATAAGAAGGAAAATACAATGAAATCATATAAAAGGAAACAACCATGTTTTTCATGGTTCAGACTTTTATCCAATATCCATATGGAGATTTATTTTAATTATTCATTTCATTGAGAGTAAAAAAGGTTAAAATCACTGTGATAAATCATCCATGAAGATCAATATCAAGTAATTAAATAGTACCCTAGAAAAATTGGACCCCACCCCCTTTTATAGAGGCCCCCACCTGGTCATATGGTAACATCGACTTCCTACTTTTATGGGTGCCCATCCGTCACATTGTGTAACTACTAACTCTCTAAAAAATTCATCTATCTAAAAAATTATCATTGGTAAGTAAACATTGTTTCTAATGCCTCAATATTTTCCTAAAAATTCCATGCCATGAATGATATAAACTCCCACCACCTCCCTCTAGTAATTTCACCACTTACCATTCTTCTGGTGATCAGACCACCAGTTGATAATCCATTATAAGTTCACAAGATTTTGATAACCACACTACCATCCACCAAAACCTATTGTCTCTACTCTGTCAAATTTGAAGGGTTATATAAATATCCTACTTCCATTGAACTTAATTTAGTTTTTGAAGAGATTTCACATAGTCCCAATAATATCCCACTTGAAGATTGCTTCAAGGATTCTATGAAATCCTTCCAACACTTTGGAAAAAACCACCCTTTAAACTTCTACCACATGTAATACTCATCCTTTATTACCATACATTCACCCAAGTCCAATTGATTCATAGTGCTGCCTTAGGATATCCTAAACTAAAGTATTTGTGAACATATCCACCAGATTCTATCATTCAATTATCTTTCACAACCCCAACACTCTATCTTTAAGAAACTTTTATATTTAATGATACTTTAGGTTGATTTTCTTCATCCTCACATAGAATAATAAATTCTTGAATAAATGTGTCACACTCAGACTATCATAGTAGAGTTATACATTTCCTTAAATACTTTTGAGTTTTTTAATATGAAATTTCAACCACACTTTCCTTTATAGCTTTTGTTTCCATAATATATTATACTTCCATTATGGAGATTTCAATCATTGATTAATGCTTTAATATCTAGCTAACCATGATTCCACCTAAGGTAAATACATACCCAAATTTTCTTTTCCATGAATCAAAGTCTCCCCCAAAGTCTTCATTAACATACCCAACCAAGAGATCGTCATCTCTAATAAAAAGGGTTGTATCTTCAATTATTATAAGACATATTAAGATACAATTCATATATTAAAAATTTAATTTCCCCAAAAATGAATAAAACAACTAAAAAATCTCACTACATGGTTAGGATTCGGTCAATTTCACATCATAGAATACATGAGAGTTCCTATTATTGATGCATATGGAATTCTCACCAATTACTTTTCCTATTATTATATTCACGGTGATTATTCCTTTGAGAGTTTGAAGTGGAAAACAAGAGGAGTCAAAAAAACATTGCATTCAGTAATTGAAATTTTTTCTATGATCTTCCAGACATACCCTTTCTGAGATAAAACCAAAATTCTGGTCCCCATATATCACTCTATCCTCTTGCCCAAGATTTTCCTTACTTCTCCAAGATCTTTCATTTTGAACTTCCTTGATAAGTATTTCTTTAGATCTTGGATCTATTGGATTGATAGACCCACAAGAATAATTTCATCCATATAAAATAGTATAATGATGAAATTACCATCACTTACAATGATTTGAGTTTCTCTGTGTGAAACGATTCTCCTCAATAAATGAGTCAAACTCCTGGCTCTACTACTATGACACTTATTTCGACCCATATATACTTTTATTGATTTTATATAGCATGTATTGAATCTTTTTATCCATTAAACTAATGAGATGATTCATATAGATTTCCTCCTTTAGATCCCCATGAATAAAATACATCTTTATATCTATTTTATCTCAATATAAACCTCTAGAAGAAACCAAGATAATCACATTTCAGATGGTAGTATTTTTTACTTCTAGAGAAAGATTTCATAAAAGTAAATGACATTCTTCTATTGAAATACTTTTATAACCTGCCTCACCTTATAGCTCTTTCTTTTTTCAGATTTATCTTTTAATTAGAAAACCCACATTTTTTCAAGAGTCCTTTTTTGATGGGTAAATCTGTTTGCTATCAGGTGTTATTTGCTTAAAAAAATTCAAATCATCGTACATGGTAAACTCCTAATCATAATAATCACCAAGGGAATCATATTCTTTTGGGATTTTTGGTTCTCCACCACCTATTAAAATTATGAAATTCAGGACAACTCTATACCATTATATAAGTTGTATGATCCTTGTAGACCTATGTAATTCTACCAGTGGCTCTATTATTTCCCGAATCGAGACCTTCAAAATTTTATTCCCTAAAGCCTTGGACTGAGCCCCACTAGTTCTTGAATATTTAGGTATATATTCTTCCATTTTCATATTTTAAACTCTTGTTCCATGTCATGACCCGTCCCAGTGGGGCCTGAGCCGCAACTCCCCAAGCCTGCCTCCAATAGGTCATGGGCTAGTGATTAGCACCGAGTAGACATGTTACTAACATGGGAGGCATTTCCTATAAACCTGTACACACACACACACATCTCCAATCCCACAAAGCTGAAAAAGTAAAATCTACTAAAAAGAAATGGAAATGCATGGATACACTAAAAAATACCAACCAACAAAGTACGACAAGAAAGTAAAGTACAGAAATGTAAAACCCTGGGCCAAAAGTACAAGACCACCAAAAGAGAGTCTGTAATAAAGTCCAAACTGTAAAGAAAGGTACTGGGACTGCAATCCATAGCCATAGGAACACACCTCGGCCTGCCTGATCTCACTAAGCACCGTCCGATCTTGGTCCACCTAGAATCCTGTCAAAGGCTCGCTCGTCTGCACAAGACACGACACGTGCGGGAAAAGCCCGTGCAAGGGTGAGTATAACAATACCCAGTAGGACACCCCAAAACCACACAGGAATAAAACAAGGTAAAATACCATAAAGTAAAGATACATTCAGCTCTACATAGTATATGTTTACAGAACATATATCAAGAATAACAAGATATATTCATGCACGATTGACTATCGCGAAACCACCACTAAGATCCAGCTCAAAGATTCCACTAAGCATGTAACCAGGAGAACATACTCCTAAGTATGAAGAGAGAGATACGATGCACTCGTTTAGGGAGAACTCACTCCATGAGTACTGAAGAAAGATACTCAATGCGTCAGATGAGGATCAAAACCAGTAGCTATGGGTGATTCCAACAACTCAGTCTGAACTAACCTTCTAAGTAGAGGATCGACGCCCGGGTAAAGTAGGTCACGTAGATACCGAGAAACTCTACCTAGGGTATTATGAAGGAATAAAGGATCTAGATCTAAGTCTCATAGAGGGGATTCCAACAACTATATTCAGGAAGTCCTACTGAAGGGATCATACTCATGTACGTAGGAAATGATACCAGAAACCTTCAGGGGAAAGACCAAGGGGATAAACCCTAATGAAACTAGTCCAAGTCACATAAGACAACTGGCTCAATCCATGTAAAACATGTTACACGGTGTGTAGTAGGATCACACGCCGTGTTTCTTGACTCCGGGTACTGCCCGTGTAAACGGCCAGTGTCTCCAGTCCATGTGTGTAAAACTAAACTACACGGCGTGTAGAAGGATCAAACGCCATGTTCCTTGACTTTAGGTACTGCCCGTGTAAACAACCCATGTCTCTAGGCTTGTTGTATAAAAAGTAACTACATGGCGTGTAGTAGGATTACACTCCATGTACGAGCACCTGGGGTTTGCTCCGTGTACACTGGCCATGCGCCCGTACACGATCTCCGTCCGTGTCGCCATGCCCGTGTACCAGTACATGGGGTATCCCGTGTATCTGGCCGGGTCTGGCTGGGGAAGGGTATAAATGCCGTGTCCTTGGCCGTGTACCCAACCCGTGTCTGTGTACTCCTGGAGTACATGCCATGTGGTCTGCCAACGAACACACGCCGTGTAGCCCATACTACACGCCGTGTAGTCGGGATTTCTCCAGAACCGTCGTCTTTATCCTCACGCCTCGGCCGGATCTCCAGATCTCGTTTCTATTGTCCGTTTACCGCGAAACTCAATATCCTTGTTCGTTTCATCATCCTAACACCGAATCTGGGTGCTTCAGACCTTCAATCGGGTCATAAACCTCCAAGGATCCATCCGAATGAAAAACTACCAAGAACTCATATCTCATGATCTGCTCTGAATCGTCTGTCGAAACCATCGTCGCGGCTCCGCACTATCCTCCTGAGGTTGGATCTACAATTTTAGATCGTTGCACTGTAGATTGAAGGCGCAATCGATCATTTTTCGTACCCCGTGAAGAACGCGTAGAACGCACACGAAGAATGAGAGAAATCAGGGAAGAAAGACACAAAAAATCGAGAGGGATGAACCTCGATCGATGTTCGTGTCGATCTTGGTTTGTCACCATTAGAAGATTAAATGAAACCAAAATAACTTCAGGAATCAAATCCCCAAAATCCCTGCAAAAAGCCCATCCCGAAAATACGATCGATCTGCGGGCTAATCTGTTCGTGGATTAGTCCACATTCGTTGTAGGAATCAGGAACAAGGAAAGGAAACCAAAATCAAACATCCTACCTGGATCCGTGACATTTGTTGGGGAAGATCCGGTCACCGTGTCATCGTCGTTGGTGAAATTTTTCAAGAATGTCGTCGCCGCGTTGGGGGTTTCTTACAGATCTTTCCAGAGCCTCCAGGGGAAACTAAGGGTTATGAGATCTATAACCCTGATCCCCTATGAAATATTTAATTTAAAATAATTAATAGATTTCACTACAGAAATATTTAATAAAATATTTTTAATTAAATATTTTATTACGGTTACATCCAAAAACTAGATTTCACCACCGACCTGCGCCAACCGATGTTAGGTCTTGGATAAGGTAAAATCACTGTTCTGAATGCAAAGGTGCCCTTATATTTATGATCCGAGTACCTGTTCAGGAGTTATTACACTTTTTCAGGAAAACCACATGCGCACATTATTTAATTATTTAATTAAATATTTAAACATTTGTGCCGGGCTCACCGGGCCTCTGAACTGCACGCCGTCTCAGAGCTTGGTCTCAAAATAATTCCCATATAATATTAAAATAAACATACGGAGAAATCCAAGACAATACATCGTTCCCACCTTAGGGTTTTACGTCCCTAAAAAGCCAAAACAATGGCTACTAAAAAAGATGTGGTTACTGCACACGAATCTGAGCCTCTTGCTCCCACATGATCTTCTGGAGATTCCCATGCTGCCACCAGACACGCACCAAGGGAATAACTCACCCATGAAGGATCTTCTTCTACCGATCCTCGATCTCTACTAGGTACTCAACAAAGGTCTCTCCATCATTGATGTCCAGCTCGCCCCAGTCGATAACGTGCGATGGATCATGCACGTATCTCCGTAGCTGCGACACATGGAAGATGTTGTGTACCCGGTCCATTTGAGGAGTTATAGATAAGTGGTACGCCAACTCACCAACTCTACTCAGAATTTTAAAAGGGCCGATGAACCTCAGAGATAGCTTGCCGCCTCATCCAAATCTCTGTAGTCCCCGTCGAGGTGAGACCTGATGGAACACATGGTCTCCCTACTTGAACTCCAAGGGCCTCCATCTTCTGTCAGCATAAGACTTCTGCTGACTCTGTTCAGTATTCATCTACTCCTGGATGACCTGCACCTTCTCCATAGTAGCTCGCACCATCTCTGAGCCCATGAGTGCTGACTCTCCTAGGTCAGTCCAGCAAAGTGGTGACCTGCAAGGTCGCCCGTACAAAGCCTCGAATGGTTCCATACCAATAGTGGAATGATAACTGTTGTTATAATCAAACTACACCAGTGGTAGGTGATCCTCCCAGCTATGACCAAAGTCAAGTATGAAAGCTTGTAGCATATCCTCCAGAACTTGGATGGCCCACTCTGTCTGACCATCAGTCTGAGGATGAAACATTGTGCTCAAGCGTAACTGAGTCCCAAAAGCTTCCTGCAATCCCTTCCACAAATGGGATGTGAAAAGAGCATCATGATCCGAGATGATCGTTGATGGCACTCCCTGAAGTCGAACTATCTCCTGCACGTAGAGGCTTCCCAAGATCTCTACTAAACTCTGCTCTCGTATGGCTAGGAAGTGGGCCGACATGGTGAGCTGGTCAACGATCACACAGACGGCATCATGTCACCTGGACGTACATGGTAAACCCATCACGAAGTTCATGGATATCACATCCCACTTCCACTCTGGCACCTCAATGGGCTAAGTCAAACCTGGTGGAACCTGGTGCTCAACCTTTACTTGCTGACAAGTAAGGCACAGAGAAACAAACTCTGCCACACTCTTCTTCATTCCTGGCCACCAGAACTGACTTCGAAGGTCCTGGTACATCTTTTCCATGCCTGGATGCACCGACGAAGGAGATGTATGGAACTCCCTCAGAACCTCCTCCCACAATGTCACTGGTACTACTATGCACCCTCTGAAAAGAACAATGTGATCCCCACCTTTTTAATATCCATCAACAACATCACCTATGGATATCTAAGCACGTAGAGTCTCATAACTAGTATCATCGAGCTGTGCTTCCCTGGCTCACTGTAAGAGTGGAGGGGTAACAACCATCGACCGAAGGTAAGTTCCCTTATCTCTATCAATGAAGGATAACTGTAAAGAGGCCAACTGCCTCGTCGCCTCATCCAAAAACTGCGAACTAGATTAATTGCTGAGAGCATCTGCCACAACGTTCCCCTTCCCAGGAGTATAAACGATCTCAAAGTCGTAATCTTGGAGGAACTCAAGCCACTGCCTCTATCTAAAATTCATATCCTTCCGAGAAAATATATATCTGAGACTCTTGTGATTAGAGTAGACGATAAAACGCTCTCCCATCAGGTAGTGCCACCATATCTTCAATGCGAATACTACCACTGCCAACTCAAGATCATGGGTCACGTAGTTCTGCTCGTGTGGCCTCAACTGGCGTGAGCCATAGGCAATCACTACTCACCTCTACATCAGGAAATAACCAAGCCTAGTTCCTGATGCATCTCAGAATACTACGTACTCGACACCCTCTTCTGGTTTTCTCAAGATTGGGGTGCTCATTAGACTCTATCTCAACTGTTGAAAAGCCTACTGGCATCTCTCGGTCCACATGAATGGCTACCCCTTTCGGGTCAAAGCTGTCATGGGTGCTGAAATCCTAGAGAAATCAAAAATGAATCTCAGATAGTAGCCTGCTAACCTAAGGAAACTCTGCACCTCCGTTACACTCTGAGGTGGCTCCCATGCTAACACTGCCTCTACCTTGGCTGGGTCCATTGCTACACCATCTGCTGAGATAACGTGTCCCAGAAAGTGGACCTCCTATATCCAGAATTGAAACTTCGAGAGTTTCCCGTACAACTGGTGCTCTCGAAGTGTGTCTAGAACCATCCTTAGGTGCCTCGTGTGCTCCTCCTTGGACGCAGAGTACACAAGGATATCATCAATGAAGACCACTATGAACCGATCTAGATAGGGCTGAAATATCCAATTCATGAGTCCCATAAACACTTTCGGTGCGTTCGTCACGCCGAAGGGCATCACTAAGTACTCATAGTGACTGTAGTGACATCTGAAATCCGTCTTCAGTATATCCTCATCCCGTACTCGCAACTGGTGATAGAATGATCGTAGATCAACCTTCGAGAACCATCGTGCCCCACTTAACTGGTCGAAGAGGTCATCGATTCTCAGTAGTGGATACCGGTTCTTCACAGTCACCTGATTCAAGCACCGGTAATCCACACACAGCCTCAAGATCCTGTCTGCCTTCTTGGAAAACAACACTGGGGCCGCCCAGGGTGAAACACTGGGTCTCACGAAGCCCTTCCTCTACAAGTCTTCCAGCTACACTCTTAGCTCGCGAAGCTCTACAGGAGCCATCTGATATGCTGATGTTGATATCAGTGTCGTCCCGGGTTGCAAATCAATGCATAAATATATCTCCCGACAGGGAGGTAGTCTGGGGACATCCTCCAGAAATACGTCCTTATACTCAGCTACTACTCCTGGAAACTGGAAACTCATAACATCTACTGCGCCAAGGGCTAGGCTATCCAACTGATGTGAAATCGGTTGTACCTTCCTACGCACGAGTCCATCCTACACTGCCTGGGTCTCCTTTTCATTGAAAAAGGAGAACCTCGTTCCATCACTACGGACACACCGCACCCTTAACCTAAAACAATCAATCTGGGCATGAACTGTGGATAGCCAATCCATACCAAGAATGAAATTGTAAGGCCTCGATGATACCACCAAGAGGTTCCAATAGAAACTCTCACCTCCAAGGGTCAGGTCACACTATCTGCAAAGGTGTGTGATCTCTGAATCTTCTCTAGTCGGTGTTTCTAAGCGTAAGGGTCGAGTCAACGACCCAACTGGAATCTCAAGGTCCCAAACAAGATAATTAGCCAGAAAATAATGACTAGAACCTGTGTCTATTAGTACGACAACCAAAGTAGAAAAAGACACAGATTGTACCTCTAATCATTCCAGGAGTACCTGGTTCATAAGCCTCCGCTGCCTACAGCTATCCCTGCCTCTGTCCACCAGCTCCTTGAGCCAGGGGTGGACCTCCTGGGGGTGGTGGTGGTAAAAGGTTAAAACACCGACCACCTACAGCTTCTCTCCCAGCTCCTCTACCATGTCTGCCACCCAGCGGATCTGTCTGCTCCACACGTTTCCTCTACCTCGGTGATCCATCCACCGCTCTCATGTCAGTAGTACGGTGGGTCGTACAATCTCGAGGGAGATGTCCCCTACCATCACAAGAGTAGAATCACCTCTATCAAGGCTGTCTGGATACACCCTGCGAACCTTGTATGACAGATCCCCTATCATGGAATCTCCTCTGAAAACGTCTCCCACGCCTGGTTCCCTGACATCAGCTCCCTGCTGCCGAGGTCTCTGCTCCAGCTTGCTCACTACTGACAACTGCTGGCTGACTCCGCTCCGCCAAGAATCTCTCGACCACCAAAGCCCACTCGAGCACCCCAGCATAAGTAAGAATGTTCATAGGGATGATGCTAGCTCAGATTTCCCTACGCAAGCACCACTCGAAAGTCTGAGCTCTAAAGTACTGATCCCTGACCATATCCATCGAGTACTGTGAGAGGTCGGTAAAACTCGATGAATATTCATCCACCGTCATGGTTCCCTGCTGAAGCAGAAGAATCTCCTGTATACGTACTGATCTCAGGGTAACCAGTGAAAAATCCTCTATAAAGAGATGCTCAAACTCTGACCACGCAAGAGTCGCCTCGTCGTGGGTCTGGATAACCAAACTCCACCATCGTCCTGCCGAGCCCTGCAGAAGGCTCGCTACCAGGATCACCATCTGGTTTGCTGGTGTCCTGACCAAACGGAAGACTCTAGCCACTGACTCAAGCCAGTCCTCTACTGCTTGAGGGTCAGGCTCACCTCGAAATATGGGGGGCCTCTATCTCTGAAACTCATGGAGCGTGCTCAGCCTGTGCTCCTCCTCTACTGGTACAGTAGGAACTAAACACTTCTCCACAGGTGGTGGAATATATGGCACACCACCCGAAGGTAAAACTGGGGGATCTGGTCCCTATATAGAAGCTTTATCACTGAGGGGGTCATCCTCGTGATCGAGCTGCTGGATCCTAGCGGGTACGCGTCACAGTGGCATCCTGTAAAGAAACAAGATGTATCATAGTTAGTGAGTATATCTGGAGAGCTGACTCAAGAATGACATGGAAACCACAACCCATTCCTATATGATGCATGTACCATTATTTTCCCCTGAAACTAGTGTTCTCATGTTCCGAGTCGAAAATAAAGTTATCAGAGTCCTGGTGTATGGATACGTCGGCCGCCCGTACCAACACTGGGGTCCCTGGCCTGAAAGCCGAACTCTAAACACTTAACACTATTGCCCCAAAACAACTCACAGACTCTCGGTCCTAAGGTAGAACCGACCACCTCTAATACCACTTTGTCACGACCTGTCCCAGTGGGGCTCAAGCCGCAACTCCCCAAGCCCGCCTCCAATAGGCCAGGGGCTGGTGACAAGCACCGAGTAGGCATATTACTAACATGGGAGGAATTTCCTATAAACCTGTACACACACACACACATCTCCAAGCCCACAAAGATGAAAAAATAAAAGCTATTAAAAAGAAATGGAAATGCATGCATACACTAAAAATCCCAACCAATAAAGTATGACAGGAAAGTAAAGTACAGAAATGTAAAACCTTGGGCCAAAAGTACAATACCACTAAAAGAGAGTCTGCAACAAAGTCCAACCTGTAAAGAAAGGTACTGGGATTGTAATCTATAGCCATAGGAACACACCTCGGCCTGCCTGATCTCATTGAGCACCGTCCGGTCTTGGTCCACCTAGAATCCTGTCAAAGGCTTTCTCATCTGCACAAGACACGACACGTGCGGGCAAAGCCCGTGCAGGGGTGAGTATAACAATACCCAGTAGGACACCCTGAAACCACAAAGGAATAAAACAAGGTAAAATACCATAAAGGAAAGATACAGTCAGCTCTACATAGTATATGTTTACAGAACATATAATAAGAATAACCAGATATACTCATGCACGATCGACTATCGCGAAACCACCACTAAGATCCAGCTCAAAGATTCCACTAAGCACGTAACCGGGAGAACATACTCCTAAGTCTGAAGAGGGAGATACGATGAACTCGTTCCGGGAGAACTCACTCCATGAGTACTGAAGAAAGATACTTGATGCATCAGATGAGGATCACAACCAGTAGCTTTGGGTGATTCCAACAACTCAGTCTGAACTAACCTGCTAAGTAGAGGATCAGCACCCGGATAAAGTAGGTCACTTCGATAATGAGAAACTCTACCTAGGGTACCACGAAGGAATTGAGGATCCGACTCTAATTCTCATAGAGGGGATTCCAAAAACTCTATTCAGGAAGTCCTGCTGAAGGGATCATACTCCTGTACATAGGAAATGATACCAGAAACCTTCAGGGGAAAGACCAAGGGGACGAACCCTAAGGAAACTAGTAAAAGTCACAAAAGACAACTGGCTCAAGCCATGTAAAACAAGTTGCATGACGTGTAGTAGGATCACACACCGTGTTCCTTGACTCTGGGTACTTCCCATGTAAATGTCCCGTGTCTCCAGTCCAGGTGTGTAAAACTAAACTACACGGCGTGTAGAAGGATAACACGCCGTGTTCCTTGACTTCGGGTACTACCCGTGTAAACAGACTGTGTCTCTAGGATTTTCATATAAAAATTAACTACATGACATGTAGTGGGATTACACGCCATGTCCGAGAACCTGGGGTTCGCTCCATGTACGCTGGCCATGTGCTCGTACACGGTCACCGTCCGTGTTTCCATGCCCGTGTACCAGTACATGGGGTATCCCGTGTATCTGTCCGGGTCTGGTCGGGGAAGTGTATACACGCCATGTCTTTGGCCGTGTACCCAACCCATGTCTGTATACTCCCGGAGTACATTCCAGGTGGTCCGCCGACGAACACATGCCGTGTAGCCCATACTACATACCGTGTAGTCGGGATTTCTCCAGAACCGTCGTCTTCCTCCTCGCACCTCAGCCGTATCTCTGGATCTCATTTATCTTGTCTGTTTTCCGCGAAACTCAAGATCCTTGTTCGTTTCATCATCCTAACATTGAATCCAGGTGCTTCGTACCTTCAATCGGGTCATAAACCTCCAACGATCCATCCAAAGGAAAAACTCCCAAGAACTCATATCTTCCGATCTGCTCCGAATCGTCCGCTGAAACCTTCTTCGCAGCTCCGGACCATCCTCTTGAGGTTGGATCTACAATTTCAGATCGTTGTGCCACAAATCGAAGGCGCAATCGATTGTTGTTCGTACCCCATGAAGAACGCGTAGAACGCACACGAAGAACGTGAGAAATCGGGGAAGAAAGGCACAACAAATTGAGAGGGACGAACCTTGATCGATGTCCATGTAGATCTTGGTTCGTCACCGCTATAAGATTAAACTAAACCAAAATAACTTCAAGAATCAAATCCCAAAAATCCCCGAAAAAAGCCCATCCCGTAAATACGATCGATCCACGGGCTAATATGTTCGTGGATTAGTCCGCGTTCGTCATAGGAATCAAGAACGGGGAAAGGAAACCAAAATCAAACATCCTACCTGGATCCACAGTGTTCATTGGAGAAGATCCGGTCGCCGCGTCATCGTCGCCGATGAAATTCGTCAAGAACATCGTCGCCACGTTGGGGGTTTCCTCCAGAGATTTTTAGAGCCTCCAAGGGAAACACAGGGTTATGGGATCTGTAACCCTGATCCCCTGCTAAATCCTTACTTTAAAATAATTAAGATATTTCGATGTAGAAATATTTAATAAAATATTTTTAATTAAATATTTTATTACGGTTACGTCCAAAATCTAGATTTCACCACCGACCTGCGCCAGCCGATGTTAGGTCTCACCTAAGGTAAAATCGCTGTTCTGAATGCAACAGTGCCATCCGATTTCTGATCCGAGCACCCATTCAGAAGTTATTCCACTTTTTCAGGAAAACCATATGCGCACATTATTTAATTATTTAATTAAATATTCAAACATTTGTTCCGAGCTCACCGGGACTCAGAACTGCACGCCATCTCAGAGCCTGGTCTTGAAAGAATTCCCATATAATATTAAAATAAATATATGGAGAAATCCTAGAATTTACATTCCATCCCCTAAACTTTCCTCTAGAATTTTTTTAACTTTTAATAGACTTAGATCCATCTGAATTATCTAGAATTTGTGAGCTTCTAGTGCTTCCATTTATATCAATTTGAATTGAATTTGATTATCTATATTTCACTTATATCACCTTTTAATTTTGGTCATTCCAAAATACATATTCATTAAAGAGTACATTTATACTTATGATAAAATTTATGCTATTATCATCCCAAAGTCGTAATCCAATTTATTCATATCTATAGCCTACAAAGAAACATACATAAGATTTTTTATCAAGATTATCTCTATATATGGAATTAATATATACATAGGCTATACTTATAAAGACTTTTAGGTGAGATAAATTAAGAGACTTTCCTATCCATAGAGATTTTGGTAGATTCTATCCCATTGGCCCTGAGGGTATTTGATTGATTAAATAAGATACAGTACCAATTTATTCAGCCTAAATGGTCTTGGGAATCTCTAAATGTATCTTCATGGTTCACACCCTTTCCAAAAATGTTAAATTCATCCATTCATCCATGTAATTTTTATTAGGTGTTCTAGGAACAATCTTCTCATTCTTAATTCCTTTATGTCTATAGAAGTTTTAGAAACTTATTCCAGTATACTCACCTCCATTGTATGATCTCAAGTATTTTAGATTGTAACTTATATCTATTTTCAACATATATTTCCATTGCAAGAATGATCCAAACAATTTAGATTTATGTTTTAGTAAGTATATCTATACTTTCCACATGGAGTCATAAATGGAAGTCACAAAGTATTTTAAACCTCTGAGAGATTTCGCTAAGGCATTTCCCCAGGAATCTGTATATACAATCTCCATATTTTGGATCTTCTGCATTATTCTAATTAAGATTAACACTCACCTTCTATTTCTTATAAAGTATACAACTCTCAAAATTCTAAAATTTTAATGTTCCATCTTTAACATGCCTTTTTTCCACTAGAGTCTTCATACCTTTCTTAATGAGGTACCCATACCAGTAGTGCCACATATCTGAATTTCTGATTATTGAAGTTCCAATAAGTGTATATGACACTTCCCTTATAATTTGATACAATGTTTCATCCTTTACACCTCTATATATGATAGAGATACTTGAGTGATATTCCATACTTTATCAATAAAGTTCATTCCATATCCAACTTTATCCAACCAACCAAGTGAAATAAATTTCTTCTAAAGTCCTGGAATATGGATAAATTCCTTCACCTTGAGAAATTTTCAATTCTTCAATTGAACTTTAGTATCTCCCATTCCTTAAAATATCAAGATATTCACCATCCACTAGATGTAATCTTCCAAAGCTTCCAAATACATAGTTTTTTTTCACCCCTTTTCACCAATGGAGTTCTAAGAGGCTCCAAAATCAATAATAAAAGAATCCATTAGAATATTTACATTCATAAGTATATTTTAACTACTTTCATCATCATCTATTTATTTATAAATAAAATGGGAAGGATGGAAAAGAACAAACACCCCCAGGGACAAAGTAAAGATAGGAACAAGCCTCAGGAGGTTTGAAGTAATGTAACCCAAGGGAACCCCCTTATGAGATCCACACCGTCTGGTTTCAAGAGGTCCACATTAGAGATGCATTAGATGTTGGAGTTGGGCTCGGCTAAGGAGGTAAGGTGGTCCACCACTTTGTTCCCTTCACACCACGTGTGAAGCACTTTGATATTGTTATTGAGAAGCATACCCAAGCACTTTATAATGTTGAAGATATTGACCATGGGATGAAACCAACACCCTTTATGGAATTATTTAGAATTAGGGAGTCTGTCTACAACTC
Organism: Viscum album; assembly: GCA_963277665.1. NCBI lineage: Eukaryota > Viridiplantae > Streptophyta > Magnoliopsida > Santalales > Viscaceae > Viscum > Viscum album. The sequence goes on along the minus strand of OY728128.1, from coordinate 656,939,627 downwards.
AAAGAGAATGATATTGTCCTGTTGGAAAAGGGTGAGGCCAGTAATATTGGCCTTGGATTTTTCCTGGATAGAATACCCACTGCTGATATAAGCAGATAAGGCCATAATGACCATGAATTTGGAGTCCCGAACAACCCCACCTCTATGGATGGTTCTCAAGTGATATAAACCATCAATATTAAGTTTAAAAATACAAGTAGGAGGAGTCCATCGCACCCAGAGGGGCCTTGGGACATCAATGGGTAGATGGGAAACTAGAACATTGAGAAACAGACACTGCAAGGAAGGAGCCTCCTGCCATTCATCAAAGAGATTGACCATATCCAGAAGCAGGTTCCCGATACGCACAATGATAGATCTACCAGAGGATTGGACTACCTCAAATTTCAGCTTATTCTAAGCCTGGTAGAGACACTAGCAGACCGAGTGGAACATCAGAATATGGGATGTATTCTCCACGCTAGAGACACTCAAGCCGCTGAACCATATCTCCAGGAAAGAATCCTCATATAGATAAGAAGTCGATGAAGTAGTAAACGAACCAAAATTAAGGTATACCTCACACACCCAAGCACCCTAAAAAAATGTGAGCCACTGTCTCTTCTCATTGATTCCTACAACAACAGCACTTGGAGGCCAAGATGATGCCACATCGTTTGATATTGTCCTCCGAGGGTGTTGCATTGTTTCTAATCCACCAGAGAAGGAAGTTAAACTTCATTGGTATCCTCTTGAACAATAGGGTATCTTTGCATCCATATGATGAAGGTTGTGTAGATGAGAGTCACTGAAAGTCCCTAGAAGAGAAGGTTCCTGAGCAGGACGGAGTGAAGAAACACCTGTCCACCTCTTCTGTGACAACGATAAGATCAAATAGCACCTTATGGTCCTTATCAAGAATAGATGAAATAAAGGATGTATGCATGGAAGCTTCCTTGAATGTAATATTAAGAACATGGCACCCCAGAAAACCAATGGCAACCCCAACCCAGTTTTGGTGCCAAAACGATAAGTTACCATTCCCCACAATCCATCAGGTTACGGGATGAATGACTGGAATAAGAGAGAGGATATTGGACCAGAAGGGGGTTACACAACGTTCTTCCTGAGCCAAAATCTCTCTCTAATGGCCTTCTATAGATTTTCCCCAAAGCGAATGCTGCTCAAGGAACTCCCAGGAAAATTTAGCATTTATTAAATGAATAATATCACTAAGGATCCTAACATTGACACCGCCCTACTGGATAGGATGGTCCATTTTGTCCCATGAGTCCCAATGAGGAAAGAACACTATTTCTTTTAGACTAAATTAATTAATGTTAGTTGTTTGAGTCTCTCTCTTCTGGATCTCTTAATTTATAATTAAGTCTTAAATATCTTTAAATATCATGTATATTTTTCCTCCAGAGTTACTTACTGTAGTTACCATTACCTCCTATGATTTCAATAATATTGACAATAATAATATTACCCAAACATTATCTATAAGTGTTACCATCACATACCAAAGATAGATCTAGATAAAGTTGAAATCAATCACATGATCCACTATAGATCTACCTTCTGATACCCTCATATTGAACAACCGTCATATTAAGCGCACTTTGTTGAGTGTTGTAGGATTATTGTACATGTCTTCCAGGTCTAAAATTAACTCTACTATCATATAATTCTCTTATATGTTTAGAGACGCATTTTAGGATAAGGTTATCCTTACAACACCTCATGCCTTTCGAACCTACTTTTCACATTCTTATTTATCTATTTTCTCCATCTTCCAACCTTTCAATGTAATTTTCATATTTTTTTAGATGAGATAGTTATCTATTTACATACTCTAGTAATTTAAATCCTTCCCATAAAATTTATAATTCCATACCTTTCTATCTCTTGATTTCATCCCCTTTCGATACAATAATTCCCACTAAAAAAACACTTGAGTAAGAATGAGTGTTACCTAATTTGTTTATGAGAAAACAACCAATACTTTGAGAAAACCTCTTACTACTTTTATAATTTTTTTTGAGAATCTCACATGGAACTTGATTCACTAAAATTTCATCATCATAAGATCATAATGTAAAAAAAAATAGATCTTTGGAAGTGGATCCTCATAAGGTCAAAATACCCAAACTAAGATGAATTATCTTTACCCTACACTTCTATGACTTGAACTTACTCAAGCCTGTTAACTCATACTCATAAAACAAATAGAATAATGAAAAGATAATGAAATAATGTAAAAGACACAACCATGTTTTACGTGGTTCAAAATTTCATCCTATATCCACAAGGAGAAGTATTGTGATTCTTAATTTCATTAGAAGTAAAAATAATTACAATTAATGTGAAAAAATCAGCCACATATATCACTAAAAAGTAATTACATAACACCTAAACAAAAGTGGTCCCAACCCCTTTTATATAAGGTCTCACCCAGCCACCTGATAGCATTGAATTTTATATTTTCAGGCACCCATCCATTTCATTATGAAAATAATAACTTCTTATAGCTTTCCTTGGTTTTCATGCCTATCATCGGTAAGTCAATAATGTTTCTAGTGCCTCACTCTTTTCTTGTAATGTCCATGCCAAGAATCATAAAAATCCACACTTCCTCTTTTCTATAATTTCACCATTTTCCATTCTTCTAGTGGTCTGAAAACTAGCCAAGTATCCATCAAAAGTTTACAAACTTCTGAAAACCACACCACCATCCATTGAAACCCACTATCGCTACTCTATCAAAGTCAAAGGGTTCTATAAATATCCTCCTTAAAATTAACTTACTCCAATTCTTAAAGAGACTTCAAATAATCCCAACACTAACATAGTTACTTTAAAATGATATTCCATTCAGTTTTAATGAAGCTTGCAACAGAGCATTAATTAAACTCAAAAATTCACTCACATATTCCCTAATCATCCAATATCATAACTGTTCATTTCCCTTTGAACTAATGTATGATACATCTAAAAGATCTATTGGGGATTTCCTTGGTCAAAGAAAATATAGGACTCTATCCATTATATATCATTCATGAAAAATATTGGATAAAACTCAATCCCACTACACTATCATAGAAAAAGAACTCATGGTTTTTGTGTTTTCATTGGAAAAATTTAGGCCCTACCTCTGAGGTGCTAAAGTAAATGTCTTCATAGACTATTCATCTTTAAAGTTCTTACTTAAAAAGGGTGAGTCCAAAATGAGGATAATAAGATGGATCCTAATGCTTTAAGATTTTGACATAAAGATTCATGATAGACCTGTAAAGGAAAATTCTATGGCCGATCACTTGAGTAGAATTTCTAATTCTACTTATTTTAAACTCATTGAACCTAAATTTCCCATAGAGTAATTTTCATATACCAATATTAAATTTCTATGGTTTTCCCCCATAATATTTTTTTTAGTCACTAGTGTTTTTCCTATTTTTTTCCAAGAAATAAAAAAAACTAAAAATTGAATCAAAAAACTAATTTTGGGAAGAAAATTAACTTTGGAAAATCGGGGAAAACATGTTAATTAGAAGACGCGTTTAAGAATTAGAACATTACTATATTTTGGGTTTCTGTCATTCATTACCCAGGGTTAGATACTTTGAACCAAAAAGGATCTCCTGTAAGGTCTTAGACTCATGCTTCTTTTAGACCTCACTCTTCAAGGACTCACGTGAGTTTTGTTATCTATGTCCTATATGCTAAAATTTTGGATTTTTTTTTAAAATAAATGATATTCCACAATAACTGATAATATTTTGTAAAATATTTTCATATGATGTATTGATTTTATGGGGTTAGTACCTCCTCATAATGGTTTTATATACATTATTCTAGATATTTAATATGTTTATCAGTGGGTAGAGTCCAAACCCACTAGGAAGGATGATGCCCATACTATGAGTGTGTTCTTAAAAAAAACACATCTACCATAGGTTTGGGACTCCACAAGCAATGGTAAGTGATTTAAGAACATATTTTTATAATAAAATAGTGGAGTATCTTTTGAATAAACACGAGTTGGTTCATAAAACATCAATTTCATATCATTCCCACAATAATATCATGGATAAAAATTCAAATAATGAAGTTAGAAGAGTTATTAAAAGGATTTTTAATCCCACACAAAATGATTGTTCTAAAAATATAGTAGATTAACCTTGGGATTATTGAATGACCTATATAACACCGATTTGGATGTCTCCATTTAAGCTATTTTTAGGAAAAACAAGTTATTTACCAGTTGAAATTCAACATAAATATTTTTGGGTTGTTCAAACTTACAAATTTTATCTTGAAATAATAGTTGGATATTGATTTCTATAATTAAATTAGTTAGAGGATCTTTTACTCGAGTCTTATGATAATTATAAACTCTACAAGAAAAAGGCTAAGATTCTACTTAAAAATATATCCTATAAAATATATTTCATAAATATAATCAGGTAATTCTCTTTAATTCCCATTTTCATCTTCACTTAGTTAATATTCAATCCTAAAGGGATAGTCCTTTTACTATTACTAATGTTTACCATTTTGTCATATTTGAGGTACAAGATCTATCTTCTACAATGACTTTCACTTTCAATAGACATAAATTAAATATTTACCATGAGAGGACCCATACACCTAGCACCATCTCAAATGCTTCCAATCCCATTTTTATTAAAAATAATCCATTACTATATGGGGAAGGATACCCACCCAATATAGGTTAGGAATCACCCATTTGACTCCAAATATCTCTCTCTCCCTCTCTCGGTCCACTTCTCTCTTCACCCTCTTCACCAATTTTTTTTATTTTCTTTCTTGTGTGTGTTTATAAGAAATAAAGAAATAAAAAAAACACAAAATTAAAAACATCCATGATTACTCATCATAAATTTTTATATTTTTTAAAACCATTTTAAGGGATTAAAAATATTTTTTTTATCTCAAATATTTTGAATTTTAATCAGTAATTTTGACCAATAAATTTTATTTAAATCACACTATTTTTTGAGTTCCCAAATTTTGATTGGAAAATAAAATTTTCCCCTACCAATGAGGTAAAAATTGAGATTTCATTCCAAGGTAATTCACGAACATATTTTCCCATTATGTGTTTTTTTACCACTAATCATAAATCTAGATTTTATTAACCTTTAATATGAATTTATAAACTTTTATGTGCATTAAAATGATAGAGGATTTTTTTATCCACATGAGAATCACTTTATCCAAATAACCTCCCTCAACCTTACATCGAACCTTATTTCGAAAGCCCCCTTGAGCCAATGAATACCCCCTTTTTGATAGCCACACTACACTCCCATGAACTTATCCCACTCAACATTCACTTGGATATTGAATGCATGATTTGATGAAATTTAAGTGTGGGGGGATGTTTCTCATTGCTTTATCTATTTTTATTTTTATTGGATAAAAGACTCATTTTAAGTGTGGGGGAGAGGTTTTATTATGGAGATAATCAAGAAAAATTTTCATTTTATTATTTTATCACATATTTCAAGACATATCATTCAAAAAAAATTCAATAAAAAAAATAAAAAATAATAAAAATATTGAAAAAAAGAAAAAAGAAAAATAAGGTAGAGCACTACCCTTTGTCTCATCATTCAAATGTTTATAATTTTTTAATTTATTTATATTTCTCATCCTCACTAAAGTAAACCCCTTATGTTTTATTCCTCAAGTGTGAGTTCACTTTGGAAAAATGTGTTTTGAGTTCCTTTTATGTCACATTTCATTAGTCTTTCTTGGTTTTATCCAACTTGTTGTTTTTACCCCTATTTTCCCAATTTTTTTTCCAATTTACTATCACCCCATTAAAAATAAAAAATAATTAAAAATACCACTTTATAAATGTTCACATTAAGATGATAATGTAAAGTGACAACTTTAAAAAACTTATATATCATCTCTCTTGGTTGGTGAATGTGTGAACTCCATTAAAAAGTTACATCATTATGAGATGAGTAAATATTGTGTGAGAAAATTTTCCAATCCTAAATTCATAAAATAAAAATGAAAATGGTTTTTATACATAATTTAGTAATTAATAGGTTTTTATATTCATGGTAGATGAGTGTACTTATTGAGACCCCCCTCATTAATGGAAACAAAAGGTTGAGATTGGTTAATGGGCGGTCATGGTTTTTCTTGTTTTTATGTTTTATTGTGCCTAATTATGTGAAATAGAATAAGTGTGTTGGAGTTGATAATTAAAATTCATTAAATATTTTTAAATAAATTACTACACTTATTTGTTTAAAAAATATTCACATTTTCATCCAAATATTCATGGTTTCATATTGAATTCAATATTAGAGCATTATTTGAATTCATCCATTTTGATAACAGTTACACATTATGGATTTTTTTTTATATTATCATCCAATTTATGTTATTATTGTTTTTTATGATTCTTATAATATTTTTATACATATCATTCAACTAGATCTAGATATAGATCATTCATTTGGATGGCCATTTTGATCATGGAATAAGACCCAAAATTTTTATCATGCATCCCAGACTAACTATGAAGTATTTTTTATTGAGAAAAACTTAGAATAACAATTGAATTTAAAATAAATGGATATCATTAAAATGATTTGGTTTAAATTTGGAAAAAAATAATGGTTCAATTTCACCATTAAGTATCCAAACCAAAGAATTAAATAAATATCAATAAACCTGTCAATAATTTGGACCACTTTTAGTGTGGGGAATATATCTTTAAAACCATTAGTGAAAATAATACAAAATTTCACATAAAGATATATAAGAGGATGTGAAAAAATTAATTATCTTCTATCAACTAATATTCCTTTTTTAATGGTCATAAATGTATGGGAACTTGGAATTATGGAATTTGAAGAGTTTGTCTGTCATATAAGGATGATTTCAGAATTTTAGACATATAATTCTCTAAAGATGTAAAATATACTTTAAATTTTGTGAGTGTATAAATAGTAAGGATACTGATTTTTTAGATAATTAATTTCTTATATTTTCCCATTTTATGTGTCAAATAGGTGTAAACTTTTATATGATATATTTGGAGCGAAACCATCCACCCCTCTTACCTATAAAAATGTGTCTCCACTTCTATTAAAGGGTATAGCACTTTATTAAGTGAAGTAAGGAAATTTTTCACATCAAAACTTTGTTCTAATTATTTAGGATCTTATTCACCCTATTTATAACTAGAGATACCCAATACCCTCTTCTTTCTTCATTGTTTTCTTATTCGATCTGTTGTAATCTCATATGTTTTTTGTTACAATTTCAAGTTTAATATTAATAGAACTTTACTCTTACTCCCTTAAATATAATAATATTATTAAAACCATTATTTTTTTAATAAGAAAATAGAATTTATATTGGAATAACTTCACTCAATTCCCTTTTAATTCCATCACAAGCTTGTGTTGCTTCCATTCTATTCATGTGCGTAAGTTTGATTAGTTTAAATATTTTCTTATAAATTTATATTTTCTATTATTTTTTCCTCAATCATATACATACCTAAAAAATTATTCTCTATTTATATATATAAGTAAATATTCCTTCAGGTTGAGACCCTGGATAAAGATGATGGATTGATTGAGAGAAACCATGCTTCATGATTTTCAAATTAACATTGTGTGCCACCATCAAATGTTTCATAGATTGTTGATATATTTGATGAAATTGAGGGTTCCATGGATTATTAGATCTCTTGGTACATAATAGTTAATGGATTATTGAACCATTAATTAACAACATATGTGCATGGATTGGATCTCGATTTGAGGCTTGGATTATAATTTAAGCTTGCTTGAAACCTAATACTTCATATATCATGTTGTGAATGTTAATTTGACATAATATTTTTTAAATGATCATTTAAATTAATTCATTAACCCTATATCATTTATTATAACCTTTAATTATCATAAATAGTTCCATTTAAAGTAAATTTATCATTTCTTCTTAAAGCACTGCAAAAACAAAACCCCACATTTAATTGACAAACAACTTTAATTAGTTCAAAATTAATAGTATCATAACTAAGAATTTGACTAGAGTGTCATTATATACATTATAAAAAATCAAAAAATATTTGAACATCGATAGCAAAAAATTATCCAAGAACTAATAAAATAATAAATTACATTCCTCACTTTCCCCTATCCTTCATGGTATGATAAATCTATTTGAGTCTTGTAATTTTAAAGGTATTTTTCTTTGTAAAACAACATTAAATTCTTCATTTATTTTTTTTGAAAACTCTAATAATCCCCTATTATTTGAAAATAATATCCTAATAAATTTCACATAAAATGATATTTTATTCAAGGTCACTATAAAAGGAATATTCATGTTGAAATTTTTAAACATCTAAAGGAATTTGAGATAATATAGCTCATCATTTTTCTGTTTAAACCTTAGAGAAAAAAAATATATGGTTAAAAGTTATGGAAAACATACATATTATTATCTTTTCCCCTAGCCTCAGCTTTATTCTTTACCTTTTTACTAGTTCCCATTCCAATTTATTTTTTACCTTTTTAGGTGGAATTTTAGCTTCCAGTTCTATTGAGACCTCACATTACACTTTTCTAGGTTTCTATTGTCAAAATCACTTGAAACCTCAGGTTCATATTTCTTAGGTTGTTCCATAGTTTTTATTGAGTTTTCAAACCAATTATAGTAGTGAAAACCATGAAATTTTCCTTGGAATTAATTTTATTTGTATTAGGTAATTTTTTCCTTAGCAGTCATGTCCTTATCCAATTCACCCAATTGTAACTCTAAGTTTTGGATTCTAGAATTTATTTAATTATTCTGTGAATCATTTTAAACATTTTATTAATCCATCTTATTCACTATTTGTTGCATCATTAACTATAATTTCACTTTATAATTATAAGGATCAAAACTATTTTGATTCTAAAAATGGGGTCTAGGATGATTTTGGAAACTAGGGACAGTGGGTTGCTTAATCACACCTTTTTCTTTATGAGGAAAGGTTTGGTTGTTATGATATCTAGGGTTGTAGTTATTAGAAAATGGATCATTTATTGATTTCAACCCAAGACCATATCAATTAAAATTTTAATTTTCAGAGGGCTGGATATACATATCAAATTTTGGATAGAAGTTTTTAGAATGCCCAAACATCCCATAATGAGTACATTATTCTCTAAGTAACTGACCCCAATTTTTACAAGCAACATGGTTTTCACTTTTATTTGCCAATATTTGGAGTTATTTTAAAAAATTTATAAATTTATGAGTTCATTTACATACCTAAATTAGTTTTTTTCACTATTATTTACCTATCTTTTCCTAGATGATTTTTGTTTAGAGTTAAGGATAAGGTTGTTATAGATTTTCCTAAATTACTTATTAGTTTTTTCTATGTAATTAGCTCCAAAAGATTGGTTAACTAGATTTTGACATGAAGGTATAATACCCTCATATAAAACATACATAATGAGATTAGAGGGGAGTTAGTGATGAGGAAAATTTCTAATTAGTTCACTAAATCTATCCCAAGATTTATGAAAATTTTCTCACTCATCTTGAAAGAAATGTGTAATTTTACTTCTAAGTTATCCCTTAAATATCTTTTGGTAAAATTCATGAAAAATATTTAAAAACTTATTTTCATGTGTAAAAAATATTATCATCTAGTTGAAGAAATAGGTTACTATAATTTTCCTTTAAAAAATGAGAACCCTCATTTTTAGCTCATCCACACTCATCCCTTAAAGTGGTAGTTGTTGCACCACTTTATAAAATTCCCTAATGAAGGATAGAGAATCCTATAACTTTAATATCTATTCTCATTTTTTTCTTTATATAATAAAATGTATTTTATCTTACCTAAATTATATATCCTATTTAATCTTTTAAATCTATAATGAACTAACCCAAGTCAACACACCACATCACTCAGATCATCCTACCATAAGGCCTAAAGTGTGTTATTTAATTCCATGAGTTTGAGACAAGCACTTAGGTATAACACTTAAACATCTGGGAATGGTTTCAACCTTTAAATACTGGCATGAACTATCCATGGTTTGAACATACACACTACCAAATAAGAAACATTAATAAATAAAGGCATCTAAATAGAGCATCCATAATAATGACCAAAATAAATATTTTAATCATAATGAATTTACAATTTTATAAACAATAAGTTTACATGATATACATTAGTGAACATAAAAAAATATAAAAATAGAGACAAGGACCAAGAGTCTAATACACAATATCCCAAACAATATAAAATTCCAAAATTCTCCACATGATCTAAACTCCAAGAGAAGATCGTCTCTACCATCCCAAACTAACCAAAAACGATGATAATCAAGAAGGTCCACTGAATGACTTGGTGCCCTTACCTTTAACTATTTCCTATAAAAACAAGTCTACATACACCCAAATGTATATTTAGGGTGTGAGTAAAAATCCCATTATGATAAAACAATGAATCTACATAAGGACTTTCTCCATGAAAACTAATAACTCTAGTTTAAAAGTTAAATCCATATTTAAAACAATTTCACTTTGAAAACATTTCTTTAGAAATTCCATTGGTTTTTTTCTCAAAACAAATAATGTTTTAAACACATGAGTGAACAATTATTAAATAAAAATAATTTAATTCACATGGAATAAACATATTCAACTAATACAAACATGGCATAAGTATAATAATAAGAATAATCATAAACATAAACAACATCAAGTATTTAATAAAGGGTTTTTAGTATAAACTCAAGGGAATCCAAATAAAAAAAGGTACAAGAAACATTAATAATGGGATATAACCAATGAGGTCTAGTATTAATTAAGTATAAGAAATAGTTCACTAGAAAAATAAGTGGGTAAAAAATTTTAAAAGCTCTCACGGTCTTCCTTAAGACCAACATTCCTTCCATGGGATCCCTTAGTCTATATGGGTGACATTTCTTTCATGGTATCCCTTAGTACCTTGGGAAACATTTCTTCCATAGGTTCCCTTAGTCCCATGTGTAACTTTCCCTATCTAGTCCATGTTATAAGTTAAGGCTCCAATTTTCCAAGTCTGTACACACCAAAGATCTCTCACATGCTATGCATTTCCAATAAAACAAAGCATTATAAATACCAATTTCATAATCCAAACAAGCCCAAAAAAAATTAAACATAAATCAAAAGGAAAAAAACTTTCAAAAACCCTTTTATAAATCTATTTAAAACAAAAAATCCTCTTTGATACATTTTTTCAAACACATTTCAAGCATTAAAAATCACGCCCTTTAAAAAATCCATTCATGTAAGGACTTGACCTTAAAAATTACTTAATCTTGAGTTTTAAGTTAAGAATTTATTCTATTACATTTTAGTATTTTTTCAGGTTTATATTTTTAGATAATTAGGTCATAAATCATACATAATAAAACCATATAATAAAAAGTGGATGTTTCTAATCAGTATCTATTTTCTCACCATATAAAACTTTTAAAATAAAATATGATTTCTTTTTATGAAAAATTTTCACAACTTTCAAATTGACCTCTTCCTTTCCCTTAAACATACTTAAATCCTCTGAAAAATATTTTAAAAATGCAGTATGATCACAAAAATCTCAGTAAGTGACATAAAAATAAATAAAGAAACCATTAGTCCATGAATACTTATAAAAATAAACTTTGGTTTCAAAATAAACATTTTTTTACCCAAAAAATAACCTTTTTTGCAAAAATATTTTGATAAAACATTACATAATAAATCTTAAAGAAAAAAATAAAACCCTTAATGGTTTCATTGAAAACATGATAAACTTATGATTTTTTTTCACAAAGTTATACTTTTTACCCTTAAAAAGTAACATATACTTTCCTTTGAATATAAAATCAATAACTTACTTTGTGAAAACAAGAGATTCCTATAAGAACATAGAAAGAATAAATAAATAATATAGGTAACTTGGGGAATCATTTTTTTTATCATACTTAATTATGGAGTAACCCTCATGGATACACATGAAATAACCCTCACAGTTATACTTTAAATAACCCTTGTGGTTATACTTGGAGTAACCATCACAATTACATTTGGAATAACCATCACAATCAACTTCCAATATAAAAATAACCAATTAAATAGAGGGATATAATGGAACCACCCAACTTTGGTTTATAACATAACCATTTTTCATTATAAAAAATTCCCAAGAACCATAACATAACTATAAAACAAGAATGCTTGCATCATAAAAACATTTCTTAAGGAAAAATCACTTATTTAAAAATAAAACTACCCACATACAAAGGAAAAAATTTTATTTGAAAATAAATATTTGAGATTTTAAATAAATATTAAAATAAATTATTATTCATGATATAAGGAAAACCTACACATGTTGTATAAGTTAAAAAAACATTCTTTCCGTATTTTTGTTTTTTAAAAGTCATAAAGCAAATCCTTTGGAAAACGAAAAAAATATTCCTTTCAAACCATTTTTTAAAAATTAAAACATGGGTAAAAATGAATTGAAATAATAATATAATAATAATAAAACCTTTATTTTAATAATCATTAGAAAAAAACCATATGTATATGGAATAAAAATAGAGTTTTAAAGGAAACTTTAAAGAAGAATTTTAAAATAAAGTCCCTTACCTTGAGTCTGACTTGTCACGTACATTATTTATATTTCTAAATAATAAAATTAGGTTAATTTATACTTAATTAAAAACCTTTTTCAATTTTATTTTTAATTTTACATCACTTATTTGAATGTTATATACAATTAATTAATTAAGTTTACTTTAGATATTTTGATGATATTCGGTTCATAAGTCCAAAATGACTTCGGTAATTTGACTATGGTCATAGATGAAATTATTCCACCATATATAGAATAATAATAATTAAATAATAATAATTTTATACATAAATTATAATTTTAAATCCAACCATTAAATATGGTTATGAAAAATGAACTACGTTACAATCAGGAAGACGGTAGGTCGTATGTATGCATGAGTAATGTTTCTATTTTCAACGATCATTATGAAAATAAGGTAAGAATTATTTTATATTTTAATAATGATAATAATATAATATATATCATATTACTTATTTAAATAAATAAATATATATATATATATATATCATCCAAGTGATGTGGTGATGAAGAACAAATCACATCACTTCGTGGAGGTGGCAGTCTATACATACGCAGAAACGACGTTATCGCTTTTCTATGCATAGAAAAGTAATAATTTAAATAATATATTATCTTTTAATAATTGTAAAAAATTATTTAATATCATATATAAACATTAATTCCATCATTATAACAAGTTTTTAGAGACAATGATGGAAAATGAATTAAATCTGTTCACGAGGCGGTAGTCTGCCGTACACACGAATGATAGATTATTTTTCCATTTGATGGAATAGGATATGGATATAGGTCATGAAACTAACATAATAAAATATAATTATATGTATTATATTTTATTTATTATTTTATAATGGTTTAATAAGGTTTTAGGGATGTGTAATAAGAAACAAAACTAAAACATGCATATAAAAACTATACACCTTCTTTGGAAAACCTCCTTTTCTTAACACCTTAAGACCTATAAGATTGGTATTATGCCTAAAAAAGACCTCTATAATATGGGTATGAACTATAATAAATTATTTTTATAGGTATTGGCTGAACTAAAATGGTTTTAAACTGTGATGAAATGATAATAAGAGGTTCCCTTTTAAAAGAGAGGGGAGAGACACTCTTCGCATTTCTGAAAATATTAAATTAATATAAATTAATTTTCAATTAAAAATGGATCCAAAGTGAGTTATTTCTAAGATAATATTATTATGGGTCCAAATAACCACATAAAATAAAAATTAAACAAGTTTTTACTATATTTCTATCCTTGTATTTTATTTTTAACCCTTATTTAACCCCTTTAACTCTTACCGTGACAACATGAGTTTTTATTCTTTGAGGGTTAATATAACAACTATACAATGAAAAATGAACCATAATTGGAGAAAGGTTTATATTTTAAACCTTATAATAATAACTTGGATTAATTTAATATTTTTAGTAATTTTATATCATTTAATAAATTACTGCTTATTATAAAATATCAATAATACCAATTTTTAGAACTATTCATTACTTTGACATTAATAATATCAAAATAACACATATAATTAAATTTTTTTAATACATATAAAAAACTTCAAGTTCATCTATAAATTTTTTGGATCACATTAATTATCTCAAATTATATTTATTTTAATATTTTTAATATCATTTATTTGATTTTTCTAATAATTGAATAATTACCGCATCAACATTTTGCAAGAATTTAAAGTAATTATTTATTCCATAAAAATTAAAAATAAATTATAATGATGAAGATAAATATATTATATTTCAAAATACTATTTATAGTCAAAAATATTCTTTGAATAACACTATATTAAAAATATTACACTTATTAAAAATAAGAGTGTGACATGTTTGAAATTTATTTGAATAAAATACTATAAAAGTCATAATATTATAAAAGTGGCCAAAAAATGTCATAGATTTTACCCTTTCCTATGATTACCTGATTTACCCAAAAAGGCCATTTTATTCTTCTTATCATTTTATTTATAACCTAAATTACCCGATTTACTCTTTGCCATTGTAACCAAAATTACTAAGTTACTATTCATATTGTCCATAAAAAAAGAAAACTATTTAATAATTTTGGACCCCATGATTCAAAATATAGAATAAAATTTTTAAAATTAAAAAAATATAAATTTCAGAATTTAATTTAAAATTAAACTGACAAAACACAATGAAAAACATTTTTTAGGATAAATACCCTTTTTAAATATAAAATGTTTTTATAATAAATTCAAGTATAAAATACATTTAAAAAACCATAATTTTATTAATTAAAATCAAAATGATTTAATAAAAATTAAAAAATAATCCAAAACATGATTTTACCTTGTAAATAAAATATAGTTTTCAATAAAAACCAGTATTTTTCACTATTCATTAAAAAAATATTTTTTTTAGAAAATTCTCAAAAATTCATTCTAAGATTATTTTGAAATGATGAATTCAAAATTGAAATTATTTTTTTTTTCAAAATTAAAAGTCTATAATTTGAAGATTAATCTTTTAAATATAACCTTATAAGAAATGTGTTTAATAAAACTATTTATTTTTTGATTTTAAGAATTACTTAATATATTTATAATATATATATATATATATTTAATTAAATAATAATAATAAATATGAAAAAAATTTATTCTATTATTACCTAGGTTGTTACATTCTCCCCCTTTTTGTAAATTGCATCCTCACAATTTTATTCACTTATTAAACAAGTGGGGCTACCTTTCCTTCATAGCATTCTTAAATTCCCATGTTGCTTCTTCAACCATATGGTTTCTCCATAAAAACTTAACCTAGTGAATTAACTTATTCCAAAATACTTTATCTCTATAGTCAATAATCTGAATAGGATTTTCCTCATAAGAAAGGTTATATTCCAACTGATCTTCCTCAGTGCTCAAAAACATGAGATGAATCCAGCACATACTTTATTAATATCAAACCACAAAAACCATTATGTACCTAGGATAAAATCATAGGCAAGGCCACTTGGTAGGAAACCAAATCAACTTTCTATATTATTTTATATGGTCCAATGAACTGGAGACTTAACTTTCCCTTCTTACCAAAATGAATTACACTTTTCAATTGAGATATTTTAAGAAAAAAATGATCACACACCTAGAATGAAAGGTCTTTTCTCCTATTATCTACATAACTTTTATACCTACTCTTATCTATCCTCATATGTTGCTGAATTATTTTCACCTTCTCAACCACTTCATATAACAATTCTGTTCCCATCAACTTCCTATCACCCACTTCATTCCAGAACACTGGAGTTCAACATCGCTTTCCATATAATGCCTAAAAAGGTACCATATGTATACTGGAATAAAAACTGTTATTATTAGAAAACTCAATTAAATAAATACATCGATCCCAACTTCCTTGGTAATCCATTGAACAATCATGAAGCATGTCTTCCAAGGTTTAAATTATTCATCCAGACTATCCATCAGGTTGAGGGTGAAAGGTTGTGCTGAAAATTAATTCAGTGCCCAATGACTTCTGAATGCCTTTCCAAAAAATGGAAGTGAACTTGGGTTCATGATAAGATACAATAGGGAGAGGAAATCCATGTAACCTTAATATCTACTTAAGATAAAATTGATAAAGTTGATCTAAATATGGAGTATCTCAAATGAGAAGGAAATGTGCATATTTAGTTAGTTGATCAACAATAACCCAAATTTCATTATTATGTTGAGAAGTCTTTGGTATACCCACCATGAAATCCATGGATATATTTTCCCATTTCCAAATTAGCACCAAAAAATGTTGAAGAATCCCCTTTAGTAATTTCCATTTTTATTTTACCTATTGAAAATTAAAATATTTCATGGTAAATTCAACAATATCTCTTTTAATTCCATCCCACTAGTAATACTTCTGAAAGTCTTTGTACATCTTAGTGTTTCTAGGATGAACGGAAAATGGTGAACTATGAGCTTCATTTAACAAATACCTCTTTAACTGGGAATCACAAGGCACACATAATTTCTTTCCAAATCTCAAAATACATTATCTATCAATATTAAATTCAGAAAACTTACCCTTCTTAACTAATTCTACCTTTTTCTGTAGCTCATGGTCTTCCTTATGATATTTATTAATTCCGTATAATAGATATGATTACATTGACACCTGAAAAAATATAAGAATTTACTACACCCATAACTTCTAGGCCAAAATTCATTAAATCATTAACCTAAGGTTCATGTTTCAAACATAACATGGTTATTGTAGCATTATTTTTCAGAATCAAAGCATCAAATACTTTTTTTCCTTTTCAGGGAAGTAATAGATCATGTAATTATAATACTTAATTAGTTCTAACCATCTTACCTACCCCATGTTCAACTCTTTCTGAGTTAATATATACTTCAAACTTTTATGATCAATATATATTTCACACTTGGTTCCATATAAATGATGCCTCCAAATTTTTAAAGAAAAAACTACAATAGATAAATCTAAATCATGTGTAGGATAATTTAACTCATGAGGTTTCAGTTTCCATGAAGCATAAGAAAGTACTTGATCATTCTACATCATAACACAACCAAGTCCCTTTAATAAGGAATCATTATAGATGAAAAAAATCACTATTTATCAAGGGTAGGGATAAAATTGGAGTATTCAACAATCTTATTTTTAATTCTCTAAAACAATAATCACATTCTTTTGTCTAGATAAATTTAAATCCTTTTTATGTTAACTTAGTGGGATAGACAACCATGCAAAGTTTTCAATAAACATCTGGTAATAGCTTGTTAATCCAAGAGAACTTCGAATCTCAGTAACATTTATCGGTCTTGGCCATTCATAAACCACTTTTTTTTGATGGGATCAACCATTATTCCATATTTATTTACAATATTCCTAAGGAAATAAATATGTTGTAATAAAAAATCATATTTGGTAAATTTTTTGTATAAATTCTTTTCTTTATGGATTTGAAGAACAATCCTTATATGTTTTTCATGATCCTCATAATTTTTTTAATAAAACAAAATATGATCAATAAAAACAACCACAAACTTAACCAAATATTCATAGAAGACTCTATTCATAAGATCCATAAATACAATGGGAGTATTTGTTAACCCAGAGGGAATAATTACAAACTCATAATGCCTATATCTAGTTCAAAATGCTATTTTTGGGATGTCATCCTCATACACCTTCAAATTATGGTACTTAGATCTCAATTTCAATCTTTAAAAAACGTTGAGTTCCTTGGAGATAATCAAGAAAGCCATCGGTATGAGACAACAAATACTTATTTTTAACAGTAATTCTATTCAAAGTTCTATAATCAATAAAAAGCCTCATGGAAGCATCTTTATTTTTAAAAAATAAAATAGGATCACCCCATGGTGAAGTGCTAGGATAAATGAAACCTTCATCAATAAACTCCTGTAACAACCTTTTAAATTTTATAAGTTCTACTTGAGCCATTTGATAAGGGGGTTTTGAAATTCTTTTAGCATTAGAAACTAATTCAATAATATATTCAACTTCTCTATCAGGTATAAATCCAAAAAATTCACCAAAAAAAACATACAGGTACTCATTTACCAATAAAACATCATTAATCTAATTAATTCCCTTTTTTTCAATAATATATGACAGATAACATTCATTTATATATTTTAATAGCTTCTTAGATTTATAATAAGTTATCAAAGGTTTGGGTTCATTCTTGTATACAAACTAAAACATTTCTTGAAATAAAATTCTTTATCACTATAATATATCTTAGCATAGTAAATCTAAAGCTAATTCATGCCCAAAATAACATCAAACTATACTAGGAGTAAGACAAAAAGGTTGTAGGTAAAGTCTTTCCATATATAATGACATGAATATTCTTATAATTTCTTATTTTATTAATAATTCCCACTCGTGTTTTTATCATAAGTTATGGTTCTATTTCTTGATGGCACCCCACTTATCGAGCCCTCTCTGCTATAGGATTCCCCTTAGGTTTTCCAAGTCTCTTCTCAGTGACATGTTCTCCTATTTAGAGTCCCCTTGTTCTCTTCCCAATGTTTCTTCCTTGGGATTTTTTCTTCCCGTCGAGGCATGTGTGCTGTGGAATCCCTAGGTAGCTCTAACCATTCTCTGGAATTAGGTAAATCTATACCTCTTATAGTTAGAGCTAGTGTGGTAGTTGCAATGATAATTTGGGTTTTTTGGTTTAGAGGTCAATAGTTTTCAGGCACTACCAGATATGGTTCATTTTTGTTTTCTTAGCTTCTAGGTTTTTGTTTCAAATTGTTGGAGGTGATTAGAGTTCTCAGAATCTCAAATCCCTTCTCTGACCTCATGTCCCTCAGCACCTATCCCAGTCGGATATGGTGTGGTGGCTCCTTTGAAGTTATAGTATCTATGGTGTGATGGAATTAGGGCTCCTGACATGTCCTAATTCTATGTTTTTATATTATTTCGCGAGTGATTGTTTGTGCTCGCTCGAAGAAGTTGTTTATTTGGGTTTCTAGTTTGGTGATTTTGTTTCTGGGATGATGTGGTTCCAGCGATGAGGAGGACTGGTCTCTAGCACCATCAGTAGTCTATGACGGCGATGCATCGATGTTAGTGTTTTTTAGAGATGGTGGTTCATGCTGTGTCTCCAACTCCAATGGGGTTGGGTGTCACTAGAGACAGTGGTGGTTCTCATGAAGAGGTAGTGGACGTCAGAGAGAGGCTGATGGCGACAAGCAGATGAGGGTGACCTTGGTGATGTGATGAAGTGTTGGTGGTGATGGTGATTTGTCAGTTATGCGATGATGACAATGATATGGTCCTCGATGGAAGGTTTCTCGAGTGGCATCATTTCCCCATTTGGCTAGATTTGTGGGATTTGGGTATCTTTTGAATTTTGAAATAGGTGTATATGTCGGTTTTGGATTAGTTAATTACTATGTTTAGTTTTTTGAAATTTGAAATCTGTAATGTGCATTTTGTGTGGGTGTGACTTGATGATGGGGGTAGTTATGTATGTTACCACTTACCCTCAAAGTGGATTTTTAATAAAATAAAAAATGGATTGTGGTGGTAAGTTATGGTTCTATTTATTAGGATGTAATTTCAAATTTACCAGAAAATTTCTCAGAAATGAAAGAATGTGTAGACCTTGGATCAAACAAGACATTATCATAATCTAAAAAAAACAATGCACCTAATACCACTTTGTTGTATGGACCAAAATATACTAAATTAGTTGTAAAGGATTTCATCACACCTTTCTTATTATAGTTTGGATGCTTCCTATCATTCAGGTCCTTCTTTGGGAAAGTATGTGCATAATGACCCATCTCACCATAATTAAAACACTTTATTGTATGCTTATCAAAATTGAACTTACCACTACCAAGATTTTTTCATTGTAATCACGAGATATATATCTAGACTTACCACATCATAAGAACTTCCTAGATTTGATAAGGCATTCCCCAGGGTTATTTTTACCACACTTTCCATAAATTGGGAACTTAATTTTCTTACCTTTATGTTTATTTGATTGATTATTACCCATTTCCTGCCATCCAAACCTTTTCTTATACTTGTTGTTATAAAATATATGATCATTGAAAAACTCTATTTCTAACCTATCAGCTTATCAAAGAAGTTTATAATAAATTTTTTAATTCATAGGAAGCTAATGTCTTTTGATATATTGGATTCAATCTTGAGTAAAAATGATTTATTTTACTATTAATATCTCAGATAAAATTTGGAGCGTACCTTTCCAATTGAGTGAAGTTTGATTCATACATGGACACCAAATCTTCATCCTTTTATTTCAATTATAATAATTACTTTTCCATCTCGAGTCGAACCACTTTAGGAAAATATTTCTCAAGGAAAAGATTCTTAAATTCATCCCATTCCAATGCATCAATCTCTTCTCTTTCCCTGATATTATTTAGCATTGAATACCACTAGTCAGCCTCACCTTCAAAAAAATAAATTTCAATACTAACCTTTTTATGATATGAACACCCCATGACATCTAATATCTTTTTTAGGGATTTAATCCATCCCTAAGATACCGATTGACCAAAGAATAAACTAAATGTAGGAGGGTTTTTCCTCATGAAATGTTCCATTTTTTTCAGGTTCCTATATAGTAGATCTGGATGATATCTTGCATGGGTTCCAATTCTAGTTATATCCTATTTCAATTGATACATTACTTCCAAAAACTTCTTAGTTCCAATTACAACCATTTCAGGTTTCTAATTTGGATGGATATTATCCTCTCAGTGCCTTCCAACTTCATATTCCCTATTTCCTATGAAAAAACCATTATGAACAAACATATTTTAGATAAAGAAACATGTTAATCATAAAATTATTTATCATCTAAAATTAAACATAAAGTAAAAAATTTTAAGGGAATTCTATTAACATTATGCCAACCTTTAAAGTTACCTAAACCGTCCTTTGATACCAACTGTAAGGACATAACCTTAAACATTACATAGTCTTGAGTTTTAAGTCAAGAATTCAATATATTACATTTGAGGATATATTCAGGTTTATAGTTTTATAGAACCAGTTCATAAATAATATATAAAAAACCATATAATACAAAGTGAATACTTTTGATCAATATCCATTTTTCCCACCATATAACACTTTTAAAACAAGACATGATTTATTTTCATGTAAAATCTCCACAACTTTAAAATTGGCCTCTTAAATTCCCTTAACCATACTTAAATCCCACGATTTTTTTAAAATTTTGGATGAACACAAAAAACTTAGTAGGATACATAAAAAAGAAATAAATAAACTGTTAGTCCATGAATACTTGTAAAAATAAACATGGGGCTCAAAATAAACATTTTATTACAAAAAAAATCACCTTTTTTCCCCAAATATTTCTATAAAAAAATTTCATAAGAAATAATGAAGAAAAAATAAAACCCATAAAGGTTTCATTTAAACTATGATAAACTCATGAAAACATTTTCACAAAGCTATAATTTTCACCCTTAAAGAGTAACATATATTTTACTTTGAATATAAACTCAATAACTTACTTTGTTAAAACATGAGATTTCTATAAAAACATAAAAAGAATAAATAAATCATATAGGTAACTTGAGGTATCATTTTATTATCACACTTACTTATGGAGTAAACCTCATAACTACACATGAAATAACCCTCACAATTATACTTGAAATAACCATCATTGTCATACTTGGAGTAACCATCATAGTTACATTTGAAATGACCATCATAGTTAAATTATCACATAAACATACCAAATACATTAGAGGGATATAATAGATCCATCCAAATTTGGTTTATAATGTAACCACCCATCATCATAAACATTTCCCAATAACCATAACATAATCATAAATCATGAATGCTTGTATCATGAAAACATTCCTTGAGGAAAATCACTTATTTAAAAAGAAAACCACACACATACAAAGGAAAAAATTTTATTTAAAAATAACTATGTGATATTATAAAGTAATATTAAAATAAAATATTAGTCATGATAGTAGGTAAATATGTTTATGTTTTATACATTTTAAAAAAATTCCTTCCATATTTGTTTTCTGGAAAAGTCACAAAGTACCTCATTTGGAAAATAAAAAAAAGATTAATTTAGAACCATTTTTTAAAAATTAAAACATGGGTAAAAATTAATTTAAAAAATCACATAATAATAATAAAAACCTTATTTAAATAATTTTAGAAAACTATTATATGTATGTGGATGAAAAAGAGAGTTTTAAGGGAAACTTTAAAAAATATTTTTAAAAGAAAGTCCCTTTTATTGAGTCTGACTCATAACATATCTTCTCCATATTCCTGAATATAAACATAGATTAATTTATACATGATTAATAACCATTTTAAATTTAATTATCCATTTTATATCAATTATTTCAATGTTATTTACAATTACTCAATTAATTAAGTTCAATTCAGATATTTTGATGATATTCAGTTCATAAGTCCAAAATGACTTCAGTAGTTTGACTGTGGTCATAATGGTAATTATAAAAACATCTAAAGAATTATTATCATGATATAATTATCATTTTTTATACATAAATTATACTTTTAAATCCAACCATTATACATTTTTATGAAAAATTAACTATGTTACAATCATGGAGACGGTAGGCCGTACATACACATGAGTAACGTTTCCATTTTTCAATGATCATCATGGAAAAAAGGTGATTATTATTTCGTATTAAAAAAATTATAATAATATCATATATATCATGTTACTTCTTTAAATATACTTATATATATCATCCATGTAATGTGGTGATGAAAAATAGATCACATCGCTTTGTGGAGGTGGTTGTTCACATGTACGCACGAACGACGTTATCAATTTTATGGGCATTTAAAGGTAAGAATTTAAATGATATATTATCTTTTAATAATGATAAATATTTAATTAATGTAATATATAAACATTAATTCCATAATTATAACCATAATTGAGATGCGGTGATGGAAAACAAATTACATCGGTTCGTGAGGCGGTAATCCGCTGTACGCACGAATGATGAATTATTTTCCCATTTTATGGAATAAGAGATGAATATAGGCCATTAAAATAAAATATTAACATATAAATATATTTATTATATTGTATTTATTATTTTAGAATGGTTTAATAAGGTTTTAGGGATGTGGAAGAAGAAACAAAACTAAAACATGCAGATAAAAACTATACCTCTTATTTGGAAAACCTCATTTTCTTAACACCTTAAGACCTATAAAATTGAAATTATGCCTAAATAGAGACCTCTATAATTTTATGAGAGACTATAGGAAGGTATTTGGTCAGGTTTTGGCAAAAAAAAAGGGGTTTTAAGTGTTAATAAATGATAAGAATAGGTACCCTTATAAAAGAGAGGGGAGGGGCACTCTTGGCATTTATCAAAATATTAAATTAATATAAATTAATTTTCAATTATAAATGGATCAAAAGCGATTTATTTAGAATATAATATTATAATTGGTATAAAGAACCTCATAAATTAAAAACTAAACAAGTTTTTACTATATTTCTACCCTTATCTTTTGGTTTTAACCCTTATTTAACCCCTTTAAGTCTTACCGTGACAATATAGTTTTTTATTCTTTGAGGGTTAATATAATAACTATAAAATGAAAAAATTCCCACAATTGGATCATAGTTTATATTTTAAAACTTATAATAATCAATTTTATAAATTTAACTTTTTAAATAATTTTACATCATTTAATAAAATATTACTTATTATAAAATATCAATAATGTTAATTTTTAGAACTATTCATTACTTTGACTTTAATAATATCAATATACCAATTATAATTAGAAAAAAAAATATTTTAATAGATCTATAACATGTCAAGGTAATATATAAAATTCTTGTATCACATTAATTATCTCAAATTATATTTATTTTAATATTTTTAATATCAATTATTTTATTTTTCCAATAATTGAATAATTACTACATCAGTGTTGTGAAAGTATTAAAGTTAATTATTTATTCCCTAAAAATTAAAAATAAATTACCATGAAGAATATAAATCCATTATATTTCAAAATAATATTTATAGTAAAACATATCCTCTAGATAACACCATATTAAAAATATTATACTTATTAAAAACAAGAGTGACATGTTTGACATTTCTCAGAATAAAATACTATAAAGGTCATAATCTTGTAAAAGTATCCACAAAAGGTCATAAATTTAAACCTTGGATGATTATGGTCTATATATACTCATAAAATAAGATTTATTCAAGTGTTTATGTCATTTTATGATTCTTATCATTTTATTTGTAACCTAAATTACCCGATTTTCCCTTTACCGTGGTAACCAAAATTACTAATGTTACCATTCATATTATCTAGAAATAAAAGGGACCTATTTAATGAATTATAACCTCATAATTACAAATATATAATACATTTTTAAAAATTCAAACATATAAATTTCAGAATTTAATTTAAAATTAAACTGATAAAACACAACGAAAAACCATTTTTTGGAAAAATGACCCTTTTAAATATAAAATGTTTTTATACTAAATTCAAGTATAAAATACATTTTAAAAACCTTAATTAGATTAATTTAAATTAAAATGAACTAATGAAAATTTTAAAAATAATCCAAAACATAATTTGACCTTGTAAATAAAATAATTTTTTTAATAAAAACCAGTATTTTTTACTATCCATTGAAAAATCAACATTTTACAAAAATTATCAAAAATTCATTATAAAATTACTTTGACATTCTAAATTCAAAAATGAAATTAATTTTTTAAAATTAAAATTCTATAATTTTAAAATTAATCTTTTAAATATAACCTTATAAGAAATGAGTTTAATAAAACTATTTATTTTATGATTTTATAATTTTATTAATATATTTATAATCAATATAACTATTTAATTCAATAATAATAATAAATATGAAAAAAAATTCTATAATTACCTAGTTTGTTACAATTTAAAACCATTAAATTTCAATCACAATTAAAGAAACTAATCAAATATGGATAAAAAATCATTATAAACCCAATTTAAAGGTATATTTAATGCATAAAAACTAAATGAAATCAAGAACCAAAGGTAAGCCATAGAAAATCATCACTAGGCAGAGAAACCTACCTTGAAACCAGATGTGAATGTTTCACCTTTGAAAAATGCCACTTGAACTGGAAGAGATGTGTCATATTGCATATAAACCACAAAGAAGAAACATAGATTCCCCATCCACAAACCTAGGTTTGGACACATGGAATGCTAGGATTTCATCACTCTATGAGGATGGAAGAACATGGTAGGATAAAATGTGTAGGATGAAGAAATCAATAGATTTAAGGCTTACCTTAAAAAAACAAAGATCCAAGGAGAAACCACTAAGGGAATGAGGGTAAGAAGATCCAAGCTAAGGGGAGAGGGATGCATTCAAATGGAGAGGAATGGGGGTGAGTTTGGGTTAAAATATATCAAGTGAATAAAGGAAAAATCCAAGTTTTTTAATTATTTGGATAGTTCAGATGGTTTTCCTATAAGATTAGGAAAATTGTGCGCTAATTGTATGAGTAAATGTATCACCAAAATAAGGTCACATGGTTTCTAGAGACTTATTTATAGTTATAAAAAACATGTATAAACCATTCAAAATCATATAGCCCCCCCAAAAAACCCTCTTCTATGTCCATTCACACAGTTAGTACTAACCAAGCACTTTGGACCATTTCCCAAAAAACAAGGGTTTTTGGCCTATAACTTCTGGGAACTCTAGGAATAAATAAATAAATAAAACTCAAAACAAGATGTACTAGTGACCTAAAAAATTTCACAATTATCCACACCATATCAATTTTTATCCTTGAAATTCCTCAAGGATTCATATTTGAAAATAGGTGAGGACACTACTCCCTCTCTAAATATTCATTCTCCTATGTCTCATGTTTATTTCCACCATACTTCCAAATCACACAAACCAATGGGATCTATTTACCATGGTGCACCTTGTTCTAATAATCTAGGATATGAACAACTGCTCAACAATGGCAGTGTCATGCTATGCCTCCAAACCCTCCCACTCTATCACATGATATAGCTCTAGATGGTGCTTCTTCAGCTGGGATACATGCAAAGCATCATGAATTTAGGTTAACTATGTTGGAAAGTCCAATCTATAGACTAAATTACCAAGATTCTCCACAATATTAAATGGACTAACATAATGTTGTACCAACTTCCCCTGTTTTCCCAAGTGATGATGACCCAGTCAAACAGATACCTAAAGAAACACGATTGAAATTTTATTTCTACGGACTCTAAGATGTATCTAAAATCTTTTGAACCAACAACACTTTCTCCATAATATCTTGGATGATACTCATTACCAATAAGGAACTATAACACCCCAATACTTTAAAATAAGACCATCACTATTGGAAATATGCCCTTTAAAAGTGCTAAAAACAGTCTTTATCAGAACTAAAGAAGCATTGATAATGCAAGCGATGTTAAATAGAAGGCTTTATCAGTGCTAAAAAACACTAATAAATACCCGCTTTAACAATGCTAAAAAAGTGTTGATAAATGGGGCCTTTATCAATGATTTTTTTAGCTCTAATAAAGGGGACCTTTATTAGTGCTCAAAAATTAGTGATAAAGGCCCCCTTTATCATCGCTTATTCTCAAGCGCCGATAAAGATGGAATTTTTTTTTCCGGACCTCTATAACCCCCCTTTATCAATGATTCCCACAACTTTATCAGTGATCCCCCCTTTATTAGCACTTTTCAACCACTCTCCAACCACCCCTTCATCAGTGCTTCCCCATCCCCTTTATCGGTGCTTTGTAAAATTCCAGCCTCTATGTGCACCTGGATTTGTTCCTTGTAACTCTCCTTAAACTCGAAGGCCTTTAACACTACACCAAGATGTTTTATTGTTTATTTTATGATATTTCTATTTATATATATATTTTTACATATATATATTTTTACATATATATATTTTTATTCATATATTCATATAATTATTTTTATATACATCTATAAAATATATGTTTGTGTGTGTGTGTGAAATATATATATATATATATAATTATATTTATTTAAATATATTATATATTATGTTCATTTATATATATAGAATATAATATAAATATATATCTGTTTATTAATACACACATACATGTATATATAAACATTATATACATATTTATATAAGTATATATATATATATATTCATATATTTTTATAATGTAAAAAATGGTTAGATACTGTTTTAAATACATTTTTTATAATATGTTTATATATTTAGATAAAATTTTATGCATTACATATATAAGCTTATATGTCTATATATTTACATATTCACATATAATTGTATATTTACATATAAATTGTTTATAATGTATCTATAAATATTTACTATAAAATATGTTTATATATTATATTTAATGATAATGATAATGATTTGTTTATAAAAATACATTTATATATGATGTATATACATAATATTGATACACACATAGAAGTATACATTTATATTTCTCACATACATGTACAAATATTTACATAATATATATTTATTTACATATATTAAAATATAAATATACATATATATTTGTTTATTGACACACATATTTATATATAAACATTACTTGTATAGGTATATATATACATATTAAAGCATTTTTATAATTTAAATAAAATGGTTAATTTTTTATTTTTAGTAAAATAAATAATAAATATTTATTTTATATATTTAAAAATACATTTTTTAAATATGATTAAATATGTATTTATACAATTGATTAATTATAAGTAATTATAAGAAAATATGAATATATTTAATTATAAACAAACTACATTATGAATAATGATAAAACATTAAAATAATAATATCAATATGAATATAATCCCTAAGAATAAATTCATTCTCTACTAAAAAAAGATAATAAGACCCCCTTAAATGAGGTTGAAATTCTATCAAATATAAGAAAATTGGAATACCCTGACCAAAAAATCAAATTTTGAGGCCTTATGGGAATTTTTTAGCCTAAAAAAATGTGATCAAGGTTTCTCTTGGTAAAGATATCTTCACAGGATTCAATTTGATATGTGGTAGAGCCCAAACGAACACCCGAATCAAAAGTTATGGACATTTGAAGTTCAAGTCATGTTTTCAACTTATCTTAGACCATTCATTAATTCATTTAATTTTTATAACATCCAATTTTTATTAAATGACTATCACTCAAAAATAATTAGTAAACTATGAATTAATATGATTTTTTAATAATTTTATAATCCATTTTTTACTAAATATCGTATATATTAAGTGTAAATGTGTATTTAGCCTTATCTAAATCATATTTAATAAAATATATTATATTTAAATCAATATAAATATATTTATATATTTATATATTATTTTTAATAATTTTTTTTAATGAAATATACTCATTATCAGCGCTAGTAAAAAAGCACTGATAAAGGGGGGACTTTATAACTGCTAGTAAAGAAGTGCTGATAAAGGCCCCCCTTTATCAATGATTTTTTTACTAGAACTGATAAAGTCCCCCCTTTATCATCACTTATTTGGTACCAATGATAAAGGGACCCCCTTTATTATCACTTTTTTTAGCACTGATAAAGTCCCCCTTTATCAGTGCTTTTTTAGTAGCACTGATAAAGAGCCCCCTTTATCAGCCCTTTTCTATTAGCACTAATAAAGGGTCCCCTTTATTATTTATTTTTATAGAAATGATAAAGGGAGACTTTATCGGTTCTTTTAGCTAGCACTGGATAAACCTAGTTTTGTAGTAGTACATGTTCGATAACATATAAAACACGCAACACTGAGCTTAAACGAACCAAACAATATTATTATTTTATGACTATTATAATATAGATGTCAAATTTGAGGGTATGAATAGAAGTAACAAAAATATGAAAAATATATAACGATCATAATCAATAAAAATTTATTGATAAATTCTCAAGAAATAAGAACTCAATTTTTGGAAATTCATTCTATTTTTAAAAATATGTTTTCTTCAAAAATGACTTTTATCGAGATAATATTATATTTATTTTTTTAGAAATTTTAGAAATTTTATTTGATAAAAATAATATCATTTTTTAAATTATCATACCAAAATGATATTAGGGTGAAATTTTTGGGATTTTTTAGAAAATATTAATTTTCCAGTGAATAGTGAAAAATACTGATTTTTATTAAAAACTGTATTTTTATTTCAGGAATTTAAAAAATTAAATTTTGATTTTAAATGGTTTCAAAGTAAAATTAGTTCTATTATATTATTAATAAACCAATTAATTTAATTGGAATCAATTTTATGATTGAATTTGGTATAAAAAAAATTTATACTTAAAAGGATTTTTTTTAAAAAAAATTGTTTTTCATTTCATTTTGAATTTTTATCTAAAATTAATTTATGTAACATCCAGTTACCCACTTCTATTTACCTTTTATCTTATTTTTAAAATCATTTTTTATATTATTTTAGTTTTTTAGGGATTTTTGGATTTTTTGGATGTTTTGAGGTTGTATATGGTTGGCACACAGTTAGGTAAAACCATGCGATTTGGCCAAGTAAACAATGCACCCTATCTTGAGGCACCATAGGTGTAACATCCCATGTAAATAAATAATAACAAATTTTCATATTTATTAATATTTGCGAATTAAATATTAATTTTACTTTAAAGGGGTTGCTATGTTCGATAGCGTACTCGATACGCAACGATGAGTTTCTTTGAAAACTTATGTTGCACACTAGTAATATAATAATATTATTTTAATGGTAGTTAACACGTAGCCGTTGTATTGGCGGGAATGGATAGAAATAACTAAAATATGATTATATATGTTTTTTAAATTTTTTACAATAAAAGATAAAGGCTTAAAATACAGAAAGAATTCAATTTTAGGCATTTATACTCTAATTTTCACTAAAGGTTCACTTATTGCCTTTTGATGGAGAACCGTCATTAAATATAGTTTTAATCACTCTTATACATTCTATTGGACCAAATATAACTTTTTTTAGAATCGGGACATCAAAATTTACTTTGTGTAAATTTTTTGGTATTTTTCCGATAAAGTTCATTTTTTAATGAATAGTGAAAAATGTTGTATTTTAATTCAAAACCTCCTTTTAATCTAATTTATTTATATGATTATATTACCATTTTAATTGGTTTTAAAGTGAAGTTAGGATATATTTTTACCATTTAATCCAATAGTGGTCGTTGGAATTAATTTCACTTTGAAATCAGACTTAAACTAGTGTCAATCTTTTGATACTTATTGTTTCATAAAAACACGCTATTTGCTCTGACAGCGGGAATTAATTATTAAATTAATTAATTCAACTTATATGTTTTGAATTTTTTAAAATGGACTTCATTTTTGAATTTGGAATATCAAATATAGCTTAGGGTGAAGTTTTGGTATTTTTTTGAAAAACTTCAATTTTTTATGAATAGTGAAACCACTAAGTGGTACTTATAAAAACTGATTTTTCGTTTAAATGAAATTTTACCACCTCTGTGTTTTTAATTTACAAAATCCGAAATAAATGGTTGTCATTAAGAAGTAAAATGTGGTTCAATGGGATTAAAATAATTTTTTGGTGAATAGTAACTTTTAAGTTTTTAATCGCGATTAGATGTAATTAGTGTAGTTTAAGGTAAAAATAATGTTTTAATAATATGTAATGACTTAGAAACATGTCCTAACCTTATTGGATATGTCATGGCCGACCAATAAAATCCATGGGTCAACTTGGGGACCCCATGGAGCCACTTTGGAAGGAAAATAACATTAATATCTTTTTATTTAATGTTAAAGTAAAAATGTCACAAACATGAGTTGTTTTACTAAAACAATTTTTAAATGGGGTTATACAAGTCATATTTTTGACTATAAATATTCATTAGAAATATAAAAAGATTTACTACATAATGTTATTTTTTTTATAATTTTTAAACATTAGATAAATTAAATTATTTATGGCACCATGATGATGCAGCGATTACCTCATTATTTAACGATTTAAATAAAATGAAAAGATAATGTAAAATCTAAGACCTAAACTTGTCAAAAACCTATTGGTTGGGTATATTTAGAAACCTTATCACCTTATACTCGAATTATATCAATGTGGGACCTTTTAAATCCGAAACTCATTTTAAAATAAAGTAACATTTCTTTACTTTCCAAGAGTGCCCCTCCTCTCCTCTTATAAAAGGCCCCCACCTCTACCTCCTTACCCACACCTATCAAGCCTTTGGTTCGGCCAATCTCTGCCCATTTTGTCTCTCCACATCCCTATCTTACTCCTAGAAGCTTCACTTTGGGCAGAAGTCTTCCCAAGGAAGCCTTTGAGCTCAAATCTAAGAGAGTTACCCGATTTTAAGGTAATTTCTTCACTTGTGTCCTTTTGTTTTATTTTGCTTCTCTAACCCCCTAAACTATTTTTATTCATTTCTTTTGTAACAACTCCAGTATCTTAAATATACTAGGATTTTGTTATAATAATATTTTGAGCTACACTTACACACACCTACATCTAAGGGTTAAAGAACACACTGTTTCTGTGGATGGCGAATTTCTGCCTCTTGAAACGATGATTGTTCAATATTCTTCCAACACCTTAAAAGGTGGCCATTAAGATGTCACTATATTTATATATGATATATAATATGTTTATTTATTCCTTAATCTTCTGTATTTTTCATTTATGGCACACCTTCATGGCTTCCATTATGGGTATACGCGATATCTTCATTTTAGGAAGTGCGGACTACCACCCCCTCAAAGTGACTTCGTTAATGCCATATGTGGGACGTATAAAGGATGGATTTAAAGTTATTATATATGATTTATGTTACATATAAATGATTAATATAATTCTTGAATTAAAATATACATACCTCTCCTTTAGTTTTAATTCCATTAATATGACAAAGAAATGAAAGTAGTGTTCATGCGTACGTACGGCTTACCGTCTCCATGAACGATGAATTTCATTTCTTACCTCTAAATGATTATGTAATATTATAAATACATGTATATTCTGGATATATATGATATATATGATATCCAAATCATGAATATCATTCTGGATATAATGAACCTTTGACCACACGAACAACATGTAATTGTAAGAAGTTCAATTTTGACTCAAGTACCAAATATCGACAAACGACCGTTATCAACTTAAATGACTACATAATGTTCATAACATGGAAATAAGTTATATAAAAGGAATAATTAACTTGAAAAAGGTTCTTAATCAAGTATAAATTAACTCAAGTTTATTATTCAGGACGTTAAAGAACGATCGAGTCAAGTCGGACCCGAGGTAAGGGACTTCGTCTCAATATCCTTTCATTGAGGCATATTTTTGTTTTATACACCACTTTCTTTAATATGGTGTATAAACCCCTTTTACTTTTATGTTTATTCAAAAATAATCTTTTTATACGAAGCGTTTTACTAAACGAAAAAAGGGAATGTTTTTGTCGTACGTATGCGGTGACAATGACTTCTCCGCCGCCGCGAGTATTATTTGGTCTTTGGCTTCCTCAACAAGCCGTAATGTTTTTAAAATGAAATAAATACCATATAATCTTTTATGTATTTTGGTATTGAAAATGGTTTTTATAATGGATTTGTTATGTCATTATATTTATGTGATATATTGTGATCAAAGTGTGGAAATGTTTTCTTTCCATTATATTTGTTTTATGTTTTATGATTTTATATTGGTACTTGGACATTTGACGGGTGGTTACATGATAAACCATATGACAGGTGGTGCCGTGAATACCAGGACGGGTGGTTACGTTATAACCTCCAATGCATTGGGTATGGAAGTCGGCCGTATGGCTATTCCATTAAGTGATATGTGTGGAAGTCGACCGTATGGTTATTCCATTTAAGTATGTTTATGTCCCAAGTTACCTTTATATGTTATGTGATCTTTATATGGGTTTTATGGTAATCTTTTGGTTAAAAATGGGTAAGTAATGATCTTTTATTCAGTGAAGAGTTTTTACTACTTCATAATGGTGAAAAGTATTACTTTGATAAAGTATGCATGGTTTACTTGTTGTTTTGATAAACTAATAGTTTCATTCTTTGTGTATCCCTTACTGAGCTTTTTATGATCACCCCAAGTTTTTTTGAAATTTTTTTCACAGGACTTAATGTGTAATAGAGTCAAGGATGGGATCAAGGGAAAGTCATGCTATATAAAACATGGAACTAGACATGTTTCTTTTTAAGAGTTTTTTATTCTATGGAAACTTAGTAAAAGTGTATACTTTGTAATATTTTGAGATGTAATAGTTATGTTCTAATTTTCTAAAAATCTAAACCTGAAAATATCCTCAATGTTAATTATTCATTTAATTCAATATTAATTAAGGTTTAAGGCCGAGGCCTTATAGTTGGTATCATAGGTCGGTTTAGACAACTTTAGGAGTTAGAAAATTGTTAAATTATAAGTTAATTTATGGTATGACTGAAATGATATAGCATTTAAAGATTACCATGTTGCTTCGCCTAAGATATTTCTATCTTCAGAATGGTTTTCCGTAGAGGAAACAAAGCAGCTATGTTGGGATGACATCAGGAGGAAGACAACCTTCCAAATCAGCAACTTGAGATGGTCAGAATCGGAACTGAATAGTTTGTTGTAGTGATGGAACAGTTGACTAAGGCTATAAATGGTGGTGGTATCCATGCACGAGATCAACCAGATCAACCACATAGGAACATGTCAGTGGTGGAACATTTCATGAGGCAACATCCCCCATCATTCATAGGATCATCTGACCCTGTGTTAGCTGAAGGGTGGATTAAAGAACTGGAGAAGATTTTCTATGTCATGGGGTGTTCAGACAATCAAAAGGTTAGTCTTGATATTTACCATTTGGAGGGTGAAGCAGATCAGTGGTGGTCGATGGTTAAAAATGTCAGGGATGCTGATGAGATTGATGCTCTCGACTGGGATGAATTTAAAGGTATGTTTCTTGAGAAGTATTTTCCTAAGGTTGTTCGACTTAGGATGGAAAATCAATTCTTCGAATTGAGGCAAGAGGAAGACTCAGTGGCTGCCTATGAAGAAAGGTTCACTCGATTGGCAAAGTATGTTCCAATTTTTATCTGAGACCTTGATAGTAAAATCAATCGTTTTTACTCAGGATTAAAGCCAAAATATTGAAGGGATTTAGCTTCTCGTGAGTTAAAAAGTTATTAAAAGCTTGTTCGATGTACTGAAAAGGTGGAAATGGAGTTTTCTGATGATCAAGTGTTCTATAACAACCAGCAGAAGAAGAGACCGAGGTGGCAGGAGAAAGGGAAGAATTCTTCAAAAAAGTCTGATGGTAAGAAAACTAAGTTTCCAGTTTGTGATAAATGTGGTAAAAGACATGCTGGGGAATGTCTTCTGAATTCTAGAAAGTGCTACCGATATGGTAAGATGGGACATAAGGCTCGTGATTGCACTGAAAAAGATCAAGGTGAAGGTAGGACCAAATTTGATTTACAGTTAGTGAAATGTTTTAAGTGCAATGAGATGGGTCACTATGAAAACGAGTGTCCGACAAAGAGCTTGAGTGATGAGAAGCAGTTAGACTACAAGCAGAAAGGGGTGGTGAAATCCTTTGTAACTACTTCAGAAGATGTCGGGCCATCAAATGAAGTTGTATCAGGTACTTTTTTTGTTTTTTCAGATTATGCCAGTGTGTTGTTTGATTCAGGGTCTACACATTCTTTCATCTCTGAAAACTTTTCTAGTAAAATGGGAATACCATCTCAAGAAATGACTCCTGAAATTGTGGTAAAAACAACTGGGGGAAATTTTGAGGCAAAAATAATTTATAAGAATCTTCCTATCCTTATCTGTGGAAAGAACCTACTTGCAAACCTTATTGTTTTACCTCTAGTAGAGTTTGATGTTATCCTGGGTATGGATTGCCTCTCTATTTACCATGCTAATATTGACTGTAGAGCTAAGGAAGTTTCTTTTCAGAAAGACTTTTAGTTTGTGTACAAGAATGAACTCTTACTGTTGATAACATATCAAGAGGCCGAGAAACTTGTAAAAGATGGAAATGAATGTTACCTTGCACACATTGTTGAAAACAAAGGAACTGTTCAGATTAATGATGTACCAGTGGTAAATGAGTATCCTGATGTTTTTCCTGATGAGTTGCCTGGAATAATACCAGACCGGGAAGTTGAGTTTACTGTTGACATAGTTCCTGATGCTAAGCCAATTTCAAAACCCCCTTATCGAATGGCTCAAATTGAACTTTTAGAGTTGAAGGAGCAATTGCAAGATTTATTAGAGAAAGGTTTCATTCAACCTAGCACATCACCATGGGGTGCTCCTGTTTTATTTTTTAAAAGGAAAGATGGTTCTATGAGACTTTTCATTGATTATAGAGCCTTGAATAACATCACTATTAAGAACAAATATCCTTTGCCTCATATCGATGATTTGTTTGATCAACTCCAGGGAGCTCAGTATTTTTCAAAGATTAACCTGAGATCGAGGTACCATCAGCTGATGGTAAAGGAAGCATATGTTCCGAAGACTGTGTTCCATACAAGATATGGCCATTATGAATTTTTAGTAATGCCTTTTGGGCAAACCAATGCACCTACTGTATTCATGGAATTAATGAATAAAATTTTCCATGAGTTCTTGGATAAGTTTGTGGTGGTTTTCATTGATTATATTTTGGTGTTTTCTAAAATTAAAGAGGAGTATGAAAGACATTTAAGGGTTATTTTTCAAACCTTGAAAGAAAATAAATTGTATGGGAAATTCATCAAGTGTGAGTTTTGGTTGCAACAAATTTCTTTCCTTGGTCACATTGTTTCTAAAGATGGGATAACTGTTGATCCTGCTAAAACAAAAGTTGTTGAAGAATGTCCAAGATCCACAAATGTAACCGAGATCCGTAGTTTCCTTGGTTTGGTAGGTTACTACCGAAGGTTTGTTGAAAATTTTTCACGGTTATCTAGTCCAATGACTAAGCTAACTCGGAAGGGTGTTAAGTTTATTTGGACAAAAGAATGTGATGATTGTTTTCAGGAGTTGAAAAGAAGATTGGTGAATGCTCCAGTTTTGGTACTTCCTTCCAGGAATGGTGAGTTTTTTATCTACAGTGATGCTTCGTTGAAGGGACATGGTTGTGTCCTTATGCAGAATGATCAGGTAATTGCATATGATTCACGTCAGTTGAAAACTCATGAGTTAAATTACCCTACACATGACTTGGAATTAGCTGCTGTTGTTTTTGCTCTAAAAATTTGAAGGCATCATTTGTATGGAGTAAAGTGTGAAATATATACTGATCACAAAATTTTAAAGTATATATTCACTCAGAAAGAATTGAACATGAGACAGAGGAGATGGCTGGAATTAATCAAGGATTATGATTGTACAATTCATTACCATCCGGGAAAAGCAAATAAAGTGGTCGATGCTTTGAGTCGAAAAAGTAATGCTTCATTAACCATGCTACATTTGGAACGAGATCCTTTGGTTTTTGATTTGATGAACTTTGGCATAGAAGTTGTTGGTGCAGGAAGTTCTTCTGTTTTGTTTCAGGTATCAGTGAGATCATCACTATCAGACAGAATTAAGCAAGCACAGAGGGAAGACAATGAGTTGCAGAAAAAGGTAGAGATGGTTCAGAAGGGTAAGTTGCCTGAATTCAAAATTCATAATGATTGTGTTTTGAGGTTTGGGAAGAGATTATGTGTCCCTAGTGATTCACATTTGAAGAATGAGTTGTTATGTGAGGCTCATAGTTCCCCGTTTTCAGTTCATCATGGCGGTACTAAGATGTATAGGGATTTGCAGGAGTATTACTAGTGGGATGGAATGAAAAGAGATATTTCTGATTTTACTGTGAAGTGTTTGACATGTCAACAGGTTAAAGCAAAGCGACAGTTACCGAAAGGGATGCTTCAGCCTTTTCCAGTGCCAGAGTGGAAATGGAAGAATATATCCATGGACTTCGTTGTGGGATTTCTGAAGACACCTCGAGGTAATAATGCAATCTGGGTTATTGTTGATCGCTTGACTAAATCTGCTCATTTCCTTGCCATACGAGATAATTTTTCCCTAGATCAACTTTCCCGTTTGTATCTTAAAGAGATAGTCAGGTTACATGGATTTCCTCTCTCCATTGTATCTGACCGTGATCCCAGGTTCACTTCTAACTTTTGGAAAGGCCTTCAGAAGTCGTTGGGTATTGAATTAAATTTTAGTACAACTTTTCATCCTCAATCAGATGGGCAGTCAGAACGAACGATCCAGACTTTGGAGGATATGCTATGAGCTTGATCTATGGATTATCAGGGAAGTTGGGACCAACATCTTTCTTTGGTTGAGTTTTCTTATAATAACAGTTTTCATTCCAGTATACAGATGGCACCATTTGAGGCATTATATGGGAAGCGGTGTCGAACTCCAGCTTTTTAGGATAAAGTGGGTGAAAGGAAGCTGATGGGACCAGAATTGGTAGAAGAGATGGCAGAAAAAGTTCAGTTGATTCAGAAACACATGAGAACAGCTCAGAGCAGACAGAAAAGTTATGCGGATAACCGGAGGAAGAATCTATCTTTCGAGGTAGGTGATCATGATTTTCTCAAGGTTTCTCCATGGAAAAGTGTGATGCGATTTGGTAAGAAAGGAAAGCTGAGTCCAAGGTTCATTGGACCATATGAAATTCTGAAGAGAGTTGGATTAGTTGCATACATAATGGCATTACCTCCGAGTTTATCTCAGGTACACATTTTTCTTCATGTTTCGATGTTGAGAAAGTATGTGCCAGATCCATCTCATGTTTTGAGCCTGGAGGTAGTTCAGTTGGAAGAGAATCTCTCTTATGAAGAACAACCAGTCCAGATTCTTGACTGAAGAGAGCAGGTGTTGCAAAATAAGGCAATTCACCAGGTAAAGATTTTGTGGAAAAACCATATGGTTGAAGAGGCAACGTGGGAATCTGAAAATGCTATGAAGGATAAATACCCCCACTTATTTTGATAAGTGAATAAAATTGCGAGGACGCAATTCCCAAAAGGGGGGAAGGATGTAACATCCCAGGTAAATAAAGAATAATAAATTTTAATATTTATTAATATTTGCGAATTAAATATTAATTTTACTTTAAATGGGTTTCTATGTTCGATAGCGTACTCGATACGCAACGATGAGTTTCTTTGAAAACTTACGTTGCACACTAGTAATATAATAATATTATTTTAAATGGTAGTTAACATGTAGCCGTTGTATTGGCGGGAATGGATAGAAATAACTAAAATATGATTATATATGTTTTTTAAATTTTTTACAATAAAATATAAAGGCTTAAAATACGGAAAGAATTCAATTTTAGGCATTTATACCCTAATTTTCACTAAAGGATCACTTATCGTCTTTTGATGGGGAACCGTCATTAAATATAGTTTTGATCACTCTTATACATTCTATTGGACCAAATATAACTTTTTTTAAGAATCGGGACATCAAAATTTACTTTGTGTAAATTTTTGGTATTTTTTCGATAAAGTTCATTTTTTAATGAATAGTGAAAAATGTTGTATTTTAATTCAAAACCTCTTTTTAATCTAATTTATTTATATGATTATATTATCGTTTGAATTGGTTTTAAAGTGAAATTAGAATATATTTTTACCATTTAATCCAATAGTGGTCGTTGGAATTAATTTCACTTTGAAATCAGACTTAAACTAGTGTCAATCTTTTGATACTTATTGTTTCATAAAAACACGCTATTTGCTCTGACAGTGGGAATTAATTATTAAATTAATTAATGAAACTTATATGTTTTTAATTTTGTAAAATGGACTTCATTTTTGAATTCGGAATATCAAATATATC
The DNA here is from genome assembly GCA_963277665.1 of Viscum album. Lineage (NCBI taxonomy): Eukaryota > Viridiplantae > Streptophyta > Magnoliopsida > Santalales > Viscaceae > Viscum > Viscum album. The sequence goes on along the minus strand of OY728128.1, from coordinate 656,900,431 downwards.
TTAGGGTGAAGTTTTGGTATTTTTCTGAAAAACTTCAATTTTTGATGAATAGTGAAACCACTAAGTGGTACTTATAAAAACTAATTTTTCGTTTAAATGAAATTTTACCACCTCTGTGTTTTGAATTTCAAAAATCTGACATACATGGTTGTCATTAAGAAGTAAAATGTGGCTCAATGGGATTAAAATAATTTTTTGGTGAATAGTAACTTTTAAGTTTTTAATCGCGATTAGAGGTAATTAGTGTAGTTTAAGGTAAAAATAATGTTTTAATAATATGGAATGACCTAGACACATGTCCTACCATTATTGGATATATCATGGCCGACCAAGACAATCCATGGGTCAACTTGGGGACCCCATGGATCCACTTTGGAAGGAAAATAACATTAATATCTTTTTATTTAATGTTAAAGTAAAAATGTCACAAACATGAGTTGTTTTACTAAAACAATTTTTAAATGGGGTTATACAAGTCATATTTTTGTCTATAAATATTCATTAGAAAGCTAAAAAGATTTCATACATCATGATATTTTTTTTATAATTTTTATACATTAAATAAATTAAATTATTTATGGCACCATGATGATGCAGCGATTACCTCATTATTTAACGATTTAAATAAAATGAAAAGATAATGTAAAATATAAGATCTACACTTGTAAAAAACCTATTGGTTGGGTATATTTAGAACCATTATCACCTTATCCTAGAATTATATCAATTTGGGACCTTTTAAATCCGAAACTCATGTTAAAATAAAGTAACATTTCTTTACTTTCCAAGAGTGCCCCTCCCCTCCTCTTATAAAAGGCCCCCACCTCTACCTCCTTACCCACACCTCTCAATCCTTTGGTTCAGCCAATCTCTGCCCATTTTGTCTCTACACATCCCTCTCTTACTCCTAGAAGCCTCACTTTCATCATATGTCTTCCCAAGGAAGCCTTTGATCTCAAATCTAAGAGAGTTACCCGATTTTAAGGTAATGTCTTCACTTGTGTCCTTTTGTTTTATTTTGCTTCTCCAACCCCCTAAACTCTTTTTATTCATTTCTTTTGTAACAAATCCAGTATCTTCAATATAATAGGATGTTTTTATAATAAGATTTCGAGATACACTTACACACACCTACATATGATGGTTAAAGAACATACTGTTTCTGTGGATGGCGAATTTCTGTCTCACGAAACGATGATTGTTCAATATTCTTCCAACACCTTCAAAGGTGGCCATTAAGATGTAAATATATTTATATATGATATATAATATGTTTATGTCTTCCTTAAGATTCTGTATTTTTCATTTATGTCACACCTTCATGGCTTCCATTATGGGTATACGTGATATCTTCATTTTAGGAAGTGCGGACTACCGCCCCCTCAAAGTGATTTGATTCGTTAATGCCATATGTGGGACGTATAAAGGATGGATTTAAAGTTATTATATATGATGTATGTTACATATAAATTATTAATATAATTCTGGAATTAAAATATACATACCTCTCATTTAGTTTTAATTCCATTAATATGACAAAGAAATGAAAGTAGCGTTCATGTGTACATACGGCTTACCGTCTCCATGAACGGTGCATTTCATTTCTTAACTCTAAATGATTATGTAATATTATAAATACATGTATATTCTGGATATATATTATATATATGATATCAAAATCATGAATATAATTCTGGATATAATGAACCTTTGACCACACGAAAAACATGTAATTGTAAGAATTTCACTTTTGACTCAAGTACCAAATATCGACAAATGACCGTTATCAACTTAAATGACTACATAATGTTCATAACATGGTAATAAGTGATATAAAAGGAATAATGAACTTGAAAAAGGTTCTTAATCAAGTATAAATTTACTCAAGTTTATTATTCAGGACGTTAAAGAACGATCGAGTCAAGTCGGACCCGAGGTAAGGGACTTCGTCTCAATCTCCTTTCATTGAGGCATATTTTTGTTTTATACACCACTTTCTTTAATACGGTGTATAAACCCCTTTGACTTTTATGTTTATTCAAAAGGAATCTTTTTTATATGAAGTGTTTTACTAAACGACAAAAGGGAATGTTTTTGTCGTACGTATGCGGCGATAACGACTTCTCCGCCGCCGCGAGTATTATTTAGTCTTTGGCTTCCTCAACAAGCCGTAATGTTTTTAAAATGAAATAAATACCATATAATCTTTTATGTATTTTGGTATTGAAAATGGTTTTTATAATGGATTTGTTATGTCATTATATTTATGTGATATATTGTGATCAAAGTGTGGAAATGTTTTCTTTCCATTATATCTGTTTTATGTTTTATGATTTTATATTGGTACTTGGAAATTTGACGGGTGGTTACGTGATAAACCATATGACGGGTGGTGTCGTGAATACTAGGACGGGTGGTTACGTTATAACCTCCAATGCATTGGGTATGGAAGTCGGCCGTATGGCTATTCCATTAAGTGATATGTGTGGAAGTCGTCCGTATGGTTATTCCATTTAAGTATGTTTATGTCCCAAGTTACCTTTATATGTTATGTGATCTTTATATGAGTTTTATGGTAATATTTTGGTTACAAAATGGCAAGTAATGATCTTTTATTCAGTGAAGAGTTTTTTCTACTTCATAAAGGTGGAAATTATTACTTTGATAAAGTATACATGGTTTACTTGTTGTTTTGATAAACTAATAGTTTTCATTCTTTGTGTGTCCCTTACTGAGCTTTTTATGCTCACCCCAAGTTTTTTTGAATTGTTTTTCATAGGACTTAATGTGGAATAGTTTCAAGGATGGGATCAAGGGAAATTCATGCTATATAAAACATGGAACTAGACATGTTTATTTTTAAGAGTTTTTTATTCTATGGAAACTTAGTAGAAGTGTCTACTTTGTAATCTTTTGAGATGTAATAGTTATGTTCTAATTCTCTAAAACTCTAAACCTGAAAAGATCCTCAATGTGAATTATTCATTTAATTCAATATTAACTAAGGTTTAAGGCCGGGGCCTTATAATAGGGTGGCACATGATTAGTTAAAACCATGTGGTCTTCCCTCTAAATCTTACAACCATGGATAAAGGAGAATGCACGATTGGCGCATGGTTTGTTAAACCGTGTGCCCAAACCACGCACCCTTGTCTAGTGGCCCAAGAGAGAGCGCATGGTTGGCACACAATTTGTCTAACCATGTGAAAAAAACCATGAACACTTTACAAAATCCTAGATATATAACACAATAAGGTTCATATTTATTATTAACCATGTGACCTAACCAATTAAACTATGTGAATGGGTTTCTAACCCCCTAAAAATTCTATTTAAAATCCCAAATCCCCTGTTATGAATCCAAATTCACTCTTAATTGATCCTAATATGATTACTTGAATTTTGGAGGATCTCAAGAGGTGAATTGGATCGTCTAACATATATTTTTCTCAGATTAAATCACTAGTGGATAAATTTTATCTCTCTCTATTAAGTAATTCCTCATTGATTTGGAATTCTCCTTTCCTCTTTTTTCTTATCCTTTGAGAGTGATAAATACTCATATTGTTGATGGATTGGATCTTTGATTTTATATATTGTATTTTTAGGGAGTCCTCTTCAGCCTTCCCCATCTTCTTTTTTCCATTGGTGTTTTCCTGTTTCATGTGATTGGTTATTTAATCATGTGATTAAATGTAGATATTTTCATAAGGATTTTCCCTACAATTGAATCCTTTATTTCTTGATTAATTTTGAATATATTATTAATTTATTTTGAAAACTTTAATTAGGATGATTTTTATGATTGATTTCAAATGCATGAGATTTGTGAAATAAAACCCATTTTTTCAAAGGCTTGAAAATATTAGGAATATTTTTAGAAAGATGGTTTGAAATGATAATCGATTTGATGAAATGATTTTATATTGATCTTCGAGAAAAAAGGATTTATATGAAAGATGATTTTTAAAGGTATGGAATTGATGAAAACTGATGTTTTGGATTTGAAATTGAAATGGATTATTGAAACTTGAAATTGGGAATTTAAACTATGATAGATGAATTGAATTGAATTGAACTATTTTTCCATGATTGATTGATTAAAATCACATGTAATCCTGGGTAGTTAGTGGGTGATTGGAAAAAATGTGCTAGGACTCTAACTAGATTACAATGGTTTGACCATGAAAACTATAACTTAACCAAGTTCAGTATGATTTTCCCCCAATGGGGTGTTGATTAATTATCCTAGTGGACAAAACCTCAGGGATGTGCATACACACACACACACGCTTTAAGTCATGATGATTGAATGGGTAGTGTGAGGATCCTAGATCTAGAAATTAACTTATATATGGGATTAAAAACATGTTTCTTGGTTTTGACTAGATTATTATATGCCTATGATTATAAAACTGCTTTACTCAGGCCCTTATTTTTATTAAAAATGTTTTTTAAGCATTCTTTGATATACTTAAAATCTGTCTGCTTTCAAAGAAAGTTTTTATTAAAAATTTGAAATGATTTACCATGAATTTTCATTGTTTAAATTAAATAATAAATGGTTTATTTATATTGGAACCTCTTATGGAACATTTGGTGAAATCCTAGTAGGCTATTTTTATCACACTATACCTTTCCTTTGGGAATTTTTAGATTATGTTATGATAGGTCCAAGAAAAGGGAAAATCTACTTAGAGGTGGTGGGTGTTATGATGCATGAGACCTTGGGAGATAGCGGTGATAGGTGGAGCTATGATCCACTCATTGCATGAAGATTTTGAGTTTTCATATTGATGGATGTTGTGCCATCTTTTGGATCATGTTTTACTTTGGGATGTTTATTTGACTAATTATGGAACTTTTCTCCTTGAAGAGTGTTTATAATGCAGAATGTTTATTATTTTATCTTCAACTATTGTCTATTGATGGTTTGTTCTCATGGAAAATCCATTCCCATTAATTATTAGTTGATTCCATGTGCTTGTCACTAATCCATGGGGATTGGGAATTACCTTTAGGCTATGTCAAAATTGGATAAGGTATTATTGTACCAGGGTATCTGAGTTGGTTCATGAAAAAATGGTATCAAAGAGGGTTGATTATTTTTCCTTGACATTGATATGTAGTCTAGGATGTCCTGGTATACAAGAGGTAGGGTTTTTGGGACTTTAGGGGTAGTTATGAGTGAGTTCTATCCAATTCATATCATAACAAGACTTAAGTCATTTTGGGTGTTTGAGAAAAGTGTATTTGAGGAATAAATTAATATGATTCTAATATTTATCTAAAATTGGTTTTAGTGTTTTGAAATATTATAAAATCAAATTCTATTTGAAGGAATTAATATTCATGTTTCTATTGATTGAGTTGATAATATTAGTTTCCTTGCTGACATTTCAGTGTTACCGTTTAATGTTGTATAGTACCATTTCCATAAGAATATGTTTGAATATACCTCAGGAGGGAGTTTCTAATGAACCATGATAAGTGAACCCTCTATTTTATCAGAACCTAACCAAGACTGTGGTTCATTCTGTCCTGTCTGAAGGATAGGTACCTTCACCCATTTCTATGCAGGTTCCAATAGTGGAAACTTGAATGGATGAAATTAGAGATCATGCCTAGGAGTTTCTTCAGTATAAACCAACATTTTTACAAAGCTCAAATTATCTAAAGAGGAAGAGGGTTGGTTGAAAATGATCTATCACTCTTTTGAGTCCTTATAGATACTAGAATCAATAAAGGTGAAGCGCGATACCTTCAAGCTTGAAGGGCCTAGCCGGAGGTGGTGATATTTGATGGTTATGATGAAGAAACATGAAGGATTAGAGTGGAAAGACTTCAGAGACCTATTTATAGAATATTTTTATCTAGATTATATGGTTTTGGAAAAGTCCATGGAGTTTATTATCCTCCAACAATTCAATATAACTATGACTCATTATGAAGACCACTTTGATAAAATTGTTCAGTTTCTCTTGAATTAGTGATGAATGAGAAAATGAAGGCCTGAATATTTGATATGGGTATTTGAATTGATATCAGATATTATTTTTTCATATTGAATCTCCCTTCTTATGTTGACATGATGGATAGAGTGTTGATGGCTGAGATTGACCTGGATGGTTTGACAAGAGTTCCTCTTACTTCTAGTAGTAGTTTTGTTGGTTTCTCTAATGGGAAGAGAAAGTGTGATGAGTCTCATGGTGGATCATGATATAATAAATAATCTAGGCCTTATAAGGTGTCTATTATAGGAAAATTAATTTGTTTTTAGTGTGTTAAGTTGCAGAATTCAAAAAAAATTTGTACTGAGGCACAAAAAATCTGTAGTTTTTGTGGTCATTTAGGACACCTGTATAAGTTCTGTCGTGTCTTTTCTTCCCTGCATAGTGGAACATGATCATTAGTACCTAATGGTACTAAATTGTAATTATATTCTTTAATAACTAAGTAGTTCCAACCTTAGTCATCCATAATGAATATTCTTCACACAATTTAAGAGTCTCCAGAGGAAGCTGATGCGGGTCCAGCGATAGTGAGAGGTACTATCACTATAACTCCATCTTTAGTGAATGATTTATTTGATACCAGTGAATCTCATTCATTAGTATCAACTCATATTTTGAATTTTCTAAGCCTTCCTATAGAGATTATGTATTTTTTGATGGATATTTATATGCCCCTTATAATGAAGAGAGAACAAGGTCTTCGATGTCCTTCTTGTGTCTTCTCTTTATCAGAGATTGAGATCACCTATAATTTTCTAGTTCTCAACATGAAACCTTTAGATTTCATTTTTGGGATGGATTGGTTGATTTACCATGAAAATCAGATTGATTTTTATCTTCTGTGGGTATCCTTTACTACCCCTAATGGGTTGTGTCATGTTTTCCAAGGAGAATGGGAACCAAGATAGTGTAGAGTCATACCTCCTCTTTTAGAGTTGAGCATGGTGATATCTATGTTTTTGTTTTATTTGGAGAAAGATTCTTTGATTAGTGATCTTTATCCAGTTTTCATTGAGTTTCTTAAAATATTCCCATATGACTTTTTTGGATTTTCACTAGTGAGAGAGGTAGAGTTCTCTATTGACTTGGTACCAAGTACCCAACCTATCTCTATTCCATCCCACCGTATGACACCAACTGAATTGAAGGAGTTAAAGACTCATCTAGATGTTCTATTGGTGAAAGGATTCATTCACCTATGTGTGTACCTTGGGAAATTCATATTCTTTTTATAAATAAATCTATGGATTTTTTTTTCTTTTTGTTGAATACCAAAAACTCAATTGAGTTATGATAAAGAAGAAGTATCCATTTCCACATATTGATGATTCATTTGATCAGTTGAAAGGGGAAAAGTGGTTCTCAAACATTGAACTTTGGTCTTGTTATCACTAGTTAATAATTTAATAATTTGATATTCCAAAGACCGCCTTCAAGAGTAGGTATGGATATTATGAGTATCTTTTTATGCCTTTTGGTCCAACCAATGCTCCTATAATTTTTATGGTGTTGATGAATAATATATTCCATGCATGTATAGTTCATTCATGGTGGTGTTTATGGATGACATCTTTTTTTACCCTAAAATTCAGGAGGACCATGTGCATTATATGAGAGTATTTCTAGATATTTTGAGAAATCACCAAATTTATACCAAGATATCAAAATGTAAAGTTATTATGGGGTTCAAAGTATTATAATTATTTTGTTAAGTTGAAGTGCCTTTTGACTTATTCCCCAGTGTTGACTCTTTTAGAGGTCGGACATGGCTATGTAGTAATTTGTGATGCATCAAGTTAGAGTTTGGGATATGTTCTCATGTAGGTTGATCAAGTAGTGGCCTATGGTTCTTAACAACTTAGGCCACATGATAATAACTATCCTACTCATGATCTTGAACTTGAAACTATGATTCATGCTATTAAGAGTTGTGAAGATTATATTTTTGGAGAAATATTTACCATCTATCCCAATCAAAAGAGTCTTAGTTATATCTTGTCTAAAAAATATTTGAATTTCTATTCAATATTATGGGTGGAGTACCTCAAATCCTTTGATTTTGACATTGCCTACACCCCTAGTAAGGGGAATGTCATTGTTAATGCTTGGAGCGGAAAAATCCCAACCCAGACTATGAAATAATCATTCTAAGAGTGGAATATAATATCTCTCTTTGCTCATATGAATTTGTGAGTTCAGTAGGATGAGACTAAAATTGTTATGAAAATCTTTAGATTGACCCATTTTCTTCTTGAGATAGTTATTCAAGAGAAGCAACTTGATAAAGAGTTCCATGAAATTAGAGACTCACTTTATGGTGGGGAGACCATCGGTAAGTAGTCTTTTTCTTCTAAGGGTATCCCATGATTTTAGATCTGGCACTTCATACCATTTCCTATGAGAAATGTTGTGATGGGGGTTTTCCATAGTTCCTAGTGTGAGGTACACCCTAACACTATGAAGATGGTTTATGATACACAATAATGATTCTTGTGGCTAGGTATGAGATAAACATTTTTGATTTTTTTTCTCATTTTTATACCTATTAGCAGGTCAATACATACCAAAAATCCTTCAAGTTTACTTTATCCCTTCCTATGATGACTTGGAAGCGGTATAATATTTCTATAGAATTCATGGTTATTTTTACATGCACCCCTTGAGTGAATAATGTGATATGGGCTATGATCAATTGAATGACCAAACCCGATCAATTTATCCCCATTCATGATACAACCAGAGTTGATTACTTAGGAAACCAATATGTGTGGGAGATCATTTGGCTACATATAGTTCCAACTATTGTAGTTTCTAATAGGGATCCCTACTTCACTTCTCATTTTTGAGAGGCCTGTAAGAGGCAATGGGATGCTTGGTTAGTTTGAGCATGACATATCATACATATATGGATGGAAATATAGAATGAACTATATAGATTATTAAAGACATGATTTTTTCTTGAGTTATTGATTTTGGTGGAGCTTGAGATAACGACTTGGGACTAGTTGAGTTTTCCTAAAACAATAGTTACCAGTCATCCATAGAGATGTCACCCTTTAAGGCCTTGTATGGATACCCATGAAAATATCTATTTTGCAGGATGGAGATTGGTGAGACTTCCTTAGTTAGACCTAGTTTTGTTCAAGAGATGACAAAAAATATTTGGTTGATTTTTAAGAGAATGGAGATGGCTCAAAGTCATTATAAATCTTATACAGATCATCATTATCACCCTTTGGAATTTTCAGTTGGTGACTGGGTGTTTTTGATATTTTCACCTCGATTTGGTCTCTAATGGTTTTAAAAGTAGGTAAAACTTACACCAATATACATGGGACCATTTGAGTTTGTTGAGAAGATTGACAAGGTGTCTTACCGTTTAGATTTTATACCAAATTTTATGTTGATTCATAATTTTTTTTAACATGTCACAGATTTGAAAGTATCTCTTTGACCTGTATCATGTTTTAAGCTGGAAATATCTTGATGTGGAACTAGATTTATCCATGATTGAGCATCTAATTTTGATTGTTTATTCTAAGTTAAAGGTTCTTTGTGGAAATTCCATACCATTGGTTTGGGTGTTATGAAAACATGATTCTAATTCTCATGATACTTGGGAGTATTAGGCACTGATGATAGAAAAATGGATTCATCTATTTGATATAGAGTATTATTTATAGGCTTTATAGGGGCATAAATCATTTATTGTGTAGAGGTTGTAACATTCCGTTACCCTCTTTCAGATACTTTTTGACCCTTGTTTTTATCATCCTTTTTTTGGTCTTATTACAAGTTATTTTTGGGTATTTTTGATTTTTTTTGGAATTTTGTGATGTTGTGAATGGTTAAAACATGGTAAGGGAACACCATGCAGTTTGGTTCAACAAAATATGTGCCCTGTCTTGAGGCACTTGAGGGTGGGACACAATTATTGCAAACCATGTGACCTCCCTTCCAAACTGTGCAACCATAGACAAATGGGAATGCATGGTTGGTGTATAGTTTGTTAATCCATGTGGCCAAATAATTCACCCTTATCTAGTGACCTAGTATAGAGCACACAACTGGGGTACAATTTTTCTAACCATGTGGCCAAATCGTGAACCCTTTCTAGAAGCCCAGTAAGGGCGCACTGTTAGTACTAACTGTGTGTACTAACCCAAAAAAATATGTGAATAAGTTTTTAACCCCCCCAAAACTATAATTAAAATATAGAACCCCATTTTATGGATCCTAATTCACTTATAATTTCCCCTAATATAATTCCTTAACTTTTATAGGCTCTCAAGAGGTGAATTGTATCCTCTAACATATCTTATTATCATATCAAAGCACCAGTGGATACATTTGATCTCTCTCTATAAGTGATTCCCCTTTGATTTGGAATTCCCCTTTCTACTATTTTGTCCTAATTTGAGAGTGAAAAAACCTCATGTTGTTAATTAATTGGATATTTTATTTTATAGATTGTATTTATAGGGATTCCTCTTCAATCTTCCTTGTATTTGGATTTCCATTGGTATTTCCTCATTTTGGGTGATTGATCATTTGATCATGCAATTAAAAGTAGGTGGTTCCATAAGTCTTTTTTCTATATTTTAAACCTTTATTGCTTGATTGATTTGAAAAGTATTTTAAATTGATTTTTAAAACTTTAATTTGGATGATTTTGATGATTGATTTCAAAGGAATGATATTTATGAAATAAAACCCCTTTTTTCAAAGGCTTGAAAATATTGGGTGGATTTTTAGAAATATGGCTCGAAATGGGAATTGATTTTATGAAATGATTTGATGTTTATATTTAAGAAAAAATTATTTTAATTAAAGATTATTTTTAAAGGCATGAACTTAATTAAAACCCATGATTTGGGTTTTAAATTTAAATGGCATGTTGAAACTTGAAATTGGGCATTTGAACTATGATTGATGAATTTAATTGAATTGAATGATTTTCCCCATAATTAATTAATTGAAAGAACATGTAAGATTGTAGTTAGTGGGCGGTTGGAGAAAACATTCCTAGAATATAACTCCCTAGCAATGGTTTGATGATGGAAACTATAACCTAACCAAGTTTGATATGATTTATCTTGATAGGGTGTTGATTGATTATCCTAGTGGCCTGAGCCTTAGGGATGTGTACAAACATTAAGCTGCGATGATTGACCGAGTAGTGTGAGGATCTTAGAGATAGAAACCAACTTATATAAGGGATTATGAACATTTTTCTTGTCTTTGAATTTATTACTACATGCTAGTGATTATATAACTTCTTTACTCATGCCCTTTTTTATTAAAAATGTTCATTTAAGCCTATTTTAATATACTTTCAATCTATCTATTTTGAAATCATGTTTTTACTAAAAATTTGAAATGATTTAACATGCCTTTTATTTATTTAAATTGAATCATAAATAGTATATTTGTATTTTAAATTCTTATGGAAATTTTTCTGAAATCCTTCTGGGATATTTTTCTCACACCCTACCTTTGCCTCTAGGTATTTGTAGATTATGTTATTCTACATACAGGAAAAGGGAAAGTTCCATTTAGAGGTGGAAGGTGTGCTTGATACATGATACCTTGGGTGAAGATGGTAATCAGTGGAGATATGATCCACTCATCACATGAATATTATGAGTTTTCATCTTGATAGAAGTTGTATCCTCTTTTGGATGATGTTTTACTTTGAGATGTTTATCTAACCACCTGTGTCACTTTTCTACTTGAGGAGTGTTTGAAATGCTGAATGTTTATCATTTTATCTTCCACTATTGTTCATTTATGGATTTTTCTCATGAAAAAACCATTACATTTGACTCTTAGATGATTCCAGGTGCTAGTCAGCAACCCATGGGGATTGGGAACGCCCTTTGGGCTTTGTCAGAGCTGGCTCAGGTATTAGTGTACCAGGGTATTTAGGTTGGTTCATGAAAATTACTATAAATTATATAAATTTAATCTTAAAAATGGATTCCATATTTAGAATCATGAGGTCTAAATTTATCAAATATCTCCCTTTCATTTTTGGTCAATATGAATAGTAACCATAATAAATTTGTGTTACCATGATAAAGGTAAAATGGGTTAATTAGGGTTAAAACAAATATGAAAAGGCTAAAAATTATTTTAAACACTTGAATTAATTTAATTTTATGAGTATATTTCATATATAATAATCCAAACTAAAAAAATATGACCTTTTGTTTCCATTTTACGTTAATTTTGACCTTTATGATATTTAAGTAAAAGGTAAAGTAAAAAATCTCACTTTCTTGCTTTTAATATGTATAATATTTTGTGAGAGGGATAAAAATAACTTATTTTTGGTTATAAATATTTATTTTAAATATTAATAAATTTATTTTATCATGGATATTTATTTTAATTTTTAGTGATGAAACAATTACCTTAAATGCTTACGCAACACTGATACATTGATTGTGTAAGCAGTAGAAAAATCAAATAAAATATTTTAAAAACTCTAAAAATAATATTTTTTGGGTGAGTTAAAGTGTCCCAAATTTTTTGAATAAAAATATAAAATATTATAGATTTTTGAAAGGCTTATATTAAAATTAATTTTCTATAAAGTTATTTCCAAAGTCAAATTATGTGAATAGTTCTTAAAATGACATTAATATTATTTTATGTCAAATAATGTTTTATTAAATTATTTAAAAATTATAAAAATATTTTAAGAGGAAAATTAGGATGAGAAATGGTCAGAAATTCATACCTTGTCCATTTATTAGATAACTTTTACCATATAAGTGAAATTATAACCCTTTAATATTAAAACATCATTACCACAATTAAGATTAAAATTTAGTAACCAAGGGGTTAAACCAAAATATAGGGTTTAAAATGACACCAAAACCTATATAAATTTAATTAAATGATAATATTTAGATATTATACTATTTTTATTCAAACTTATGTCCATTTGGAATCATTTGGATTAAGAATAACTTAATTATATTTAATCTTTTTTGTAATTCCAAGTGTGTCCTTTCCCTCCCTTATAAAATGATACCTCTTCTCTCTTTTCTTTACACCACATTGAGACATCTATCTCAACCAAAACCTACCAAATTCTCTTATAAACTTACATATACATGAATTAGTGATTTTATCTTCTTTAAATACCATTATTATGGTCCTTAAGATATATCTAAAAGAGTTATTCTAAAGAAGAGGTAATCGCCTTAACCGATCACTTTATTTTTTAATTCTTTTTTTAACTACTCCAAATATATGGAATCTATCATAAAATAATAACTTTAGTATAATAAATATAATTAATTTTTTTTATTATTATGAAAATACTACTATCCACCCTCTTTTACATCAAATGGGAAGGTAAAATATTGCTTGTGCGTATGTGTGGACTACCGCCTCCACGTATTGATACAATTCATTTTCCATAAACACCATTCATGGATAGTTATTATGATGAGTTTAATGTTTATATATATATATATGTTATATTTATGAAATAATTATCCTTCTGTAATTATAATATAATATCTACCTTCTTACCTTCCCATCTGTTGAAAAATGATAACACCGCTCTTGTGTATGTGTGAACTACCACCTCACAAAGCCATGCGATTTGTTTTTTATTTCTGTTTTACATGGATGGTAATAAGGATAATTTTAATAAATATATATGATATATATATGATATAATAATTACTTTGTAAAGGTGAATTATTATTTATCTTTCTTTCATTCTATCCGTTGAAAAGTGAAAATAATGTTCATGTGTGCATAAGACCTACCATCTCCATGAATGGTGTAATTTATTTTTCTATACATACTTTTTATGTATGATTATAAATATGTATATAATGAATATATATGATATTTATATCATTTTAAACATTATATAGATTATGGAACCATGATCAAAGTACAATAATTATAAATGCCAAACCAAAACATACATGAAAAACAAAACAATTATCACCCAGAATAGTAATTTTAATAAATAATTGTTAATAAATGGGTCATAAAAGGTTATAATTAAATAATATATGGTATGATATATATAATTATGGCTCTAAAATAGATTTTTAATAAATATATATTTACTATATAGGAGGTTCAAACACATACAAAGGAAGTCAGACCTTAGGTAAGGTTTTCTCATCTCACTTTTGTTTCCGTGAGACATATTCCATATTCACCACTTGTTTATTTTATGAGGTATATATACTTAAAATTTGATATGATGTATAATTATTACATTTATATTCATGGTATTTAAAGTTTCATTTAAAGTTTCTTTTTCACGGGGGTTATGATTCAAAAGTTACCAAAGCTGTAAGAGTTCATTTCACAATTTCATCATTATTTAGGATTGTTAATGTTTAAGTATTTTCTATGGGAATTATTTAATATTTATATATTAAACCAAATATATTTTATTCTAATATGTTTATTTATGTAAATGAAAAGTTTTCATCATTTTCTTCTCTTTAATTACTCAAGATACTGAAATAATTTTTTTAAGGAAAGCCGTCTTTATTTTTCTACTCGTCCGAGAATCTATTTCTTCCATGTACATATTTTAATTAAAAAGTTTTAAATAATGTTTTCAATATTATATAATGATTTATCAAATATATTTTTACCCATGTTTTAATTTTTAAAAAATTATTTAAAAAAAATATTATTGTTTTTTTCTGAGCATGGTACTTTTAATAAAGGTATGAACAAAATGTTGATTTTAACAATTATAAATTAAAGAAAATTTACCATAATATTTAATACTAAATTATTTGATAATTTTTTCAAATTTTTCCTTGGTTATTTTTGAAGAAAATATTTTTACTAATATTCTGTAAATTTTTAGCTTTTAAAAGTGATTTTTAAAGTTAAAAATTTATTTTATAAAGAATGTTTTTAATGATATTTTTATGATATTTATATTCATCAACAAAAAAATTTATTTTATTTATGATCCATTGGGGATATGTTGTAATGATACCATACTTATTCTTTCTCTGGGTGGTTTATGATTATTTTAACCAGGGAAAGTATTGAGATTTCATATGATAGTTCTTTCAATATGTGCAATTATTGATTTTTAAGGCATGTTAATTATGATGTATTATTTATAAATATGATGAATACATTGGAATTAGTAATTGATGGACGAGGTTTGAAAATACATATCCCCTAGATGCATCAGTGGGTATAATGAGACAAAATCAGTTGGGTATTTGGCTGAGGCCTCACCCATTTATGTATATGTATTGACATGAGTCCTTGATAGTACGTTTAAGATGTCCAAATTTATGAATTCCATTATTATGAAATAGTTATTGATGTAAATTTGATTATTTTAATAGTTTTGATGTTCATGGATAAGTTTCAAGCTAATGTGATTAGTTATATGGCATTATTTGATCATCATTTCTTATTGCCATATTATTATTCAAGGTCCAGTTATTGATTAAATGGAATGAATTTTTAGTTATTTACCTCTCCATACTGATTATCCCTTATTTACTCATGATAGCTATAACACATTGAGATTTTATGATATATATATTTTAAATAAATTTAATTTCTTCAGTAACTTGTAATATATGAAACCCTGAGTCTAAATGAACCATAATATAATATACCAATATAACCTATCCATTAAATTAGAGATTTGAATAGGAATAACCAAATTTTAAAAATATGTATAAAGGTTTTAGATAGATAAAATATATTTGAAGTTCTAAGGATCAAATAAAAACTAAGAGGGGGGGGGTGGGGTTAATCAATTGTTTACTTTTTATAAGTTTCAAAAATTTTAGAAGCTTAACCCCTATAACTTGTTAATATTTATCTCCTTATTAACTTTTAGTAAATAATCATGCATGAAAAGTTAGGAAATTAAGAAAATAATACAAGATTTACAAGGTTTGGACTCAATGTGAGAACCTACGTCCTTGCTATAGCCACTCCCGTGGGTCTATGGAAATCCATTATTATGAAGAAGTGAATAAAACTTGTACCAACTCCCATTATACACCTTTTATCTCCCAATAGTAATGATTATGCTGACTCTCATCAGTTTATAATGTTTTATTATAAAAAAATTGAGCCAAAGAAAAGAATAAAGACTTTGTTGAATCTACTCCAAAATTTCTTAGTTTGAATCCTCAGTCCGATTTGGATGGATCCGATTTTATTTTCTCAGAATGATGGATTTTATTTTTGCAGAATGATGGATCTAATTTTTACAGAATGATGGATCTGATTTTTGTAGAATACTAGATCTAATTTTCTCATAATGCTGGATCCAATTTTTTCAGAATAATGGATCCAATTTTCTCAGAATACTGGATCCAATTTTCTCAAAATACTAGATTTTATTTTATCATAATATTGGTTCTAAATTTATCATAATGATGGATATGATTTGCTCAGAATAATGGTTCTGATTTTCATAGAATACTGGTTTCAATTTTCTCAGAATACTGGTTCTGATTTGGTAAGAATAATGGTTTCGATTTTCTAAGAATACTATTTCTGATTTGATCAGAATACTTGATTTGATTTTCTTAGAATATTGGTTCTGATTTTCATAAAATATTGGATCTGATTTTCTCAAAATACTAGATCCAATTTTCTGAAAATTTGGGATACATTTTTCTGAATACAATACTGGATCTGATTATCAGAATATGTTGGATCCATTTTTCTCATAACTATCTAAAAAACTCAAACTCTGATAGAATGATCAATACAGTTCTTCAATCAGATGAGAAATTTCACTTTGATTTTTCTAGTGCTCCACCATTCGCACATATATTAAAAGTTTAAAATGAACGAATGATCTAAGAAAGTATTTATTGGAAACTCAAAAACAAAATGTGGGAAACTTAAAATATTTCCCGCTTCCTTAAATATCAAAACTTTTCAAATATCTCACATTTAAAACTTTAACTTTGAATTCTTCAAACCTCCTTAGATTTCTCTGATATTTATGAAAAATTAAATTTCAAGTTTGACCTCATAAACTTATAGAATTTTCTTTTTGAGTGAATCCAATTTCTTTATATGATGGATCCGATTTTTAGAACAATAATTTTGGATCTGATTTTATGAATATGCTGGATCCAATTTTCAGAACAATAATGATGGATCCAATTCTCTGAATATGTTGGATCTGATTTTCAGAACAATAATGATGGATCTGATTTTCTAAAGATGATGGATCCTATTTTTAGAAAAATAATGCTGGATCTTATTTATATTTCTTTTTATCAAGTCTAAATAAAAACTCTCCACCATTTCTTCAAAATCTTTTATCATGAATGTTTTCATGATTTTTGAGAACTTTTTGATCAGTAAAGCATCATCTGATTTAGTTTAGAAAGTACGAAAACTTTCCAACTATTGACTTCACTTACTTCAAGAAACCTATTCAGTGAAAAAATGAATTCTTCAACCAATAACTTCTATCTTAACAACTTCTTTATTTCTAACTCAATAACTTTATTCTTTCTCATATTTCAGTAAAACAAACTCTCGACAACCAATAAATTCTGCCTCTGATTATTTTGAATCCAATGATCTGAATCTGATGCACATGAATCCAATTAATAGATAAAAAAACATTCTTATACAAAAAAATTTAGTTTTCAACAAATAAAAAACTTTTTTAAAACACTATAAAGGTTCTTCAATAATTTTAGTAAAGTATTTATATGCTTCAAAAAATAATTTTCCCACAAAAATGGTTTTCATTTCTTTTTGTGAGGAAATAATATAATAACTTTTTCCCCACTTTTATAAAATTTATTTTAAAAAATTAACTTTATTTTTGAAATAAACATGTCAAAATTATTTTAGAGTGAATTTATGAGAATTCTTTGAAATGATTAATTTTTTAATGAATGGTGAAAAATACTAATTTTAATTGAAATATGTCTTTTTCGTTTAAAGCATTTAAAAATTAATTTTTTTAAATGGTTTTAAAAGTAAAATTAGTTAATTTATTTTATTAATAATTTTATTATGTTCATTGGAAATATTTTTATGTGGATTTTGGTATAAACACTTTGTATACTTAAGAAAACATTTTTTCTTGAAAATCGTTTTTCATCATGTTTTGGGAGTTTAATTTAAAAGAAATTTCTATCAATTTTAGAGATTGAATTTTATAAAATGGAATCCATATTTTGAATCATATTTTACACTTTTTTTATTGATTCCACTTCCAATTTTGGTTATAATGAATTGTAAAAATAATAAAAATCTGTCACCACAGTTAATGTTAAAACGAGTTTAACAGGGGGTTAAACCAAGATACAAGGGTAAGTTTTTCTATTAAATTTGTCAAAATACTACTTTATAGCCATATAATTAACTAATAATATCCTAAATTTTAATCTAAGTTCATTTGGAATCATTTTTATTGAGAATTATTTTATTATATTTTAATATTTTAAGAAATTCCAAGTGTGTCCTTTCTCCCACTTATAAAAGGACACCCCTCCTTTCTATTATTACACAACTTTAAGCCTTATAGATCAACAAAAACCTACCAAATTATCACATAAACTTCCCTATACATGAATTATAGGTTTCAGTCTTCTTAAAAGACCATTCCAAGGGTCCTTAAGAAAGGATCTAAAAGAGGTCAACCAAAGGAGAGGCAACTATCTTACCCAACCTCTTTCAATAACTCCTCTAAATCTATAGTATTCATCATAAAATAATAAATTCCACATCCTAATTATGATTAAATGATATTACGATTATGGAACCACCAATATCCACCCTATATTCCATCAAATGGGAAGTGGAATTATTGATCGTGCGTATGTTTGAATAACCACCAATATCATTCATGCGTACATAAAACTTACCATCTCCATGAATGGTGTAATTATTATTTTTCTATCTCTATCATTTATGGAAGAATATATATATATATATATATATATATGATTATTTATTATATTTATATCATTATTATCATTTTTTAGATGATGGGACCTTGATCAAAGTATAAGGACCTGAACCACTAAACTGAAAGTCTCATGAAAAATGACACAGTCAACACCCAAAAATGAAAATTTTAATAAGGAATTATTAATAAATGGGTGATAAAATATTATAATTGGATAATATATGATATTATAATTATTTAAATTAATCAAGTGTAGAATTATAATAAATTTAAATTTATTATATAGTAGGTTATAGCATTTTCTAAGCAAGTCAAACTCAAGGTAAGAGTTTTATATTACAATCTCATTATTTAAGGGGATTGTTTTTGATTAAGTTTATTATGATAAAATTTATGGGCTAATTTTTACCTTATAATTAAAATTTTAACCCTTTAATATTAAAAAATTATTACCATGATTAAGATCAAAATTGGTTAACCGAGGGGTTAAACTAAAATATAAGGTTTAAAATGACACAAAAACCTATCTAAATTTCATTGTATGATGACATTTAAAGCTTATAATATTTTTATTAGAATATATGGCCATTTATAAGAATTTTTATTGAGAATTAATTAATTATATTTTAATATTTTTTGTAATTCTAAGTGTGTCATTTTTCTCCTTATAAAAAGACACCCATTCTCTCTTTTATTTACACCACTTTGAGCCATCTAGCCCAACCAAATCCTGAAAAATTATCTTTTAAAATTACCTATACATGAATTATAGGTGATTTTATTCTTGAAAGACCATTACTATAGTTATTAAGTGGAGTTTTAAAGTAATTATTCAATAGAATATTCAATCGCCTTAACTGATCACTTTCTTTTTTTTACTTCTTATTTTAACTCCTCTAAATCTATGGTATTTTTCATAAAATAATAAATTAAGTATCCTAAATATAATTAAATGTTATTATTATTATGAAACCTCCATTATCCACCCTATTTTCCATAAAATAGGAAGCAAAAGTATCGCTCGTGCGTATGTGTGGACTACCGCCTCCATGCAGTGATATAATTTTTTTTCCTAACCATCTATCATGGATTGTTATTATGGTGGGTTTAATTTTTATATATGAAATTTATAAAAAATTTATTCTTTTATAATTATAATATCATATCTACCTTCTTACCTTACCATCTGTTGAAAAATGATTATGTCGCTTGTGCGTACGTATAGACTACCACCTCCACAAATAAATATGATTCGTTTCTCATTTCCTATTTACATGGATAGTAATAATGATATATTTAATAAATATGTATGATATATATGATATAATAATTATTTTTTAAAGGTTAATTATTATTTATCTTTCTTTTATTCAATCCGTTGAAAAGTGAAAACAACGTCCATGTGTGCGTATGACATACCATCTCTATGAACAGTGTAATTCATTATTTTTTCTCTATATTTTATTGATGATTATAAATATGTATATAATGAATATATATGATATTTATATCATGTTTAACATCTTGGAGATAATTTAACCATGGTTAAATTATAATAATTGGAACTTTCTAACCAAAACATACATGAAAATGAAGCAATTATCACCCAGAACAGTGATTTTAATAAATAATTGTTAATAAACGGGTGATAAAAGGTCATAAGTAAATAATTTATGATATTATATATATAATTATGGTTATATTATATATTTATAATAAATATATATTTGTTATACAAGTGTTTTGAACACATATGAAGGAATTCAGACCTGAGGTAAGAGTTTCTCATCTCACTTTTGTTTCCGTGAGACATATTCCATATTCACCACTTATTTCTTTAATGCGAGATATATATAATAATAAATTGATATGGTATACCATGATTTTATTTATATTCATGGTATTTAAAGTTTCATTTAAATTTATCTCTTTCATGGGGGTTATGATTCAAAAGTTACTAAGCAATAAGATTTTTTTTCACAATCTCATTATTATTCAAAATTGTTTTTATTTAAGTGTCCATTTGGGTAATAATTTTATATTTATATCTTAAAACCAATATATTTTATTATAATTTAGTTATTTATATAAATTAAAAGATTTTATTTTATTTTATCTTCTTTAAGTACTCAAGATACCAAAATAATATTTTTATGGAAGATCCATTTTTTTTATACTCGGTTGGGAATATTTTTATTCCACATCTATATTTTTATTAAAATGTTTTGAAGAATGTCTTTAATGTTCTCCAATGATTTATTAAAGAAATTTTTACCCATGTTTATAATTTTAAAAAATGGTTTAAAATGATTCCTATTTTCATTTTCTGAACAAGGTACTTTTATCAAAGTTATGAATAAAATCTTTATTTTAACAATTACAACATGAATAAAATTTCCCACCATATTAACCACTCAATTATTTGAAGATTACTTTAAAAATTTCCATGGTTCTTTTCAAAGAAAATGTATTACCTAATATTATGAAAATTTTAGTTTTTAAAAGTTTATTTTAAATTGAAAAGGGTATTTTCCTCAAGAATATTTTAATGATATTTTTATGGTATTTTTATTCACCAATGAAAACAACCCTTTATTTTAATAATGATACATTGAAGATATATTGTAATTATACCATCCTTATTATTTCTCTGGATGGTTTATGACTAGTTTGACTTGGGAAAATATTGACATTATGTATTCTAGTTCTTACAATATGGATAATTATTGATTTTCAAAGCATGTTGATTAAGTTGTATTATTTATTCATATAATGAATGCATTGGAATTATTAAGTGATGGGTGGGGTGTGGAATTACATATCCCCTAAATGAATCGATAAGCCTTATGATACAAAACAAGCTTGGTACTTTTCCAAGGCCTTACCCATTTATGTAGATTTCTTAGCATGAGGCCTCAATGACAAGTTTAAGTTGTCCAAAATTATGGATTCCATCATTATGAAATCAGTTATTGATGTCTATATGATTATTTTAATATTTATGATGTCCATGGATAAGTTTCAATCTCATGTGATTAGTTAATTGGAATCAATTGATTATCATTTCTTCCTGTCATATTATTCTTCATGCTCAAGTTATTGATTAAATAAAATGTGTTTTAATTATTTTACTTACCATACTGATTATTACTTATTTACTCAAGATAGATTCTACTATACACATTCCATTACTAAGCATCCAAACTCACCCCTTTCTTATTTTTCCATTTCCAGGATGCCAGGAAGTGTACTATGATTGATATGAAAATATATTATAGAGGGGAAAATGATATTCTTTAAGAAAATACTATCTTATAATTTATGTTTTCATATGTAATGTGAGATTCAAGTATGTATCTAGTTTACCAAGACTACTAAACTATTTAGTCCTTTGGGATATAATTATTTGTATTTAATGATAATGTAATAAAGTAACCACTGACTCTTGGAAACTGGAGTTGGGGTCTTTATAGAAACTCTCACCCAACTCATCCTAATATGATGAGAATCAACATGACAACTCAAACAACACATCAAAAGGAGAAATATTGATTAAGGCCTGATAACTTTTTTTTGTAAGCAAACTCAACCAACAAAAGATACCTCTCCCATGAAACCCCTAAGTCAAGCACTAAATCTTAAAGCATATCCTCAAGAATATAGATAGCCCACTCAGTCTGATCATCCATATATGGGTGATACACCATGTTCAATTTCAACTAGTTTCTCAGGGATTCCTAAAGACCCTCCCAAAATTAAGAAGTAAAACAGGTAGACTGATCAGAAACTATAGCTGATGGCACTCCATCACAACTGGAAATTAAAGTATTTGCAATAGGGTCCCATCACAAATGACCTGTTGTAGAAAATGGCATCACAAATATATTTTTTATAACGACCCGTCGTAAAAAAGACTATTTTTGATGAGAGCCTTACCCATCACAAATAGTCTATCCCAATTTTTAAAAAACCCTTTTGCGACGGGTGGATGTACCCATCACAAATAAGTATTTGCGTTGGTATGATTTACCTATCACAAAAAATTCAAAAAATAATAAAATAAAATAATATTAATAAAATTTAATATAATAATAATAATAATAATAAATTTAATTAATTTAATAAAAGTATAATAAAAAAAAATAAAAAAATAATAATAAAAGAATAATAGTAAAAAAACACAATATTCGAAATAATAATATAATAATAATAAAATAAAATAAAAAAATAAAAAAATAAAAAATAAAAAAATGAAAAAATAAAAAAATAATAAAAATAATAAAAATAAAAAATATTCACAATAATATAAAAAACTAACTATGTAGAACTAAAAATATATGAATTAAAAAAATATTACAAAAAATTTGTACATTCAAATGTTTATAAGAAAAATACATAAATCACTGAGGTGGAGGGGGTCATCTGGAGGAGGCAGTCGAGGAAACTAAATCCCTAAACCTTGATTTATACATCACATGTACTCCATCGTCTGCTCAAGCTACTACACCTACCATCAATGCATCTTCTACTACTGCTGTTTCTGCTGTCGACAAAGCTCCTCTTTCTCCCAACGCATGGTCTCTATAAGATCACCCCGAGATCACAGTTTCCCCAGATGCTGTGCAACATATGATGAAAAATCTCCATGAGATCCCCTCGAGATAGACACTAACACCACAACGGTACCATAATAACTCTCAGGCATCAATCGAGAGACGACACCAACAACTCATCCTTTCTTGAAGGCATACTGAGTCACTTGTATCTATGCTGCATCATTAAATATTGATACACTGGCGTTTTGATCCTCAATCTCAGTCTGACTCTCACCCAGTGTTTGATAAGTCGCAACCTCATATAACTTCTTCAATTTCAATTTAAAATTAAAATAGTTAAAATATTATTTTCAGTAAAATTTAAAACTAAAAAAATAATACTGACCATAATATTCTACTGGCGATCACCTATAATCTCTCCAATGATAGGATCACTGTACATCCTCTTATAAACATCGAACTCTATAATATCTGAATGTTCAACCACCTATATGAGTATAAAATAAACAATTCACATTTAAAGTTATATAAATTATAAAAAAAGTACTTATCATATGTTTCTGATGCGTACTAAATGTACGACTACCAGCTCGACGTTTCACCTCCTGCCTCCCCCAATTCTATCAACCTAATGATGTTCTCCTCTAAAAAGTATCTCATATCTAGTATGAACATAATCCATCCCAAACCTGAGATGAGAGGCAATCTGGTCAGTGGGCATAACAAAACTGATCAAATTTTGTGACTACCGCTTTTTATATAGATGTCCTCCTCAGATTGTGCAAAAATTGATGGAAAAGCTCATGCATACATATCTCTCATGCCTCAGAGATAGATTCCTGCATGCTATTATCAATGTGATACCATAAACCCTACAAATAATTAATAATATCAAGTTTTTGACTAAATAAATTTCAAAATAATTATTATTCATTTACATACCATTCAATTATCAAACTTGTAGTGATTAAAATCAATAGGAATCTGATCTCTTGTCACCCATCCTCCATAAAAATAATTCTGTAATATAGCACTCCCCTATCTAATAGCTATATGTGAAAATCTATGAAAAAACAGAACAAATAATCAAATAATTAGTTTATAAATAAATTAATGAAAACTAACTAAAATACACAACTAAAAATACCTCCACATGCATGGATTGAACTCAATACATGGATGTTTCTCAGGGATAGAGTCAAGAATCATCAATCTTGCAAGACCACGACCCCTTTGAGTTGTTGCTGAACCACCAACAGTCTGAGGGTTAGATGATGCAATATCATGCTTTTCACCAGGTAGATCAGCCTTATCAAACTCATTCTATCATCAAAATTTCCCTTGTTATGTCCTATGCAGTTATGTCTTGAGGGATATTCATATTGAAAATAATGAGAGTAGAAAAATTAAATTTCCTCCTGCAAATAATCTTCTACAATTAATCCTTCAACCGATGATTTGTTATGTGCGTTTTTCTTCAATTTATGTATGTATCTATCAAATGGGCACATCCATCAAAATTTTATCATCCCTCCATATTTTTCTTCATACAGTAAATGTAATATCAAATGTTCCATTGAATAAAAGAAAGCCGCTAAGAAGAATTTTCCAATTTATATAATATTAAAACAATATCTTCTTACAATCTACTTAGTGCATCATAGTCTGTTGTTTTTTCACAAATGTATTAGAAAAAATATGATATTTTTGTTAGTGAATCCCAAATCATAGAATTAAACAGACCACTAAATTCAATCGGTAGAATTATTTCCATTATAACATGAAAGTCATGACTTTTTAATATGATAATATGACCATTTATAACACATCTAGACAAATTGGAAACATAACCATCTAAAAACCTCAAATATTTAATCCACTAACAAAATAATAATTGATTTTATTTGGAAACTGTATAAGCTACTTTTGGCTTCATTAATTTATGGGATCTAACATTTTCAAATAGTTCATGTTCTGGTCGCCTGCAAATTTGGGAAAGATCTAATCATTTTTGTACATTATATTTGGTCTTACATGGTGTGTCCAAAAATATATAAAATATATTATCAAAATATTACTTCTCAATATGCATGACATCCGACATGTGACATACCAAAAAATCAAACCAATATGGAAGATCCCAAAAAATGCTCAGCTTTATCCAATTATGTTCTTTCCCAAAGCCATTATTTTTTTTGGTTTATAGTCGGTCTAAATGAAATGACAGGTAATAAAGATGCAAAATATTTTAAATCCATACCTGATATCATTATTGGAGGTTTGTCTCTTTCAATTGTGTCTTTTCAGAAATGATATTCGTTCCTTCGAAAAGGATGATCGGTTGGAATAAATCTGTGATGAAAGTAAAAAAAATACTTTCTTACATTGATGAGCATAAATGATTTTCCATCTCTCATAAATTATAGAAATGATTTTTAACCACGTGTACTCCATCTAGATAACATTCCATATGCTGGGAAGTCAATAATTGTCCATATCAATACATATTTCATTAAGAAATTTTTTTTCGTAGTAACATCATATGTACTGACACTATTACCCCACAATAAATTTAACTCATCAATCAATGAATTCAAATAAACATTGATATTATTTTTTGGATGTCCTGAAATTAATAATATCAAAAAGATATATGGTTCATTCAACAACATCCAATGAGGTAAATTGTACAGAGTTATAAAACAAATTTTGGTTCTACTGATGCAATTAATAAAAAAGATTCAATGCCCTCAATATATATAGGATTTATACCATAACCATTTGGATTCCTATGACGATTTATCTAACTAAGATCATGTAATAAAGACCATTTTCTACTTCCTTCTTCCATATTTCTCTAAAAAATAAAAAATATATAAGTGGTTTATGAATAATTTGATAGAAGAAAAAGATGAACCAAAAAAGAGTATAAAATTAAAAAAATATAATTTACTTGTAATTTTTGTCAATGTTATCTATTTACTGATTATTATTACTAATTACCAATAATTATTACTAATTTTTAATATTTTATAACAATTTATTACTAATTACCACTAGTTATTGTTAATTTTCACTAATTATTATTAATTACCACTAATTATTACTAATTAATGCTCATTTTTACTTAATTATAGCGATTTACTATTAATTTTTACTAATTAATGTCACTTTATGATATTTTTTACTAATTATGGTGATTTAATGTTAATTTAAACTAATCTCCTCCTACCACTAATGATTTCATCAACACATCACCATTAATTACAACAAGTTACCACTAATTATTACTAATCAACACTAATTATTACTAATTACCACTAATTATTACTAATTACACATAATTGTTACTAATTACCACTAATTATTACTAATTACCACTAATTACCACTAATTATTAATAATTTTTACTAATTAACACTAATTATTATTAATTTTTACTAATTACCACTATTTTTTTTACTAATTATTACTAATTTCCACTAAGTATTACTAATTATTACTAATTTTTACTAATTTTTACCAATTATTACTAATTATCACAAATTATTACTAATGTTTACCAATTTATACTAATTATTACTAATTACCACTAATTACCACTAATTATTACTAATTACCACTAATTACCACTAATTTTTACTAATTAACACTAATTTTACTAATTATCACTAATTACTGCTATTTTTTAATAATTTATTACTAATTACCTCTAATTACCATTAATTTTTACTAATTACCACTAACTTTTACTAATGACTGCTAATTTTTACTAATTATTACTAATTACCAATAATTTTTACTAATTACCACTAGTTTTTACTACTTACCACTAGTTATTACTAATTTCTACTAATTATTAATAATTATTACTAATTATAATTAATTATTACTAATTATAATTAATTATTATTAATTATAATTAATTATTGCTAATTATTACTCATTATTATCAATTATTACTAATTATTACTAATTACCACTACCTATTACCAATTACCACTAATTATTACTAATTATTAATAATTATTACTAATTACCACTAATTAATTATTACTAATTATTACTAATTAATTAACACTAATTTTTACTAATTAATATGAATTATTACTAATTACCACAAATTATTACTAATTATCATGAATTATTAATAATTATCATGAATTATTACTAATTACCACTAATTATTAATAACTACCACTAATTTTTACTAATTTGTACTAATTTTTACTAATTATTATTAATTATTACTAATTATTACTAATTACCTCTGATTACCACTAATTACCACTAATTATTACTAATTAACACTATTTTTTATTAATTATTACTAATTATAACTATTTTTTACAAATTATTACCAATTACCACTAATTAATACTAATTACCACTAATTAATACTAATTACCACTAATTATTATTAATTACCACGAATTTTTACTAATTACCACTAATTTTTACCAATTATCACTAATTTTTACTAATTTCTGTTAATTATTACCAATTATTACAATTTTTTACTAATTTTAACTAATTATTACTAATTTTAACTAATTATTACTAATTACCACTAATTAATACGAATTAATACTAATTATCTCTAATTTTTACTAATTCCCACTAATTTTTACCAATTTCCACTAATTATTTCTAATTATTAGTAATTATTACTAATTATTACTAAGTATTACTAATTTTTACTAATTATTACTAATTACAACTAATTGTTACTAATTATTACTAATTTGAACTAATTATTACTAATTACCACTAATTACCACTAATTTTTACCAATTTTTACTAATTATTACTAATTTTTACTAATTATCACTAATTTTTAATAATTATTTCTAATTTACTCTAATTTTTATTAATTTTTATTAGTTTATAACAATTTCTTTCTATTTTTTTACAATTTATTACTAATTATTACTAATTATGACTAATTATGACTAATTATCACCAATTATTGCAACTTTTTACTAATTACCAGTAATTTTTACCAATTCCCAATTTTTTTATTAATTATTACAAATTATTACTAATTATTGCTAATTAATACTAATTATACTAATTTAATTTTTTTAAATTTATATTTTTTATTAATTTATAATAATTTATAATAATTTATACTATTTTATAACAATTTATTTCTATTTTTTACTATGTTATTACTAATTACCGTTAATTAGTACTAATTACCGCTAATTATCACTAATTACAGCTAATTATCACTAATTACAACTAATTATTACTAATTACTGATAATTAAAACAAAATAATGAATATTAAAACTATTTAATTTTAATTAAAAACATTCTGAAAATAAAAACTAAATATTTCTAAAAACAATTAATGCAAAATAAAACTAATTAATTCTAATTAAATCTAATTACTACTAATTAATAATAATTATTACTAATATTAAATAAAAAAATAAAAACAAATAAAAACAAATAAATACCTTGAAATTGAATCTCTCAGCGGATGCAAAGTTTGAAAGTTGATCCCCTACAAAGTTTAAAACTCAGAAAAATTTAAACTAAAAAATATGCGAGTAGAGAAGTTCAGAGAAGTTTAGAGAAGATGAGAATGGAAAACATTCAAGGGGGTATATAGGTTAGATTAGTTGCAATGAGACTATTTGCAACGAAATTTCCGTCGCAAATAGTTCTGTGATTATTAATTGCGGCGTTCGTAAAAAATTGTATTTGCGATGAGACCCGTCACAAATACTATCATGTCGACACTTCATTTTGTGATGGGAGTAAACCACCGTTGGAAATACTCATCCTGCACTTTGGGGCGCACAGCGCGCCAAAGGTATTTGTGACGGGAACAACTTCCCTCCGCTAATATGTTTTTTTATCGACTATTTGCGACGGGATACGACTCCCATCGCAAATAGCCCATCACTAGAGGCTAAAATTCCCGTAGTGTATGGAGCCTAAAGATCTCTCAGATATATAGGCGTCTGATCTCCCCCACCTTCGTTGACTCCCTAATGGGATGAAAATGGGTTGATTTAGTCAACTGATCAATAACCAACCAAATAACATCCTTCCCACTAGGAGTTTTTAGTAGATCGATCACAAAGTTTATGGAAATTTCATCTCACTCCCATACCAGAGTGGGAAGAGGTTGAAGCAACCTGTTTGGCCTCAGATGCTCATCTTTGATCCTAGAGAAGGTAAAACATTGGGATAAAAAAATCAGAAATAGACCACCTCATCTTGAGCCACCAATACTAGGTGCTAAAATTGTAAAACATCTTGGTATCCCCATGTTGAACGAACCAACTAGAAAAATTCCCCTCATGTATTACCTCCAACCTCAAGGTCAAAAGAACCATTAGCCACTTCTTGGAGAAAAAGGTACCATCAAGAGTCTGAGACTAATCACCTAAGGTCTCCCCACCATTTAAATCTATGGTAATATGTAAAAAATCAATGTTAGATGTGTAATTACATCGAACCTGATCAATAAGGGAGGGTGTGTCCTGGACACTATCCAAGAACACCCACTCACCATACTACTACAATTTCAAATTTAGAACAACAAATAAACTCATTAGAATCCACTCATAAATATATTTTTTTTCTGTCTGAATTAGAAATTTCCTACTTAAGGCATCGATGACCATGTTCCCCTTCTCGGGGGTATATACTATATCAAAATCAAATATCTGAAGATACTCCACTTAGCGTCACTTTCTACAGTTCAAGTACTTCTAGGTGGCACATGAGCCTCAACCCGGTTGGTGAGGACTCCTTAAGTGCATCCAGGAGACTCAGGATCAAATCTAGGCGGAGGCATAATTTTCGAGTTACTGTAGCAGTACTATAGTGGGAACTGTAGTAGTACTATAGTAGGTACTATTTGGCACTATAGCAATTGGGGGTATTCCCCCGTTTGTGCCTTCGAGCCACCGATTTGGTCCCCGAGTCCTTTAAGGCCTTTGGGACACCCAGGCCTTCGGGCCAGTAAGGCATTTGGGCCACCTTAAGGCCTTCAAGACACCTTAAGTGCATATGCAAACCAGACAACCTACAAGGAACAAGATCCAAAAGGAGGATGAGCAAGGAGCTTTCACCATAGAAGAAGCTAAATGGATTGTAAGAATGAGAGGGTATGACACCTGCCATCGGGACAAGCCTGTGCATGCATGACAAATCCTAGCTGAACAGCCATGCGGAGGTGGAGAGCTGATTTCACAATGAAGATGATGGGGTGGAGAAGTTCCAAGTAGTTAGTCTGGGTTGTATGTAATGTTTGAAGCCTATAGGAAATTAATTCCTCTAAGGCCTATGGGCCATGTAATGCTTATACCTACAGGCCTTGTAAGGGTTCCACCTCATCCCTTGAAAGGTGGATTATCAAAATCAATAAAAAAATAAGGTCTTCAGGCCATTGGAGGAAGTACTTCTAGGTAAAGATGTGCTTCAGACACTTATGATCCAAATAAACTATAAACTACTCCCATAAGAGGTAATAATGCTAAGTATTTAACACATGCATCATAGATGCTAAATCTAGGTAATATGTGGAGTAATTACTTTCATGTGAGCATAGCTTACGAGAGATATAAGCCACCACATGATCATCCTGTATCAACAAACACCCCAACCCCACACCTGATGCATCACAAGACACTATATAACCCATATGAGGATCAAGAACAATAAAAAATGGAGTCGAGGTCAACCGAACCCGCAACTCCTCAAAATACCTCTAGATCTTCATGCTCCACTCAAACTTCACCCACTTCCAAGTCAATGTATTAAAGGGTGAATCTAGCATAGAGAAGTCCTAAAAAAAATTCTTAAAATATCTAACAAATAACAATATCTTTATCTCAAACACATTCTTGGGACACTCCCAAGACATGACTAACTGGATCTTCTTAAGGTCCACTAGAATCCCTTTATTAGAAATCACATAACCTAAAAACTTTACTTCATTGATCTAGAACTAGAATTTTTATAGCTTAACACACATGAGATGATATATCAAAGTTATTATAAAAAACTCTAGATGGTATCCATGGTAATCATCCTTATTGGAATACACTAAGACATCATCCATGAACATAACCAATAAGGATTCCAAAAAGTAATGAAATATTTGGTTTATCAAATCCATAAATACCACATGAGCATTATCATGGAAAAATGATATAAACAGATATTCAAAATTCCGATATCGGCTCTCAAAGGTGGTCTTAGTGATATCCTCTTCCCAGACCCTCAATTGGTGATACCCCAACCTTATGTTGATTTTGAAAAAACACTGAGTTCCTTTGAGATGGTAAAAAAGATAATCAATTTAAGGAAACATGCATTTATTTTTAACAGTCACTTAATTGGACTTGTAATAATCTATATAAAGTTGGAGACTCTCATATGAAATATTTGAAAAAATAACTAGCTACGCCCATGGTGACATACTAAAATAAATAAATCCCTTACTTTCAAGATCCTCTAACAAATCCTTTAACTCTTTTAACTTAATAGGAGCCATATTTTATGATGGTAAATAAATAGGTCTTATCCCAGAGGGAATATTTATAACGAACTTGAACTCTCGTTGTGGTGAAAACCTAGAAAAATCATCTAGAAACACCTCAGGTTACCATTACACTACCAATGGATGATGACCACCTGATCCATACACCACAACATCAAAGAATAACCTAGATAACTAAAATAAAATCAATCCCACCTCTAGAATAATGGGTCCTTCCCTCACTGACCTTATGTCCCACTCATCCTAAAAAATATGAGTGTTCCTGTAAGGAGATATAAATTTGAACTTGTGATGATAACAATCTATTTGAGATTTAAAATTGATTATCTAATCCTTGTCGATGATGAGATCAAAAGTATCTAGGTCCAATATAAGGAATTACTACACAACCTCTACATCAGTAACTAAAACACGACACTCCAGACACTTAAAACCTTACTCTTTCTTCTTTACCAATGAGTTAAGGTAGGTACACCATTAAATGGAATTAAATCCACTCACATACCCAAATAATCAAGAATCTTTAATGAGATAAAGGAATGGGAAGAACCCATATCAAACAAATCCAAAGCCATAAAATAACCAATAAATACCATACCTCTCATGATGGTCAACCTAGATTTAGATTCCTCAGGTGACATCTCCATCATATAAATATTCCTTGACTCAATCCCGCCCTGAGTTTATTTGAATGGATAAGAATCACCTCAAACTAGAGGGTGAGATCCAGCACCCTTGGAAGCATCATATTATACTTCTGAACCCTTATAAAATGAAGAACCAAATCTGCTCTCCTACAGGGGAGTCTTGTAGAATAAATAGATATAACCAAGATTTACACACTGGTAGTATACCCCTAGATCCACTGGGAAGCCAGGTTTGGTGTATCCAAACTTCCCACACTGATAACAATTCATATACTTACACTGTGAAGAATCAATTAGCACTAAACCTGATAACTATTGAACACCCCTACCACCACTCTAATGATGTTCTTATCGCTTACTTTTCTAGAAATAGTAATATCTATGGATACCCCCAACTATTGAAAAAACACCATTGAGACTCATATTCCCAACTAAATCACCTTAATCCATAACCGCTTTATCCACCACCTCAGCACAAGTTGGTAGGAAAAAGAGAATAAACATCAACCTGATCTCATCCTTGAGGCCCATTTAAAAATATCAGGCCTTAAGAAAATCATTCATGATGATCTTGAGAGAAAAATTAAATAACTCAGAAAAATAAGTAGTTTACTCCATCATTGAATGGTATCCCTACTCTATAGTCACAAATTCAAGGGCCTTCTCCACCCTTAGAGTCTCAAGATAAAACTGCTGATTAAAGGGATTTTTTAAATTATCAAGGTGAGTTCTCCATGAAACTTTTAGTAAACTATGGATTCCCACCACTTTCTATCCAGTCCTTCCAAAATATAATAAGAGAATCTAACTTTATATTTCTTAGGGGTCTTTAAGAAAATAAATATATACTTTATCCATTTAATCCATTCCACAGGATCATGGATTTTTTTGTCACCATGAAAATAACTTATGATAAATCTAAAACAACCAACATTAACATCGAAAACAATTCTAAATGAAGAAGGAGAGAAAACATAAAAACTATAACTTTTTATCATCATGCAAGGTTTGTATACACATTTTGAAAAACCATGGACCAACCTTGTAAAATGAAACTGGCAGGATTGCATACCTATCCACATGGGTTCTACACAATTTACACTTATTATTTTCCTTTTCATACCACCTCCATTTCACCAAAAAAATAAAAATTCCTCAAAAATACTCATGGTTTCTTGAAAAAACCCATAACCAATGATAAAAAACATCATATCTCAAAAAAAACCCAAAACTAAGTTGAAATGTAAATACAACTCCCAAACACCCATGGAAACTTGAGGGTTGGCATGATAATTAGCTATCTAGGCACTCCTCTACACCTACCTCTTGAGACCTGATAGTCCTATCTCCTATCTACCATTGACCCCCAGATAATAATAGTTCCTTGATACCATTTTGTAATAAGTAAAACTAGGTCAACATTCCATATTACCCAAGTCCTCTTGCTATAAGTCCTGAAACACATTCCATTTCACCATGGGATGGAGACAATCACCAAGGTATCATAGTTAACAATTTGGTAATGGTTTTATTCTTGAGAAACTAGCATGACTTTTCCATTTATTAGATTTCCATGCTACAGAATAATCAACATCAATAGAAAAAATGACATCCAATTAGATCATACATAACAATTACCAAAAACTGATATCATAATCATGATCACTTTATAATTTTATAAATAATATATATACCTAATATACATTAGTAAAAATAAACAAATGCTCAAAATAGGGACAAGGACTAAGAGGTTGATACATTACATCCCAAATGATCTAAAATTAAAAAATTATCTACATGTGCTAAACTCTATGAGGCCATCATCTCCACCACCCCAAACTAATCACAGATGATGGTAACCAAGAAGAACCACCTAATGAATTTGTTCCCTTACCTTTACCCATGTCCTAAAAAACCAAGTCCTTATACATCCAAAGGCATATATACGGTGTTAGGAAAAATCCCTGTTGGATACAACCATGAATTTATATAATGTATTTATATATGAAAACCAATAACTCTAGTTTGAAATCCAAAGTCACATTTTAAAACAATTTCACTTTGAAAACATTTATTTATAAATTCATTTAGTTTTTCTCAAAATAAACCATATTTCAAAAACATGAGTGAAAAATGATAAAATAAAAATAAGTGAAGACACTCGACATAAACATACTCAACTCATCCAAACATATCATAAACATAAGCATAATCATGGACAACACCATTTATCCAACAAAGCATCTTTGGTATAAACTCAAGTGAATTAAAATCAACAAGGAATAAGAAACATTCATCATGGGCTCTAACCAATGGGGTCAATTATGAATAATTATAAGACACAGTTCACCATCTAAATAAGTGAGTAAAAGAAGTTTGGAATCTCTCTTAGTCTTACCCAATCCCTACATTCCATCCATGGGATCAATCAGTCCACATGGGTGACATTTCCTCCATGGGATCCCTTATATCCTTGGGTAAAATTTATTTTAAGGGATTCCCCATTCCCATGGGTAACTTTTCCTATCTAGTCCATGACATAATCTAAGGATCCAATCTTCTAAGTCATGAACACACCTAAGGTATCCTATGTTTTATATTTTTTCAATCACAAAAATAATTAAAATACCCATTTAATAAACAAAAAATTCCCATAATAAATTAAACCTTAATCACAATGAAAAAAACTTTCAAAACACCTTTAGAAATTGATTTAAAACCACAAATAATCTTTGTGAAATTTTTTCAAAAACATTTCATGCATTAAAAACTAATTATTTTATAAAATCTATTTAAAACCATTAAATTGGCATCACATTTCAAGATCCAAATAAAACATGGATAAAACATCATTATAAACAAAATTTAAAGTCAATTTAATTAATAAAAACAAAAAATAAATCAAGAAATAAAGGTAATCCATGGAATATAACAACTAGGCAGAGACAACTACCCTAAAAATAGTGACCTAAGAAAAAGATATCTTAATTTTTTACATCATTTCTATAATTTATACATTAAATATCACATAAAAATCTCACAATCCCATGAATTTAATGTTTAGTGTCTTTAAGGACTGGCTACATAGGAAAATTATTCCACAATACATGTTAAAATTTCTCCATAATCAAACTCTTCTAGACCCCCTTCTAAACTTTTAATACATTATACTTATCTTTATAACCTTGATAAGGGATACATAAGAAAGGGGTGACCTAAAATTATTATTAAGGGTAAGCATAATCAATAATAATCAAAGATAAAAAGTGAGAATAAGATAAGAATATGGGTATGATAATGTAAGTAAGGAACATGAATATAAAATATAGAATTCATAACTAATAAAATAAATAGGATGATCATAATCATGGAAACATGGAATAAGGAAATAAAATCATAAGATCATGGAGTCATGGAATATATAGAAACAACATAGACATGACATCATAAACATAAGTCAAGGGTCACTCCCAAGACCATCATCATAAAGTGGACAAAGTACCATGATGGATTGGGTCCAATACCAATTCACATAAACATAGTGGAAAAAGTCTCATGGTGGATTAGGTTCACTCTCAAATCCATTAATTAACATATCATGCGTTATAAATTTTTACCCATTGCATTGGAGGGCTATATAATTTCAGTCTCACCCATCATATAACAAAGTATACTTAGGCTAACCACCTGTGCACCATACAGGATATCTCATGAGATGCAAATATTACCCAATTTATTGGATGGATATATAATTCCTAACCCACCCATCACATAATGAAAGTAATATATATGCAAACCACTTGAGGAAAAGAAACCATACATAAATTATAATCATGATCAAAACCATGAGAAGGAATTGGATTTCATAATTCTGATTTAATACACAACCAAAGGATAAATCATAATTATTCCTAATAAAAGAAGGAATTAAATCATTTTGAACTTCCATAATTGAAAAATTTAAATAGGTATTTAACATAGAGTTCTAATGTAGAAAATTCACGAGAAGTTTTTAGGAGAAGAAAGAATAAAAACAAACCACTTGGGTAATGATTTATAAAATAAGTATGGATCTTTTTAAATAAATAAAGAGAATATTATTTTACATGGAAATATAATTTAAAAAAGTGAATTATATATATAAAAATTATGGTTTTGTAATATATTAATTTTTTTTTAAAAAATTATAGTGTTGATACTTGACATGAGATAAGAAATAGGAAAGTTCCCTTAAATCAAGTTTACTTAGAAGTGGGAATTTCAAATGGAACTAAAAACATATATATCCATAGGAATGAAAAAGAGATTTTATTAGGTATACATTTAAGGGATATATATATATATAGAATAATTTCATGAGAATAAGATTATTTAAAATTGATAAAAGGAAAACGAACATGCAATAAATAAGTAATGAGGGTGGTATGAAAGATCCCTTACCTTGATGTATGAAAGCACTCTAAACTTGTAATTAATTTCCTTAATAATTAAATAATGATCATTAAATATATACCCAAGAAACTTATTAATTTATATTTAATTTATTAAAGTCAATTTATTACCATTTTTATTTATATTTAATATAGTTTCTGATTATATTGGTTACTTGGGGCCGTTCAGTTATTTTCTTCGTAACACTTTCAATTTGCTGACCATGGTCAAAGGTGATGAGAAATAACTTCATAATATACATATTTTTTTAGTTTTATATCCATTATTATTCTATTATAACAATACTTACTTGAAAACTTTCTCTTTTGCAGTAGAAATCCCAATCTCCTCCTCCCATACACTGTGTAATATGTTCTTCTGACACCCATTATTCTGACCAATTCCCCCAACTAAGAGAAACTTCTAAGAGTTTTGAGGTAATCTTTCCAGGACTCCCCTATAACCAACCCTTTAGGAAAGAACCTTATTATCCATCCAACCCTGGGTGGAAATAAAACCAAGCTTATAGGAAAGGGGGTATTCAAACCAACCTCAACAATAATTGAACCAACAAGGGTAGAGTAGTCACCCACCACCACCTAGAAATACCCAACCACCATAAAGGCCTTCCCAACCACCCCCTCAAAAACCTGATCCTAGCCTAGAAGATATGATGAAACAAATGGATACCAATAATATCCAATTCCAACAAACAACCCAAGTAGCCATAAAATACCTCAAAACCCAATTAGGCCAACTCACTAACTCTATGGGAGAAATCCAAAGTCATGGGTCTGGTAAACTACCTTCTCAACCAGTAGTTAACCTTAGAGATAAGGGAGATGTTAGTTCCATCACCCTTCAGAGTGGACCAAAACTTAAGTTCCAAATGAACCCTCCATTAGGGTCATCCTCTCCTAAGGAAAACACCATCCCAACCATTGAAATTAGTCCAAATGATGAAAAACCTTGTCCTGAGAGATGTCCTTGCAAAGGAAAGAGTGTGTATGTCGATGATCTACCTAGAAAAAAAATTACTCTTCCATTTCCACAAAGGGATACCCAACCAAGAAAATAAAAATAAACTGAACTCAATAAATAAATCTTGGAAACTTTCAAAGTGTAGGTTAACATCCCCCTGATTAATGTTGTGAAGAAAATTTCAAGATACACCCTGTTTCTAAAGGATATGTGTGTACACCGAAGGTGACTTCAAGGTGATAAGAAGGTGATATTGGGGAGGAATTTATCATCATTGTTAGATCCATCACTTCCTACCAAATGCAACAATCCTAGAGCATTCTTTATTTTGTGCACCATAGGGGAGTATTCCTTTTCTAATACTATGCTTGATTTGGGTGCTTCTATAAATGTGATGCCTCACTCAATTTAATATTCATTGAAGGTTAGAGAAATGAAGCCCACTAGAATTGTTGTTCAATTAGGAAATCATAGTACATCACACCCTTCTGGTGTGTTAGAGGATGTTTTTGTGAGGGAGAAAATTTTAATTTTTTATGCTGATTTTTATGTGATTTAAATGAAAGATGATAATATGAATGGACACGAACCCATTATATTGGGTAGGCCCTTCTTGAAAACCACCAAAACCATAATTAATGTTAAAAATGGTACATTATCTATGGATTTTGGTGGTGACATTTTCCACTTTAACATCCTTGATTCTATGAAGCACCCCTCAAAAGAACATTCCTCTCTCTCTGTTAACTCTATAGATGTACTCCCTTCCCCTGAAAACACTTGTTTTCATTACCCTGATCCACTTTATGAGTTTTCATCATTGATTATAATTATAGGAAATGAATCATGAATGGATTATTTTAGTGGTCTAGAAAAATTTCATGCATGTTTGTTAATTAATTATTTCTTGAACACTGAGGATCACATGACCATCGATGATACTACTAAGCTTGTAAAATCTCACTCCTTATCTGAGGATGATACCATTGAAAAATTATATTAGATTATTGACCTATCACTTTCAAACACACTCATATAAATCCAAAATCCCCTTGAATTGGAACTAAAACAACTACCTCAAGATTTAAAATATTTTTATCTTGAGAATAGAAACAAGTTTCCTGTCATCATTTCTAGTTCACTCCCTCCTGAGCATGAATTGTGACTACTTGAACTTTTGAGGGAGTATAAAAATGATTTGGGATGGACACTTGCTGACATTCCTGGTATTAGACCATCAATTTACACAAATCATATGTTGTTAAATGATGAGTCTAAACTGGTGTGGCAGTCACAACATCGACTAAACCCAAACCTCCTAGATGTTGTTAAAAAGAAGGTAAAAAAGTTATTGGTTAATGGAATCATTTACCCCATATCTAATAGACAATGAATCATTACAGTTCAATTAGTTCCTAAAAAAACTAGTATTATGATAATTAAAAATGAAAAAAATGAATTGGTTCCAACTCATGTGCAGAATAGTTGGCATGTATGTATAGACTATCACCGATTAAACCAACACACTAAGAAAGACCATTTCCCATTGCCATTCATTGACCAGATTCTAGAGAGGCTAATGGGGGAGTCCCACTACTATTTCCTTGATGGGTATTCTAGATAATTTTAGATCCATATTTCCCTTGAGGATCAAGAAAATACAAACTTCACTTTCCCCTTTGGAACATTTTCCTATAGGAGGATTCCATTTGGTCTGTGCAATGATCCAATTAATTTCTTACGATGCATGGTTAGTATTTTTTTTGGATTTCCTTTAGGATTTCATGGAAGTATTTATGGATGATTTCACTATCTATATCCCCTCTTTTGATGAATGTTTGAGTAGTCTTGGTTTTGTCCTACATTACTGTATTGAAAATAATCTCATATTAAATTATAAGAAATGCCATTTCATGGTGTGAAAAGGTATAGTACTTGGGCATGTAATTTATAGGGATGGAATCCAAGTAGATAAATTGAAATTGGATTTCATTTCTTCCTTACCTTTCCCCAAAAATGTATGGTATGTACAGTCTTTCCTAGGTCATGATGAATTTTACTGTCGTTTCATTCATGACTTTAGTAAGATTGCACTCCCCTCTCTTGATTGCTCCAAAAAGAAAAGGAATTTTTATTGATAAATAATATGAGGAAGATTTTAATAAGTTAAAATGGAGTCTCAGATCACCCCCTATAATCCAACCACCTCAATGGGATTTACCATTTGAGCCTATGTGTGACACCTTTGACTATGAAGTTGGGTTAGTCTTAACACAAAGGGTTATCCCAGCTCCACATTCCATTGCCTATGCCTCATGCACACTGGACCCTACCCAAGAAAACTACACCACAAAAAAAAATAATTACCTTCCATTGTGTTTGCGTTGGATAAATTCAGGTATTACCTTTTAGAGTCCAAAGTCATTGTGTTCTCAGAACATGCAGCCCTCTAGTTTCTCTTTAAAAAAACAGAAGCCAAACCATGTCTCATTCACTGGATGCTCCTATTTTAGAAATTCAATCTAGAAATTAGGGATAAAAAAGGATTAGAGAATGTAGTGGCTAACCATATCAGTATGATCCTTCTATACTTGGACATTAACTCATCCCCTTGTATTCCCATAAATGACATGTTTCTAGATGAGTAGTTTTACCGAGTTTAATATGATATTACTTAGCATGCCAAAATTGTAAATTATTGGGAAGCATCTTGCATTCCTACTGATTTCAATAAAAACCAGGCCAACAGTCTAAAACATGAGTCCCATTGGTATATTTGGGATAACCCTTACCTTTGGCGCAGATGTGGTGATAAATTACTTAGGGGTTGTTTTCATCATTGTGAGTTTCAGTATATCCTTAGGTTATTCCACACTCTTGCTTATGGGGGACACTTTGGTCCCCAATGGACTGCTCTCAAGGTCCTTGATTCTAGTCTCTTTTGGCCAACACGTTTTTGGGATGCCCATGATTTCTGTAAATCTTGTCCTCGCTATAAAAGAATGAGGAATGTATCTAAAAGAAATGAAATTCCACAACAACCCTTTCTCTTCCATGAAATTTTCAATGTTTGGGGCATTGAATTTATGGGACCATTCCCCAATTAATTTGGTAAATTTTACATTATTCTAGATGTTGATTATGTGTCAAAATGGGTAGAGACATAATCCACAAGTATATATTTTTCCAAGATAGTTATGGAATTTTTGAGAACCCAAATTTTCTGTTGGTTTGGATTACCTAGGTTCAACATCAGAGACCAGGGTTCTCATTTATACCACCTAAAAATGAAATCTCTTTTGCGTTAGTATGGGGTCAAACATAGATTTTCTACTATATATCACCCAAAAACCAATGGTCAAGATGAGGTGTCAAATAGGGAGGTAAAACAGATTCTTGAAAAAATAGTTCAACCTAATAGAAAATATTGGAGTCTTAAACTCGATGATTAATTATGGGAATACCATAATACTTAAAAAATCCCATTGGAATGTCACCCTATCAGCTTGTGTTTAGAAAGTGTTGTCACCTCCCTATTGAGATTGAGCACCAGGCC
Source organism: Viscum album (assembly GCA_963277665.1). Classification (NCBI taxonomy): domain Eukaryota; kingdom Viridiplantae; phylum Streptophyta; class Magnoliopsida; order Santalales; family Viscaceae; genus Viscum; species Viscum album. Next base: position 656,858,792 of record OY728128.1, on the reverse strand, counting down.
TACTTTTCCATAAAACAATGCAATTATAATCTTTCTGGTGAAGGTTCTCAAAGGAAGTTACAAATTAAGAAGTTAGAGTAAATGCCTAAAGATTCATATGAGAACTCTATGATTTATAAGGAGTGAACCAAGGCTTCCCAAGACCATATCATCCTTCATCGTTAGTTTCACATTAGGCAGAATGTCCTCCTCTACAATTAAAGGTTGAATTTATATCCAGATAAGCTTATTTCCTGCTGGTTTGGACCATATACTATTACCAAGGTATCTCTATTTGGTGTTGTTCAGGTTCAAAATGAAGAAACTAGGAAAAAATTCACTGTCAATGGCTAGCGGCTAAAGCAATTCCATAAAACTATTATAGATTCCCTGATGGTGGAACTCCAAGTTCAAGAAGCAGTCTATGAAAGAAACCCACCATGTTTTATCATTACTTCCCACATTCTATTTTATTACAGTGAGGAAACTACACACTTTAGGTGTGGGGGGATGGATATATTCCTAGGTTAGTTAGGAATTTTCATCGTCTTTCTTATTTTTTCTATTTTTATATTGTTTTATAGTATTGTCACTTTCCCCCCTCATTTCCCCCTCAATTTTATACCAGAATTTTAATTTTTGATGCCCACTTTATCACAAAAAATGATGCCTACTTAATCATGGAAGTTATTGAAAATGAATGAGAAATTTATGTATTTCATATTGTTTTAACATTCATTTTTTTGATGAAATATACATTTCAACAAGAATTCAATACTACGGTGTGAATTTATTTTGAAATTTGTCTCTTTGAGGATGTTATAAATGGTTGTATCATTTTGAAACCATTTAGAAGAATGATACCCTTTGTTTGAGTAGTTTAAGGGAAAATTGTGTCACTTAATTTCTCTACACACCTTTTCACCCAACCATGAAGTGTGAAAATATCTTACTTAATAAAAGGTAAATATATGTTAGGTTAATTTTTCTATACTTTCCAAAATGTTTTTTCCATACATTTTTTCCTTATCTAATATATTTCATTACTGTACTAGATTGACCTATGCATGTGTACATATTAACTAAATGTTGTACGCTCTAAAATAAAAATAAAAAAGGATTTTATATTGGGTAGGTAAGAAACCACCCTTACATGAATTTTTTATCTTGTTATAACTATTGCAATTAGTATTGTGAGGAGATCAAACAAGGGTTGAGAGAAGAGTGTGAGATTTGTTCCAAGTGAAACTTTTGAAAAAAATAATAAATTAGGGGAGTGATGAAATGTAAAACATATGCGGATATCTAGGTCAGGAGCTTATGGTTTGAATTATAGGAATGCTTAAGTGATTGGGTCTTGAAATTTTATTACAAAGGATGTAGGGTAGGTTCAGTGGAAAGGATCATGTAAGTAGACAATTTTTAAAATAACTTATATTTAATCGATAAAAAGTGGAAATAATAGCATGAAATGGTTATCACACACACACATAGAGAATTAGTGACATGGTTAACTTTTGAATTATTTTCTTCGATTGGTATCATGCATCTCTTGGAATTTCATTTGGATACAATTTTTTAGATGTCTTTTTAAATGATCACTGAGAATAACTCCTCGGTGTGATTTTTTATTTGATAAAATTTATATCAGGAGTTAAATTTTAATTGAATGTTAAATATTTATGAAGTTGGAAATATCTAAATTCATAATTTTTAGAAATATGAATTTGACCATGAGTTCAAATATTTATGTGTGGGGGTGTGATCACACCACGATTCACTGTTTCATTTTCACCCTTACACAACTATGCTGAACTAGTTTTGTATTGTAAATTTTAAATATAATATCAAATTAAAATTTATTTTTTATTCCATTTTTTAATATTTATCATTGATAAAAGCGGTAATTATACTTGTTTTGATAATTTCATTTTAGGTGGAGGTGATTTATAGGCCCCAGAGATGATCCAGAAGGAAAATGGGCCAAACTGCATGGAAGACCAAGGACACTTGTACACAGTTTTACACATTGAACAAAATAAGTTCATTAAAATGGGATGAAATTTTTTGTTACAATCCATAACTTCATGGGTCACAACTCATATTAAGAAATAGAATCCCAATTCTTCCATCTGTTGGGCTATCCAAACTAATCTATCCAGGGTACATAACTTCCTGAATTCAAAATTTAGGTTCATTATTTTGATAATATCTCCCAATAAAGATTTTCAATGGCCACCAAATTTGACAAGGAGACATTCAAGAGGCCGAAAAACAACTCTCCTCTTTTGTACAAGTCTTTATATGACCATTTAATTTTCCAAAACTGAGACACAATTGGTATCTCGAAAACTGGGTGCCCAAAGTCACTTCCCATTTTGGCTATAAAAGGGAACCATGGGCACCTCTTTTGGAAGTTCAAACCAGAAGAAAAGATCTGAAATTTTTGAGTCCTAGAAGATTCTCATATTCATATTATAAGTTATTGAGGCCCCTACCCTAATCAGTGGATTAATAATGAAGAAGTAGTTCCACCTGAGCTTCCTCCTCCTCTCAATGGCAGGCTAAATGATGGGGATCATTGAGGGAGCTACACACTTGAAGAGGGAGTTATGAAACATAATTCTATACTAGGTTTTTGTATATTGTAGTTTGGAATTGTTCTTTTATATGTGTCTTAACTTGTTTTTATGCATTTAATTGAAACACTTTTTATTTCATAACTGATCAGTGTGAAATTTTAAGCGTGTGACTTGTGTTGTTCCGATTGGACAACATAAGACTCTTTTATTTCGAAAACATTTGAGATTTCAGTGTTCCTTGACAAACCTTAATTCATTATAAGGGTATGTAACTTGACTATATGATTGTTATGTCAAGGTTTAGTCCTATTTTCATTGTTTTAGGGGTTGTGGGTACCCAAGATCTTGGTTAACCCTCTATCAAAGGATTACAAAAAAAAACCTAATAATCAATTAAGAACAAGGAACTTTTCAAGTGTTGTAGTAACTTAACAATGATAAAATACTTACCATATATTTTTCAGAATCCACTTGTTTATAAACTATTAAACTCTTTAAATTAAGTCATTCTATTTTTAAAGCTGTTTTCAAAACCACCACCTCTTTTAGTCATTTTTATTAAAAATACACACTCTAAACCTATTAATGCTTCTTGAGAGATGACCTAGGGTCTTCCTTAGACTATAGAATAATTTTTAAATCATAATGAATTTGACGTGTCATGACAATGCATTCAAAGGATAAATGTATGAGATGTGTAAATAAATCAATATTTATCTTGAATCCTAGATCTATCAATCGATTAATGTACTATATCATATTGATCACATGAGGAATAACCTAAATTTCATCTCCCAAATTACATGTGTACATTGTATTTATAATATCATTAATTTATTATCTTACTTTTTCCTTGTAAAGTTATTAAAGACGTGACAATATGGTGTAACCATACCTATCCTAATGTTTCTTTCAAAACTCACTAGATATTGATGATAACATGATGATGAAAACATAATATGTTCCATTCATGAGTCTATTATAGGCATATGTTTCTCCATAAATTACATCATGAGGTGAATTATTAGGCAGCTGGGATTCCACCACATAAAATTTCCTCTTGTGTCATAGTACTATGCACAAGATCCTATACTAATCCAAGAAATTTATACTATTGAGGTCATGTTCATTGATAAAAATACATTGTATTGAATATGTGGCATTACTTGTTATTTTCTAAAAAATAAAACATATCATAAGAGTACCTTTATCTTGATTACCGATTGTATAGACATTATTGATTTATTAATTTTAACCATATCCCACTATTTTATTCATATCCTAACAACCTTTAATCAGTGTATTCAAAATATTCAGTAACATAAATATTATACTGGGAAAAGATCCTTAAAACCTACCTTTATAGTCTAATTTATGACTATACCACTACTTAGAGAGTTTTAAGATAGCCTTTTAGCTATCCAAATATATTAACTCATAGATCCATGATATATTGAATGAAGTCTCATCTTCTATAAATCCTAAGCTATAAACCAATCATCACTTTGCATCTAAAATTTCAGTAATATTTCTATAACTACTTCTTTGATTTTATTTTTAGGTAAGTCAACCCACAAATCTTATTTGAACTCTCCTATAACAGGAGGCACCTTCAACTATGGATGATTAGAACCTAAAACTATAGTTTCAATCAAATTAAATTAATGTAAGGTGTTATCTATTTAATATTTATTTTAATGTTTTTTAAATATTTTTTTTCTAAATGAAATCAAATCCAATTTATTTTGATTGTTCATAAAACTATGTGATTTCTTTCACAAAATTATCCATGCATAAATTATAATCATTCATAATTCATTTATTCATTTTTATCTTTTTATGCTATCTAACTATCCTACTGATATTATATCATCTTCACATTCATATAATAAATAATTAACCATTCATGATAATAAATAAATAAATAAATAATGATGTGATCATGATCTGTATTCTATAGGTTGATCTATTAGGAGAATGATGGAACAAATTAGATCCTAACTAATAATATTTGATCTATTTACTTAGATTGAGTTACAATTTCCACATCACCCCATGTATTTTCACTTATTTAGATTTACATCGGCTCTCATCTTGAACCCCCTCATCGCAAGGACCTTTGTCATTACAATTTCATACTTACAAATAAGTGTGGGGAACTCGAGATGTGATAATTACATTAAAAATTAAATTTGTTCATGTATGACTCTATACATGGATCAGCTGTAACTCATGGTTAGTAATTATGCATAAACATAACTTAAAAATAATTAAATAAGATTTATAGGTAATTTTTAATGAATCAAAATATAATTAAAACAATTTTAATTCGTTAAAAACATGTCCCATGACCCCAAAAAATATTTTTAATAAATTACAAATGTTTCAAAATATTTTGAGGAATTTATTATAATTTTATAGACATTTTAAAGCCTCAAAATGATCCCTAAAAGTAAAAACTAGGTCGGGCATATTGAGTGGGACCTGACTTGTCCGAATTCAGGTTGGGTCATAATAGTTAAGTCATCAGTGCGACACCCCATATGACATTTAATTTTTTAAATGAAGATATACAATTATGAAACATATGTGTTGTGGGTGGAACCAAACCTAGTCAAATGGGGTGGTTATGGGTGGAGAAGTTAGGTGGTTGTGGGTGTATGGTCCTATCATCTCTGATTTTATTTATTTATTTTAGTTTTTTTATGAAATGTGGTTCATGCATATCCCCCCAAAACTGACACATGATATAAATTCACTACCCTACTTCCCTTTCTCCCAATTATCTTCCTAAATTTGGATGTCTATATCGTAGTCATATGGGCTCCCACTGATGAATTATGTGCACTTTTAAATTATTAATGAAACACTCTACTCCAATTCTTGTAAATTTAATTGAAATTGTTGACTTAATTTGTGTATTCTTGATCTAAATATACTTTAAGGAATATAGGTTTTGTATAAGGGTTTAGAACTAATATTTTAAAAAAAATTAACTTGATCAGTATTATAACACAATATTAGGCATACTAGTTCTTGAATTCATTAATAGATCACATACAATAGAATTTAAGTATAAATAAATTAAACAAAACAATACCTTGTTCATTAATGTGATCCCAGTGTCTTCCAATCAATTTAGGTCTATAAAAGTTCAGAGGATCCAAACAAGTATCTCTCTAGATCATCCACACATGCACCATATTTCACTATTTCTTCAATATATATTCTTTATGTGATAACATGAAATAAATATTTGAATTTCTTTACTAGTACAATTTCCAAAATATAATAAACATGATTTGTGAAGAATGAATTCAATAATTTATGTTCTTCTTTAAATTTCACTATATAGCTTGAGAAAATGAAAGGGAGATAGAGAATTCATGAAAGGACTACATAGTCTTCATTTTGGGTCTAAAATACCCTTTTATAATTAGGTTAAAGTTTATTTTTATTTCACTTTAGTCACAAAAAACTTAATCTATAATATATACATAAAGTATCATTTGAGACCTAATTAACTTATCACACATGTCATGTTCAATTGGACACTCACATATAACACTATAAAATTTTTCATAATGAAATAAAAACCATTAACTTGGATCTTTCCACCCAAATATTTTTAACAAACTTTTAATAATTAATAATCATCAAAAAATATATTTTCTCATATTCACTTATTGATACATAAATAACTTGTTAATATATTGAGAAATAAATTCAATTATCAGTATTTTAAACTCGAATAATATATAATTAAATTAATTTATTCATCTACTTATGATCGTTCACACTCAGACGTTCACCAACCCACATATATGGGGCCTACTACATCCTAAACACCAACTCATCCAAATTGGAAGAAATTATATATACAATTATTATGTGATCCTATAAAAACTTATCTTGATAAAAATGAGTCTTACTCAAAGAAAAAAATTGGTATCTAATAACACATAATGAACCCTCAAGAGATAAGAATAATTTATAAGTTCTCAGTCTCATGATATCTTATAATGTATGATGCATATTTTGTGTTACCATTATTTAATGATTTGTTTATCATTTCATTGACCATATTTAATGGGTTTTATTTACTCTACCATGTCCACAAAATTAATATAAGTATAAACACCCAAGTCAAAGGACCAAATATATCTTCTTCTTATACTCAAAACACAAGTATAAAAATAGCTATATCCATGGGCGATATCTATGTCTATAACCCAAATTCCCATGGCTATAGGATATAACCACAAGTATAACGTCCATGGCTATAAAATCCATGTATATAATATCTAAGATATATCCATGATCATGACCCATGGATATATCCAATTTTATGTGTAACCTGGTCTATGAAAAACTTATAACCATAGGGGCCTTGCCCATTACTGTAAAGTCTAACTGGACCAAACTATTTCCATAGTTAGTTGGCTGTGGATATATGGTATTTTTAAAATAAAACATAGTAGAATGTTCCTAACTCATTCTAGGTGATAATAAACACTCATATATTCCAATCTATTGAAATTAATTTTAATAATATATACATACAAATATTTATTTATATACATTTGTTTGTGTGTGTGTGTGTGAGGGTATGGAAAATAAAATAATGGTGGGTTTCAAACCAAGGACCCCATACAATTAATAGAAAAATTCTTACACCATGCTATAAATAGAATTTAATTTTTATATAAAAATAATTATATATATATATTGAATGTTAAGGAAAGCTAGAATCTATTCGTGATTCGAACCTAAGACTCGCAGGGATTGTCAGATAGGGTATTCCACTACACTATGACACACAACTACTACATTGATATACAATTGTATATAAATATATAAGAAATTTTAATTATATACATATATCCATAGGTGGATATGATCATGTCTATAAGGATTATTTATGGGGGATTGTTTCCCTGGGAATCTATTCCCATGGATACAAGGGTAATGGGAGGGTCCTATAACCATATGTTCCTAAACCAGTGGCTATAAGGGTTCTTAGAAAGGGACTGTTGCAATGGTATACTATTCCTATAGATAAAGGGGTTATTGGATGGTAATGTTACCATGGTATCTTATGAACGTGGATATATAATTTCTTTGTTGGGGCCTATATCTATAAACCCCTATGCCCATGGTTATAGGCACTTTTCCATGCCCTTCCCATAGGGGAAAAACTTTCCCACCATATTAGTGCCAAAAAAATTCACCTATAGACATGTGAATATGCACCCATGGATATAGGCTACCCTATACCCATGTGAATTTTATCCATGGTTATAGATTGTTTATAGCCATGGGCATCCCCACCCATTTCTATATCCATGTTCTATAGTAGTGGAAGTAACAAATCCCATCTTGATCATTCAATCAATGTTATGTCACTGCAAACTACCTCACCACAAACATAAATCATTATGATTTTCACCATGAATCAAATTATGTGACCAATGATATACATTAGCAGTGATATCAAATCAAGAGACCAATACACATTCTCTTAGATAGAAACATCAAATGACACTCAAAACATGTGGTGTTTCTATTAGGGGTTAATCCTCATGATCTATGATATATGAGATCACCAAGTGAAAATTACTTGAAAATAAGTCTCAAATATTAATCCAACATGTCACTATTGTTTATATTTTAATAATATTTTATATTATATTGGATTATTTTAAGTTTTGAGAAGTTTCTATTTGAAATTTTAGTTTCTTGTAAATTTTCCTCTATTGCACAGTTTGAGGGAAACCTAATGATGACACCCACACTGAAATGTATATATGTAATTTTACAATTAATTTTATTCTTTAATGGTTTAGTGCACACATGTGTCACATGATTTGGGTCAAAATAATGTGAAATCACATAGAAACCATGTGATTCTTTTTTGTGCTTGGGGTTTTGGGTGCACAACTTGTGCACAATTAGAAGAAATTGTGTGATCGACCATGCGATAGGTCTGTAATTTTCAACAGTGGATTTTTCATGGTTGGTGAATAGTTTAGCTAACTATGTGACTAAACCATGTAGTTTACCAATGACTTTCCTATGTGTGGTGTATTTTTGGGCATGATTTTTCAAACCATGTAGCCTAACTATATGATTAGTCCAAATTTTTCAAAACTTGAAATTCTAAGTTTTTCCCTCCTGAATTAAAAGTGATATGTCCTATCCTACCACCCATATAATTATAAAAATGGTAGTTAATTCCAAGTGAGATCCTCTTATACATTCTTATTGATTTCAATCTTCTTTTACTTTAGATATAAAGTGCTTTTGAGTGGCAAGTACTTCTTTATTCCTTGTTCCTTTTCTTATTTTCTCCTCTTTCTATATCCCTTAATTTTTTCTCCTCTCGTGAACCATAAATAATTTGAAGGATGATATTAGTGTTTAGGATTATTTTAATGTTATAGTTTTTATTGTTTAGGGCTTGTTCAGGTCATTTCTATCCCTGACAACATGTTCACTACTAAAGGTGATGCATTATGATTCATTTATGTGTGGATATGGTAGGTGTTTCTATGAAACCTCACTTAAAATTCATATCATATAATTATTGATGATTTGAAATAAATTCTTATATATCCACATGCATATGTTATACCCATAGTGGATTGGAAATGGTTTTAAAAGGTTTTAATACACTTAACATGGAGGGGGATTCTATGAATTTCCTAAGCATTATTTTGAAATGCTTTGATCTCAAGATAGGTATTTGATAAATGGATTGAGTAGATATTTTAAATAATTTAAAATGTTTTAAATAGGTTATTGATGATAATGGATTTTTAAAGAATGCTTTATGCTTTTAAAATGGGTGTTTTGAGCCAAATAAAACAATTTTCATGGATTTCTAGCCTATGTAAATGTTTTGAAATAATTTGTGGAAAAAATGGTTGAGTTACAAATGCATTTCAAAGTGTGATTTAGCAATTGGATTTCATGGAATGTTTGAAATAAAATATCAAATGGTGTGATATATCTTGGAATCCCTATATTCTTTTATAAATACCAATTGGAAATTTAAAGAAGTTTTTTTCTAAAATAAGATACACCCTCAATTTATCCTCCTTATAATCATTATTTCCATTATGGATTGTGAAACCTCACGAGTTATTCATATTTTTATATCCTTATTTTATGATTAGGAATGATTTTGAAAAGGGGTTGTTTCTTATAAGGGTATAGGAAGTGACATGAGGATTATTTCAAATGATTTTAGATTTGTTTTATATGATGGTTCTATGCTTTTTTTATCACCTACCTTAGGTTCTTTCATGGGAATCCTAGGAGATAGTAGATAACTTAGATGAGTGCAACCTATTAGTTTAGATTATATTCTAGCTAGGGGACAATAGTCATTTATGTTGAGTTATTCTGGATGGATTGTGTCTTGTGGTATCTTGAGCACTCCTTGGATGGATATTATATAGCCAAGATAGTTCTGCAGGACAAATGGAGCATTGAATGATTCTTTAGTGCTGTATTAGGGTTCGTTTCTCTAGTTTGGATCATATTACTTGTATCCTAGGGAGTTTCCAATGATGCTTAAGATTTTTTAGGAAATTTTATAGGATCCCATTATCTAATGTATATCCATAGTTATTGATCATGTGGAACCAATACTTAGTTAGGTTTACCTTTTTATGTGTTCTTGATACATTGGTTCCTGATTATGATTGAATTTCACATTGCTTTCACTTTTTTAGTTTATTTTATAACTAATTTATAAAATGGTTTAGAAAGTGTGGTTTTAAAGTAAAATCATAGCGGTTTGTGAAAAAATGGGAATTTTATGAAATGTTATGAAAATATGGATGAATGGAACTTGTATTTTTTTTTAAATAATTTTAAAGGTCCTCTTTCCATGGTTTGAAAAATGCTAAACTAAAGGGGTATTTTACCCTTGTTTTATTTAAAATGGTGGGTGTTTTATAAATGTGATGGGGCATGTTACTTGGTTTCTTTTATACTAATGTGTGAAAATATATTTTATACATTATTTTGAAACCATAATTCATGAAATAGTTTATCAAGGGAATTTCATAAACACCTTGGTGAGATCCTACTGGGCATGTTTAGCTCATACCCTGCATGTGCATCGATATACGAGTGTGTATACGGTTTCCTTGTTTCCTCAAAGGTTCTCGATCTTGATTTATATTTGGAGGATGTTAATTAGTTAATAGATTTATGAGTGGGATGTGGTGACAAGAATTTGGATACATGGATTAGTTTTTTCTACTGTTCAGGTTTGTTTGGATTTATGTTGGGATGTTGTGTATCAACCATATTGACCAATTGTACTTAATATTTCTGTTAGACACTTTTGTATCTATTTTTTGTGCACTATATATCTTTATATTTATTATATGATTCTAGGATGTTTATTTTTAATGATTTTTTATATTTATATAAATTAATTAAATCATGTTTGATTGGTTATGACTCGTTCAATGGTTTATTTATTCAGTTCTTCTTGTTGATATGTGTGGATGTCCAATCTACAGTCCCTATTAGATTCTTGTTAAATGATATTCTATTTATCAACTCCAATTTTATAGTGTAAACATTACCAAAGTTAGACTCCTTGATTTATATACACTATTTCCAGTCCGTGGGGTTTAGGAATGCCCTTCGGGCTGAGTGGAGGACCAAGTCGGGAGATATAGTAGGCCAACCCAGGATGATTCATTACATCAATTCATATAATCATTTAGGACATGATAATCAAACATTACCAATTTCTTATCAGATTAATGTATCTCGGCCATGGGACATATGTTTAAGATTACTATCGTAGTATCATGTGGTTCTCATTATATTTGGAAATTTCTATAACCTTTTAACACGATAGATAATATAAGGAAATTACCATATATTTCACATGAAAAAATTATGTTACTATCATGGTAAGTATAAATCATGCATATTTAATACTGTATGGATGAAGTGGTATTTAAAAAAAGTATAATTTTGAGTTATGACTTGGGAACCCAATCTCATAATGGTGTTACATCAACAATAACCCTAGTTCACTTCTATATTAAATAGAGTGATTATGGATTATGATGATATCCCTGCTATCTACCTCACCAAAAAATCCACCATGTGGGTCTTGTATTCTAGTGTATCCAAATATAATGCCGAGAATATAGGCTTTCTTTAGTTCAACCATCCATCTTACTCAAGGGGAACTATTACTGTTGTTAACGACTCCTTGGTTCACATTAGTTGTTATGACATTAGTTTAGATAACCCTTACTTGACACTATCTTTTTTGGACATTATCCCATATTTATCGATTAATTTATTTCTTATTAATAAGATTCACTCTAATCATGGCTTGTAACTTCACTACTGGTAGGTTTAGCCTCCAAATTTGTCTCTCTAATAATTATATCAAGACTTATACCCTTTTTCTACATTTTATTTTGAATTGTGTAATTACTCCAGGTAACTTATGTTCCTTGAGAAATCACATATGTATCAAATATATTTTAGTCTATTTTTATATAATATTACATATCCCCATTCCTAGACAATCAGGACACCATTATTTTTTCACATTTATTAATAATTTTTGTTATATGATCTAAGATTATCTATTAAAAATTACTCTAAAATGTTTAGGGTTTTCTCTCATTTTATAATGAAATTAAAACCTAATTTTCTACCAATTTAAAAATATTATTTTCTAATAATAGTTAGATTATTTTCTAGTTTTATTTGATGAAAATGGGTTTTTACATCAAAGTTCATTCCCTGAAGCACAACAAAAAATGGCAGCATTGAATTAAAAAACCATCATCCATTGAAAGTTCCTCTCACACTTACATTTTAGATGAGAACCCCTACCCTAATTTTTTTACATTTATTGGAAATTTTTTTCATATGATATGGGTTTATCTATTAAAAAATCAGTTAAAAACATTTAATTTTTTTTTCACTCAATTTATAATGAAATTAAAACTTATTTTTCCACCAGTTTAAAATGATTCCATTATAAGAATAGTTGAGTATTGTCTGAGATTTTTTAGCCTTTACTTAATAGACACGATTTTATACATCAAAGTTCTATCCCTAAAACACCATAACAAAATGGAATTTTCAAATAAAAAATTTTCATCTATTGAAAGTTCCTCATACACTTATCTATCAGATATGAATTCCTATATTGTTTGGGAGTGATTTGATTTTTATTTCCACTTATCTCATTAATAAACTTCCTTCATCGGTTGTTAAGGGGGAGACACTTTCATGCATTATAACTCTTTCATGACTACATTTATTTCCTCTTTATATTTTCAAATTTATATCCTATATTCAAAATACCCATCCTTGGGTTATAAATAAATATACAAGTTCCCTTAAATTAATATTTTTTGGTAACTCTTAGATTCAATAAGGGTATCATTATTTCTTCTCAGTCCTCCAATATCATATATTTTCTATTGTTTTTTTTGAGTTTTTCATTTTTTATTTTTCTGAGCCAAACATCATTATCTTCCACTTCTGATCATAATGTAACACTTCCACATTCACTTGACCCACCATTACCCAAATTTCTTGTACCAATGCTCGTGGATCTATATTAGACCAAGAATACATCCATTATCCTCATATAAACAATACCTATGAGAAAACTACTTCTCCTTCACCTAATGAGTCAGAAAATACAACTACTCTATCAGATGACTTTACAACTAAACTTAAAAAAGGCATGCATTATTACCAGAAAAAATAAACATATTCTTCTTCACACTAGAGATTGTTTGCAGCTACACCTCTCTTTATTTTCACCATGGCTGAAACTTCAACACTACACACCATTATAGAGGAAAAATATCTTCCCATATAGTTATTTATAATGCAATTTGAGTTTTAGGCTTTAGAGGCTAATCATACATGATATCTTACACATCTACCATTGGGTAAGAAGATTTGTTAGATGAAAATTAATATATATTGTACATTAACATTTAAATATCTTCAAATTGGATAAAGGAGCATCATATGGCCAAGGGATATGCATATAATTATGAAATTAATTATTTTTATATTTTTTTACTCATCACCATGATGGATTTTTTCCATATTTTAATCCCTCTTATATCCACTCAACCTTTTACTCTCCATAATTGGATAAAAAATATATTCCTTTATGAATTTCAAAATGATGTATATATAGAGAAACCTATATATTCTGTTGCTCAGGAGGATTCCTACAAGGCGTGTAGTCTCCGTTTGTCATTGTATAGACTCAAGTAGTCACCACATGCTTGGTTTAGATGATTTTTCACTATAGAGTCCTACTTTGGGATGTTATAGATCATGGAAAATCCTTATGGTTTTAATAAATCAGTATACTATTGGTAATAAATTTTTGGTGGGGTATGTTGATGATAATTTCATTATAAGTAGTGTTTATATTGACATTAACAAACTCAAATCCTTCAATATAATTTTAAAACAAAGGCCTAGGTTACATTGCAGTATTTATTGAGGATCAAGGTTTCTTGATGAATTATAAGTATATTCCTTTCTCAAAGGAAATATATTCTTGATATGTTAAAGGAAATATGGTCTTTATTAGGTGTGTGTAAATGTGTGTAAAATACATTGATTGTTTAGTTTAAAAACATATTTATATATAAATACTTCACCTATATGTGATACATATAATAAATAAATAAATATTTTTTAACTAATCAAGAAATTTATTTTACACACACATATAATATATTTGTTTTTACTCAATTATAAATAGGTAATGTAATAGATATAATTGAGTAAAATAATAAAAAAATATATTTTAGGATTATATAAATATATGTAATATATATATATATAAATAAATATATTGATTGTTTAGTTAAAATTATATATATATATATATATATATAATATTTATCATATACATGATACACATGGATTAAAAATGATAATGATAATGATAATAATAATAATAAATAAAATCAAATAATCAAGTATCAAACCACCACTTTTTTCTTTTAAAAAAAGTTATATAATGGGGAGTATAGTTGCATGAGTGGGTATCCCCCCTTTGAATAGACCATGATTTTGGATGGTCTCCATGATTTTCACTCGAGTTATATTCTTTATATCAGGTAAATTCAAATAATAAATTTTAATTTATGATTTATGATTTTCTCATTTCTATGAAAATTCCTTAATTTTTAAAACATATTTATGTTGAAATTTTAGTACTATGAAATTTATTATTAATTTTCATAGTTAAATTTTAGGGATATATTTGGATGATTTTTCATCATAATTTTTATGTGGTTTTTCTTGAAATAGAAATTATAAATGTTAATTATAGCCATACCTTGCGTGTTGGATGATTCATTTACTATTTTTGTGTTGTTTTAGACATATTTTGTGGCCTTATATGTTTTCTATGAGATTTTTTATTTTATTTTAATTTTTGTGAGATAAATTTATTTTTTTATCATGTTTAAATTGTGATTAATTTCTATATTGAATCATTATAAATTGATATGTGAGTGATGTTATTAAACTATATTATTCATGATTAAATATCCAATGAACCTTAAATTTTTTATTTTATTTTTCTATTTTTAACATGTTAGTTTATTATTATTTTATATTATTAATATTTTAGCAGTGTCACCCTTATGAATTGTGTTATGGTTATGAGTCTAAACTAGAATGGGTTAGGATTATATATGAATGTGGATTCGTATCCAATACTCTCATTAAATTTTTTATCTTTTATCTATGATTAGGTTGGTAGGTTCAATCATGTGAAAATCATTCTCTAGATAAGTTATTGGAAGTAAAAAAAGGAGTGATTTTAGAAGTTTAATTTTCCAAAGTACGAATAGAGATGGTGGAGTGATAATGAAAAATTATATAAGTTTGGAAGAAGATAGACCATAAGCAGGTAGTCATAAATAGGAAATCAAAAGCATCCTTGACTATTATAAAGGGTGAAGTGTAGAAATGCAAAGGAATTTTATAAAGGATTTTCCTATTAATACTTAAGGGTATTCAAATTGTTACATAAGGGTAAAATCATAGAGTTTCTAGTTATATTCACTATTCAAAAAAAAGGTAAGGTGGTGGATGTCTCTGACTGAGTGCATATATTCTTGTGAAGATCGAATCTAAGTGGGCATACTCTCTATGAAGATCATTTAGCAGTGAAACTAGTCATACCGACTGGTCTCTACTTCATTTAGTTGGGTAGAAAATTTTATTCCATAGACTATTCAACATTGTAATAATCTTCTATTTCTTGAATAGAAGTATCACATTATCCCCCCTATGGATTGAGACTAATTCCAAATGATGTAAACTTGTGTTGTTATTTGAATTTGTTTATTTCTATCATTTTTCTTCAAAAGTACTGTTATGGATTGTTCATATACATTGTGATCCAGTGATTTAGGTGTGGTTTGTCTTCTATGTTCTAATACATTGTGTACATATCTTTATTATAATTTTTTAGGTTCTGATTATTTATTTCTACTGCATAATTTCTAGTGATAACTTCTGGTCGAGAGGTTTTATGAACCCAAAAGGTGGTATCAGAACCTGAGTTATAGAGTTTCAAATGACCATACCCTATCCATGGTGTTTCAAATCTTGGTTCATAAGAGTCATTTTACCTCAGACTTATAGGAGAATTTTGATAAGCATTTCCTTACCCCTCTTACATGTTTTATATTTTAATGGCATTTAAGAAGGAGTAATGAGAAATGATATGTAAGAAATCAATGGGGTTGATCCAGATTTCATTAGCCCAGAATGTGGATTATAACAACCTTGAGGTGAGAATTGATTCAGAACTTATAAAGACTCTTACTGATATTTATGATAATATGACAATAATGAACAATGTGTTCTTGTTGTGGAGGCTATTTATCATGAGAATTTTAAAATCAAAGTTGATGACTAATCACATAAATTACTTCAACATGATACAAAATCAGTTGGAATTTGTGAAGGTGAATTTATAGGATCCATATTAGGTGTTTTTGTTACCTTCATCACTCCCAGAATCATGAGATATGATAGTTACCATGGTGAGTAACTCAAGTGATAAGACACACTTGGTGTTTATAGATTTATGGATCTAATTATGAATGAGTATATTTATTATAAGGAGATCCATGCATCTACCATAAATGCATATAGTGTGGAAGGTGGGGGTATTACATAACACAAAAAAAGTTATAAGAAAGAGAAAGTACGAGGAGTGTGATTTGTATTAGATTTATTGAAGGTTGTTCCATGTGTTGTCATTATGGGAAGAAAGAAAATTTGAAAAAATATTTCAGTGAGAGAAGTGTCAATTTTTGAAGCTATGTGTCACGACCCAAATTCACCAAGATGAGGCAAGGGATAGAAAACTTGCAGACCCTTCCTTATTCAAGTTGAAGGAGAGATAATGACCCTTAATTACCACTTTCAATAGGCCCTAGAGTGGATACTAGCACCAAGGGTATAGAATCACATGTAATATGGAAGGCATTACCCTTTTTATTTAGTAGGATTGGGAGATAAGATGATAAAAACCCAAAAAAACTCCAAAAATGAAGGTAAAAGTAATTCCAAAACCCATTCCATATGAATTTTCAATGATAAACCCACAAAAAGTACAAGAAAACTCCAAAGGGAAAGTACCAAAAGAAAAGAAAACAACAATGACAATTGTCCCAATGTCCAAGCTAGTATGGTCCTGTACGGTCTCTGAAGTCCTCTTAGAAACCTAAAACTAGTTTTATATATGTAGGGTGAGTATACAGGTATACTCAGTAGGAAAAACCAAAAGCTCTCATGCACAAGTGGGGAGGCATTCTAATGCCCCATAAGAAAGTAGAGGTAACCAAAACACTTAGCAAGGAAACTATCCACCCAGCCTCACCAAGTCACACTACCCAAATAAAACAAGTTAGGTAAGTAATAGTAATATCACATCGATATTTGGGTACCCCGCACCGCATTACCACTAGTTATTGAAGACATACTACATGTCAGACCTCCCCTGCCATTTTTCATTGCAGTCCCACTACTTCCCCAACAACAACCTTATGGGCCACCTCAACCACATATCCCACCTACAAACACATGTGCCACTACAACCATGCATCCTTCTCATAGGCACCTGGGCCACCACAACCATAAAAAACCACACCCATAGACACCTGGGCCAGAACAACTACCACCATGCCCGAAGACACCTGGGCCTCATCTTGAAGACACTTAGGAAACAAACCTACCCACACACACCTGGGCCAACCACCACAACATACCTTTCCCAAAGATTCTTGGGCTATAATGGATCTAATGCCATCACATCCTGCTTGAAGATTCTTGGGATACTCAGGAGAGGGAGTAGAAAGGAGATAATAACTATCCACTTATAAGAATGTTGGAAAAAACACCCTCCCCCATGAAATGGGGGTTTTCAGCATGAAGTGGTCAACTTGGGTGGGGTGAGAATAAGAAATACAAGAACTAAATTTATACATATAGGTATATAAGTACTTATCCCAACCTAATGGTTCCAAAACCAGCCTACACACAAACACCCTTGTTACTATTCATTCATGCACAAAAACACAACAACCACAACCAGGACATATCCCATTCTTAGAAAACCATTCCCCATTGAACCCATTTTTGTTATCATATACAAGTGATTCCTTTTAAAAAAATAATCATTCATTGCTGGGAAACTAATAGGCATATCCAAAATCTGAGAAAAGAAAAACAACCAAGAAGCAATTTAAGCATTCACACCTGGTTCTCTTATAAATTTACAAGGACAAAAGGGATCTATGAGATCCCTCGAAGTACTGGAACCAAACCAAGCCCCAACATATAACCCAACACAACCTCAGGTCCAAAAACCAATAACTAAACAATAGGGTATCCCATACCCATCCACATCACCCCACAAGGTGTCAAACAAAACAACCATACACATCACCAGAACAAAGAAAGAGAGTTTTCAGATTCAATCACACCATTCATTAAGGTTACTCTTTCTGTTTGGTTAACCGGGGTGATCACACAAGGGTTCTTGTTCATTGGGAATCCATTTAATCAACCAAGTTTACATTATTAACCAATTTCCATGTTACAACCATTCAATCAAAGGATTATCCAGAAAACAAAGGTTTATTAGTGCTCAAGAATGGACCACCAATGGCCACGATTTTCAGTGGGAATAAGTTTGTACAATTCAAAACATATAAAGGAAGTTAAATGAGTACAACATCATCATCATTAAACACACCCCTTCATTCTTTAAAATTCATTTATTATCTTTGTTGAGGTTTGGTTTCATCCACGCCCTGAGGAAACATTATCATACCCACCCCGAATGATACATAATAAAGAGAGATAAAGGAATACCCTACATGGATGATCAACGATCGAAGTTTTCTCCTCACACCAAGAACTGGGGATGCGCCACTTGCAGGAAACTCCAAGGATCCAAGGGTGAGCGGAAAGGGCTCTAGCACAATGCACGATTCATCTGTGGAAGAGGGACTCCAAATGCACCAAGAGAGAGAGAAAGGAAAAGAAGAGATGGTATTAGCTTAAGAAAAGTCCATATCCTAAAATCAGGGAGATGATTTCAAAGTGCTTAAAAGTCAGATCATGGATCGTCCACGTTGTTTGGCGGTTCCACACATTGGGTTTAATTGAGATTTAATAATTATCCTCAGATATGGTGGATATAATGGTTGTGAGTTAATATATTTCCTTTAAATAGAGAAAAATGCGTAACAGGGGAGAAACTGTAAAACACAACAAGGGTGTGACATAGAGGAAAAAGGCCACATGTTTTGGTAGATCAAGGGTTTCCCAACTATTGGGGATTTAAAACATCTTTTAATTCCTTTAAATGGATTTATAAAGGGTATTAAAACACTTTTACATCAAAAGATACGTTATTGGGGAAAAACTAAAAGGTACTGGAAAAACAGGGAAGGAATCACTGTTAGGTGAGTCACCGTTTCCCTGGCACCATCATCCTGGCACCATTGCCCTACACCGTCACCCTGACACCTTTAACCATAGGTACCACTGACGCCCATAAGTGCCACTGATTCTCCTTGGTGACACTGATGCCGATCGATTCCACTAACGCTCATCGATGCCACTGATGCCCATTGGTGCCACTGACACCCATCAGTGCCACTGACGCCCCTCAGTGCCACCGATGCTGATCAGTGCCACTAATGCTCATTGGTGCCACCGATGCCCATAGATACCACCGAAGCCCATTAGTGCCACCGACGCCCATCGGTGCCACCGACACCTGTTAGTGCCACCGATTCCCATCTCTTCCACCGACGCTCATCGGTGCCACCATTCATTTAATCCTGAAATTTGGAAAACTCCATAATGAGTCACTGATGGTCCCCAAGACACACCAAACACTAGAAATTGGAAAAGTAATGGATTAGGAGGGTCTAGGCCATTACAATATGCTTGTAGAAGTGCATTAAAAAATCCCACTTCAGAAGATATAGGAGGTCTAATACTGATTGCATTCAGTTCACTTAAGTCTTGAATTATAGACTTTGAAGATTGTTTTCAATCTAAATCTAAGAGAGGGAGTATGATGAATTATACTTCTGAAAGGTTTGGAAAGGTTCATTGTGCATATGATAAATATCTTGAGATTGTGGGAAAGGGTGATGTTTCCATCTAGAAAAAATAGAATCTTGCTAGATTTTTAAGGAGTGAAACACATATTAAAGTTAAATAAGAACTTGATTTTGGTAGGACAATTAGATTATATGAGTTTCTGTACAACTTTTATAGATTTAGAATGCAAAGTTACATGTGGTTCCATGGTGGTGGATAAAGGAGTGAAAGATAGAACATTGTACCTAATGAGAGTTTCATAAGGTGCAATGAATTCTAGAAAAGAAAATTTCAAAGAGTCATAACATGAACATATTGGTCACTTAAGTGATAAAGGAATAAAAGTCCTAATTTATAAAAGAGTGTTGAAGATAAAAATCATGTAGTATGAAACATTTGAAAAATAAATCCTTAAGAAGTAGTGAGAGCTGTCATTCTAAATAGAATGTTATAATACCAAGTACCAGAAGTTAGATTTGGATCATACATATATATGGGGACAATATATGGTTAATTCTAATAGAGGTTCACTATACTATGTTACCTTCATCAATGATGTGATATAAAAGGTGGATGTGTTATTTCTCAAGCACAAGTATGAAACATTTGGAACCTTAATTCATTGGAGATCCAAAGTGTAAAAGAATATTAGAAGAAAACTAAAATGTTTGGGGCCTGATAATGGTAGAGAATATAGAAGTAGGGAGTTTTAGCAGTTATTTTAGTGGAAAGTCATACAATTTGAGAAGATCATACCAGGTACTCTAGAATATAATCGATTCATAAATAGAATTAATTAAACTGTATTGAAGAATGAAATGAGTGTGGTGATTTATGTTGGTTTTCCCAAGGAGTGTTTGGAGGAATCTATGAATTTTGTGGCTCACTTGGTAAATAGAAGTCCATCATCTCCATTGGGGGGGGGATCCCTAAATCATATTGGTATAAAATAAAGATTGAAATTTACCAACATAAAGTATTTTTTTCACTCACATTAATCCATCTTATTTCTAAGTAAAGGTATAAATTAGAGTCTAAGTCCCAAATATATTAATTTATAAGGTATAATTATGGAGATTTTGGATTTTAGATATGGGATAACAACTCTCAAAATGTTTCTAGAAGTGGATTGTGATCTTTAGTGAAGATATCTTATGGAAAGAACAAAATCAAGTAAAAGTTGTTGATTGGATCAATGTATCACCATAATTTAGCATTCAACTGAATGGAAGTATATAAGTTATGGATGTTCTTGAAAGTTTAGAGAGTATATTATTTTTAGAAACACCAAATTGTCCAGAAGAAGTTCTGAAAGATAGTCAAGTTCTAAAGGTGTTTCCATGGATATAAGTACCAGAGAGCTCAGGGACTATAGAATCTTAGGGGAGATATTAAAAAGGTAAATATTTAGAAATAATAGTTTATGTGGGATCAATGCTTCATTATTAGTTATTGAGGTATACTAGGATTCAGAGCCAAGTGAAAATATATGAAAGTGACTTTCACTATTTTATTCTCATAGATGATGGAGAACCTGAAATTTCAGAAGAGGTTTCAATTTTGAAAGAATCATGTCAATGGGAGTTATAAATGAGGGATGAAATGGATTTCTTACATGTGTTAAAATCATGGGAGATAATGAAAAGACCTGACAGGAAAAGATTACTTTAGAATAAATGGTTTTATCAGATGAAGGAGGAAGAAAATAGTAAACAAAGTTACATGTAAAGGTTTTTCATAAAGGTCTTTAAATAAATAGAAGGTGTATATTTTTTAAAATATTTTTTCTATGGTTGTTAAATACATGACTACTCGCATTGTAGTCGGAATGACTTCCATGGATGGGTTACATCTGGATCAATTAGATCTGAATACCATATTTCTTCATGGAGACTTAGATGAAAATATTTACATGGAGAATCTAGTGGGTTTCATGAAGAAACAGAACCAATATCTTATGTTAAGGCTGAAGCGGAGCTTTTCAATTTAAATAAAGTACCAAGGTAGTTCAATTGTAAGTTTGATGAATTTATAGTATAATGGATGTTCATACATATAAATTTAGATCATTTATTTTATCTAAAGGTTTTCAATGTTGGGACTTTCATCGTCTTACTTATCTATATTTATGACATGCTTATTTTTAGACTAGTAAAAGAAAGGATCAATGAGATAAAAGATTAATTGTAAAAAAATTATATATAAATGATCTCAATTTATCAAAATATATATTTGGGATGTGGGTCATAAAGAACATAAATTTTGGAACTTTTTTCCTAACTTAGTTTGACTATATCCAGAAGGTGGTGAAACTTTTTGAAACAATCATGGAGAAACTCATTAACACTACCCTGGATATATGTTTCAAGTTAAGCATAGAGAAGTAATCTAAAATGGAATCATATGATAAGTACATCTAAAATTTCCTTTTTTCATTGTTCATTTTAAGATTGATTTATTCCATGGTTTTTATATATCTGAACATTACACATGTAGTGGGAGTAGTAATCAGGTTCATGGATAATCCTAGAATAGAACACTGTGAAGTATTGAAGTTGATCCTCTAGTATCATAAAGGTTCTAAAAGCATGTATCTCTATTTTAGAAAGGATTAATCATTAAAGTGGTTTTATTATTTTTAATTTAGAATAAATTTAGATATACATATGAGAATCATGAGCTACATGTTCACTTTTAGAGGTATAAAAATGAGTTGGATGTCAAAGTTTCAACTATTAGTTTCACTTTCAATAACATAAGTGGATTAAATTGCATTAATACATGATAGGAAAGAGTTTATTTGAATAAAGGGGATGGTGGAAGATCATATAAGAAGGAAGGAGGTTGTGATATTATTATATAATTCTTAAAGTTTGATCCACTTAGACAAAAATATAATGTTTCATTCTAGGAAAAAAATATTCATTTAAAGTATCACTTCATCCAGAATTGTTGAAGGAAAAAGTATGGGATATTTAGAAGGTGGATAGATTTTAGAATATGGTAGACCAAGGTTATAGTACATGATGTGAATAGGTGGTGATGTAGATTATTCCATCTAGGATAAACAAAATAATAATGGGGG
Source organism: Viscum album (assembly GCA_963277665.1). Lineage (NCBI taxonomy): Eukaryota > Viridiplantae > Streptophyta > Magnoliopsida > Santalales > Viscaceae > Viscum > Viscum album. The sequence continues at coordinate 656,835,458 of OY728128.1, read as the reverse complement.
AACCATGTAGATGAAAATGAAGATTGAGTTCAAAAGTGAGTCTAGGTATACTGATAGAGGACTTGGTGGTGGATCCTAAAAATGATTCTCAAGTGGGAGATTTTTAAGTTCAACCATGCATAAATGAATTTTTGGAAAATGATTTAAACTAATAAAAGAAGTTTTTTCAGATGTTTAATATCAAAATTCTGTATAGATATGGTGGAGTAGCAATGATAAAGTCTAAAAGTTTGAAAGTAGGTAGAGAAAAAGCATGCAGTGAGAAGCAAGAAATTAGTAGCAGCCTTGATGATTCTTAAGGGGGAAGTGAGGAGTTGTAAAGGACTTATTTAAAAGTTTTTCTTATTGATACATATGTTTATTCAAAGTGTTATTTAAGGGTAAACTCAAAGAGTTCTTAGATATAAGAAATATTTACTAGAAGAAAAATTTAAGGTGGTGGATTTCTTTGGCCAAGTGAAGGGATTACCATGAAGATAATATCCAATTGGTCATACTATCCATGAATATCGAAAGGAGGTGAAACCAGTTACACCGACTGGGATCTACTTTAAGTAGTATGATGGGGAAATTTTTTACATGGACCATTTGACATTGAAATCATATTCCATTTCTTGAATAAAATTATTATTGTATTCTCCCCATAGAGTATGACTAAATCTAAAGCACACAAACTTGGGTTATTCTTTACCTTTGTTTCTTTATATTATTTGTATTTTATAAGTTCTTTTATGGATTTTTCACATGTGTTGTAGTTTGGTGACTTAGGTGTGGGTTTTCTTCTAAGTTATAGTACATCACGTACGTGTTTTTTTTCCGATATGGTTGGTTATAGTTCACTTTTTCCACTTTATTGGCTCTATTGATAATTCTTGGTCAGTAGGTTTCATGGATCTAACCAAATTTTGACACACCTATCATGTGGTGGTAGAAAATAATGTTTATATTTATCATAGTGTAGTACAATGGTTGACCTGGGCTATCTCTCAAGGAGTTTATTTAGGATCACTAACTATTCGAAAATAATTTATTAATATTTTTGGTGTTTTTATATTTTAAAGAAAAAAATGGAAAAAATGAGGGTTTTAGAAGTGGATGAAGAAAGTAAACATCAAAAAATAGAAGAGAAAAATTTATATGAAATAAAAATGGAGCTAGAAAGAAAGGAATTACACTGATGAGAATTACCTTGAGTGAACCCTCATTGCTTATTTTCTAGTCTCTTACTTACTTAATGATAAAAATCCATCGTATGTGTGGTAATAAAACTCTACCCCTTTGGTGTAAATATACAATGCACCTGAAAATTGCCAAATACACTGTATATACACCTCCTCCTAGGTTAGCAAGTTACAGGGATCCTCAATTGAGATCACCTTCTATCCCACCTTCTTATTATGCAATTGCACCCATTTAACACTTAACCATCATGGATCCATCATATACCTTGATGATCATGTGAATAAAGGGATAATAGTGATAGAATAAGAAGTTAATTCTAATAAAACCATATTAAGGATACACTATGATCTTTTCCCACCACTGATCATCCCTGGAAGAACTCAAATGGAATAAAATACATTAAAACATGAATACACAAAGACTTAGGTTAATTAATGGATTCCTCCCCTAGGATATTACTTAGGTTAGTTCTTCACCATAGTGATGATTAGATATCACAATGAAGAAGAATGAAGAAAATGATATGAGAGAGTGTGATAAGTATAAAACTCTTGAATTTAAATATAGAATGAATTATAGTAAAATATAAAATAGTATGAAAACCCTAAACTACTTCATATCTTTGTCTATAAGGACAGGAATGTGAAACCTTTATAATGTAGAAGATAAAGTTTATTAATAGGAAATTAAAATGTGATTCCATCATTATTTGATGTGTGTATGTGATTGTTCTATGTTATATTGGCTCGAGTTGTAGGATGTTTCCACATGGGAAATTAGCTTCACTAATTCTCTCTAGCTTTGAAGTCTTCAAAATCTTCTTATAAAATTCACATATTGAAATAACTTAAAATATCATCCATGATTGCATTTACTTCTTCTCCCTTAAATGAATGTATGTGACCAACTAGAGATATGGAAATATCTTAAATGGTTAGGGATCATAGGATGCATGACACCACATGAAGGCTTTAGTTATTATAATTTTTCAAAACATAAGACCTTTACATATGATCTCTTCTAAACATGTTAGTTTATTATTATTTGATCTTATAAATAATTTAGTATTGTTACCCTTAGAACTTAATACATGGTTATGAGTCTAAACTATAATGGATCTGGGTTTTTTTACTATAATAAATATCGATTTGTATCCAATACTCCCATTGAATTTTTTATTTTTTATATATGATTGGGTAAGTGTTTAACTTGAGACCCTAATTTTAGTCCCCAATGTTTCTCAATGGAAAAAAAATTCTAACATGATTTGTGAATCCTAGCTTGAAAAACATCCAAACCTACACCACTATGATTATTGGTTATATATTGATTTTTTTATTATGTGATTATATTTTTTGTGATTATTTTTGTTTCGTATACACCAACACATCACCATTACAACATATATGACCTTCATGAGGATTCTTATTGGGATTTGTCCTACCTTCTATATGTTCATGTGGTATACAATACATATGCACATATAGTATTTGTTTGAGTATAGATATAAAAACTCTAATAGATAAACCTCAATATTTTTAATAGTTGTTTTATAGATACAACTAGTTCTTCTATATGTTAATTTTTATGGAGTCTGTATAAGATATTTTCGTTCAAATTTATGCATATTACATTAATATCTATTAATATTATTCATATAATATTTAATTTTCATATTCATATAGGATGCTCCATTTGGAAATTTGTTCCATTAGGCGTAATAAAGTTTTATGGGTAAAAGTATTATAATGAAGGATTCCATAATCCAATTCCCTTGTTACCTCATATAGAAACTCTTGGAATTTATTTATAGAAAATAATAATGACATTATAATATATAATGTTCTAAATGGGATAAGTATTAAGTCAATATTTAACACTCCCCCTTAAGTAAGGTTTACCTAGCTTGGATACATAATAAAATAAAACAAATAAAAACACTCTCAATGCCCCTATAATGACCCAACTTTTTATACATGACTATTACATCATTTTAAGATAAATAATGTAATAGTAATACATTCTAGGATCCAAATGTTTAGTATCTTAGGTAAATTAGGTTTATTCATAACTTATACATACTAAAACTTAAACATTATTTTAATCCATCTTTTTTATCCTCCTAAAATCTCTCATCTCCTCCTTAGTACATGTATTAACATAAGGATATACATCAAGGAAAGGGGTGAGCTAAAATACCGATTAAGGGAGGGATAAATTAGATGGAATAAAAGACAAAAATCAATAGTACATGGGTGATAATCATCATCATCATCATATCATAATCATGGAATCTTCATCATAAGCATGACCGAATCATGTAAAAAAGGCATGGAATGTGGGATATTCATAATAATGAAACACTATTACATAGTGGTAAAATACCACACATCATTATAAAAAAATATAACATCATGTTCATGAATAATACACATAATCTCATGAGATATATCACATTACCCAATGAATTGAAGGATATATAATTATGGGCCTACCCATCATATCATAAAATGTTCATAATCATGCATGCCACATGGAAAGAGAATATATAACAATCATAGTCATGAAATAATCCCATGGAAAGAAATAGGTTTAATAAAAATTTAATAAATCATACTTTCATGAATAACCTTTTGGGTTCTCAAATGAATATGAGAAATCTTATTTTGGCATAAAACATCATCATTTTAGAGTAGGAAAGATAAAAATCAGGATGATTCAATGTGATGTTTTTGGAAATTAAAGCCTCTTTGAAAAATATTTTTAAGTGTCTTAAAATACATTTAAACAGGGTATAAACTTTTTTATACCTAGAAAAGAAAAAATTTGAAAAATTATATTTTAAGCAAATAATAGGAACACCCATATTTAAAATAACGTCAAAATAGAAGATACCCCCAAAAGGAAGGAGATGGGTTTGAGAATCCCCTTACCTTAAATCATGATTTATTTCATCACTTTTCTAACTCCTATATAATAAAATTAGGTTTATTAATTTTTTTTACTAGAAGTGAATTATGTTCATTTTTTCCTTTGATCAATTATTATAATTTGATTATATTTCTTAATTACCATTGTTAAAGTTGAAACTTTTTTATATCATATTTTTATTAAAATATCCCATCTTTCTTCGATTTAATGATATTGATTTTTGAAATTTACACATTATAAAGATTAAATCTAAAAAAATAAATACATATATTTCTAAATTTATATATTATAAATAATTTATTATAATCATCCATAAGGGTGATGATAAGAAATTAATTGGAAATGACCTCATTGGCGGTTAAATAATCGTTAATGGGACATTGTCTAAATATGAGGTGTGAAATATATAAAATGTGATTATATTATAAAGAAATTTTTATAGAATACTAACACTATAAATATCATGTTAACATAAGTTTTAATTATTTTAATAAGGTTTTTATTAGAAATGGAAAGGAGGATAAGAAATTAGAAAAGGAAAATGAAATAAAAGGATGGAAGGACATTACCTATTTCTTGAAGTTGATCCTATTATAAAACCATTAAATTATTTAAATATTAGAGTTTTATTACTAAAGAATATACCTAAGTATTCTAAGAAGATTAATAGAGAGAATTTGGGTAGAGTTTTTTCCTTTGGTAAGTGATGGTGGAGTGGTTTTCCTAGGGGAGGGAGAGGGTGTATTTATACTTGAGGAGATGGGTTTTTTAGGATAAAATATTGAATAAAATAGAATTTTAAAGGTAAACCTTTTAATAATGAAATTTTGGACATTATGAATTATATTTTAATAAAATAAATTATTTAAGAAATTTTAAAAAAATTATGATTTGAATATATTAGTTTAATCAAAAGGAAAAGAGAAAAAAATTTATATAAAGGGAAACTTTATATTTTTAGACTTTGGAAAATACTTTTTAGGTTTGGAATTTTAATTTATTAGAGTATTTAAATTATTAAATATGTTTCTAATCGATCCTAAAATTGTATAATTTATTAGGTAATTATTATATATTTAATGATGTCATTTAAAACATACTAGTTATGAAAAAACTATATTTTTACAATTCACATAAAAATTGAAGTATTTAAGAAAATTACCAAAAAATAACCCTTATAAAATTTTGATGTGGTTATTCTAAAAATTACATACATTTAATTAAAATGATTTTCTAACATAATTAATTTTAATTTTCAATAAAAAAATTATGTTTTTTTACTAAATATATTAAAAGACAGTTTATTAAAAAAGTGTTTAAAATTTCTTAAAGCTTTAAGTCTTGATATTTATTTCCTAGAATTAAAATATTTATACTTTATTAAATTAACCATGATAAATATTATTTGTATTAATTTTTTTTTATTTTGAGGTGAAATTATTATTCCAATGGTCAAGTTACTATTCCCAACGACCATGTTACTATTCCTAATAGTTAGATTACTATTCCAACAATCCCATTACTATTACAACGATCAAATTACTATTTTAATAGTCATATTACCTCTTATAAATACATATCCATTACTTCATATATCATTCACTATAATTCATCCTAAGGTTCCATATTTTCATATTTTAAAATGTTTATTAGTTTACTAATATTTTTTTTCTTTTAAATAGTATTGTTCGTGAGAGCAATTATTCTAGCAGATCAGGATGATCCAAAATTTCCCATTCTATTTTTTTCTATAATTATAATATTTGAAATTTTTATGGGTTTAGTTATTGAATAATGTAACAATATCCATTAATGAAATAATTGTTTTTGGTTTTTCTATGTGTTGTATGTATATAATACTATATAATATAATATAACACATGCTTATTCAAGAAAAAAATATCATAAATAAATTATGGGTAATTATATTCTTCCCCCCTTTAGAAATTTTAACCCTAAAATTTCAACTCAAATTCTTAGTTGAGAATAGATGATGGTACTCTTGTTTTATTGTTTCCTATAGTTCCCATGTCACCTCTTCATATTTATGGTTCCTCTATAACACTTTTATAAGGTGAATTGTCTTGTTGCATAGAAAATTGTCTCTATTATCCAAGATCTTTACCAAATGCTTTACATAAGAGAGTTCATGCTACAAATATACCACATCCAAATTCATTACATGTGAGGGATCGAGTATATACAGCCTCAGGAGAGATATATGGAAAACATCATGAACTTGAGCCATGTTTAGTGGAGGTTCTAACCGATAGGCCACTGCTTCTATGTGATCAAGGATCTTAAAGGGGGAAATATAACTAGGGATGAGATTTCCCTTATTTCTGAACCATATGAATCTCTTCCATGGTGATATTCAAAGGAAATTTGTTTCTAAAACTTTAAACTCTAAGCCCCTTCGATGGTTTCTAGCATAGCTCTTCTTTAAACTCTAAAAATATTTTATATATTGTTGTATGGAATAAACATTATCTATAATTGCTTAAACAAGATCATGTAAAAGTGTCTTACTTTCACCAAATTCATCCCAACATGTATGAGTTCTATATTTTTTTTCCATATAGAGCTTTATATGGTGCCATTTGAATACTCAAGTGAAAGTTCTTGTTGTGTGAGAACTCAACCAATGAGAGATGTTGATCCTATATTTCTTTAAATTCCATTGAGAAGGATTTGAACATTTCATAATGTTTCTTAATGGTCCTTTCAAATTAGTCATTTTTTAGGGTGATAGGCCACACTAAAATTCAATTTACCATCCAAAGCATGTTGAAGACATCTCCATAATTTAGAGTCAAACCTTAGATCACAATTAGAAATACTCGAAAGTGGTTCCCCATAAATCTTCACCACTTACTTTATGTATATATTCATAAGTTATTCAAGTGATAAATCTTCCCAAATAGTGATGAAGTGGTTAGTATTGGTGAGTCGATCCACCAAAACCCATATCACATCATTTCCTTTGGATGTATTCAGGAGACTAGTAAAAAAGTCCATAGTGATTTTTCCCATTTCCATGTGGGTATGGGAAATGGTTGTATCATATCATTATATTTTTTTTATCTATTTTAACTTACTGAAATACTAATAACTTTGAGATATAATCAGTAATTTATTTCTTCATATTTCCCACTAGAAGTGCTCTCGATAATCATGGTACATCTTGGTACTTTCAGGATGTATAGAGAAAGATGATATATGAGAATTATCAAATAAATATTTCTTTATCTCAAGTGATTAAGGAACACAAAGTCTAGTTACAAAACAAATTATACCATATTTATCTATGTTTAATTTATGAAAATTCCCTTACTTTGCTACAATCACACTTTTTTTGAAGCTCTAAATCATCCCTTAGTGCCTCTTTGGTCTTCTCTTGAATAGATGGTTGGAAAATAACTTGGAAAAGGTAAGATGTATTCCCCATCATTATGATTTTCAGATCTATACTTTGTATATCCATGAAGATAAGGTCTTTCTCAATCCATATAATGGATAGAGTAGTAGTTTATTTTCTATTAAGATCATCAACTACCATTTTTTCCTTTCTAGGATGGTAATGAATAAAGAAACCATAGTCGTTGATCAGATATAACCATTTTTTTGTTTCATGTTGAGATCTTTCCGTGTGAATATATACTTTAGACTCTTGTGATATATATAAATCTCACATTTCTCACCATATAGATAGTTCTTATAAATATTCAAAGCCAATATCACAACTGCTGACTCTAGATCATGTGTCACATTTTTTTTTCTCATGGATTTTCAATTTTCACAAGGTGTATTCTCTCAATTTATCATTATACAAGAGTACACAATACTATCCTTTATTTTAATCATCATTCTATATCACAAACCCTTCTTCAATTTAGGGTAGTGTGAGTATAGTCATAGTGATTAGCCACTTCTTAATATCTATAATTATTTACTCTCATTCTTTCTTTTAAGACACACTTTACCACTTTTAATGTTAATATAGATAGTGGTCTAGAAAATTGTGAGAAATTTATAAAAAATCCTCAGTAGTACCCTAATAATATAAGAAAAATATAAATTTATGTGACGCTTGAGGGTATGAGGAAATCCTCCCTTACTTTTGTCTTTAAAGGGTTTATATAAATTCTCTCACTTGTGATCTTATTCCCTGAGAAAGTGTCTTGCTTCATATATAATTCACACTTTTTGAACTTAAGATACATTTTATCCTTTCTTAATGTCACAAAAAAATCCTTAAATTCTATTCATATTCCTTATTGTACTTGGAGTAAATGATATAATCATCAATAAATACTATGGAAATTTTTTCAATGTAGTCTCTAAAGAAAATTTTCATCAAATCCATGAAGATTATAGGGTAAATAGTAAATCCAAATGGAATCACTATAAACTCATAATGTTCATACCTTATACGAAAGGATATTTTCTGAATATATTCATTCTTCACCTTCTACAAATGATATCCAGAATAAAGATCCACCTTTAATAAGTATTGAGATCCTTAAAGTTTATCGACCAAGTCATCAATACTTGGTAGGGGATACTTGTTCTTTATAGTGATCTTGTTGAGCTCCTAGTAATTGACGCACAACCGCATTGATCTATCCTTTTTCTTAACAAAGAGCACTGGTGCACCCCAAGGTAATAAACTAGGGTATATGAAACCTTTGTCTAAATGCTCTTGAAGTTACTTCTTTAACTCCCCCAACTCCATCAGGGCCATCCTATAGTGGAATTTATATACAAGAGTGGATTTGGGTTTAAGATTTATTGAGAACTCTACCACACTATCTAGGGGAAGGTTTAAAAACTCTTTAGGAAATACATCAGTAAATTCCATCATAATAGGAATATGATAGAGGTTGATACATTTCATTGACTCAACTATTTGGGAAAGATATTCTTCTTCACTGGGTATTAACACCCAAAATATTGAGGGATTTTCCATAGGATATTGATAATCTTTCTTAAATTTGTATAGGATCATGGGATAGTTTGGAATATAGAATAAAATTTCCTTTTCTTGATATTTGATGTGAGGTTTATATAACGAGATCCAATCCATTCCCAGTATAGTGAATATTACCCCAATGTGTGGATTACGAGATTAACTACAAGAATATTCTTATAGATGTTAACAAGATAAGAGTCCAACACTTAGGTTTCAATGATCACACCACTTAGTATTTTTATGGATATCTCTACTTCAAGGTATTAGGGATATAATTCAAGAGTTCTAGAAAACTTGTAGGATATAAATAAATTCATAGAACTAGAATAAAAAAAATTCATTATTGACTGATTAAGAAATATGCCTTGCATGACTTAATTTTCATGTTCCACCTCAGTGGTGGTGATGGAATAAACTTTCCCTTATACCTCTAGCTTTGGTGGTTGATGATGTTATTACCATAGAAGACCCATGGTTTAATGAACTATTTTACACAGTGACCTTGCTCATTATAGTTGAAGCATTGAACCATGGGTGGGGCATTGGGAGGTGCCTTCCTTTCCTCCATCATGTTAGCCAAATTCTTCATGTATCTTCGAAATTCATGAGTTTAGTGGCCTTCTCTCTTAGACTTAAAGATTTTCCTTTCCCCCTTGAGGAAATTCCCTTATTTCTTCTTTCTGTATCTTAAACATGTGGGTGGTTTTATCTTCTTTCCTCATTTTTCATTAAATCCACCACATTGAAACTCAATTATTCTCTTCTTATCTCTTTGTCCATGGGACCATTCTTCAAATTCAATATCTACTTTGAGATCACATAAAACTAATTCTTCATAAATTCCAAATTCTTGAATGGATAGAACATTCTAGATATGTGGTTTTAAACCACTAAATAATCTATCAATTTTACTATAATTTTTGATAACAAAACCTAAGGTGTTACTTGTAAGCCTTGTGAAATTTTCCTCGTAATCCATGATAGATTCACTCTCCTTCTTTTAAGATTTAAAATTTCACTCTAAAAATTTATTTAAAGATTTTGAGGAAAATAATTATTAAGAAATATCTTCTCTCATTCCATTTCTTCCACCCAATTCTTTTTCTTTATATTATTTATAAACACCCACTATTGATGAAACACTCCATCTAAATGATAAACCGAGAGGGTAACCATCTCTTTTTCTAAACAATGAAGAATAGAAAATATATTTTACATGGAGTTGACCCACTTTTCTGAGACAAGTGGATCAGAATATCCACTAAACATTAGTGGTCATTTTCCCATAAAATTCTCAATGGTGAGTTGCTTCTTCTTGGGTGAAGTAGAGCATTCCATATAGTTCATGATATTTTTCATAGATTGAGATAGCTGGGTAAGAATCATCATGAAGTTTTTAACTCCACCTCCCATTGCATAGGTAAATACATTTGGAAAGTCATTGCATTGTCCCTCACATGGGTTGTTGGTATAGTTTCTCATGGTTCACACCTTTTTCTAAAATAGAAACGGTTTGAATAAAAATTGTTCAATAAATCATAAATAAATAATTTATTTTCATATAAAAATTAATTATAAATTCATATCTTATGAAACCCCTATGTTAAACATAACCTTTTTCTAAAACGATGCTTCTAGGATCATGTAATTTAAAATATTATAACTTTAAAAGAAATAATTACTTTAACTATATATTCATTTTAATGATTTGTAAAGATCTTGTGATTAACCAAAGCATATCCTACAAGAGTTTCAAAATAGATGTTCAGTAATACCACTTTGTCATGCACTAGGTAAAATTCACGTTAATACCAAATGACCCCTTTTAGGGTTATTACCCCTAGCTACATATTTTATAGAACTACATCCAGTAAGGAAATTAATTTCCAAAAAACCATATACTCTATAATTGAAAAATATTAGGGATATTTTCCTATATTTAGACTTATCCTTAGGGTTTAACTATTAATTTCTTATCTTAATTCCCAAATTAACTAAACTGTTCTATGATACCAACTATAGTGTCCCAAAATTTTCATACATGAATATTACATCATTTTTAAGATAAATAAAATAATAAAAAATATATTATAGGATACAAAGGTTTAGTATCTTGGGAAAATTAGATTCACAAATCACATGTACATAATAAGAATTTAACATTATTTAAATCCATGTTCTTTATCCTCTTAAAATATCTAATCTTCTCTTTAGTACATGTATTCACATGAGGATATATATAAAAGAAATGGGTGAACTAAAAGCCTTGTAAGGGGAGGGATAATATATAAGGAATAAGAGACATGAATCAATAGTACTTGGGTGAGCATAATCACCACCACTATCATCATATCATAAACATGGGACCTTCATTATAATCATGAAGGAATAATTTGAAAAATGTATGGAATGTGGTATATGCATAATAATGAAACATCATAACATAATGGTCAATTACCACAGATATCTGGGAACAAAGATATAATCATTTTCACACATAATACAGTTAATTTCATAAGATATATCACAATACCCAATGAATTGTAGGAATACATAATTTCAGTCCTACCCATCACATCATCAAATGCTTATAATAATGAATGCCATATAGAAAGAGAACATATAACGATCATAGTCATGAAATAAACCCATGTAAAATAATAAGTTTCATAAATGTTTAGTAAAGAATAATCTCATGAATAACCATTGGAGTTCCTAAATGAATAAGATAAATCATATTTTTTCATAAAATATCATCATTATAGGGTGTATAAGAAACAACTCAAGAAGAGTCAATGTTGTGTTTTTAGAAATTAAAGTCTCTTTAAAAAATATTTGTAAGTAGATTTGACAACATTTTGATAGGTTAGAAACATTTATATCCCCAAAAATAAAATGGAAATAATAGTGAAAGGAAATTTTAAGGATATAATAGGAACAATCGTATTGAAAATAATTTCAAAAGAGGAGATAATCCAAAAAAGGAGTTGGGTTCAAGAATACCCTTACCTTAAACCCCAATACATTTCATCACTTGTATGCCTCTTATATAATAAACATATGTTTATTAAAACATGGAACCAAAAATGAATTATGTTCATTTTTTATCCTTGATCAATTATAATAATTGTATTATATTTCTTAATTCCCATCATTAAAGGTGAAACATTTTGATATCATATTTTCCTTAAAATATCCCGTCTTACTTCAATTTAATGATGTTGATTTATTTATATTTATACATTATTCAAAATTAAATCCATAATATTAGAAATAAATATATTTATAAATTTATTTATTATAAAATATTATTATAATAATCCATAAGGGTGGTGATAAGAAAATAATTGGAAATGACCTCATCGGCAGTTAACCAACCGTTAACATGACATTGTCTAAAGAGGTGGCGTGAGATATATAATATATTATTATATTATAAATAACATTTTTGTAGTGTATTAACATCATCAATATCATTTTAACATACTATTTAATTTTTTAAGTAGTTTTTTATTAGAAAGAAAAGGAGGATAAAAAATTAAAAAAATAAAATAAAATAAAAGGTGAAAGGAAATTACCTATTTATTGAAGTTATTTATTTTCAAAGACTTTTAACTTCTTAAAATATTGGAGTTTGATTACTTCTGAATATCCATAAGGATACTAAGAGATTGAATTTTGACAGATTTTTGGATTTTGTCAGTGAGGGTGGAGTTATTTTCCAAGGGGAGGGATATGAGGTATTTATACTTGAGGAGAGTGGTGTTTTTAGGATAAATTTTTGAATATAATATAATTTCCAAGGAAAACCTTATTATACTGTTTTTTTGAAATTATGAAATATATTTGAATAAAATAACATGATTTTAGGAAATTTAAACACTTTATAATTTTAATTTATTAGTTTAAAAAAATTTATATAAAATGACACTTTATACTTTTAGATTTTAGAAAATAATTTTTAGGTTTGGAATTTGAATTTATTAGATTATTAAATTATTAAAAAAAAATTGTCTGAGCCTCAAATTCTATAATTTATTAGGTTATTATTACATCATGAATGATGTCATTTAAAACTTACCAGTTATAAAACAAATGTATTTTTACTATTCACCAAAAAATCACCCTTAGAAAATTTTTTCATGATGATTCTAAAATTGAAATTAATTTTATCAAAATAATTTTCTAACATAGGAAATTTTAATTTCTAATATAAAAATTATGATTTTTATGAAATAAAATAATATACAATTTACATAAAAAGTGTTTATAATTTCTTTGAGATTTTAGACTTGATATTTATTTAATAGAATTAAAATATTTATATTTTATTAAATTACTCATGATAAATATTATTTATATTGAATTTAATTATTTGGAGGTCAAATCACTATTCCAACAGTCATGTTACTATTCACAATGATCAGGTTAATATTCCCAAAGGTCATGTTACTATTCTAATGGTCACATTACTATTCCAATGATCTTATTACTATTCCAATGGTCATATTACCTCCTATAAATAACTATTAATTCCTTTATATATTATTCACTATAATTCCTCCCAAGTCTATATATTTTCCTTTTCTTAAATATTGATTGGTTTACTAAAATTTTGTTTCTTTTCCCTAGTGTAGTTCAAGTGAGATATTTTTCTAGTAGATCAAGATGATCTAAATTTCCCCATTCTAGTTTTTATATTTTATTTTTTTTCCATTATAATATTTAACATTTTCATGGGCATAGTTATTGACTAATGTAATGATCCCTATGAATGAAATAAAGTGTTGTTGATTTTTCTATGTATTGTATGTGTATAATAATATATGGTATAATATAACACACATTTATTTAGAAAACAAAATATCATTAATAAATTTTTTGTCATTACAACTCCATCAAGTTGAACATGCCAGAATTGATTACATAAAAAAAGATGAAGAATTGATTTATTTGGATCCATTCCCCTTTTCATAAACTCCACCTCATGGTAAAAATGAATTTGAAAAACATAATTAATTACTATTAATGAATATAGAAACTGAAGAACTACCATGATGATGATAACTAGTTCTGGAACTTTCTAATTAAAATTATGATTAATGAGTGGGTGCAAAATGGTTTGGTGAAATATTAGACGCCTTATAGACCCAATAAGGATGTGTAGAACATAATCCATGTTGCAGATCCAAGATATTTTAGTGGAATAAAAACCATTATTTAGACTAGAAAATTCTAGGTGGAATTATGCCCGCCTTTTCAACCTAAGAAGATAACGTGAGTGAATATAACTTTGATGCATGAAATCAAACAATTCAGGTCACCATCAGTGGTGTTGAATAGTAGTGAACACAAGGACTAGAATAACATCAGATAGTTTTGATAGAGTTATGAGTAGTATCAAATCATATTAGGTTATATCTACAAATCATATCTCACATATGTGACATATGTGTAGTTAAAATAATACACCTTAGTCCTTGTAATAAAAAATGTTAATTCTAGTCAAATGGTGTTTTTTAATACTATTTAACTGCCGAATATTATTTTTATTCTGGTTATATGTGAATTTATACCAATGAATCTGCATAAAAAATGGTTTATAGGTGATTCTATAGGTGAAAAGGGTTTCAACAAGATAAGTAAACCATGCCGAGGAGGATAGGATATAACTGGGAGTATCATTATCAGGGTATTGTGGGAAAAAACACATATAGAGAAAAAATACATATGAGAGGGCCTGTATTGATAAAATGTGTCAAGAAAGAAACAAAAGGAACATGTTAGAGGGTCAAGGACATGTCAAGAAGGATATAATTGAGGTTAGGGATATCACAAGAGGCACATATGACCTAGAAAGAGAAATTGTATGGGGGTGACACAATAGAGAGGTGGGGTCGTGCATCTGGTGTGAATTTTTATAGGTATATAAGTATAATATGGTGCTTGAAAATATTGGGGGATATTGACTATTATTATCCTGAGATTCACCCCAACTTGGGGGAAACCTCTTAGAGTTTCTCTCTAAGTAAAAAGAGAGAGGAAAGAGTTGGGAATATGATTGAGTAACTGGATCTAATCCCATGTTAGAATAGAGGAGCCCATAACCCAATTCCAAATATACCTACTATGTGAGGTCTTAAACTTTATTTATGGAAAATAATGATGATGTATTAATACATAATGTTTGATGAAGGATATAACTCAAGACACCCTCTAACAAAATGAATATTATTATTTTATTTTATCTTATTTAATTTTGGTATTGAGAGGTTTTATGGATTTTTTTATTTTATATAACAGATAATTTATGAAATAGAATTCACTTTTAGATCTTTGAGACCTAGACAGGTCCTGATTCAAATATAGAGATTTGGGTTTGGAACTTGGGTTCCTAGTTAGGGTCGTGATGTGGAACATCATAGAAGTAATATTAGGAGGTTATATGTTGTTCTAATGTTGGTCATGGATTAAAAAGGTTGTGTATCAAAATAAAACTAGAAAAAAAATTTAGTATAAATTAATAGGTTTAAAATTGAATATTGAACCTAGATTAGAGGGAGTTTGAAGAGAAAGTATATCTAATTGAATGATCATATTAAAGGAATCAAGAGGGATCAAACATAAATTTTTTATTCTCAATATTGAGTTCAAATATTTATAAGGATTCATATATTTGATAAGAACATGGATGAATGCAAATTTCATGACATGTCCTCACTATAATATCTTCTAGAATATTAGTTAAGACAAAAGTGACCCCAAATCCCACCTCAAAAGGCCATGGGTAATTTCATTCAAAGTAAAAGATTTCGAAGAAAAATATTAAGAACAACTCCATGGAAATAAATCTATAAATAAAACAACTCATAATATGAAAAATGATATAATATAAATATAATGTCATATTGAACAAAAGTACTTGAAGGAAAATACCAAGAATAACTCCCAAGGCAGAAACTCCACCAATGACAACCAAACACCATGTCACTAGCTAGTTATGTCCAACCCAATCATAGAATTCATCCTAAAATTAAACAAAAACAATATTGTAGGCTCATCCCTTGAAACTATTATGCCAATTTAGAATAAGCATACTAAATTATTCATGAATAAGCAAAAAAACCAACTAGTCTCCCAACCCAGGTCAAAAACTACCTCATATCACTAAGGTTCACTACTAGAATTATATATATTTGCAACAGCCTATTTTCGATGGGATCCCATCACAAATAGGCTTTAGCGACGGGGGCCCGTTGCAAATTGCCCGTTGCAAAAAACGACGTCGCAAATACATTTATTTGCGACGGCCCATCGCAAAACATGGTATTTGAGATGAGATTTTTTCTTGTCTCAAATAAGCCTCTGATTATATACATTATATATCAATCAACCATTTGTGATGGGCCCACCGCAAATAACCGAATGATTATATACATTATATATATAAAAACATTTTGCGACGGGTCCGTCCCAAATAGTATTTGCGATGAACCCGGCGCCCCGTCACAAAAACTATTTATAAAAAATTATATTTATATTATTGGCAACAAGATCCCGTTACAAAATGTCCCGTTACAACTACTAATCATAATAAAAATAATAATAAAAGTATGATTAATGAAAAAATTATATTATTATTATTAAAATAATAAAAAATAAAAAATATTATTATTAGTAAAATAAAAAACATTAAAAAATATAATACTAAAAAAATATATTTAATAAAATTATAATTAATAATAAATTAATATTAATATTATTAAAATAAAAAAAAATTATTAAAATTCTCAATATTTACAAAAAAATATAAAAAAATCATAAAATATTATTATTAGTAGTAAAATAAAAAATATTAAAAAATATAATACTAATAATAAATAATAAAGTATTAAAATAAAAAAAATTAAATTATGAAATATTTGCACCAATATAAAAGACAGAAACTGTAAATAGTTCATATTACTGCAAATCTTGAATTCAAATGATTTTTAACATAAAAAACAAATCCCTCGGGGGGTTTTCTACTGGAGGAGGTGGAGGAGGTGGAGGAGATGGTGGAAGAAACTCCATCCCTAAACTACGAGTCAGACGATGCATGTACTTCATCTGCTTGTGATGCTGCTGTTGCTACTACTGCTCCCATCGACGCATCTCCTCCTCGTGTTGTTGCTACTGCTGCTACCACCGACACATCTCTTCATGCTGCTTCTACAAACTCTCTATAAGCTCAGCCTGAGTTCGCAACTTCTCCTGATACTACGAGGTAGAAGATGATGCCTCTCCACGAGCTCCTCTCGAGCTGGACACCGACATCGCAGCAGTACCATAATAAGTACCAGGAGTCAAATGAGAGCTGATACCAACTACTCATCCCTTCTCAAAGCCATACTGAGTCGCATGCATCCATGCTGCCTCATCGAAATGGTGGGCACTGGTCTGCTCAGTCGTCTCTTCCTGACTCTCAGCCTATGTCTAAGAGGTCGCAACCTCAAATGACTGCTTTAATTCCAATTTGAAATTAAAATGGTGAAAATATTATATATAGTTAATAAAAAAAAATAATAACCACAATTTGACATTGACGATCACCTCTAATCTCTCCAGTGGATGGATCACTGTACATCCTCTAATAAACATCGAACTCCGTAATATCGGGATGCTCGAATGCCTACAGAAATATAAAATAAACTGTTTATATTTAAAGTTATATAAAATATTTAAAAAATTTACTTACCAGATTCTCTCTATGCGTACTGAATGTACAACTACCAGCTCGATGTGTCACCTCCTGTCTCCCTCTATTTTGTCGTCCCACTGAAGATCTCCTCTGAAATCCACCACTCAAACAGTGTAAACATAATCCATCCCAAATGAGAGATAAAATGTACTCTGGTCAGTGGGCTCTACATGACTCATCAAATTCTGTCACTCCTTTCTTAATGGCTGTTCTTCTCAAATTTTGCAGAAACTGACGGAAACGGTCACGCATAAACACCTTCCATGTCGCGTGGATAACGTCACACATGCTATCATTGATGGGATACCATAAACCCTAAAAATGATTTATGATATAAAGTTATTAATAAAATAAATTTCAAAATAAATATTATTTATTTATGTACCAGCCAATGATTGAACATGTCGTGCCGCACATCAACGAGAATTTGTTCCCATGTGATCCATGGCTGAGAAAAATAATTGCGCAAGATAGCGCTCCCCTATCCAATAGCTACATGCACAAAACTATGAAAAAGGAAGAAATGATCAAACAATTAGTATATATATAAATAAATTAATGAAATCTAACTAAAATATACAGGTTACTATACCTCCGTGTGCATGGATCAAAGCCAAGATGTGGACGCCGCTTGGGGATAGGGTCAGGAATCATCAGTCGCGCAAAACCGCACCCCCTCCGCATACCCCCTGAACTGCCAGTAGGCTGAGGGTCAGATGATCCAAAATCCCCCCCATCCAAAGGTAGATCATTCTCCTACAACTTGCGAAATATATCAGGATCCACCTGAAACACAAAATTATTTTTGTTAGAAGATATTTGAAAATAAATATTATATATAGATATAAATTAGTTATGATTATAACCAGCATTTAAATGTGTCAATGTACATATTCTTCCTCATCTTCGTAGCTGTCCATGTCAATGTCTTCATCTTCCTCCTCAGCATCATCAATATCCATATGAGTTTCAATTTATTTATCTCTTGTCATTTCAAATTCATTTGTAACATCATTAACATATTCATCATCATCGATCCTTAATTGTGGAGTATCATCATCGATATTCACGTATCTTTGTGAAAAAGATGGATTTTGAGCAGTCTCTTGAAAAATTTCAATTCCTTCCACTTCATCGGAACCACATTCAGTTTGAGTAAACTGATTTTCCCAAGATTTCATTTTTTATGCTCCACCAATCACTCAAGTCTCTTGAAGTAGCACAGTACTTTGTGTAATAAATCTGATATTCCTGTTGATCCAGTAAAAATGGTTCATTTACTATAAGAAGACTTTTATATTTAATATCGACGATTCCATGAGTCAGATGAACATGAAAGACTCTCTCAGTATCCAACCACTGACATTTAAACATCGTTATGTAATTCTGTCCTAGATAACACAGCTCGATAATTTCATCCAGAATGCCATAAAAGTCAAATTCAGTTTCTCTATGATGTGATCCTCTCAAGAAAACTCTATTGTTCATTGTTTTTTTATTCCCCATATGCACGTGTATGAAATCAAAAACCATTCACCACATATGCATTATAAGATTTAACCATTTTGGATGGTGGGTTACTCAATATACACAGTCTCTTATCAATTTTATCAGGATGTTGAGACACCTTAAAATTTGTAAAACAATTATCAATATGATAAATAATAAACGGAATTGATATTAAACCGTCAATAATTTATGTTTCCATTTTTTGAAACCATTGAGAAATTTTTTTTGTCTGCATTCTTCAAGAGCAGCTGCTGTAATTTGTGGAAGTTGTTTCTTGATATGATTATCATATAACCTATAAATAAAATAATATTACATACTACAACATAAATTATAGAATAAGTTATAGAAGCACTCACAATGCAATTGATGTCATTTCTTCACAGTTGAGCAGAACATATGTATGAGCTCTGTGATGTCATCATCTGAAATCCACCGTTCATGAACTCCACTGAAACCAAGATTTGGATGATTAAAAACTGATAATTGATTGTCCATTTCATCATTAAAATTCCCTTCGTTTCATCCCATGCGATTGTGTTTTGAGGGATATTGAGAATCAAAATAATGAGAGCATAAAAAAAGCAAGTTCATCTTGAAAATAAGCTTCAGCAATTTCACCTTCAACTGATGCTTTGTTACGTACTTTTTTATTCAATTTATGCATGCATCTCTCGACTGGGTACAACCATCGAAACTATACGGGACCTCCACATTTATCTTCATATGGAAAATGTAATATTAGATGTTCCATTGAGTCAAAGAAATCCAACAGAAAGATTTTTTCCAGTTTACATATAATTACAACAACATCTTCTTCCAGTTTTCTTAGGACATCGTGGTCTGTTTTCACTGCACAAATGTCTCGAAAAAATATGATATGTCTGTTATCAAATCCCAAATCATATAATTAAACAAACCTCTGAATCCAATCAGCACAAGTCTTTCCATTATAACATGACAATCATGACTTTTTAATCCGATAATATAACCATTCTTAATAAATATTCCCAAATTGGAAGCACAACTGTCTGGAAGTCTGAAATCTACAATCCACTGAAAAAATAATAAGTGAATATCTTTGGACAGTGTATAAGCTACTTTTGGATTTATTAACCTCTGTGATCTGACATTTTCAAATAGTTCAAGTTCTGGTCACCTGCAAATTTGGGCAAGATCTAATCATGCCTTTACAGTATCTTTGGTCTTACCTGGTGTATCCAAAACTATATGAAATAAATTATCAAAACAGTTTTTCTCAATATGCATGACATCCAACATGTGGTGGACCAACAAATTAGACCAATATGGAAGATCCCAAAAAATGATTCGTTTTATCCAATTATGTTCTTTCCCAAAGACATCAATTTTCTATTGGTTTACTATTGGACCAAATGTGATGGGAGGTGATGAAAATACAACTGATTTTAACTCTATACCTGAGATCATGTTTGGAGGTTCATCCCTTTCAATTGTACCTTTTCTGAAATGAGATTTTTTCCTTTGAAAAGGATGATTAGTTGGAATAAATCTGCGGTGACAATCATAATACCAAGTTTTTTTTTCATTAATAATAATAAAGGATTTTTTGTCTTCCATACAGTAAGGAAATGATTTCAGACCATGTGTACTCCAACCAGATAACATGCCATATGCCGGAAAGTCACTAATCATCCACATCAATGCAGCTTTTAATATGAAATTTTGTTTCACAGTAACATCATATGTACTTACACCATCACTCCACAATGCATTTAACTCATCAATCAATGGATTCAAATAAACATCAATATTCTTTTTTGGATGTCCTAGGATTAATAGAGTCAAAAAGATATAGGGCACCTTCATCAATATCCATGGAGGTAAATTGTACGAAGTTATAAAGACAACCCAACATGAATACTGACTACCATAAGAACCAAATGGATAGAAACTGTCAGTTGAAAGACCCAATCACATGTTTTGGCCTTCTAAAAAAAGATGGATATATACGGTCAAAATGTTTCCATGAATCACCATCAGATGGATGATTCAATCTTTTATCAGTTGAAATATTGGTTTTGTGCCATGACATCATTGAAGTTGTGTTCTGAGACATAAATAAACGTTGCAACCTGGGTGTAAGGGGGAAATATCTCAACTATTTTACTAGAATCGATCCAGACTTCCCTGGTTGAGCTTCTTTATACCTCGATTGTCCACATGTGGGATAACTATCCAATGACTCATTTTCACCAGAATATAAGATACAATCATTTGGACATGCATGAATCTTCTGATAACTAAGGCCTAGATTACGAACCAGCCTCTTTCTCTCATAGTAATTTTTAGGTAACACATATCCTTCAAGTAACATTGGTTTAACCAAAGAAAATATCTAATCAAAACAGTTGTTTCACATTTCATTATCTGATTTAATAACCATAAATTTTTCAATCGCTTCTAATTTTCTTATCTTACTACCTGGATATAATGCATCCTCAGCAGAACTCAATGACTCATAAAATTCAGATGGTGCCAACTCAGGAGTTAAATCACTATCATCTTGAGTTTCAGTTTGTTGAACAGATGGAACTACAACATCATGTACTAAATTTTGAAACTGTGATGGATCCAGGATCAAGTTATTAATATCTTCTTTGGAATTACGTTCACCATGTTGATACCAAAAAACATAATCTGGTTGAAAAACAAACCGTAAGAGATGTCCCCCAACCTTATCAAATGTCTCAAACTTTCTCAAAGCATATTTTTTACAAGGACACTTAATTTTGCCTTCTGAAACATATTATGGTTTTAATGATGAAAATGATAATAAAGCTTCAACACCCTCAATATATACAGGATTTAAACTAGAACTATTTGGATTTTTATACTGATTTATCCAAGCGTGATCATCTAATAATGACTGATGTCGATTTACTTGTTCCATATTTTTCTATGAAATATAAATCATCACTGTTTTTGAATAATCTGAAATTATAAAAACACTATATGAAAAAAGAAGATAAATAATTACAACTACTTCTTAATAATTACCATTAAATTTAGGCGACACAATTTCCAGTGGATTGACGACTAATCTTTTATCTGAAAGCTCATTTACTTACATCTTTCTCACACTGAAATCAAAATAAAGAATCTTCTCAGAGTTACTCTTATTCATTCTTATGCATACGAGAATGTATAAGCATACCTCCGAGAAGTTTCTTCATTGTCATTTCAGTGTGAGAAAGATGGAAGTAAACGAGCCGCCAGACAAAAGAGCCCCCTTTTTGTCGATGAATCATCTTCTTGCAACTGTCACTGCCTTAACACATTATGAAAAATGTGGTCTTACAAATGCATATTCAAACTCATTCATATGAGATTGGATATACATACGTAGAAGCATACTTTTCATAATGTTTTGAGATGGTGAAAGTTAAAAGTAGAAGAGTCATCGAGCAAAAGGAGTGTCGTCAATCCACTAGAAATTGTTCCAAGTTATTATAAGTTATTAGAATTTATTCCTATTTCTTCCTATTTATTCCGATTTATTACTATTTATTACTATTTATTTCTAATTTTTCATATTTATTACTAATTATTCCTATTTATCAATAATTATTCCTATTTATCACTAATCATTACTATTTATTTCTAATTATTACTATTTATTCCTAATTATAAATATTTTTTTCTAATTATAAATATTTATTACTAATTATTACTAATTATTCCTAATTATTACTAATTATTACTAATTATTTCTAATTATTACTATTTATTACTAATTATTTCTAATTATTCTTATTTATTAATAATTATTCCTAATTATTCCTATTTATTAGTATTTATTATTATTTCTTCCTATTTATTACTAATTATTTCTATTTATTTCTAAATATTACTATTTATTTCTAATTATAAATATTTATTGCTAATTATAAATATTTATTCCTAATTATTCCTAATTATTCCTAATTATTCCTAATTATTCCTAATTATTCATAATTATTCCTAATTATTCTAAATTATTCCCAATTATTCCTAATTATTACTATTTATTCCTATTTATTACTATTTATTCCTATTTATTTGTAATTATTCTTATTTATTACTATTTATTGCTAATTATTCCTATTTATTGCTAATTATTCCTATTTATTGCTAATTATTCCTATTTATTGCTAATTATTCCTATTTATTACTAATTATTTCTATTTATTAGTATTTATTCTTATTTATTAGTATTTATTATTATTTATTTCTATTTATTAGTATTTATTATTATTTATTCCTATTCATTATTAATTATTCCTATTTATTATCTATTATTCCTATTTATTACTAATTATTCCTATTTACTACTAATTGTTCATATTTATTACTAATTATTCATATTTATTACTAATTATTCCTATTTATTACTAATTATTCCTATTTATTACTAATTATTCCTATTTATTACTAATTATTCATATTTATTACTATTTATCCCTATTTATTACTATTTATTTCTAACTATTCCTAATTATTACTAATTATTCGTATTTATTTCTAATTATTCCTAATTATTCCTATTCATTGGTGTTTCTTATTATTTATTCATATTTGTTATTATTTATTCCTATTTATTACTAATTATTTCTCATTATTACTATTTATTTCTAATTATAAATATTTATTCCTAATTATTCTTAATTATTCCTAATTATTCCCAATTAATCCTAATTATTCCTAATTATTTCTAATTATTCCTAATTATTCCTAATTATTCCTAATTATTACTAATTATTCCTATTTATTACTATTTATTCCTATTTATTTGTAATTATTCCTATTTATTACTATTTATTGTTAATTATTCCTATTTATTGCTAATTATTCCTATTTATTGCTAATTATTCTTATTTATTGCTAATTATTCCTATTTATTACTAATTATTCCTATTTATTGCTAATTATTCATATTTATTAGTATTTATTCCCATTTATTAGTATTTATTATTATTTATTATTATTTATTATTATTTATTATTATTTATTCCTATTTATTATTAATTATTCCTATTTATTATTAATTATTCCTATTTATTACTAGTTATTTATATTTATTACTAATTATTCTTATTTATTACTAATTATTCCTATTTATTACTAATTATTCCTATTTATTACTAATTATTCCTAAATCTAATTATTCCTATTTATTACTAATTATTCCTATTTATTACTAATTATTCCTATTTATTACTAATTATTCCTATTTGTTACTAATTATTCATATTTCTTACTATTTATTTCTAATTATTCCTAATTATTACTAATTATTCCTAATTATTCCTAATTATTCTTATTTATTACTAATTATTCCTATTTGTTATTATTTATTCCTATTTATTACTAATTATTTCTAATTGTTACTATTTATTGCTAATTATAAATAATTATTCCTAATTATTGCTAATTATTCATAATTATTCCTAATTATTCTTAGTTATTCCTAATTATTAGTAATTATTTCTATTTATTACTAATTATTACTAATTATTATTAATTATTTCTATTTATTACTATTTATTTCAATTTATTACTATTTATTTCTATTTATTACTATTTATTGCTAATTATTCCTATTTATTGCTAATTATTCTTATTTATTGCTAATTATTCCTATTTATTGCTAATTATTCTTATTTATTGCTAATTATTCCTATTTATTGATAATTATTCCTCTTTATTAGTATTTATTCCTATTTATTAGTATTTATTCCTATTTATTACTAATTATTCCTATTTGTTACTAATTATTCCTATTTATTACTAATTATTCCTATTTATTAGTATTTATTCCTATTTATTACTAATTATTCCTATTTATTAGTATTTAATATTATTTATTCCTATTTATTGGTAATTATTCCTATTTATTAATAATTATTCCTATTTATTAGTAATTATTCAAATTTATTATTAATTATTCTTATTTATTACTAATTATTACTAATTATTCCTATTTATTATTAATTATTCCTATTTATTCCTATTTATTACTATTTATTCCTATTTATTACTATTTATTCCTATTTATTACTAATCATTTCTATTTATTACTAATTATTTCTATTTATTACTAATTATTCCTATTTATTAATAATTATTCCTATTTATTCCTAATTATTCCTAATTATTCCTAATTATTCCTAATTATTCCCATTTATTACTAATTATTCATATTTATTACTAATTATTCTTATTTATTACTATTTATTCCTATTTATTACTAATTATTCCTAATTATTACTATTTATTTCTAATTATTACAAATTATTCTATTTATTGCTAATTATACGTATTTATTTATAATTATTCATATTTATTGCTAATTATAAATATTTGTTCCTAATTATTTCTAATTATTCCTAACAATTACTAATTATTCCTATTTATTTCTAATTATAAATATTTATTCCTAATTATTTCCAATTATTTCTAATTATTCCTAATAATTACTAATTATTCCTATTTATTACTAATTATTCATATTTATTATTAATTATTCCTATTTATTAAAAATTAGTACCAATTCTTTCAATTTATTATTACAAATAACTACTATTAACAAAACAATTTAAATCTAATTCAATTAAAACTAATCAAAAATAATTATAATTAACATAAAAAAAATATGTTAAATTAAATAAAACATAAATACCTTTAAACTTGATCTTCTATTGATGTAGACGACTTCAAAACTTTTTTGTTAAAAAAAACTAACTCAAAGAAATTCTCACTCTGAAAATAGGGTTGAGAGAGAGAGAGAAAGTGAGAATTGAGAGGAGGATTTGAAAAAACGGATGGGGGGTATATATAGGTTAGATTAGTTGCGAAGAGACCTTTTGCGATGGGCCCCGTCGCAAAAGGTATCTGCCGACACACGTTTTGCGATGGAGCATCATCCCGTCACAAAAACCCATTTACCGCCGCCGGGTATTTGCGACGAGACCTGTCACAAATACCTCCGAGCGACGAACTATTTGCAACGAGAATATTCCTCCCGTCGCAAATAAGCTTCCCGCGGTTTGGCGCGCAATCCGCGCCAAACCGCACATTACTTTTTGTGACGTGCCACCAAAACCCGTCGCAAATAACAAGGTATTTGTGACGGGATGACTCCCCCGTTGCAAATAATCTCTGGACTGGACTATTTGCGACGTGATATTATCTCGTTGCAAATAGCCCATCGCAAAAGGTTGTTTTTCCCGTAGTGGTTCATTCACCAAATCCCCACACAAGTATAAGATAACAAATCATGAAACTATATCAAGAATGTTACCCCACACCCGCTGATAAACCAGACATCAAGAGATGAACTTAGTCGTCAACCCCTCTATTCCCATCCACCAAAACCGATCATTCAATGCATGATGCATCTTAGAAATAAATAGTGAAATCGACTAGTGTCCCAACCCATATTAACAACCATCTAATCTCACTAAGGATCAGTCCCCAAATCCATACACAAGTACAAGATAGAAAATCATGAAAATATATAAATAATATTACCCCACACATATTGAAAAACCAAAAATCAAGAGACAAACTCAATCACCAAACTTTCCATTATCGACCACCAAAACTAATCATTCAAGGCATGACGCATCATGGAAATACTAGGATGTGATTATAGGTATGAGCTATGTAACTCATGTTGAACTACCTCACTTATCACTAAGGGAACACCACTTAATTTTCCTTTGACCAACCACAAAAAATAACAAGATCACTTCACACCACCACCTCAGGATCGCCCACTTGTGACTCTAACTACTAAAACAAAGAAGAATACATTATTATTTGATACAAAAAAATTCAAACACATACTTCCTCCATATCCAGATATAATTATGCAAGCTCTTCCACTATCCTCTACTCATCTATAGCCTCTTAAGAAACACCCCTATACATCTTCATACTCAGCACATCAATAACCACATCTCTTTCCTTCGGAATGTAAGAGATCTAAAATTCATGATCTTGAAAGAACTCCACTCATCTACATTGATGAAAATTTAAATATCAATGAAAGAATATATACCATAGGAACTTATGATTTGTGGAGACTATAAATCATTCCTCGAAAAAGTAAATTGCACCAAAATTTTAGATAAAACACTACCACTACAAGCTCAGTAACATGGGTGGAATAATTATTCTCATGAGGAAATAACTATAGGGAACATAAGAGATCATCAGTTGCTCTTGAATCAAGATACAACCCATATCAAGCTAAAAATCATTATAAATGACCTCAAACATAAATCTATCTTTATGAAATTGATGAACAAGAGAACTAATAAACTTCTCCTCCAGGTACTAAAATATCATCTGAAACTAATTGATCTATAAAAAATATAATTTTTCCCAATCAAATATGTCAAATGTGTCACAATTTGAAAGAAACCAGACACTAACCTCTTGTAATAGCCCAGTAGACCAAGAAAATTACACATATCAACAAAATTATTGGGTGTTTTCCAATAAATAATCATTTTGATCTTTAAAGGATCAATATCCACACTCTGATAAGATATGAAGTATCTAAGTAAATGAACTTAAAATGTACAAAACTTACACTTTGAAGTCTTCCCATTCAGGTAATTCCATCTAAGGGTCAATAAAGTAAAACTGATCCATATAAAGGATGATATCATATGGGTGTATGTGAAATAAGAATTACTCTCCTAGATACTGATGTTGAACCATCATCAACTCACATTCTAGACACACCTCTATCAAAATTGACTGACATATAAGTAACACCAAAGTCATTGGATGTCTACCCACATTAAGTATCAATGCTCAGAATAAGGTAGGTGAAATTAAAGAGTATGAAGATCCTAAATCAATCAAGTAATGAACTAGGGTCGAATATAAATAAATAGTTCCTCAAATATTATCCGTTATTCATGGCATTGGAAACTTTATCGCATGTAACTAGCTATATCCTGCAAATATGTCTCATCATCCCTGATGAGATCAACCACCTCATCCTCACTCAACTCTAGATCCTTGAGGATGGGGTATATTTTATGTCTATCCTCTATTATCTATATATCACATCTTTGGTCTCAAAACCTGATGACTAGTTTTCTATTGATAAGGAAACTACTATTGAGACTTCATTTAAAATTGAACACCGACTCCACATTGACTACTAAAGAAGTTCATACACTAAAACTATCAATTCACATACCTACCAAAACATTAATATACCACCCTATAGTTTTTGAAATACTTCTAAGAATAGATTTCCACATAAAAATGGGGGAAAATTATTGAGAGAGACTCCTCACCAGCTGGAACCTTGATTGTCATGAAAATTGAGAACTCCTCTCTAAAACTTCACCTGCTAGGAAGTTATGATTAATTATCTCTCATAAAAAACTCATCTACACTGATGTGTTATCAATAATTTCAGTATTATTTATCACCTTAATATATATCAACAATATGAAATGGTTAAATCAGTGTTATATATCAAGACACAATGCCTCCTCAAAATTCCAGCCCCTCCTTTTCATCTGTAAAAAGTTCAGGAGAATAATAGAGAAGATTCACAAACTGTACTATAGTCTATCACACTAGAGATATAATGCTAAATGGTGAGAAACTCCAGTTTTCATGCTAACTTAACACCAAGGATAATAAATCAACTCCATATTGGATATAAAACTTCTCTAATGACACCTAAAACTCATCACAATCACCAATATAAAGGATCCACCACTGCTTAGATATTGATATCAACAAGATGAATGCCAAAGGAATCTAGTGATCCTTCATTTTATGAATCAACCCGAAGGTAGGATCTTTCAAAGGTGATATTAATCTACTCTAAACACCTCTCTATCTCCTGATTAAAGACAAAATATTCATAATTTGATGGGCTCTATCCCTAAAACTCATGAAAATCCTTTCTAAAAAAATCACCCTACTCAGGATCAACCTGTACATGATTATCTAGAACATGGTATTACACCTAAAAAACCTAAAAAACATGGTTTATCATCCACTAATCATTACTAAAATAACACAAAAACTCATAATCCTAAGATATGGATTTCACTATGGTGTAAAAAACAATAATGCATGTACCACACTTAGGTCTCTATCCCACAATCAATACACTATTTATTAATCATGTTTTGTATACTATAAAATATTTGATTATGATTAAGTTAGATATTTTAATTAGGATTCAATAATTATTGAATTGGTTAAGTAGGAAAATAGTTCACTTGAGTTTATCATGTGATGTAGACTAGGGAGACCGAATTTGATGTTAAAAATATCCTAAAATCTGTTGCAAGAAATCTGATATTCTATTGAACATGCTTAAGAAAGATTGCATTGATTAATGGGTAGATACCTAGGTATAGTACATGAATCATACTTTTTTACATCTATGATTTAATTAGAGAGGATATCTAAGAAATAAAATAAAATTTAAAATTAAAAAAATTTAAGGAAAATCTACATCCTAGTCATAGGAGTTTGTTTTCATTAATAGAGATGACTGGTGGATGATGACTCCATGTGATCTAGGTTAGTGAGGTGTAGTAGGATATTATGGAAGATACTAAGTGGTATTATTCATGGATAAAGTATTTTATTGGGTTTCTATACTGCTAATTAATAATTTTTAATAGAATATTTGATATTTGATAGAAAGTTAGGTTAGAGATTGATGTTAAGTGCCAGTGAGGATTTTATTAGTTTGATATAGTAATATTTCACTTGAGTTTAGCATCTGATGTAGACCAGGGATACCAAATAGGGTGTATAAAATCCCATAAATTCTGATATAAGGAATTCAACTATCTATTGAACATGATTAATCAAGTGTGTATTGATTAAGGGTTAGAGACCAAGGTTTGTTACATGCATCATACTTGTCTATGTCTTTGATTAAATTAGAGAAGATATGTGGGGAATTAATTTGAATTTAAAATTTAAAATACTTTAAATGAAATCCATATTCTAGGGGTTATAAGTGATTTATATCAGAGGGAAATATAGATTAATAAGTTTCTAAGAGTTTTAGAGGAGTTTATATATGTTATTATTGAATAGGTTATAACACTACACCCTCAACATAATATTGTTTTTAGATAGAGTTTTATCCCAAAGTTTCATTAATTTCTATGTTACCATATTGGAAAGCACCTTCAAAGTAGTGGGAATTGCATATTCAAGTTGTTTATTAATTATAGAAAGGTTTAATTCAATCCAAATTATCCTATTGGGAAGATATAATGTTGTTTGTAAAGAAAAAATATGGTAACTTGAAATTTTTTATAGACTATCATCAGTTGAACCAGGTAAAAAATAATAACTACTATCCCCTATCAAGGATTGGTGACTTGTTTGATTAGATGAAGGGAATATATCTAGTTTTATAAAATTTATATGTGGTCTAAGTATTATTAGATGAGGGTGTAGGAGTAAGATGTTACAAAGAGAACTTTTAGGTGTCACTAAAAACACTTTGATTTCATGGTGATTCTATTTTAAGACATTAATAACCCTAAAGTATTTATAGGATTAATCAACGAAATGTTAAATGAGTTGATGGATCAGTTTATGGTGGTATTAATTGATGATATCCTTATGTATTAAAGATCATAAGAGGATCATTATGGGAATTTGGGAGGTGTTTTAGATACCCTGATGACATTAATTATATATTTATCTATTAAAGTTTAAATTTTAGACACATGAAGTTATTTTCCATGGACATATTATATCTCATAAGGGTGTAGTTGTTGATCCTTTGATGAGAAACACTATTATTTTTTAGTAAATTCCCAATAACGTTGTGAAGGTACATAGTTTCCTTGGCCTAGAAAAATATTACATGAGTTTCATGTCCTATTTCTCTCAGATCATGGCACCATTGATAGATTTGACTATAAAGGATCAAGTTTTTGTATGAAGAGATCAGTGTTAGGATGTATTTGAATGTATGAAGGAGAAGTAGACTAGTACCACTGTTTTTTGACTTCTAGAAGAGGGATTTATTTTTAAGTTATATTGTGACACTTCCTACCTTGGTCTAAGATATTTCTTGATGCAAGATATATGATTGATCTATTATAGGTTTCAAAATTTATATCCTTGTGAGAATAATTATATCACCCATGATATTTTTCTTGCAGCGGTAGTGTTTTCTCTAAAATTTTGATAGAATTAACTTATCAGGGATCACTCTGTGGTCTTCATAGATAATATG
Organism: Viscum album; assembly: GCA_963277665.1. Classification (NCBI taxonomy): domain Eukaryota; kingdom Viridiplantae; phylum Streptophyta; class Magnoliopsida; order Santalales; family Viscaceae; genus Viscum; species Viscum album. The sequence continues at coordinate 656,803,844 of OY728128.1, read as the reverse complement.
ATCTGACAATATATATTCTCTCAATTGGAATTGAATTCATCAAGAGGGATGGGTGGAGTACTTGTAGGATAATAACATAAATATTTATTACATTCCAAGAAAAAGAAATGTGGTAACTAATACACTATGCAAGAATAGGTATAGTTATGTTTCTTGAGAGGTTAGAGATAAGTAGAGGATGATGGAGGAGTTTGTGGCTTTGCATATGAATATGGATAAAGTCGATGGAGTTTTAGTGTATCATACGATAATGTATTATTATTTGTTTCATCAAGGGGAGGAGACTTAATCAGAACATATTGAGGTAGAGGTGAATAGAAATCATGTTATTTGCAGAAATGCTCCAGAGGGATGGTTATAGGATGATTAGTATCAGGTGTTATTTTGAGATAAGTTTTTTTATTTCACTGATGATAAGAGAGGTGTATTTTTGTTAGTTTCATAGATGAACCCTGACTGTGCATCTTGGTATTTCCAAGATGTATAAATTCCTTGAAGGATTATTTTTAATGGTAGGTAATAAATAATTTAGGTGTATATGTTCATGTATCGATGTATGGTTTTTGAACACGTGTAAGGTACCTTTATAGATATATTTTCATGATTTAATATGTTATACTTGTGTGTGGATTTAGTGAGTGGGCCATAGTGAGATGGGATTGTGGTTGAATTATACTGGGTCATAAGTCATTTTCTCTATTTATTTATGAAGGATATAATATGCTTCTTCCACATTGGCATGAGAGTTTCTAGGGAGAATCCTACTAAGTATACTTACATTCTCACCCCTATTTTTATACATAGTTTTTACAGATTTACAAGATAGTGTTATTGATCGGTGTAATGCCCCACCACCCTAGACCACTCAACTAGTGTCTAGACCAATAATGTGCTACCTGAACTTAAGCTCACCTCTCCATACAAAAAAGACTACTAACTTTCAATGAGGGTATATTGGGTAATAGTGAGGAGACTACACCCTTTGATGATAATAATAATAATAACAACACATTGAAGTTAATTTTAAAAAATGACTAAAATAATCCAAAATAAACATATGAACACATTAATAAATATTTACTATGCCATGATAGTCATAACAAACAATTAATATCACATATGGGATGATCACATATGAAAATGTGCAAAATGACCAAAATTAGCTGCTAGATAGGCATTAAGGGAGCACCCAACGTGTCTAAAAAAGCATCTTATCTAACTCATACAAAATCTGAACACCACTATCCACTAATCATATAATGTTGATCCTTTTCTCTTATGTGTACCCAAAACCATAAATTTCTAACCCATCTAGAAGGTCCCGTATAGGTTGTGAGTATGAACTTAGTAGGCCACCGCCAACATTTTCCCTAACTTTCTTACTTATGAATAGTCTTGAAAATCCCCTTACTTGGTAATACTTTTAATTAAGAATAAATATTCCATAATATTCCTAAATATTAAATAAATTTTGAAAACACATTTTAAAGGAAATTTGAGCTCATAAACACCCTATATAGTAGGGAAATCATCCAAGATAGTGCTCACATTCTTCTCTTCTTATCTCAGGGAGATCTCCATTTTTTATTGTTAGAATCTTTTGTAATTTGAAGCAAGAGAGAGATATGGGTAATTCTAACCATCTTTATGCGACTAATGTTTTTATTTCTATCTTTCCCTTAACCCCTCACCAAAAATATTATAATTTTTTGGATTTTTTTAGATTTTTCTAAATATTCTAATTAAGGATGAACTAGCTAGATATTCTTAACAAATGGAGTATTAAAAATTCCACGTAGGTGGTTACTAGATTATTCATAATTTATCTATGTGTTGTACTTTTTGTGGTAAATAAGCATGCGTGGGGTGGTATGTGTGAGACTAGGAATGGAACTTCTTAGGATTTCTGTTTTCCTAAGGATTACCAAGGGTAGACTCATGTGTGAAAAGATAGGTTTAGGAATAATATGTCATGAATTGTGTTATATGTGGTTCATTAGTTAGTTTGGTGTAATAATTCTGAATTTAGTTATTATGTTGTGATGTGATGACTGATATGGTTCCATCAGAACATGTTGGGCATGTCCTGTGTGATTGTAGATGATGTTGATCACTAGAATTGGGTTGATGTGGTTCAATGAGATGACACAAATGGTGTTGACCATTAACACAAGTGGGAGACATGGATCACTAGTGGAGATAGAGTTTCACCGATGGTGTGGACTAGTTTATTGGTGATTCCACTCAATATGGGTAGTTAATGGGTCCATTAGGGATGTTTTCACATAGGTTAAGACCCATGAAGTTGTGTTGACCACTCATTATGGGTGGAGGATTTTGTAGATTCATAAATATAGGGGATGGTGTTAACCATATGTATGTATGAGGTTCTCATCATATAAGGCTATAGTTGGTGGTAGTTTAGACCACCGGTTTGGGGATTGAGGCTTTCAATTTTTTTGGAGCCAATAGGCTATGATTTTGATGGACTAGTATTTCTATGCCTTGGGTATTTGTCGAGCTATTAAGCCACCAGTGATAAAAGCATGTGGAAGTCCTTGGTACTTTTGATATGTCTTGTGGAAGTTCCTTTGGGGTGTTTAGATAACTTTAAATGTTTATGTAATTATGGTTATCATGTGATGTTGTGTGATACATGATTTGTTTGAAAGAAGATAAATCTTCCATTAGGAAAGACTATGGATGAATCACTCCACTCTAGAACTAGATGAGGTAGGTAAAGGATCACTTATGATGTTGAGCATAAGGGGATAAAGTTGTGTGATATATAGTTTATTGTTGTTTATTTATATTTTTCAATCATTGATATATGTATGGATATATTATAGGGAAACCATTGGTGGTGGCTTACCAAGTTCATAATCACACCCTGAAGAGGCCCTCTAGGACATGTGTTAACTTAATGTCTTTGAGTATATATAAGGGAAAAGTATTAACATTTGGAGCTTAGTGGACAGGGGAATACAGATAGTGCATGAGCTAGATGGAATGATTCTACAGGTGGGTCAGGTGGTTCCTAAGTGTTAGTAGTGTGGTTACTTTGGGTCATTTTCATATGTTCATATGTGATCACCCCATATGTGATCTTAGTTGTTTTGTATGACTATCCTGGCATGGAAAATAATTATTAAAGTGAATATATGTTTATTTTTTCTTGTTGTTTTCATTATGTAAAATTATTTCTGCTATGTTTTTGTGATTATTAATATTATTATTATTATCATAGGGTATAGTCTCCCCATTCTCACCTAGTAGAACCTAACTTCTAGTTAGTAACCTTTGGTGTACAGGGAGGAACACTTAATTTCACATCACAAACTCTTGGTCTGGATACCATTTGAGTGTTTTAAGGTGGATGATAATTTTAATCATGCTAGATATTACTAGCTCATGATGTGGTGTTTGGTCGATGTTGGAAGAGTTGTTTCCTTAAGAGATGTTCTTGAAATTTTACTTGGATTTATTTTTTACTATATGAAATTACAAGAATATTATATCATTTTTGGGATTAAGTATGGTTTTATTTATATAATTAATGTTGATATGTGGATATTTTTATTTTATTGAGAAACAATATTGTAATTTCTCTGATCACACCATGATTCACTGCATTATTTCTCCCTAACATCACTGTTTTAAACTGATTTTGTATTGAAAATTATAAATATAATAAAAAAATTTAACTTACCATTTGATTTAATTATTCAAATTTTATCACTACTAAAAAGGGAAATTATATTTTTTGGTGATTTTGTTGTTGGAAGAGGTGATTTGGAGGGTCGAAGATGATGTAGAAGGGAAATGGGCCAATTTGCATGGAATCCCAAGGACATATGTCCACTATTTTACATGTACAAAGAAATAAGTACATAAAAATGGGTTAAAATTTTGTTATATGATCCATAACTCAGTGGGATACAAATCATCTCAAGAAACCCAAGCCCAATTCGTGCATATAATGGCCCAACCAAACTGATCTGTCCAGAGAACCGAATATGCATGAAGTCAAAAGTTTGGTTCTGTATTTTAGATATATCTCTCATTCCATATATCTAATGGAATCCAAATTTTATAGGGTGATATAAAAGATATAAAAAACATATTTTATCTTTTTTCTAAGTCTATATAATTCCATTTATCAACCCAAAATCAAGATACAAATGGTATCTCAAAATCTGGGTGCCCAAAACTACTTCCCATTTTGGATATAAATTGGCACCTTGGGAACCCCATTTCTAAGTTCGACCAAGTAGTGAATTGATTCCTTTTTGGAGTTATATAGGATTCCTTTCATCACGTTGGAGGTTCTGGAACTTCCTATACTCATAGGGGGAGCTCTTTAAGAAAGTATCCCTTTATCGAAGTCTTTCTCTCCTTCTCATATTGTAATATTTGTGTTTGTGTAATAAAATTATTAGTTCATCTTTTATTTATTCTATTTTCTTATTTTTTTCAATTATATTATTCTTTACTCATACTATTTAGGCTAGAAATAAAGATTAGAAATGATATTGGGTTATACCATTTATAAACCTTTGCACATGCAATATGTTCCTACGATGACTACACCATCCATGAAAGAGTAGTTTTCTTAGTAATCGATCTACCTTTTACCATATTAATTTATTTATTTTGAATAAATGAGCTAATTTAATTCAAATAATATGATCCATGAATTGTGTTTTTAAAATTATAAGAAACTAATCAAGAAATTTAACAATTATCACAAAAACACGTGAGGGTGAGAGTTGTATAGATTGTGAGAGTGAAAACTTAATCGGTTTAAAAAACCACACGAGATAAATTTGCAGAGTTAAAATATATTCCTTAAAATCAATTCATCTTTATTTAAAAAATATCTTTATCCCATAATTTAACATTGAACATAGTCTAGCTTTATAATTAAAATCAAATAAGGTTGTTGTGATTACATGTTCTAAAGCTAGTCTAAGGTTTAACTCTTTTCATCTCTATGGTAAAGTTAATTCTTATAGGGTTAGAGTGTTAACAAATTAGGGGATCATAATTAAGTGGATATTAATTTAAATGATAATTATTAATAATTATGTGAGGATTTAAAGTTATATAAATTACACCTTCTAAAAATATCTTCTAGAAAACATCTTTTGGTTGTTTCTTATTAATCTAATTTCATTTCAAAAATAAAAAACAAAATAATGAAATCTTATTACAGCATACTTCTTCTTATTTTATAAACAATAAAAAACTACCCCCATACTTTTAATTAGTGTGTTTATATTATATTATTTTATTTTCAAAAAACATTTTATAATTTTCTTAATTACTATCTCTTTGAGATACAACCTTGGTCAACCACTCTGCTGCACCTAAGTACCCAAAAACCATACATCATTTGAAAGTGCCCACGATAATGCCTTTTAGTCTCCCATATTATTTTCTAAATAACCTTGATGATAATCATCAACTCGTGACCTATTGGAGGTGATATTTGAGGGTTACTCTCATCTTCACCACCTATTTAGGAGGGTAACTAGTGAAGATGAGTCCGGACAAAAATATAAGTGTCAAACTGAATGATCTGATTAAATAAATCAATTAAAAACATACATCAGTTTGTAGAATTAAATATAGCTATTGTTATTAATAATAAATGTATGTTTTTTAGGTTGTGTTTGTTTATAAAAATGAACAATGGATAAATAAATAATTTATATTATCATAGAATAAGTTTTAGGGGAGTATTAGGAAGTTTGGAAGGTGTTCAAGGAATTTTTCTAGGAAAACTACTACACCCACATGCCTAATACACCCCAAGAGGGGGGGGAGGGGTAAATTAGGGTGTTTAATTATCCTTTATTTATCTAAAACTTATTCTCATTTTATAAATAATAACTCAAAATTTTCAATCTTTTGATAAAAAATAACATTCAGATAGAAAAAGTAAATGTAGGGACATACAAGTTTTATTTAGTTCACCACTTAGGGCTAGTCTAAGGAGCATATGACGAAAGTGTATCAACATAATAGGGATTAAAACTACCACTATATATGTTTCAATTGTTTTTGAAGGACACACTATTGATCCATGGGCACTCTCTCTTATTATCTCTTTGCACATTTCTTTGAGATAAGGAATATAAAAGATCCAATATGATGATTTCTTATAATGATTCTCAAAAAAAGTAAAACACTAGTTCAACAAGGGTGTCATCATAAATATTTTATTTCTTCTTCAAGTATAAATCTTAAATGGAGCTATTCTAATAATAGTCTTCCCTCTTACCACTTCTATATAATTTTAAATGTTCTTATATGCCCTATATTTTTCTAGATCTTTAATATCCCCCTATTTTTTTCCTCACATTGATTTTACTTATAATTAAAGAACTATTTACTTCAAAGACACATGAATTCAACTCTCTATATTCCATACACTTAATGGATCCTTAAATTTCCAATTATCTACCCATTAATTCATCTAACTCCCATAATTTTTGAAATAAATTATAAAAAATAGAAATTATTGGGACTTCTAGCTTTACAACATGACATAATTATATCATGGTATTCTTAAAAACTTTCAGATTACAACATGGTTTCTTACATTGTAGTAGGTTTGAGGTAAAACTTCCAGATCCACATTTTACAGTCAAATCTCACATTTAACTCCCTAAAATTCATAGTGTAATCATATCTATATATTTACAAACTCCTATATTATTATGGTACAAAATTATTCCATGATGTGGATGTCCAAATACTTCTAGAGTTACTAAAAGTCGCATAATATTCCTTCAGAGCATGTCCGACATCTCATGGTGTGGTTCTCTTAAATTTTATTTTATGATTGATTTGATTTTTTCATGTCATATCCTTCATTTAATAAGAATCTCCAAAACTCTATAACCACTAAAATCCACATTACCATCTTTGAGTCATGACCTCCTATGTCAAAACATGTAACTCAAACCTTAAAATTTTGTAAATTAATAAGTCTTATATTTGATCCAAAAACACTATCACATTTTCCCCTTGATTATTCTTCCATGATTTTCTGAATTATTCTTATTAAAATTAGTGTTCTTTAACACTTAGCTACATTTCATCACTTTCGTGTTGCAGTGTGGCAATATCTCTCACAATGAGACCTGCTATTTTTTCTCAAATTTTGATAAAGTCTTAATAACCTCATAAAGATATTACACATTCTAAATAACCCTTATGAAATGGAAATTTTCCATTTTTCCAAATTCAATTCAATTCATGGCGTATCCCAACCTCTTGCATTGTGATTTTGTTCGTGTTAATTCTTGATTTATTCTAATAACCTTAACTCCTATTCAACACCACAAAATTCAAGCTCCTTAAAATGACTTCTAATAAACCCCTAATTAGAAAAATCCATCATTATAATAAAATGGTTGCAATATTATCTCCCTTCATATTTTTTTCAATCCTCACGTCACTCCTCACTTCCACATACTTCAAATTTTCATAGAATTATTCCCCTTACAGGTTAATCCCTTTGAAATAGTGTATTTACGCCTTCAATATCTTCAATATTTCTCCTCCTTTTACAATAAAATTCAAAGGATTCTACATGTATATTCGTATCAATCATGAGAATTTTTAAAACTGATAATACTCCAAAAATTTATCAAAGAGTTTTTAATAATTTCTCTAAGCCTATGCGAGTCAAATATCATTATAAGAAATAATAGAAATAATTAATTGCTACAATGATGTCTGCAATTTTTTTGATCAGCCTTAACCACTAGAAATATAACTTATACCAACATACCTATACCAATTGTTTTAGAAAACTATTGGTAGAGGTATGGTTTTTTGATACCTATATCGATGATTTTGAAAACTAGTGGTATAAGTATGTCTTATAACCACCTATACCAATGTTTTGGTCAAACCATTGGTATATACCACTTATACTAATGGTTTTCCCAAACTATTGGTATAGGTGACTCCATATTTATTCATAATAATAAAAATAACAATAATAAATATTTCAAAAATAATAATTATTTTTATACATATATATATATATATATTGGTATATATGATCATCAAGGTTTTTGTAGTAGAGTTGTAAAGTATTTGGAAATTATCTAAGAGGTCCTAGGATCAAAGCTCACCACTAGAATTATTTTTTATATAGAATACCTATACCAATGGTTTGACCATACCATTGGTATAAGTATTTATTATGAAATTACTTAAACTAATGGTTTGGTCAAACCATTGATATAGGTATTTTATTATTAAAAATCACCCAGTGACTCATCAAACCATTGGATTGGGATATAACAATTATTTGAGGGGCTATACCAATAGTTCCAAAACATTTATATTTCCTTTTTTCAAGTAATTCTTATATCCCTAATAAATCCTCCTAGATGATATTTTTCTCTATATTCTATACCAAAAAAGATATATTATTATAAGAACAAAAAAAATTACTGATAAGGCATTATATAAAATAGGGAGATGGGAACTTCTGAACTGTGAAACCCCAAACCCAAACACTCAGATTCAGTGCTAATAAACTTGTTATTTACATAATATCATTGAAAACCAACTGAAGTGACCCAAAATTAACCATCCATAATTATAATATTAATAATAAATTTTGAGTCACTAATATACCTAATAAATTTTTGGTTTAAAGTTTTAAAGAGTTTGGAAAAACCATTAACTAATAAAACCCTTATATTTCCCATTTAATGGATATTTTACTACTAAACTAGGTATTAGTTAATTTAAAGTAAGTCTTAAATATCTCCAAACAAATTCTACACACATAATTCACTTTTTGACACATCATTATCAATACTCTTATTCATTTACCCAAGGAATGAAAAAAATAAAGGGTGAGGTCAAACACTCAGTAAGGGGTAGCATACACGTGGCATCCCGCATTTTTAACAAAACTTTTCGTTAAATTTTACAAACAGAGGATATTTAAAGTCTAGTGTCTTGGAAATTAGGAACAATAAAACATGAAAACTTAAAACACTATTTTAAATACCCTTTAAAATATTTTTTAAAAGTTAATCCTATGTACAATTACTACATCTCATAACTTGGATACATACATCAAAGGAAAGGGTGAGCTGGAGGCCAAATAAGGGTAAACACGAGAATCTGTTTACTTGTGATATCAATAAGAACTTGATAAAACACATAAATACATGAGAAATGGAATTAGAGGAATTTTATAATGAAAAGAACTTGAACCATAACATTAATATGTGTCTACAAAATTTAATTTATATATTCATGAACATATCACTAAGGTTCATCCCCAAGGTGTCATAAAAATTACCAAGGTTAGTCACCAAGGTAACGTGAAACTTGTCATCTCTAGAGATTAAATTCTTTACCCAATGCATTGTAGTGATATCGGGGAACACCATTAATATGTATTTACTTTAATGTGATAAACATATATAATAATCAAACATTTAAAAAATAACTCAAAGAGAATAAAATAAATGGGTTTCATTTCAAAATAGTGACGTTTTAAAAGTGCTTAGAAATAAGATCGTTATGCCTTTTATAACCCTTAGAAAAGGAAAGAGGGTTTATTGTATGTAAATTCTAGAATAAAATATATCAATTTTATGTATTTATGAATACCTCTGGAAATGAAAATATATTTGGTTATTCAGATAAATAAAACAAGAGAATTTATTGAGAAAAATAGAGAGAGATTTGGAGACAAAATTTCTACAGCATAACAGCTATATAACATGGTTTTTGAAAAAAAAATAAAATGAGAGGGGACAAGGGTCTCCCATAAATAAAAGAATAATTTATAGTAGAGGTAAAAAATAAAAATAAATATGATCATGGTGTGTAATGACACACCACATGAAAAGGAAACTTGAAAGAAAAGAGAAAATGCGATTTCTTTTATGAAAATTCAGCAGCCTAATGGAGTCACTTAAAAATTCAGAAAATAAATTGATGAGAGAAGAAAGGGTATCTCATAATTTGGAAATGAAATGGAAAGTAATAATAATATATAAGAACATACCCCCACATAAGAATATGGAAACTGGAAGACATAACATAAAGGAAGTTGTGACTTAAAAGAGGAGGTTGAAAGGTTCCCTTACCTTGAAGAGTAACTTCAAAGGCTTGAAGGTTGGGACCTTTGGGATTGAGGGAACCTTGGGAGGACTCATTGGGAGGTAAAAAGACTATAAATTTGTTGAGGAGGATTTTGGAATTAAATTAATGAGGTAATGTCTTGGTATTTATAGGAAAAGTGAGGGAATATTTAATTAATTTCCAAGGGACACCTCATCGGTGGTATTTGCAAAACCATGGTATTTACCATGGTATTGGCCACTTGGGACACCTCATAGCATATATTATTATTCACAAGTTTACCAGAATTAGTACATCATTAATGATGTCATTAAACACCCGAAACTCCAAAACTATATTTTCACTATTCACCAAAAAACAAAACATTTTATAAAAATATCATAAATTCATTGTAACATAATATCGACGTTTTGAATAAAAAAAATGAAATCCATTATAAGAAAATAATTTTCTAAATATTTTTAATTTAATTTTTAAATAAAATCATTATTTATTCCTAATAAACAATTTTAAATCTATAACTCATTTTGTAACACCTTAAAAAATTAATCAAGGTCCCCTAAAATTTTTGTACAACCATAGGAAAATAAAGTAACAATTTATGATTAAATTTTATGAAAATAAATTTCCATTTAAAATTATTAAATTAATTATAAAATTGTAAATAAAATATTTATGACATAAAAAATACCAAAACTTATACTATGATCATTTTTTTCACTTTTAATATATCTACATTATATTTATACATTCATGGGTGAAGTTTCTATTTTTTTGGCCGATTTACTATTCTTTACTATTCATAAGGGCATGTTACTATTCATACTTTACTATTTACTAAAAATCAAGTTGATCTTATTAGAATATAAATTTCTTACTGATCACAACTATAGAAGACCATTTTTTGAAAATCATTTCACAGTATTAATTATTTAAAGTTTACATGAATATTTTAAAATACCTTTTTTCCAAAATTTATCAATAATATTCATCCTATATTTTTCTGGACATTTGGAAATCACAAGTTTTAACATAATAAGAAATAAAAATTTTATTTATACAAAGGGATTACCAAATGTATATAAGGCCTCGTTACATAGCCCCTTATAACACCTGCATAAGGTCTAAGTGTAAGGTGTGATATGGTGATAGAATCTTGGGGCGGCTCAGACAACATTGCCCGAGTGGTGATTTATATCATCTTGAACTTCTCCCTTAGGAAATTCTGTTCAAGATTTAGATGTTGAAGCTCATCTTGGGCTTGGTCCATAGCAAAGCCCAGAGATGCTACCTCCTTCCCAAGCTCTTATAGATGGGCTTCATACGGCATGAGTCTACTGGATGAGGCCATCGACTCCTCTTTCTGTATTGCCTGAATGTCCTGAAGGGATTCATTTTTATTGATTTTTTGATAACCCCCCTTTCAAGGGATGAGGGGGACCCTTACAATGCCCATAGGCTTAGATATTACATGGCCCGTAGGCTTAAGAGATTACATGACCCGAAGGTCATAGGGAATTCAACCAGACTATAACTGCAAGGAACTGCCCCTCCCCAGCATCTGCATCATAATGGTAGCTCTCCACCTTCACATGGACATATGGATAGGCTTCCCGTGCAAGCACAGGCTGGTCCGGATGACATATCTATACCCTTTCATTCTTCCAAATCCATTTGGTTTTGCTCTGGTGAGTGTGCTTTTCTCTGAATCCTCCTTGGGGGATTCTCCTTTTTTGTAGAGTCTGTCTGGGGTTACTGCCTTGATCATGTGGCCCGAAGTCCATGAGGTGTCCCAAAGGCCTTAAATGTGGCCCAAAATCCTTACTGACCCAAAGGTATGGGTGGCTCGAAGGCCTTAAGGACTCCAAGCCCAAACCGGTGGCCCAAGGTGAATAGTTCCAGCTGCTAGAGTACCAAATAGTACCTGCTACAATACTACTACAATGCCTTCTATAGTAATGCTACATTAATCCAGAATTATACCTCCTCCTAGTTTTGAACCTGGGTCTCATGGATGCACTTAAGGAGTCCTCACTAACTGGGCTGAGGCTCATGTGTGACTCCTCTTTCTGTATTAATTAACCAAGATCACTTGTATTTATAAACAATAATTGTAACATTAAGAGTTTAGTTTCCAATGGTCATATTGACCAAGGGTCATATAACAGTCGAAACCTAACAGTATCACTTCATTAGTTAAAGGATATAGTTTTGTGGAGTATAAAATGAAATAACACACAAATTTAGGAAACAAATATTATTCAAAAGTTCAGGTCATTACATTCTTCCCCCCTTAAGAATTTTCTTCCCTGAAATTTTAACTCAAACCCTAAGAAGAGAAAAGGTGTGGGTACTTCTGCCTCATAGTTCCCACGTGTATTCTTCACATTTGTGGTTCCTCCAAAACACCTTAACAAGGTGGGTAGTCTTATTGAGTAGAACCTTGCCTCTACGATCCAAGATCTCCATCAGATTCTCATCATAAGAGAGGTCATGTTCTAGTTGTACCACCTCTAGATTTAGTACATGTGAAGGGTCAGGTATGTACTTCCTCAAGCGAGATACATGGAAGACATCATGAACTTGTGCTAGATTTAGAGGAAGTGCAAGCTGACAGGCCACTGCTCCTATGCGATCAAGGATCTCATAGGGGACAATGTACCTAGGGATGAGCTTCCCTTTCTTCCCAAACCTCATGACTCTCTTCCAAGGTGAAATTTGAAGAAATACTTTATCACCAACATCAAACTCCAAGTCCCTTCGACAATTTTTGGCATAGCTATTTTGCCGACTCTAAGAAACCTTAATGTGTTGTTGGATGGAATTGACTTTTTCTGTCATCTCTTGCACAAGATCAGGCCCAAGAAGCTTTCTCTAACCAGCTTCATGCCAACAAGTAGAAGTTATACATCACTTACCATATATATCTTCATAAGGTTCCATTTGAATGCTCGATTGGAAGTTGTTTCTGTAAAAGAACTCAACTAAAGGGATATGTTGATCCCATACACCTTTAAATTCCATTGATCATGTTATTAGAATATCCTCAAGTGTTTGAATAGTTCCTTTCAGATTGGCCATCAGTTTGGGGGTGATAGGCCACACTGAAATTCAATTCAGTGCTCATAGCATGTTGAATACTTATCCAAAATTTTTATGTGAGCCTTGGATCATGATTAGATATGATAGAAAGTGGAACTCCATGCAGCCTTACCACTTCCTTCACATAAATCTTGGCAAGTTGATCAAGAGGGAAATCTTCCCAAATAGAGATAAAATGGGCAGTCTTGGTGAGACGGTCCACAATAACCCATATCACATTCTTCCCTTTGGAAGTTCTCGAGAGACCAGTGATGAAGTCCATAGTGATATTGTCCCACTTCCATGCTGGTATGGGTAGTGGTTGCAATACCCCTTTAGGAAGTTGTCACTCTACCTTCACTTGCTGACATACCAGGCACCTTGAAGTGTATTAAGCAATATACCTTTTCATATTATCCCACCAATAATGATCATGAAGGTCCCTATACATTTTTGTGCTTCCAGAATGTATAGAGAAATTAGATTTATGAGCTTCATCCATCAGCTCCTTCTTTATTTCTGGAATAGATGGAACACATAGTCCTGTATGAAATTTTAGTACACCTTCTTGATCAATATTGAACTTAGGAAAATTCCCATCCTTCATAGCCTCAAACTTCTTCTATAACAAAGGATATTCTTTTTTATCTTTCTTGACCTTCTATAGTAATCACAGTTGATAAATCATTTGGTTTAGGGTTGATGATTTCCCTTCCCTTATAATTCTCATGTCCAGCTTTACTAGGTCATTGATCAAAGGATATCTTTGAATCCTCATCATGGAAAGAACAATTGGGTCTTTCCTGATTAATACATCAGTGACTTTGTTTTCTCTTCCGGGATGATAATGAATCGAACAATCATAGTTTTTGAGAAGTTCCAACCATCTCCTCTATCTCATGTTCAATTCCTTTTGTGTGAAAATATACTTCAAACTTGGATGGTCTGTGTATATATCACATTTCTCCCCATAAAGATAGTGCATCCATATCTTCAGAGCAAAAATGTCCGCAACCAGCTCCAGATCATGCGTAGGATAATTCTAATCACGAGTCTTCAACTGTCGAGATTCATAAGCAATGACTTTGTCATTTTTCATGAGGACGCACCCAAGCCCTTTCAGATATTCATCGCTAAAAATAACGAATCCTTCTCCACTTGAGGGAAGAGTTAACATGGGTGCAGTAACCAATATCTTCTTCAGCTCTTGAAAACTTTCCTCACACTCTTTTTTCCAGATAAACTTGACCCATTTTCGAGTTAACTGGTTAATGGATTAGAAATTCATGAAAAGTTTTTCACAAACCTCATATAATATCCCGCTAATCCAAGGAAACTAAGAATATCAGTTATTATTGTAGGCTGAGGCCACTCCTCCACAAATTTTGTCTTTGTAGGGTCAATTGTGATTCCTTCATTGGTTACAATGTGATTTAAGAAAGAAACTTGTTGCAACCAGAATTCACATTTGCTGAACTTCCCAAAATCCTCTCATTCCATAGAGTTTTCAAAATTACCCTTAGATGATCCTCATGCTCCTGGCAATTTTTGGAATATATCAGAATATCATCAATCAAAACTACCACAAAGTTATCAAGGTAGTCCTTAAATACTCTATTCATAAAATCCATAAAAATATCAGGTGCATTAGTCATCCCTAAGGGCATAACAACAAACTCATAATGTCCATATCTTGATCAGAAGGCAATTTTTGTAATATCTTCTTTCTTCACTCTCAATTGATGATAACCAGATCGAAGATCAATCTTAGATAAGAATTGGGCCCCACAAAGTTGGTCAAATAAGTCATCAATTCTTGTAAGAGGGTATTTGTTCTTCAATGTGATCTCATTAAATTCTCTATAATCAATTCATATCCATATTGATCCATCCTTCTTCTTCACAAAGAGAATTGGTGCTCCCCAATGAGACACACTCGGTCCTATAAAACCATTATCCAAAATATCTTGGAGTTGTTTCTTTAACTCATCTAGCTCCACATTTTCCATCCTATTCGGGGACTTTGATATCGAATGGGATACAGGTACGAGTTCAATGGAGAACTCTACCTATCTTTTTAGGGGAGGTCTGGGTAAATCCTTAGGAAATACGACAACATATTCCTTGATGATGGGGACATTTTATATCATCAAACTCCCATTTCCTTCTTCTTCTTCACTGATCAAATCCATAAATAAAGATATATGAGGTTCTTATAGACAAAGATCCGGTTGAGATATCTCTCCTCATAAAATAACTATAGGTTTTCCATTCAAGACTACTGATATTTCCTTGCTTCTGCATTTGATCTTAGCATTATACTTTGAGATCCAGTCCATCCCTAGTATAATGTAGAATTAGAGCATGGGAATGACTAATAGATTTTCAATAATATTGTTCTCACTAAATTAAATACTAGAGTTTCTAAACACTGATGATGCTTGGATAATCCCACCAGGAGTCTTGACTAATAACTCTACTTTTAGCAAATTGGGGGTTGATTCTAAACTCTTTGCAAACTTGCAGGAAATAAAGGAATGCGTAGAACCAGAATCAAACAAAGTGCTTGCTAGATTTGAGAGAACAACAATATTACCTACCACTAAATCATTTGGTGCTTCAACTTTGGCTGTAGTGATTGAAAAAGTACAACCTTGTTCCCTTGGCCGTTATTGAGGCTGATGGTGATTCTCCTCCACTGCCCTCAGATTTGGATATTGATTGGAAAAGTTCTCAAGTTGTCCACACTTATAGCATTGGACATCAGGTAGGTTCTACACTATCTTCCCCTTGTCGTTAGTGTTGTGAAGTTGTGGATTCACCTCACTATGAATATTCCGTATGATATGTCCATCTCTGCCACACTTGTAGCACTTCCCACCCCGAGCAGGAATTTCCCCGAATGCTTCTTCCCACATTTATTACACGTGGGACGTTGTACTTGTTTTCGTCCTCTTCCTTGATCAAAGATCCTCCCTAATCTTGGCTCCATCAATATTTTCTTATCATTGGATTAATGAGACCATTGTATCTCACCAAACTCCAGTTCTATTTTCATCGCACTACGCACGATCTCCTCATAGATTCATAATCTTCATTGTCTAGATTCTACCATAGATGAGGTCTCAATCCACCGAAGAATCTATCAACCATACCATTTGGATACATGAAAAATCTAGAGTGTAATGTGAAAGCCTTGTGAAGTTTATCTCATAGCTTCCCACAGATTAATTCTCCTTCTGCTTCATCTCGAGAAACTCCTTCTCCATTCTTGTTCTCATCGATCGATGGAAATACTTGTTGAAGAATATCCCTCTGAACTCTTCCCACTCCATAGCTTCAACTTCCACTCTTGGTCTTGTGTTTTTAATAAGTTCCCACCACTGATTAGCTTCTCCCTCTAAGTGATAAATAGTCAAGGTAACCTTCTCTTGTTCAGAATAGCAGAGCACAGAAAAGATCTTCTAAATAGAGCTGATCCAATGTTCAGCAATCGATGGGTCGGTAGATCCAATGAAGGTTGGTGGTTGTTGATGAATAAAGGATTCAATATAAATTTATTCCCTTCATGGTGAGATCAGTCTCTTAGCTCGATTCAAGTTATTTCCCATAATTGGAGTCATTTGGTTTATCATTCGAATGAAAGTTTCCATTCCAGCTTCCATCGGAGGGTCGTCAGCGCATAGTCCATTGCGGTCACCATTTTCACGATTCTTCCAGTTTCCCACCATTTTCTAAAAGAATAAAACCTTAGTGAGAATATTATTTTATTTATGAATCTTTTAACTATAAAGGATTTTATGTCTTAAAACTTTATGATTTAAAAAATTACATTTTTCTATAAATCCTTCATAATGATTCATAAAAATCTTATGATTAACGAAACATATCCCCCAGGAGTGTCATAACCAAGAGTGCAACAAGGCCCATTTTCGTGTACCAGGATACCCTGAGTAAAGCCCAAAACTCCTTGTCAGATTTTTCACTCCTAGATACATCTGTGCCAGAGCCGCCTCTACCTACTCATATCCAAATAGGGATGTATTTTCTTGATAAACCACTTACTTAATACGCACCAAAATACCAAGAATTATTCCTATATTTAAACTTTTATATAGGTTTTTTACTAATGTTTTCATAGCCTAATTTCCATAAATAACTAAACTTTACTTTGATACCAACTATGGCATCCCGCTTTTTTAACATAACTTTTCATTACATTTTACAAACATAGGATCTTTAAAGTCTAGTGTCTTGGAAATCAGGAACAATAAAACATGAAAACTTAAAACACTCTTTTAAATCCCCTTGAAAAGCTTCTTGAAAATTTAATCCTATGTACAATTACTACATCTCATAACCTAGAGACATACATCAAAGGAAAGGGTGATCTAAAGGTCGAGTAAGGGTAAACAAGGGAATCGGTTTACTTGTGATATCAATAAGAACTTGATGAAAAATATAAATACATGAGCAATGGAAGTAGAGGCATTTCATAATAAAAATAAATTGAACAATAACATGAATATGTGGAAACAACATTTAATTTAGACACTCATGAACATATCACCAAGGTTCATCCCCAAGGTGTCATAAAAATTACCAAGGTTATTCACCAAGGTATTGTGAAACTTGTCATCTCTAGAGATTAAATTCTTTACCCAATGCATTAGAGCGTTATCAGGGCGCACCCTTAATATGTATTTAATTTAATGTTAGACAAATATATAATAATAAAACATTTCACAAATAACCCAAATAGAATAAAAGAAATGGGTTTCATTTCAAAATCGTGACGTTTTAAAAGTGCTTAGAAACATGATCGTTATGTCTTTTATAACCCTTGGAAAAGGAAAGAGGGTTTCTTGTATGTCAATTCCAAAATCAAATAGATAAATTTTATGTCTTGATGAATACCTATAGAAATAAAAATATATTTGGGTATTCATATAAATGAAACAAGATAATTTATTGAGAAAAAGAGAGATATATTTTGAGACAAAATTTCTACAGCATAACGGCTATATAACATTGTTTTAGAAAAAAATAAAATGAAAGGGGAAAAGGGTCTCCCATAAATAAATTAATAATTTATAGTAGAGGTAAAAAAATAAAAATAAATAAGATCATGGTGTGTAATGACACACCACATGAAAAGGAAACTTGAAAGAAAAGGGAAAAAAGAGATTTCTTTTACAAAAATCTGGCATCATAACAACGTCACTTAAAAATTCAGAAAATAAATTGATGAGAGAAGAAAGGGTATATCATAATTTGGACATGAAATGGAAATTAATAATAATATATAATAACATAACCCCACATAAGAAGATGGAAACTGGAAGACATAACATAAAGGAAGTCATGACTTAAAAGAGGAGGGTGAAAGGTTCCCTTACCTTGAAGAGTAACTTCAAAAGCTTGAAGGTTGGGACCTTAGGTATTGAGGCCACCTTGGAAGGACTCCTTGGGAGGTAAAAAGACTATAAATTAGTTTAGGAGGATTTTGGAATGAAATTAATGAGGTAGTGACTTGGTATTTATAGGAAAAGTGAGGGAATATTTAATTAATTTCCAAGGAACACCTCATCAGTGGTATTTGCAAAACCATGGGATTTCCCATGGTATTTTCCAATGGTATTGGCCACTTGGGACACCTAATATAATATATTAATTTTACCAAGTTTACTAGAAATATTACATTATTATTACATCATTAATGATGTCATTAAACACCCAAAACTCCAAAACTGTATTTTCACTATTCACCGAAAAACAAAACATTTTATAAAAATCTCATAAATTCAATATAACATAATATCAACATTATAAATTCAAAAATTAATTCCATTATATGAAAATAATTTTCCAAATATTTTTAATTTAATTTTTTAATAAAATCATTATTTATTCCAAATAAACAACTTTAAATCTATAACTCGTTTTGTAACACCTTAAAAAAGTAATCAAGGTCCCATAAAATTATTGTATAACCATAGGAAAATAAATTAAAAATTTATGATTACATTTTATGAAAATACATTTCCATTTTAAATTATTAAATCAATTATAAAATTGTAAATAAAATATTTATGACATAAAAAATACCAAAATTTATACTATGATCATTTTTTCACTTTTAATATGTATACATTGTGTTTATACATTCATGGGTGAAGTTTCTATTTTTTTGGATGATTTACTGTTCATTACTATTCATAAGGGTATGTTACTATTCATACATTACTATTTACTAAAAATCAAGTTGATCTTATTAGACAATAAATTTATTACTGATCACAACTGTAGAAGACCATTTATTTTGAAAATCATGTCACATTATTAATTATTTAAAGTTTACATGAATATTTTAAAATACCCTTTTTCCAAAATTCATCAATAATATTCATCCTATATTTTTTCAGACATTTGAAAATAAATTTTTTTACCATAATAAGAAATAACAATTTTATTTATACCAAGGGATTACAAAAAGTATATAAGGACTCATTACATAGCCCCTTATAATACATGCATAGGACCTAAGTGTGAGATGTGTTATGGTGATGGAATCTTGGGGCGGCTCAGAAAACATTGCCTGAGTGGCAATTTATATCAGCCCGAACTTCTCCCTTAGGCTATTTTGTTCAAGATTCACATGTTGAAGCTCAGTTTGGTCTTGGTCTAGAGAAAATCCTAGAGATGCTACCTCCTTCCCAAGCTCTAACAGATGGGCTTCATACGGCCTGAGTCTACTAGATGAGGCCATTCAATCCTCATTATTTATTAATTAACCAAAATCAATTGTATTTATAAACAATAATTGTAATGTTAAGAGTTTAGTTTCCAATGGTCATATTTACCAATGGTCATATAATAGTCAAAACCCAATGGTATCACTTCATTAATTAAAGGATATAGTTTTGTGGAGTATAAAATGAAATAACACACAAATTTAGGAAACAAATATTATTCAAAATTTTGGGTCGTTACATTCCTCCACCCTTAAGAAATTTCATCCCTGAAATTTTAACTTGTACCCTAAGAAGAGAAAAGGTGTGGGTACTTATTCCTCATAGACTCCTCTAGTTCCCACGTGGCTTCTTTGCATTTGTGGTTCCTCCACAACACCTTAACAAGGTGGGTGGTCTTGTTGCATAGAACCTTGTCTCTATGATCCAAGATCTCGATCAACTGCTCCTCATAAGGGAGTTCATGTTGTAGTTGTACAACCTCTGGATTTAGTATATGTGAAGGGCCACGTATGTACTTCCTCAAGAGGGATACATGGAAAACATCATGAACTTATGCTAGATTTGGAGGAAGTGCGAGCCGATATACCACTGATCCTACGCGATCAAGGATCTCATAGGGGCCAATGTACCTAGGGATGAGCTTCCATTTCTTCCCAAACCTCATGACTCTCTTCCATGGTGAAATTTGAAGAAATACTTTTTCAGCAACATCAAACTCCAAGTCCCTTCGACAGTTGTTGGCATAACCCTTTTGCCAACTCTGAGCAGACTTAATGTGTTGTTGGATGGCATGGACTTTTTCTGTCATCTCTTGTACAAGATCAGGCCCAAGAAGCTTTCTCTCACCAGCTTCATGCCAACAAGTAGGAGTTCTACATCACTTACCACATAGAGCTTCATAAGGTTCCATTTGAATGCTCGAGTGGAAGCCGTTGTTGTAAGAGAACTCAACTAAAGGGATATGTTGATCCCATCCACCTTTAAATTCCATTGAGCATGTTATCAGCACATCCTCAAGTATTTGAATAGTTCTTTAAGATTGGACATCAGTTTGGGGGTGATAGGCCGTACTAAAATTCAATTCAGTGCTTAGAGAATGTTGAAGAGTTATCCAGAATTTTGATGTGAACCTTGGATCATGATCAGATATGATAGAAAGTGGAACTCCATGCAGCCTTACCACTTCCTTCACATAAATATTGTCAAGTTGATTAAGAGAAAAATCTTCCTAAATGGAGATAAAATGGGTAGTCCTGGTGAGACGGTCCACAATAGTCCATATCACATTATTCCCTTTGGAAGTTCTCGAGATACCAATGACGAATTCCAAAGTGATATTGTCCCACTTCCATGCCGGTAAGGGTAGTGGTTTCAATACCCCTTTAGGAAGTTGTCTCCCTACCTTCACTTGCTGACATACCAGGCACCTTGAAGTGTAGTCAGCAATATCCCTTTTCATATTATCCCTCCAATAATGATCACGAAGGTCCTTATACATTTTTGTGCTTCTAGGATGTATAGAGAAAGTAGAGCTATGAAATTTATCCATAAACTCCTTCTTTATTTCTGGAATAGATGGAACACATAATCTTGTACAAAATTTCAGTGCACCTTCTTGATCAATATTGAACTCAGAAAACTTCCAATCCTTCACAGCCTCAAACTTCTTCTGTAATGAAGGATCTTCTTTATGATCTTTCTTGATTTTCTATAGTAATGACGGTTGAGAAATAATTTGGGTTTGGGTTGATGATGTCCCTTCCCTTATAATTCCCATGTCCATCTTTACTAGGTCATTGATCAAAGGATCTCTTTTAATCCTCATCATCTAAAGAACAACTGGGTCTTTCTTGCTTAATGCATAAGCGACTTTTTTTCTCTTCTAAGATGATAATGAATTGAACAATCATAGTCTTTGAGAAGTTCCAACTATCTCCTCTATCTCATGTTCAATTCCTTTTGTGTGGAAATATACTTCAAACTTTAATGGTCGGTGTATATATCACATTTCTCCCAATAAAGATAGTACCTCCATATCTTCAGAGAAAAAATGACCGTAGCCAGCTCCAGATCATGTGTAGGATAGTTCTGCTCATGAGTCTTCAACCATCGAGATGCATAAGCAATGAATTTGTCATTTTTCATGAGGACGCACCCAAGCCCTATTATAGATGCATCGCTAAAAATATCAAATCCTTCTCCACTTGAGGGCAGAGTTAACACGAGTGCAGTAACCAATCTATTCTTTATCTCTTGAAAACTTTCCTCACACTCTTTTGTCTAGATGAACTTGAACCCTTTTTGAGTTAACTTGGTTAATGGATTAGAAAGTCATGAAAAGTTTTTCACAAACCTCTTATAATATCCCGCTAATCCAAGGAAACTACGAATCTCAGTTATTGTTGTAGGCTGAGGACACTCCTCCACAACTTTTGTCTTTATCGGGTCAAATGTGATTCATTCATTGGTTACAATATTCCCCAAGAAAGAAACTTGTTGCAACCAGAATTCACATTTTCTGAACTTCCCAAAAATCCTCTCCTTCAATAGATTTTGAAAAATAACCCTTAGATGATCCTCATGCTCCTCGAGATTTTTGGAAGATATCAGAATATCATCAATAAAAACTACCAAAAAGTTATCAAGGTAGTACTTAATGACTCTATTCATCAAATCCATAAAAATAGCAGGTGCATTAGTCAGCCCTAAGGGCATAAAAACAAACTCATAATGCCCATATCTTGATCGGAAGGCAGTTTTCAGAATATCTTCTTTCTTCACCCTCAATTGATGATAACCAGATTGAAGATCAATATTAGAGAAGAATTGATCCCCACGAAGTTGGTCAAATAATTCATCAATTATTGGAAGAGGGTATTTTTTATTCATTGTGATCCCATTCAATTCTCTATAATCATTTCATAGCCACATCAATACATCCTTCTTCTTCACAAAGAGAACTGGTGCTCCCCAATGAGACACACTCGGATGGATAAAACCCTTCTCCAAAAGATCTTGGAGTTGTTTCTTTAAATCCTCTAGCTTCACATTTTTCATCCTATATGGGGTCTTTGATATCAGATGGGATCCAAGTATGAGTTCAATGGAGAACTCTACTTATCTTTCTGTGGGAGGTTTGGGTAACTCCTTAGGAAGTAC
The DNA here is from genome assembly GCA_963277665.1 of Viscum album. Lineage (NCBI taxonomy): Eukaryota > Viridiplantae > Streptophyta > Magnoliopsida > Santalales > Viscaceae > Viscum > Viscum album. The sequence goes on along the minus strand of OY728128.1, from coordinate 656,780,715 downwards.
ATCAACATATTCTTAGACGATGGGGACATTTTCTATCATCAAACTCTCATTTCCTTCTTCTTCTTCACTGATCAACTCCATAAAAAAGGATATATGAGGTTATTCTAGAAAAATATCAGGTTGATATATCTCTCCTTGGAAGATAACTATCGTTTTTCCATTCAAGACTACTGAGATTTCCTTACTTCTGTATTTGATCTTAGAATTATACTTTGAGATCCAGTCCATCCCTAGTATAATGTCTAATTCCAACATGGGAATGACTACTAGATTTTTGATAAGATTGTGCTCAATAAATTAAATACTAGAGTTTCTAAACACTGATGATTCTTGGATAATCCCACCAGGAGTCTTGACTAATAACTCTACTTTTATCAAATCAGGGGTTGATTTTAAATTCTTTGAAAACTTGGAGGAAATAAAGGAATGCGAAGAACCAGAATAAAATAAAGCACTTGATAGCTTTGAGAGAACAACAAGATTACCTGCCACCACATCATTGGGTGCTTCAACTTCGGAAGTAGTGGTTAAAAAAGTATGACCTTGTTCCCTTGGTCATTGCAGAAGATGATGGTGATTCCCCTCCACTGACCTTGGATTTGGACAGTTATTAGCAAAGTTCCCAAGTTTTCTACACTTATTGCATTAGACATCAGGTAGGTCCTGAACCATCTTCCCCTTGTATTTAGTGTTTATAATTTGCGTCTTCACCTCACTATGACAATTTCACACGATATGACAATCTCTTCCACACTTGTAGCACTTCCCGCTCCCAAGTAGGTAGTTCTCTGAATGCTTCTTTCCACATTTATTACACGTGGGACGTTGTACTTGTTTTCCTCCTATTCCCTGATAAAAACTCCTCCCTAAGCCTGGCTCCATCGATATTTTCTTATCATTGGATTTATGAGACCATTTCATCTCACCAAACTACATTTTGAATTTCATCGCACTTTGCATGATCTCCTCATAGATATCATAATCTCGGTTGGCTAGATTATTCCACAGATAAGGTCTCAGTCCAATGAAGAATCTATCAACCTTACCATTTGGATCCATGAAAAAGCTAGAGGTGTAACTTGAAATCCTTGTGAAGTTTACTCGTAGCTTCCCATAGATTCATTATCCTTCCACTTCAGCTCGAGAAACTCCTTCTCTATTCTTGTTCTCATCGATCGAGGGAAATACTTGTTGAAGAATATACCTCTGAACTCTTCCTACTCCATATATCAAACTTCCACTCTTAGAATTGTTTTTTTAATTATTTCCCACCACTGATCATATTCTCCCTCTTAGCGATAAACATCCAAGGTAACCTTCTCTTGTTTAGAAGAGCGGAGTAAAAATAAGATCTTCTTGATAGAGCTGATCCACTGTTTAGAAATCAATGGGTCGATAGATCCACTGAAGGTTGGTGGTCATTGACACATAAAGGATTCAACATAAAGTTGTTCCCTTTGCGGTGATATCAGTCTCTCATCTTTATTTAAGTTATTTCCCATAACTTGAGTCAGTTAGTTCATCATTCGCATGGAAGTTTCCATTCCAGCTTCCATCAGAGGGTCGTCAATGCATGGTCCATTGCGGTCACCATTTACACGGTTCCTCCTATTTCCCGCCATTTTATAAAAGAATAAAACCATAGTTAGAATATTATTTCATTTATGAATCTTTTAACTATAAAGGATTTTCTTAAAACTTCATGCTTTAAACAATTACATTTTTCTATAAATCATTCATAATGATTCATAAAAATAATATGATTAACCAAACATATCCCCCAAGAGTGTCATAACCAAGAGTGAAGAAAGTCCCATTTTCATGTACCAGGATACCCTGGGTCAAGCTCAAAACTCCTTTTGATAGTTTTTACTCCTAGGTACATCTGTTTTAGAGCCGCCTCTACCTGCTCGTATCTAGACATGGATATATTTTCTTGATAAACCACTTACTCAATACTCACCAAAATACCAGGAAGACTTCCTATATTTAAACTTTTCTATAGGGTTCTTCCTAATGTTTTCATATCCTAATTTCCATAAATAATTAAACTTTATTTTGTTACCAACTATGGCATCCCACCTTTTTAACATAATTTTCATTACATTTTACAAATAGAGGATCTTTAAAGTCCAGTGTCTTGGAAATCAGGAACAATAAAACATGAAAACTTTAAACAAAATTTTAAATACCTTTTAAAAGACTCTTAAAAAGTTAATCCTATGTACAATTATTTCATCTCATAACCTGGAGAAATACATCAAAGGAAAGGTTGAGCTGAAGGCCCAGTAAGGGTAAACAAGGGAATCAGTTTACTTGTGATATCAATACGAACTTGATGAAAAACATAAAGACATGAGCAATGGAAGTAGAAAAATTTCATAATGAAAATAAATTGAACCATAAAATGAATATGTGGATACAACATTTAATTTATACATTCATGAACATATCACCAAGGTTCATCCCCAAGGTGTGATAAAAATTACCATGGTTATTCACCAAGGTATCGTGAAACTTGTCATCTCTAGAGATTAAATTATTTACCCAATGCATTGGAGCGCTATCAGGGAACACCCTTAATATTTATTTACTTTCATGTGATACACATAGATAATAATAAAAAATTTCATAAATAACCCAAATAGAATAAAAGAAATGGGTTTTATTTCAAAATCGTGACGTTTTAAAAGTGCTTAAAAACATGATCTTTATGTCTTTTATAACCCTTGGAAAAGGAAAGAGGGTTTATTGTATGTTAATTACAGAATAAAATAGATAAATTTTATGTCTTGATGAATACCTCTAGAAATGAAAATATATTTGGGTATTTCAGATAAATAAAAAAATATAATTTCTTGAGAAAAAAGATAGAGATATTTTGAGACAAAATTTCTGCAACATAATGACTATATAACATGGTTTTAGAAAACAATAAAATGAGAGGGGAAAAGGGTCTCACATAAATAAAATAATAATTTATAGTATAGGTATATAATAAAAAGAAATAATATCATGGTGTGTAATGACACACCACATAAAAAGGAAGCTTGAAAGAAAAGAAAAAATGTGATTTCTTTTACGAAAATTCAGCAGCCTAAGGGCGTCACTTAAAAATTAAGAAAATAAATTGATGAGAGAATAAAGGGTATCTCATAATTTGGAAATGAAATTTAAAGTAATAAGAATATATAAGAACATACCCCCACATAATAATATGGAAACTAGAAGACATAACATGAAGGAAGTCATGACTTAAAAGAGGAGGGTGAAAGGTTCCCTTACCTTGAAGAGTAATTTTGAAAGCTTGAAGGCTGGGACCTTGGGTCTTGAGGGCACCTTAAGAGGACTAATAGGGAGTTAAAAAGACTATAAATTCATTGAGGATGATTTTGGAATGAAATTAATGAGTTAATGGCTTGGTATTTATAGGAAAAGTGAGGGAATATTTAATTGATTTCCAAGGGACTCCTCATCTGTGGTATTTGCATAACCATGGGCTTGCCCATGGTATTGGCCACTTGGGACACATCATTGCATATATTACTATTAAAAAGTTGACCATAATTATTGCATCATTATTACATCATTATTACATCATTAATGATGTCATTAAACACTCAGAACTCGAAAACTGTATTTTCACTATTCACCGAAAAACAAAATATTTTATAAAAATATCATAAATTCCCCATAACATAATATCAATGTTATGAATTTAAAAATTAACTCCATTATATGAAAATAATTTTTCTAAATATTTTTAATTTAATTTTTAAATAAAATAATTATTTATTCCAAATAAACAACTTTAAATCTATAACTCTTTTTTATGACCTTAAAAAAGCAATAAATGTCCCATAAAATTATTGTATAACCATAAGAAAATAAAGTGAAAATTTAGGATTAAATTTTATGAAAATAAAATTCCATTTTAAATTATTAAATTAATTATAAAATTGAAAATAAAATATTTATGGCATAAAAAATACCAAAACTTATACTATGATCATTTTTTCACTTTTAAGATGTCTACATTGTATTTATGCATTCATGGGTGAAGTTTCTATTTGCTTGGCTGATTTACTATTCATTAGTATTCGTAAGGGTATGTTACTATTCATACTTTACTATTTGATAAAAATCAAGTTGATCTTATTAGACTATAAATTCCTTACTGATCACAACTATAGAAGACCATTTTTTAATAATCATTTCACATTATTAATTATTTAAAGTTTACATGAATATTTTAAAATACCCTTTTTCCAAAATTCATCAATAATATCTATCCTATATTTTTCTATACATTTGAAAATCACAAATTTTACCGTAATAAGAAATAAAATTTTTATTTATACTAAGGGATTACAAAAATTATCTAAGGCCTAATTACATATCCCCTTATAACAACTGCATAGGACCTAAGTGTAAGGTGTGCTATGGTGATAGAATCTTGGGGCGGCTCGGAAAACATTGCCCGAGTGGTGATTTATATCATCTTGAACTTCTCCCTTAGGCGATTCTGTCCAAGCTTCACATGTTGAAGCTCAGCTTGGGCTTGGTCCAGAGCAAAACCCAGAGATGTTACCTCCTTCCCAAGCTCTAACAGATGGGCTTCATACAACCCAAGTCTACTGGATGAGGCCATCGAATCCTCTTTCTATATTAATTAACCAAGATCACTTGTATTTATAAACAATAATTGTAACGTTAAGATTTTAGTTTCCAACGGTCATATTGACCAATGGTCATATTGATCAATGGTCATATTGACCAATGATCATATAACAGTCGAAACCCAATAGTATCACTTCATTAATTAAAGGATATAGTTTTGTGGAGTATAAAATGAAATAACACACAAATTTAGGAAACAAATATTATTCAAATGTTCGAGTCATTACAATAAAACATAATCTATCAATGAATAAATAAGGAATGAATAATATGGTAGGAATACAAAATAATCAAATAATTCCATATCACTAATATCATGAACATGAAATATATCAATGGATAAAATACCAATATAAATAAACACATTGAAAACAATAAATGATTTCATAGTGTTGAAATTTATAATTCTAATCAATCTAATCTTATCGTCAAGGCCTCATTCAAGACATACACTAATACAAAAATGACCTATATCAGTGCTCAAAACAGACTTTAAAAGCGCTTAAAAAGTGATGTAAAGCTCAGCGCTAATATAGGGGGGTCCCGTTTATCAGCGCTCTGAAAAGCGCTGATAAATGCCGCTTTTATCAGTGCTAAAAAAAGAGCTAATAAAAGACCCCTTTATCAACGCTTTTTTTAGTGCTGATAAAAGGGGACTTTATCTGCGCTTTTAAAAAGCACTGATAAAGGTCAAAAAAATTAAAAAAAATTAAAAAAATTAAATAATGTGGGGGTGTGCTTTTATCAGCGCTAGGAGGTCTCCCGTTCGCTGCCCTTCCCGCGCATCGTCATACGCGCGCACCCCATTTGCTTCCACCCTAACTCAAACCCGCAACCTCCCCCCTTTTGCGGCTGCACCTTTACCACTAATCCATTTCATTTTGTTCTCTATTTAATGATATATATATAGTTATATTTATTCATATATTGATATAGATTCATATTAATATAAATATATTTATTCATATATTAGTATATATATTAATTTGTATATTAATATATTTATATATATATATATTTAGTTATAATTTTTTATACGTATATTTATTTGTATATTAATATATACTTATAAGATTAGTTTTAAATACATTTATAAAAAATATATATTTTTTATGTGTGTTTATAAATAAATAAATAAATACATACATACATAGATATATACAAAACACAGACACACACATCGACACACACACACATAGACACATATATATTTATGAATAAATACATATATATGTGTATTTGAAAAGCCATAGAATGTTAAAACGGCCATAACTTATAAGATTAGTTTTAAATACATTTATGAAAAAAATATGTTTTTGATGTGTGTTTATAAGTAAATAAATAAATACATACATATATACATATATATAACACACAGACACACACATAGACACACACACACACAGACAAATATATATTTACTAATAAATACATATATATGTGTATTTGAAAAGCCATAGAATGTTAAAACAACCATAACTTATAATCTAGAATCCCGTTTCAATGCAACAACCAGTCAAATCGAATAAAATAAAACAATCTTCGATATGATATGTGGTACAGGCCTAAGGGACATCCAGATCAGAAGTTATACTTGTTTGAATGTTAACAAATTGGGAGATCCCGACTAAAAACTCAGTTTTGGAGGCCTTCTGGGACTTTTTTGGGCTTGAAAATGTGACAGTGGCTTTTCTTGGGTTATAAATGTGTAGAGCTCGTCGCAGGCTTTGATTTGATATATTGTAGAGCTCAAACGGACACCCGGACCAAAAGTTATGGCCATTTGAAGTTTGAGTTGCGTTTTTAACATATTTTTGATCTTTTTTTTTAATTTTTTTTAATTTTTTAGTCTTTAAATTGTTATTAAATGACTATTAATCCATAATAATTAGCAAATTATTAATTAAAAATATTTTTTAATTTTTTTATAAGACATTTTCACTAAATTTCTTATATATTAAATGTAATAGTCTATTTATACATATCTATAACATATTTCAAAAATATATATTGTATTTATATCAATATAAATATACTTATATAACAAAATATTATTTTTCATTTTTTTTTGAAACTTAACATTTATCAGCGCTACAAAAAGAAGCACTAATAAAGGGGTCCCCTTTATCGGTGCTAAAAAAAGTGCTGATAAAGGCCCCCTTTATCAGCGCTGATAAACGCCCCCTATATCAGTGCTTTTTTTAGCGCTGATAAAGGACCCCTTTATCAGTGCTTTTTTTAGCGCAGATAAAAGTGTAGCGCATCCCTTGCCCATTTTTGTAGTAGTGATCATACATAAATAGGTAATACATATGACAAATAATCAAGCTAGTTTTTCTCATGATACCTACCGATGTATCGAGGGATATATAATTATAGGCCCCACCCATCACTAATTAATTCCAATTCATTCATCATATGAAAGAATGAATAAAAAATAAAATACATAACCAACATGACTTAGTAACCAATAAACATTCATATTAAAATAAAAGGTAAAAAAATTCAATATTACTCAATAAATAAATGAAATAGATTTATTTTTAAGAATACTTAAAACTAACACCATGTAGAGTATGGGTATACAATTAATTCAATACTAGAATAATTAATATAGAAATAGTGGAAGTGATATAGAACATATCCCTAAAATTAAAAAATATATAAATGAATGAAAAAAATAAATTCAAGAGAAATATTAAGATTGGTAGAGAATGTTACCCTTATGAACAAGGAAATGTATAAACTATAAATTCATAAGAGAATTTAGAGGGTAATACATGAGACATAATTCTTAATATGAGATATCTTTTAGAGTTTCAGAGAAAAATGGAACTGAAAATATAAAAATAACATTCAAAAATATTTTTTAACATGTTTATAAAAAAGACTCTAAGTTACATTCATAAATTCCATTTCCATGGGTGAAAATATGAAATTGTAAACCTTAATTTTAAAATAATTATAAATATTAAATCCTTGAAAACAAATTAAGTAAAAAATACGAAATATGGAGTGAAGGAAAAAAATATTCATAGTGGAATGAAATCCATTTATCTATTATTCAAAAATATCAAAATTTATCTTTAAAATGAAAAATTCATAAAAAATGGGAATATTGTTTTCGATGAAAACCCATAGGACCTGAATAATAAGTCTCATTAAGAAAAATGATTGTAAAATAGGAAAAATGTGGTCATGTGATAAGCATTAAAAATATTTTTTTAAAACTTGTCAATGAAAGTAAAAGGTGATAAAAATTACTTTAATAAATCATTGAATTAGAGATAAGAAAATTCTTGTAACAATATAAAGAATATACACATGGAGAAAAGGAATTCTCATTTGTAAAGAAGGGATGATTTGGGGTCCACATATAAGAAACAGTTTGTTTGGATTTTGGACCAAATGGAGGTGAAATGTCTAGAAGAATTATAAACCTTAGAAAATAAATGGAGAATACAATATAATATAATCATAGGTTTTAATAAACTAAACTTATAAGGATGGAGTTAAATAATACATGTTATAACTTAATAAATTTAAATTATGTTAACAACAACCCTTATGACTTAGGTAATAAATCAAAGGAAAAAAGAATAGGGAGAGCTTAAATTAAAATGAAAATCCCAAGAATAACAAGTGGTTTAGTATATAAGAAGATAGTAGATCAATATTTACACCATAAAAAATTAAATTGGGTTGTAATAAGAAACATGTCTCAAGGAATTAAAATTGAGACAAAGAGACCTTACCTTAGGTCCCATTTTATTTCTCCATGTTTTCACCCCCTGTACAATAAACTTATGTTTATTAAATAATGAATCCAAAAGTGAATTGTATTATTTTTTTCCATTATTGATCAATTATAATCATTATAATTTATTTATTAATATTTATCATAAATAGATAATGTATTTAAGGGATATTTTCTTTTAAATTATCCCATTTTGTTTTGGTTTTTGAATTTTGAAAATATGTAATTTACCATTTTTTAAATTATTTATATAATCTTAGAATAAATTAAAATACATTTATACTAAATATTATACACTAACCAACTATGTAGGTGGCATGAATAGGAAATAATCATTCATTATTATTCATAAATAGTTTGTGAATTATCGAAATCATATCCCCTGTGTAATGAACCAGTCTCGGTCATCCCTCCAACAGATGCTCAAACTAGCCTGCCACATTCCTAAAGGGAATTCCCAATCCCCACAGGCTAGAAATTAGTGTCTTGAAATCACAAGATCACACTTGGGAATAGTTTTTCATTATAATTAAACTAGAATAAAATATAAGTAATATAATAAAAATTTAGCTTGACCCATATGTACATTAGACGTCCATATAAAACAAAAAAACAAAACAATAACCTAATGTAAAAAAGGAAAGTAGAAAAGAAATAATGAGAACCAAAACCCCCCTCACCCTATGAACACCCTCTATTTCAAGGAAAAGATTCCCCAATCCAATGGATTTTATTCTACCACCAACAAATATTTCTACCCTCCCTTTGTAGAAAACAATAAAAGGCCTAAGTGGACTAAGTAAAATCAAGTAAAGGGCTACATGCCAGAAATTCTAGGAAAAGTATTGGAAGGTACCACTAAAACATGGAATGGGAACCACATGTATTGTCACGAACCAACCCGGTTGAACCCTAAACCGATCACCCGAGCCAATCCGTGACATGGCCCGAGAGGCATTCCCGATCCTCCTAGGATGGTAACAAGCACCAGGGCATCAACAGAGGCTGTGGGAACGGTTTCACCCAATATAAATAAATAAAGCAGGAGAAATAAAACAGACCAACACAGAATAAGTAAACCGAATAAAACGACCAAACAAGAACAAAATAAAAATAAAACTAACCAAACACGATGTCCGAACTAACTCCGTGCGACCTCACGGGTCACTCTCCGACTCAACGATCAAGCATCTTCTAAGGCGAGCACACTCAAGTTGTAGCCTGCACAAACACTAAAAATAGATAAGAACTATAGGCATGAGTATTAAAACTCATTAGGCTAGCCCGATATCTATTCCCAATGCACTACCTTTAAAATTAAAGAAACATCATTTCAAGTTTGAACTACAATTTATAAAAGTATGTTCATCTGAATATTTTACTTAAAAACAAAGTACGAACCATTTCCCTTGACCATTTCCAAACTTGGGTTAATTTCATTAGTGTCAATGGCTTTTTAGAAAGGGAAAGTGATGTTTATATTTTCAAATTTGTACAAATAGGATTAAACACATTCATTTGAAAACCATTTCTAGAAACCAAGTCAAAACCAATTTATCACTATCCAAGGAAAACAATATACAAAATTTCACAAGAGTAAGTACACAACAAGGGAAATGTGGAAAATACATACAAGTACCAAATCATCACTGCAATTAACTGAAAATTCATAGACATGGGTGAACCTAGGAGATCGAGAATAAACCAGAAGACACCAATACATGATATATCATCCTCGTTGACATGTCACACACGATGAAATAAATACTCCCAATACGCTCGACCATCCTTCCTCAGGCAGGCTGAAGGAAAATCCCATAGTAATAAACCTGATATATCCACCTACTATGGGCCACTGGTTAGTACCATAACCTACCAGTGCAGTACTCATTCTTATAATATTCTCTCAATATGCCAGATTCTCATGTCTCAAGTGTTTGGAAAGGGGGTGAGCCAACCGATGCCAACCGAGCATCGAATCATATATATATATATATATATATATATATATATATATAACAATAGGAATCACCCCAAGACACTCCATGGGATAACCTCTTGCCTTTAAACTACTCAAGAACCTAGGAGCCTCTAAGCGCGGCCTCCCAAACAACCAATTGCAACCAAGGCACGAGAGTTATCCTAGGAGGGTTTTTATCAAAACATTTAATCATTTTTCATAAAGTGCCAAACGGGCATGAAATACACTTCACAATCACCACTTTAAAAAGAACTAAAACTCTTGTTCATGCTTCAGAATAAATCCTTTATCATTAAAACTAGAGCTATAATTGAAATTTCATGAATTATGTTTAAAATCCAAACTGGCATTCTTTCACTACTGGGTGTCCGTTCATCAAGAAAATATTTCAAGTGTCTTGTATAAAATAAATGGATCTTTTTACACCAAATAATCATTTAAAAATTAATTGTCTTATATTATCTCACATTTATTAAAATTAATAAAATATTTAATTTGAACAAATAGTGTGCGCAAATAGAAGGAAATAATGTAACTTAAATTTTAAAAAGTAGTGCAATGGGAACCTACCTCAAAATCAAAGCGCGACGAAAAAACAACCTTGGAACCAAGGTGAGATGACACAACGTGTGTCTGAAACCACGTGAAAAAGTCCAACACTCTTCATAATAAATATCAAGGACTTAGACACATACAAAAAACTCACTAGATCATGCGAAACCAAGCGGTAGGGAGAAACGCTCACCTTGAAACTGAAACGCGGTGACAGCGCAAACCTGAGACTGCTTCGAAAGGGTTTTAAAACATTAAAAACCTACCAAGATAATGTAATAAATGTTGAACAATTTATAAAACACAAATCTATAGGCACAACAAAATAATACCTAAAACACACTCAATTTTACACAAAAATGCTATTTTTAACGTTAACTGCACAATGAGACCATACTCAACAAGTATTCAAACATATACCGTATACTAAATGACTAATAAAAGGTTGCACAAAATATTTAATACGTATACTAAGTATGAAAAAAATAGAATTAAAGTTTCTTAAATTAAAAAAAATAAGTGCAGGGGAATTCCTACCTCGGATATGTGGCTTGACGAAAGCGCAACCTCGGAACTGGTGTGAGATCTCGTTCGTACCTCAACCACACACTCCAGAAGCTAAAACTAACCCGACGCTACCCAAGCGAACCCAAAAAGGATAATAATAATTTTCATCTCTACTCAATTAAAAACCTCAAACTGACTAAAAGTAAAACAAAGAATAAAGATGATTATATCGAAGGGGTTGTGTGCACTGAAGGATGGGCTGTGACCCGAGGTGAGCTGCTAGAGAGGGTCGACGGAGGTGCACAAAGGTGCTGGTCAGAAGAGGGGTCGGCCGAGGAGGCTACAGGTCAGCCGGAGAGGCTGTTTTGCACAAAGTCGGGGGTCTGAGGGGGACTGCACCGATGAGAAGCAGGGCCTAGGGGTAGCGATGGGAAGTTGGGGTCACACTAGAAGTCTCCAACGGGGTGCTAAGGCACGCTGCAAGTCTGAGGGGAGTGTGGGTCGGCCAAAAATTCCACGACCGCTGAAGGAGGGAGGTTCGGCGCCGGCGGGAGGCCTCACTGGAGGAGGGAAGGTCGGCCGGAGGTGTTGCGGGTGCCGGGAGCTGAAGAGGGAAGTCGGCAGGGTGATGGGCTGCCGTGCGAGGGAGTCTGAGAGGGCGGAGGCCAAGCGGGCTGGCTGGGGGGATGCTGCGGATAGAGGAAGGGATTCTGAGGTGATGGTGGGATGTGTGGGCTGCTGCAAGGGAGGAGGGAGAAGCGACTGTTGTGCAGGCTGGCTGTGCGGTGACAGAAAAAGGAGAGGGAGTCGGGCGGGCTTTGGCGTCAGTTGGCCAAAGGCTAGAGGCCAGGGTCGGACAACACATAGGGGGAGCACGCCGGCTGGGAGATGTGGAAGATAGAGAGGGAGGAGCCGAGCTGGACAGGCCGATGCTACGGGGAAGGAGGATCCGCTGGGGGCTGGTGCGAAGGAGGACAGTGTCCGTGGAGAGTTGTTGGGAACACCGCATGAAAGAGAGAAGAGGCAGCTTCTATAGAGAAGGAGGCCGAGGTCTGGACGGGGCTCGTCACTATAGAGGGGGGGGGGTAACAGGGTGGTGAGGCACTGTTGGGAGCCGGCTGGTGCGCAGGGAGGGTGCTGGGTCGGCTGGGCGTGCGTGGGAGGAGGGCTGTAGTAGGAGCGGCTTGCGGTGATGCGCTGGAAATCCGTTGTGCTGTAAGGAAGAAGAAGGGAGGCGGTGTGCTGGTGCTACACAGAAGAAGTATATAGGGGGAGGAGCAGCCTTCTCGAGGAGAAAGAGAGGAGAGAATAGGGGTGGCGGTATGAGAGAGAAGTAGAAAAAAGATGAGAAAAGGAGAGAGGCGCTAGGGTTTGGAGGAGAGTGGAATAAAAATAAAAAAAACAAAAACAAATGAACAAAATAAAATAAAAATTAATCTATAATAATAATAATAATAATAATAATAACTACAACATAAAAAAATAACGATATGTATAGCAATAATATTTATAACTATTTTAATAATAATAATAATAAGGATAATAATAATAATAATAATTGATAAAATAATAATAATAATAATTTTAACCACAACAATTCTTTAATAATTGTAATAATATTAATGGAACTTTTTAATAATAATAATAATAATAACTATAATAATCATCATAGTGATAAAATAAATAAAACAACAATAATGGTGTTCATATCATTTTAATAATGATTAATTCTTAACGCGAGAAAAATTTTAAACGACGCAACAATTAATGCACATTCTAATTACAAAAATCCATTTATTTTAATTTATTTATCTATTTTTCGAAGATATCAGGTCGCGCAATGTCCAAGCGGAGCCACGTGGGGTTTTTCAAAACGCGTTGTGCCCAAGCGCCAACAACATCAACCCAAAACACACACTTTTTAACATAAACTCAAAAATCTTATCCGAGACTAAACACAAACCCCATAAAAATAATTTAAAGTCAAGGAAACCATAAAACAAAATAAACGCACGGGTTGGGGTGTGACATGTATAATATAGTAAAATAAAGACTAAACCCAATAAATAATTGATCTCAAGAGTGGTATGGTGAAGAAGAACCAAGAACTTTCAACTAAGATAATAATAGGATTGATCACATAAGAACTCAATATGCTATCACTACCTGTAAAATCCATGGAAATCCATTAATCAAGTAGTTTATAAATCACTAGTTTGAACATATAATATAAAATATATTTTCACAAGCTTTATAAAACCAAAACAAAAGCACACTTTAAAACCATTACCTCTTTATAAAATAAAATCAAGGATAGTTAATAATTTCAAATGAAGCATTTAAAATGAGAAAAAACAATCCAGAACACTTTTCCATTTTTTCATCATCTCATGAAAATACCATTTTCATAAACAATTTTAGGGAAATTTTTTTTCTTTAAAACTCTTAAAGAAATCAAAACCATTTCCCTTTTTCCAAATATTACTTCCAAACCACTTGTAAATCAACCCATTTGAAAGTAATCCAAAACACACACAAGTTGGTACATAATCTACAAAAGGCACCCAACATCAAGAAAACAATATACTATCATAAGGTAAACCATATAATGTAAAATCTAAATAATAAAAGAACTAACATGTAAATACATGGACAAAATTACAATTAATAAAATCATATGCTAAATGTACAATAAATAAGGCATAACATATGATACATAACATGAGGAAACACCACAGGGACTAACAAGATAGTTGAGGACATGTATAGGTGGACCTACTAACGGTAGGTTAATGGTCACACACGCTTCAACCAGATAACTATAACAAGTTTCCTCAATGAAAATCCTACTAGATAGGTGTTATGTATAAATAGGGGGACTGGACAATGCTAAATATCAACTAGAATAACCACATCTTGACACTTCCCACTTAGCATCCTCGGTCTCCCCATGTAATAAAAAAGAGAGTTAGGACATGAAGAAACAAAGTCATCACATAAAAATAACATTCTCAAAGGCTAACACCACAAACATGTCCTTACCACGTCCCACATTATCCTTGATAAGAGACCCTATCCCATAAGCACATCATGAATCATAATTCAAAACATCCATCAAATGGATATACATAACATCATCCACAAATATAAAGGTTCTCGATAAGGTCACAACATATCATTCAATCAAGCATCACTTCATAAGTGCAAATAATTCATTTTATTTATAACTTATAATATATAAATTTCAAAAACAATTTTAAAACAATATTTTTAAGTTCCAATTCACCTTAGACACTTATAAGAATATACATATTAATATATATATATACACACCCCTTGATCCAATGTACATATTCACACAAACTTATGATAATAAGTGAAAATAGGGTACCCACACATATATTCATATATTTATATGTATATAAGTCACATTAAAAGGTGAAGTGGGTTTGGAAACCAATCATAAATCCAAGGGAAATCATAGTCACCCGAAAAATGGACCAAATAACTCAAAAAAAACTCCACTTCATTTCATAAAGAGGGAAACCCCCCAATTTTTTATAAAACAATCCCTTTAATATTAATCATTCCCTTTTAAAAAAGGACACAAACTTCAAATATATTTTTAAAATATCCAAATTTATTTATCCAAGTCAAAAAGGAATTTAAAGAACACTAAGCATAAGACCAAGGTGTACTCCAAATGGTTTAACATTTTAGAAGAACACTTGAAAATAAAAAAGGTAATGTTGGACATTTTTAATTTCAAGGAAATATTCTAAACGCTTGAAACAATTTTAAAGATCATTTTTGGTAATTTCAAAAATAATTAGCATACAGATGAGGCCCATTCCAAATGATAAAACCAATCAAAACTCATTTAAAGAAAAAAAGGCTTATAATAGGATTTTAAATTTATGAAGAGACATTTAAAATAACATAAGCAATTTATAACATGTAGTACAATGGGGTTCCATAGAAACAACTACATCAAATGGTGATGGGTGAGCTAAAATGGTCTGAAATGCATTACCTTTAATGATAGATATTGAAATACACATGAAGACAACCCAAGAGAACCACTATATACCCTATAAATGAAAAAATTACCAAAATTCAGGTCAACCTTTTGACATAGGGTTCGACCAGATGAACAGGTTGAAGAGGAGAAGAGAAAATTTCCATAAATGGTAGGAGGAGGGAAACAAAGACCTTACCTTGGAGAATTGGCCCTAAATACAAAATAAATTTGGTGGATATGGAAAGAGGAGAGGAGAACAAAAGGGGAAGAGTAATGTGTGAAATAGATAGTAGGAGGGGGATGGGTATCATGTGATACAAGGAGAATGAAGAGGGGGGAAATAAAAAGAGGGAAAAAGAAAAAAAATATTTTTTAAAAAAAATTAAGGAAAAGGCACATGGTTTACCAAACCATATACCAACTGTGATGTCCCTATAGGAAAAGTATGAGGCGTCTACATGGTTCCCCCTAGGAAAGTTGCCCAATTGATCTAACCATGTTCAAGACATGTGAATCAACACTACCCTGATAATATATCCCCATGCACAGTCGAAACATAGTTAGTTATAACCATAAACAAACCATGCACAACACCACTTCCATTAAAATTTTAAAATTTAGCCTGAAACTCTCAATAACCCACCAAAACTTAAATATTAATCAAATTAACTAATTAATTTATGCCACAGTGACATGGTGGGTGTCACAAACTCCCCGCCATGCCAAATTCTACCCATAAAAAGTTCCTAGTAAAAGTAAAGGTGTTAATCAATTAAACTCCTAGAAGAGAGACACTAAATATGATCCAAATTATAATAAATCACAAAAATCCCCAATCAATGATAAAAACCTCAAAGTGAATCATCCTCAAGAATCAAACAAGTAGCCTCAAATAAAGGAAGACTGAATAGAGGTATCACCACCATTTAAAATTAATATAAAGGGTGAAGCCTCAAAAGACAACTTATATACAATGGTATCATCACTAAGATAACAAAAAACAAATGGTTTAAAACCACAAGGAGATAATTACTCTGAGAAACATCTCAAAGGAGAGAAAAATAGTATCACAAAAACACGGAATCCAAATAAGGTTCTCACAATAATAAACATGCCTAAATAAGGAATGACAAGGCTCCAACCTTTGGGTATCGACATGAGAGGTGGTTTATATCCAAATCCCTAAAATAATAACCCATGGTTATTTTTTATGGAAATCACAACCCGATGGCATACACATCCCAACTGAAAATAACTACACCCCAAGTATCCAAGTATGCACCCAAGATTCATTCCCCATCCAAGGAAATAATATCATCAGTTCTTAAAAGAAACTAGCCTACAATCCACACCACCCAAGGAAACAAAAAATATCAAAAAGTAAAGCGGCATGAAATGTTTCCCCAAAATAAATAAGGATCATAATGGGCATCCAAGGAAAACATTAGGAAATTTTTCCTTAATATACTCTTCTCTAGAATCAATGAGAATAAATACCAAAATTATTATTATTCTAAAAGTGACAAAATCCAATATCCAAAGGATAGAATAAATTATTTCCACTCACCCATAAAACCTAAAATGATAGATTACACAGGAGATTCCAAGAAGAACTGATCCCCATAGATCCATCCATTAACCAAAACTCATGGGTCAAAACCTATGGACCCAAGAATCTCTACAAGATCCACTAAAGAAATAATACCTATAAAAAATATAAGAAAACTTAATCCCAGATATAAATGACACCTGAAACTACATTAGGAGTTTGGGTGGTGTCAAAAAAATGAGGAAGGACCCATAAAGAAAACAATCTACTTTTATAATAGACCTTTTATGGAGGATTTCATCAAAAAATATGAGACATAGACCCATACATGTTTATGTCCCCAAAATCACACCAAGATATCCTAAAACACATTGGAAAAAAATACAAGATTTTCTTAAACAAGTAAGGTTTTACCAAAAATCATGTTTTGAAAACCAAGGTACCATTAGAGTTGTCCCCTCTATCTTTCAAAACTGAATGAAATCAATTTTACAAATTCAAAACTCCAAGTCATAACTAGACTTTGTAAATTTTAAAATGTTTCCAAAATTGTTTAAAAAAACACCAACTAGTTTTATAACCAAAACATTATTCTGTGTTTTAAAATAAAAAACACATTCCTTTTTGAAATGGTTTTCAAATTACTTTCCTCCTTTAAAAAAACAACCACCAAGGGTAAAAGACCAAACATGCCACAAAATAAATTTAGAAATCATCAGTTTCCCTTAAAATTGGAGACTAATATTTTAAAACATAGTGTGAATTTGGTTAGAAACCCAATAACTTGTAAAAAAATTTCAAAATTGTATTTTTTCTCAAAATGAAATCAACTATTTCAAAAAAAATACAAAAAACCCCATTTTACAAACAAGACCTAAGGCCTTGTTTTAAAACCAAATTTTTTTATTGGAAATCAATTTTTCACACACAAAAAATAAATTTCACACCACATTCACAATAGAATAAAAAAAGGTATACCACAAGATTAAAAAGAAATCCAAAGATGCCACCATATCCCAAGACCAACTATAACCCTTATCTCATTGCCCAAACAAACCCTAGGAAATATAGGGGTCAAATAGTCTAAATAGAAAAAGCATCTGGGATGTAATATCATTCCAAACTTGGATACATGGTTGATGACCACATTCCAATCATGCATTAGTCCCTAAATAATGTCTGTAATTAAGTGTTTGGTTGTTGCATTGGTTTTCAAGCCCCACAAACCAACATAATGTCTTGAATTAAATCTTCATCACTATCCCAAAACATTAATTACCACACACAAGTTAACTCAAGCCATGATGATGAGGGTAAAAAAACCACTACCATAGGCATCAACCATAATCCACAAATGCTATCAAACAATAAACCAAATTCAAAGGGATAACCCCAAATTACCATGGAAACCAGAGGACCAGGGTGAGAAAGAACTCACAAAACTCTCCCTACACCTACCTCTCAAACACTAAAAAAAACTAATAACTTAATTTTACCATAACACCTAAAATAAAAAAGGGCATTCCAAAGGAACAATCTCCTATGAAAAGGAGGATCCCAAAGACTATGATACCATTTTTAATGAATTGGTGTGGGTTTTCCCTTTGATAGAGCACCGAACCATCCCAACACATGCCCAAAGGGTGATCCCAATCCCCATAGGTTGGAAAATAGTGCCTAAGAATCATATGAACACACATGGGAATGAGTTTGACCAATAATCAGAGTAAAATACAATAGTAGGAATATAATAAAAATCTGGAATAACTCATCCATACATTGTACATCCACGCCTGAGAAAAGAAACAATAACTTAATATCAAATATAGGAAAGTTGAAAAATATTAGCGAGCACCAAAAACCTCCCTCACCCTCTAAACACCCTCTCCATCAAGGAAATGATTCCCTCCTATAATGGATTTTCTTCACCCATTAGCAGATATTTTTACCTTCCATCTGTAGAAAGTAATAAAATTCATAAGGATCCCAGTTAAAATTAAGTAAAGTTCCACACACCAAACATTCTATGAAAATTAAAGGTGGGTCCTACTAAAATACAAAATATACACCATGGGATAAATATAGTAAAATAAATATTGACCTCAATAAATCAATACTCTCAAGATCACCATGATGAAGAATAAAAAGTAAATTGTAACTGAGATAATAATAGGCATGAGCATATAAGAACTTAGTAGGCCACTACTACCCACAAAATATATGGAAATCCATTAATAAAGTTGTTTATAAATTACTTGTTTGAACATAAAATATGAAATATATTTTCACATTCTTCATAAAACCAAAGCACAAGCACACTTCAAAATAATTACCTTTTTTATAAAATAAATGAAATTATAGTTAAGAATTTTAAATGAAACAATCTAAATGAGAAAAAAAAACTAGACAACTTTTACCTTTTTTTATCATCTCATGAAGATCCCATTTCATTAAAAATTTTAGAGAAAAACTGTTTCTTTAAAACTCTCAAGGAAATCAAAACCATTTCCCCTTTTCCAAATTTTACTTCCAAACCATTTGTAAATAAACCCATTTAAAAGTAATCCAAAACACATATAAGGTGATACATAATCTTTAAAAGGAACCCACTATCAAGGAAAAATAGTACTATTGAAAGCTAAATCATATAATTTCAAAGATCAAGTATAAAATAACTAACATGTCAAAACATGAATAACATAATAAGTAAGAAACTAACATGCTCAATATACAATAAAGAAGGTATAACATATGATACATATAATTAGGAAACACCATAGGGACTAACGGAATGGATCAATACACATTTAGGTAGACCAACTACTGACAGGTTAATGGTCACACATCCATCAATTGAATCACTCTAACTAGTCTCCTTAGTGAAAATAACACTATCCAAGTGTTATATATAACTATAGGGGACAATATAGTGATAAATATCAACTATAATAACCACATCTCAACACTTACCACGTAGTAGCCTCAGTTGACCCATGTAATAACCAAGAGATATGGGCCATGAACAAACAAAGTCATCACATGACAATAACAAGATCAAAGGATAACACTACAAACACATCCTTCCCACCTCCCGCACTACCCTTAAGAAGATCCCCAAACCCATAAGAACAACATGAATAACAATTAAAAACATACATCACATGGATATACATAACATCATCCACAAACATAAAGTGGCTCAATAAGGTCGCACCATATAAATCATTAAAAAATCACTTCACAAGTGTCAATCAGACCTTTTATTTATGAATTATAGTATATACATTTGAAAAACCTTTTTCAAACCAATATTTTCAAGTTCCAAGTCACCATAGACACATATAAACATATACACCACAATATATAAATAAGTACCCCTTGTTATAATGGAAAAATTCAAAAAAACTTGTGTTAATATCTACAAATAGGGTACCCATATATATATATATATTCATATATGTATATGTATAGAAGTCACATTTAAAAGTAAATAGGGGTTTTAAGCTAATAATAAATCGAAAGGGAAATCACATTTACACCAAACATGTCCCAAACAAATAAAATAAAACTCCACTTCATTTCATAAAGAGGGAAACCCCCAAATGTTTTTTATAAAACAATCCCTTTAATATTAGTTTCACACTTTTCAAAAGGGAAACTGACTTCAAATATGTTTTTAAAATATCCAAATTCCTATAGAGAAGTCAAAGTAAAATTTAAATAACACATGGGATGAGACCAAGGTCCATTCAATGTGGTTTAAAATTTTATAAGACCACTTGAAAATAAAAATGTTAATGCCATACATTTTTAATTTCATGAAAATATTCCAAATTTTTGAAATAATTTTAAAGATCCTTTTGAGAAATTTCACACATACTTAGCATGAGGACAAGGCCTATGAAAAGTTACAAAACCAATCCAAACTCATTTAAAGTATACAATGACTTATAATAATCTTTTAAATTTACTAATAGAAATTTAAAATCACATAAGAAAATTATAACATGCAGTAAAAGGGGTTCTGTAGAAACACTTACCAAAAACGATGGCTGGCGAGCTGAAATAGGCCGAAATGCATCACCTTTAGTGTTGGATGTCAAAAAACACATGAATAAAACCCAATATACCCATTTAATATTCTACAAATTAATAAATTACCAAAAATCAGGTCAATCATTTGACATAGGCTTTGGTCGAATAAACAGGGTAGCAAGGAGAAGAGAAAAACACCCAAAATGGAAGGAGGGAAGTAAAGACCTTACCTTAGAGAATAGACCTTAAATCTAGAGGCAATATAGTGGAGATGGAGATAGGAGAGGATGAATTAATGGAGATATGATCACACGACATGGAGAGGAGGAGGGGGATGGGTGTCGCGTGACATAAAGAGAATGGATAGGAGGGAAATTAGGAAAAAAGAAATAAAGAAAGAAAGAAATATTTATATATATGTATCTTTAAAAAATTATCGATAAGGCACACAGTTTAGGCACATGGTTTATGAAATCATACACAAACCATGTTTTCCCTACTAGACAAGCATGATCCACCTTCACAGTTACGCCTAGGGAAGTTACATGGTTGAACTAAATATGCTCAATCAATGTGAATCACCACTATCTTGATGACAGAGGCCCACACATGGTCGACACATGGTTACTACTAATCTTGTGAAAACCATGAACATCACCACTTCCCTTCAAATTTTAATTCAAATTTTAAAATTTATCCTAAAACTCTTAGGAACCCATGATGTCTTAAATATTAATTAATTAATTAATTAATTAATTCCACAGTGACATGGTAGGTGTCACACCATGAGAGTGTAAAACTAGGCATGTAGTTAGTAAAATTAGTTTTTCTCTAAGTTAAGATTGAATTAATACCCAAATAAAATTTTTCAGAGTTATTAATCCTAGTTTCATTATAGATATATCCTGTATCCACTTATTTGTATCCATATAGGTATGTCATTTATAGGAAACTAAAATTTAGGATATTTTATGGATATGAGAGTGTTTGAGCATTATAACATTCTATTAATGTAGTATAAGGATATTTAATGGTGGTATATAATTTATAATATAGTAAATAATTGATAACAATGAATCATAATAACATTTATACTTGAAAAGGAAAGGAAATGGAAGGATTGAAAAAATAAAGGCATAGAAGAGGTTAATAAACCTTACCTTGAAAAGTAGCTTCTTAAAGCTTGAAAGGAACACATAAGGACCTTATAAAATATTATTCAAGACTAAAAAGATGGAGGGGGGGGGGGAAATCATGCTTAATGTATTTGGAGGTGAGGGTAATGGGAGAATGTGTGGGTATATATTCTTGCATGTGTTGTTTTTAAGGTAAAATATTGATTATTTTGGTATTTAAGCCAACTAATTTTTGGTGGAATTGATTCCCACTAAATTAATTGAATTATTATCACAAAATGGGGGTTATTTTACATTTAAAACAATACAATATCAAATATAACCTCCCAACCACTCCACTAAATGCAAAGAATCAGAAAATAGTTTTTACTAAGATAAAATGTAATTCGGGTTCCAAAATGTAAAATGTAAATTTATAAATTAAAATAAATATTTTTAAATTAATTATTTTAATCATTAAATATATTTTTGGTAAATAAAAATGTTTTAAAAATTTTTATATAAAAATTATATGATGAAAATTTCATAAAATTTACGGTGATCATAAAAACTGCAATTTTTACTATTCAATAGAAAATAAAATTCTTCAGAAAAATCCCAAAAATTCACCCTAATATAATTTTTACGTGTTGATTAATGAAATAAATTCCTTTTTATCCAACCAAAATTCTAAAATTCGTGAATTTAACTTTTAAATGAAAACATATAATATAATGAAAAGCTGTTTTTATTATAGAAAATGGCTTTTTAAACTTTAAGTGTTCTTAATCATATTTTATATCAATTAATAATTAAATAAGTGTTAATAAATTTTATTTTGAATTTAAAAATTCAATTATAAAAATCCTTTAAAAAATTTCAATTTAATTTATTAATATAAAAACACATAATATATATAAAAATAAAATTCTTCAAAAATAAGTCTTTTTAACACTAAATTATTTTAATCACATCTAAAAATTAAAATTTATTCAACTTATTGGTATTAAAACACATAAAATTATTATTTAATACAAAAAATAATAATACATAAGGAATAAAAATAAGTCATTTTAACTATATTTTTATTTACTTGGGGTTTTACTCTTCTTGTAATTTTCTTATTGATATTTAACTTTTTTTCTAATGAGGTATTAATATATATCTTTTATTATAAAACCTATTACAATTCATTTTAGTTTGGTGTTGTATATGATAATATCTATTCAAAATATTATTTATTGAAATAAAAATACACTATAAAAAATGACTTGTGCTAATATAAATTACGTGACAGATAATATATTTGTTGATATAGATGTGTAACTCTAAGAGATATTATGTTAAATTGATATTAATTTTATGTAATTTTTTTACCAATAGATATATCTATTGATAATAATTATTTAATACAAAAAAATATTTTCCTAATAGTTAAATTTGTTAGTTTACCATATTAATACCAACATTTTTTACTGACAAATAAATATGTTATTATTAATTATTATTACCCACAATTATTTTACCATTATAAAAATATTTTGAAATTAATTATTCAATGAAAGAAAATATATTATTAAAAAATTAATATATAGATTGATATTTATAATTTTATTAATTAAGGGTGGAATATTATTTAAAATAATTATGTTTTTGGATACCCTAATAATCCTGTAGTTATTTTTTATACAAATAATGATAATAAAAAATGGTATAATTTTTAAGAACATATCTAAAAAATAAATCTCACCACCCAACAACTCCCCTTCACATCCATTGAATTGATTGAATTTTTTCTACATAATTCCCACAAACTCCTCCTTCTATGTGTGGTTGATATCCCATATTACTCATGATTTCCAATTTATATCATCTTCACCTAGAGGATTCCCTTAAAATCCTCAATGAAACCACTCAAACATATTCAATAAATCCACCACTACCTCTACATGAATCCCCTTCACTGATTAGTTGGCCATCTTGAATCCATGAGTAGCAGCATATGTTAATAAAATAGTTATTTTTTATATACCTAGACCAAGGTTTATTAACATAAAAAACCAATCCCTATCATGTTATCCCTATCATTTTCATGTTTGTGTATTTCAGTAGTATATATATATATATATATATTTCACATTGTAAGGATTCTTTAAACTCTATAAAATAGAGGGATCAAAATATATGTTTAAGCCAAGATGATCCTAAGGATGGTGCTTCTTAGCTTGACTAATCACCCTATTTTTATTTAGAGGCCACATTACCCAGAGGTTAAAGGTTCTAGGTATAGTAGAAATGCCTATTAGATAGTATACAAATCATTTGTTTTATTATAATGAATGAATTATCTAGGATTTACATGATCAAGAACTTCATGAAAGATGAAACTAATTTGAATATTAATTGATATAGATTCCAAAACCAAGAAGATAAGATCATTGCATATAATCTATAATTAATTTATTTAAAAAAAATAGGTACAACTGTGAAAGTGGAACATAACGCAAATAAGAAAGTACAAATAAAATATTAGTCTGAGAACTTTACCCCCCAACCATACCCCAAACCCCTCCCCACCCTTACTACACCAACCAAGCATGGGGATCATTAATTTATTTAGATAAATTATTAAATTGAATTAAAATTCATTCTTCATTGAGGATTTGGTATACCACTTCTTGTAATACAATCATTACATCAAGATGATTCAAGGGTATAATCCCTCTAGAAGTGATCCACACATACACCATGAACCTCTAAAATTCACCATAGAAATCCCTAAGTTCCAGCATGGAAGATTATGTCACTTACGTTGTTTTTTAATGAATGAAACAAGAATCACTTCATGGTCAAAAATATTCTTATAGTTATCTCTATAGTCTATAGGGTGTCAGAGGAGAATTTATCTCCATTATTGATTGCATTATAGACAAAGATCTCTATGAGTCTTGGGATAATTCTATCAAAACTTTCATTGTGAAAAAAATGATTAGGGTTGAGAATGTTGTAATCAAGTTTATATAAAGCTAAGATAAGAGAATAATAATTATACATGGTCCCTTATCATTCTCTTAATCCCAAAAAACCCCATATCTAAAAAATATTAATGATGATATTATTTGTGGCACATGTTCTTGACTCACAGATAAATAAATATTATTTCTTGAATAAATAGATTAACATTTATTCAAATAATATTTATTATATTATTTTTCACTAGAGCATTAAAATTGGTATGTAAATCCTCCTTAATATTTATCAAACCTTGAAGAATGGCTATTTATTTAAACAAATAATTATCACTGCATTACTCATCGAAAAATAAATAAATATTATATTCACTAAAAATAGAGAATACATATTTATTGAATATTTAAATCACATTTATTCTCTCAAATAACTAGTTAATGAATATTTTCGATCATTACAAACATGAATAATTATTAAACCACATGTGATAAAAACATTTATTAAAAATGTTAAATTATACTAGAATTTAACTGAGATTATGGATACATGTAGTGTGTAACCCTCTAGGCCCCATTCTCAATGGAATTAGGAGGAACTACCAAAAGTCCAAGGTTAATGTCTATAAACACTCCAAGGAACCCATAGAGAATGTAATTAATTTATAAACAAAATAAAACCTCATGAGAATGTATACTGTTTAATATAATAACTTAATAATTATATCTCTAATCAATATGGTTGTGCACTAGTGTCATCAACCTATATGATCAATGTTTCTTTCTTTGATTTTACATAAATGAACTTTATGATATAATTTTATGGACATTGAATTAATTAGGAAGTCCCATTACAATAAAATGTCCTAATATATCTAATTCCACTAAACCAAGAAGGGATTAATCCTTTCTCACATTATTCATTAATATAATATAACTTGTGACATGCACAATGTATCCTACCTCACTGAAACCATATATAATCACAATTTTCATCAACACATCAAATCACGTGACTCATGATATGAATTAATGGTAATATTAAAGTTTAAGGATCATTAAACCATCCATAGATAAGAACAACTAATGAAACATTAAAATATGGATTTCTTATTAGCGATTTATGTTCTCATTACCTTCTTTCTTGAGATTACCAAGGATGAAATTTGTGAGAAGAAATATCAATGTATTATGAGCCCCTACACCAAATAGTATATATCATTTATTTACTATAAAATGATATCATATTTCTATAGAAAATATATACTTAATAATAATTTCATTGCACTTCTAGGTTCTCATCATAGTGGGGAACTGCCATGAGTTTTCAATGTGACAAGTACACTTAGGAAATTTTCACATACAATGTCACATAGAATAATGATCATGATTTGATAAGAACTTTATTAATATTTAAAACCATGAAAATAAGTAATTATAAAGTATATAGAATTTGGTTCTAGGGAACCAAATCCAATAAACTCCCACTTTCACTAGAGCTAACTGCTAACAATTTTTTGTTCACTATATCTCACGTCATAATCATGATTATGTTAAGATAGGGATTTATTCAAGGGGTCCACCATGTTCTATTTTTTGGTAACTTTTCTCACTATGTTATCAAATATTTTAGAAAAATCTTTCAAGAGGTGATACCATTGAAATATGTGCTTCATTCATTCATGTGACCTTGTCTCCTTTGTAAGGGTCACCACTATAGTATAATCATAATACAATGTGATAAAATCTTTACTACTGGGTACCACATCAAGATATGGGACAAAGTTATATATCTACACTACTTACTTGGATAAATCATATGTTGTAATATACTCAGATTCCTCTATAGAATCAGTGATAATAGGTTGATTTGAACTCTACCAGCTCACATATCCTCCGTTGAAATAGAAGAAATATATTGACCATAAATTAATATCATTTTGATCTTTTTGGAAACTAGAATTATTATATCTACTAATGAATATCTCCTTATATCCTCCATATACGAGATACATATCCTTAGTAAACCTTAGATACTTTAGGATAACCTTAACATCAATCCAATACTTTTCACCTGGATTAACTTGATATCTATCTACCATGATCAAGGTATAAGAAACATTAATCCTATTACATAACATGACATACATTATGGAACCTATTGAATATGTCTAAGGTATCCTACTCATCATTCATCTTTCCTATTATGTTTGAGGAAACATTTTATTGGAAATATATATACCATGCGACACTAGAACCAATCCCCTCTTAGATTGTTCCATATTGAATCCATTTTGCATTTGGTCAATGTATATACCCTAACTTAGTCCAAGAAGCCTCTTGTATATATCATGAATGATCTTGATCCTAATAATTTAGGCTACTTTACCCGTGTACTTCATGGATAAGCACCTTTTTAACTAGTCTTTAACTTACTATAAGACTCATATGTCATTTATAATAATTAATATTTCATCGGCATATACTATTTGGAAAATGACCACACTCTCACTAAACTGCTTATAAACACATTACTCACATTCATTCTTTATAAAACCAAATTCTTTTATGGCTTCATTGAACATAATGTTCTATGACTTGGATGTTTTATTCAATCCATAAATGGATCTCTACAACTTGAATACTTGATTGACATTACCTAGAGTCACAAAAATCTCTATTTGTGTTATATAGACATATTCTTGATGGTTCTTATTAAAGAAAACTATTTTTATGTTTATATTATAAATCTCATAGTCATGGAAAGTTTCTATACAAGTAGAATTATAATGGATTTAAGCATAGAAACTAGATAAAAGGTTTCATCATGGTCAATTCCTTATTATTGTTTAAACCCTTTCCATTAGTCAGGATTTATAGGTACTCAATTTACCTTACATATATAGTTTTATCATAAATAACTATTTTCACCCAATTGATTTACATCAATTAATGCTCAAACAAAACACATACTTGATTTTTATACATGGAATATATCTTCAAATTCATGGATTCTTTCCAACTTGCATCTTCTGATCGCTCTGCTACCTACTTATAGGAAATAGGATCATTATTATCAACCATAAATGTGTCACCATTCTCAGTTACTAGAAAACCATATCTTTTTAGGTCTCTAACCACTTTGGTGCTCATATGTAGTACTTTTGTTTCAGGAATAACCACTTTCATAGGGACTTGTGGAATGTGTTCCTTTATCAACTTTTTGTACCTTGAATATCCTAAATTGAAGAAAATATTTCTCCCACTATATTTTTTAGAAATATTATCCCTATAAAGAAATATGGATTTTATATCCATAATGGATTTATTATCTGAAATGTCATATAGGTAACATCTCTTTATTTTATTGGTATATCCTATAAAGATACACCTTGTTCCTCAAGGTGATAGTTTGTTTCCAAAGTTAGCCTTAAAAAACACCTTTTAACCCCATACATGAGTATGTGACAACACAAATTTATTACCATACATTAATTTTTAAGGTATTCCACTTGAATCATTAGTTGGAATTCAGTTTATAATGTGTTTTGAAGTATAAAATGAATATCCTGAGAAGGATAATTGAATATATGAGTGATTCATCAATGATCTCACCATGTCAAGAAAGGTATGGTTCCTCCTTTCATTAACACCATTACATTGTGGTGTATAAGGAGGAGTGAGTTGGGATAGAATCCCACACTCCCATAAAAAGTTGATGAAATATTGGTTAAGATAATCACCACCCAGATCAAATCAATATTTCTTTATCTCCTTTACAAGTTGATTCTATACTTTATTCTTGAATTATTTTATTTACTTAAATGATTCAGACTTAAACCTCTCTAAGTAAACACTTCCATGTCTACTCAATTCATCAGTGAAAGCAATAAAGTATGAATACCCACATCTATATTCTACTATAAAAGGTCCACACACATCATTGTGTACTAATTCTTGAAGCTTTGTGGCCCTTTTACCATTACCACCAAAAGGTGGTTTGGTTATCTTGAATTGTAAATAAGCATGACATCTATTATTTTATTTTATTTCAAAAGAATCAAAATATCCATCTCGATATAGATTTTTCAACCACTTATCATTTATATAACCTGGTCGTTGATTCCATAATTGGGTGTGAAATGAGTCATGTGAACCTGATTTGTTATCAATTTATAATAATTTTTTTAATCTAATAATTAAAGACCGTTATTTAAATGTGCCATATAATAACATATAATGTATTTATAAAAGAAATAAATTTTATTTCCAAATTTTAAAATAAAACAATCTATATCTATAAAAGATACAAAAAATTATACTTTTTGTAACATTGGGAGCATAAAAATAGTTTTTTCAAAACCAATATCATTTTTGTTGGCAATAGAAGGTGGAAACATCCTATAGCCAAGGTATCAAGTCTTGCTCCATTGCCTGTTCAAAGATCCTACTATCCTTTGGAAATATTCTAGAACACACTTGGTTACTGTATTTGAATACAAATATGAGTACCTAAAGTTATATATAATACAAAATGGTAGATATATAAATATTCACTAGTGTAAAAAAGGGTTTTTCACATCAGTTTTTTTGGGTTTTTAATTTTGGTTACCTTGAGAAGTTATTTAAAGAAATGTTGTAAATATGTTTTTCATGTCAGTAATTTTTAACTGTCATGAGAAAGTGTTTTAACATCGGTCTTTTGAAAACTAACATAGAAACTAGACTAGAAACATAGATCAGGATAGATTTATCATGTCAGTTATATAAAAATTGACTTGATTAATAAATAGATTAAAATTTTCACATCGATTATAAAATAACCAATATGAAAAATTATTTTTTAAATTTAATTAAAATAAATATTCCTAGTAGTGAAACAGCAACATTGGAAACAAAAAAAAGCATCAAAGCAGCTAGAAAACAACATAACCCAACAACAGAACAAAAACAAAATAGAATCACAAATTCAAATCATTTTAAAATTACAATTTAAAATTTAAAATTTAAAATATATAGTAAAAATAAAATAAAATCCAACCAAACATATGAAATATTATTCCCATTATCTTTTTAAGATATTTATCTCTTGTTCAGTATAAGGGTGAGGGAAATAAAAAAGTTATAAATAAAAGAAAATGCATTTTACATTTATTCTCAATATAATTCTAAGATATATTAAAGGAAAGTTTATAATAAAATCTAACCATGTGTAATTATGTAATTTTCCAGGTTGAAATAATTTCAAAAATAAATCTTAGAACATAATATTCACATTCATTTATTCCAATTTGATGATGGCAGTTCTATTTCAAAATAATTTTTCAATTAAAAATAACATTTTAAGTACTTGCATAAAAAATGTAGTCATTATAAATGAGAAGTAAACTTTTCTTTTACATATTTTATCTCTACACTCCTCCTTCCTATTATATCTCTAAAGTAATCTCATTCCCTATTTAAAAATTATATGTATGAAATATATTTAAAAGTCATTATAATATACAAGTGTTAAAATAATCAAACTTACATGTTCAATAGGTTGATAATTTTTTTCACACTTCACCATGTATAAAGAATAACTAGTAAAATGTATTGTCACCTAGAAAAAAACACACAACATCCAATGGACACTAATGTACAAAAAATATAATATTAATGGTTATTCAGTTGATATAAATTACACTTTAAGAAATATTTATTCCATACCCTTCAAGATAAGGAAGCATCCAACACTTAATTATATTATTTTTGAAGTATTTAATCATTATATATTTTTCTTTAATAATATCTCATTATCATATCTATTGGTGAAATGCATTGTGGGTCCAAAAATCCATATATATATTTTGCAACATACTGAATACAAAGTCTATAAAGATACCTAATAAAAACAAACATATTTATTAAGTTTTAGTAAATTAAAATAACTAAAAGATGTATGATAATCGAATTACCCAGAAAATACTTTCATCATGTTGATGCCCAAAAAATCACTAGTTACAAGATCTATGATATCTATCTTTAAAATCATCACAGTCAGTGCATTCCCATAAATATTGAATCCATTAGAAGCTCATAAACTTCAAACAAAAAATATAAATATCTTGATAATCTATCAAGTCTAGAATAAGTAGTATCTGAAGTCAGTGAAGCCTATACTTATTTTTATCTATATAGTATGTATTTACCTTTAATGTATTCCTGTAAAAAAATATATAAAAATATAAATTTTAAAATATTAAAACAAATTCAACACTAATATGAAATAAATTATATAATCTATAGACACCTTAATGGTAAATTTTCATACAAGTCTAGATGGAAAAACTAAAAAATGGAGGATAATTTGTCCAACTGTAGTGACCTCATATGTAAGAAATGGAACTCTTTATGATCTATCTATAATATCATATATAATGACCCTAATATTATATATATATATATATATATATGTTGATGATGAAAAATATCCCCAATATAATATATAATCCCATATGCAATAATATGCTACTGGGGATCCTCAAAATGTAACTCAAAATAGATGAGAATCTGTAGAGGAGAAGGTGTAGGGGTTAGATAAGTAGGAGGAGGTAGAGGGGTGGGATCAGTAGGTAAAGATAAAGGAGTAGGATCTACAGGTAGATGTGGAGGGGTGGGATCTATAAGTTAAAACTATTTTTTTCAAGTCTACAAACATTGACTATATGAAAGCTTTGATCTTGTCCTCCATCATCTCACCCACCTCCTAAACTTTAGATTTAAAAGCTACTATTTTAATTTTATATACATACTCACTTGAAGAAGCTCCAAAATGACCGATTTTTTATCGATACACTATCCGCGTATCCTCGCACGCAACCCAAGTGTTTAGGATTTCCCAATCATGTAGCTAAAATATCATTCCTACCCTCAGGTATGAAGGTAACCATTGTTATCTTATCTTAAAGGTATTCATGAATATAATATCTGAAAATTTTCATAGTGAATCATAATATATATATATATATATATATATATATATATATTTGAAATAACTTAAATAACATAAATAAAATAAATAACTTCTTACAACTCTCTTAGCTACATCCCTTGACTCTTCTATAAGATATTGTCTTTTTTTTATTATTTGGTCTCTCTTAAATTTTTTATGTCTATCTAGAGGGGAAGGAGGGTCAACCTTTAAAGATCCTAAATATTTAGCTCTTAATTTTTGAAAATCTTCAGCCATAATTTATTCTTCCAATAATTCAAACTCTACACAAGATAAGGTATGAGGGTATACATTTTTGGATTGGATATCCTGATGAGATATCCTCATTATCCCTAAATTAAGAATAAAAAATCATTAATACCATCATTTATAAAAGAAAAACTTTTAAAATCTAACCTTACACTTACAAAAAATGATACTTTTTGTTTATTCTCAATAAATCACTTCTATGTATCTTCAACTAGAAAAGGATAGATATCAGATGGATTTTCATTTTTTATTTCCCCAAAAATAACATCTAATGTGAGGTTTTTTTTAAAACCCCTCAATTTCTAAGAATCCAAAGTTAAATATATCTTCTTGACTCATCCAGTGTCAGGTATATTATATGTCATCTAATAAGAAGGAAAAAACCTATTTTAGTAAAAAAAATATTGATAAGTAAAATAATAACAAATGATCCTACCAAAATTGTCTCCCATAATTGAGATAATGTCACTATATTGATACTTGTCTAATCAAAGATCAAAATACTAATTTTGGGTTGAGTTTTCATTGAAACAAAAGTAATATATTGTTTTGTATTTTGACCATTAGAAATATCATTATCATCAAAATCAACTGGAATCCTCTGGTCCTGGTTAGGAGAAACTGATAATTTTAGTAAATGTGGGCTTCCATGTTTAACAACCCTAGAAGTGTTCTTTATCCCTTTGAAAGTATATGGGTCTTGTGTAGAAGGATGAGGAGGCTCCCTAATAGAAGTATGTTTATGGTCCTCCCCAAAATCTCAAGGTGACTCTAATGTTCAATATGAAATTATCCTAAAAATCAAAGTAAAAAATAATTAGTATAAAAATATAAAAATATAACTATTATATATAAAATTAAATAAAAAACTAAAATGATCCAATAAAAAATTAAACTAAACTAAATACATTATTATTCATATTTGTTAAAGTTTTTAAAAAATGATAACAACATTATTGAGAGATTAAATGACAAAAAAAGGAAAAAATCCAACTATTACATAAAAATTTAAATAAAAATTTTGAAATGATATTGTCACGACCTGAACTACTGAGGTCCAACCCATGACTACCCCAATACTGTCTCCAATAGACCTGGTGCTGGTGACCAATATTGAGTAATAATATCTCACAAATGAGAGGCATTATTATAAAGTACCAATACACACACACAGACACATCTCCAAGCCCACATAATGCTGAAATGTAAAACAACTTAAATAATGCATGCATAAATCTAAGATCCCACAATAGAATACAATAGTAGAAGTATTGAATGTGGAAAAAGGGAAAAACACAATACCAACCAAAAAATATAAAATTCCAACCTTCTCCAAGGGAGAGGACTAAGTCAAATGCTAGATCCCAGTAAAACACCTCAGTCTTTCAAGCTCCAACTATGCTCCACCTACTCCCTATTATCCCAGAACACCATCAAAATGGTTGTTGTCTGCATAATACATGACACATGCAGGAAAATCCCTTGCTGGTGTGAGTATAAAAATACTCAGTAGGACACCCCAAAAACACTAAACATGTATCACCAAGAACATTTAGATCAATAAAATATATAATAATTAACGTATAAGAAAATACCCAAATATACTCTAGAAATGTACTACGCCACTAGGTAGTCATAATCAACTGACAACCATAGGATTATACTCAAAGTAAATCTCATTCTGGGAGAACTCAATCTATGATAATTGCTATCATCGGAGACACTAAACGAAGAGGTCTAGCTCATTTCCCCCTAGAAATGGTCTATGAATACCCTGATACACATTTAGGGGGTCATGCCCATAACCACTGGGGACACCACGAACCCAATCTAGATTAAACCACTACATAGGGGATATTATGAAAATTATTCCATAAACCCTACAAATATATGCCACTAGATATAGGATTAATGCCCTACTCAAGGATTTCACATTGATTCCAAAAACTCCAAATAAGGAACAAATAATGATAAAGGATTATTGTAACACCCCAGGTAAATAAAGAATATGAAATTTTTATATTTATCCATTTTTGTGAATAAAATATTAATATTACTTTAAATGGGACGCTATGCTCAATGGCGTACCCAATACGCAACAATGAGTTTCTTGGGAATCTTACGTTGCACTCTAATAATAAAATAATATTATTTTAAATGGTAGTTAACACCTAGCCGTTGTAATGGCAGGAATGAACAGAACTAACTACAAAATTATTATATATGTTTGTCAAATATTTTTACTTTTTACAATAAATGTTAGAGGATTAAAAATGTGAATGAATTCAATTTTTAAATGTAAATATTCTAATGTTCTTTAGAAGGTCGATTAACCGCCTTTTGATGGAGAACCTCTTTTAAATCCACTTTTTGACAATTTTATGTGTTATATTTGA
Source organism: Viscum album (assembly GCA_963277665.1). Taxonomy (NCBI): domain Eukaryota; kingdom Viridiplantae; phylum Streptophyta; class Magnoliopsida; order Santalales; family Viscaceae; genus Viscum; species Viscum album. The sequence goes on along the minus strand of OY728128.1, from coordinate 656,745,913 downwards.
CAAAATAAAATTCTTCTTTAGAATAGAGACATCAAAATTTACTTTGTGTAAATTTTTGGTATCTTTCCGATAAAGTTCATTTTTTTAATGAATAGTGAAAAATGTTGTATTTTAATTCAAAACCTCTTTTTAATCAAATTTATTTATATGATTAGATTATCTTTTGAATTGTTTTTAAAGTAAAATTAGAATATATTTTTACCATTTAATCCAATATTGGTCATTGGAATTAATTTCACTTTGAAATTGGACTTAAACTAGTGTCAATCTTTTAATAGATATTGTTTCTTAAAAACACGCTATTTGTTTTGACAACGGGAATTAATTATTAAATTAATTAATGCAACTTATATGTTTTAAATTTTGTAAAATAGACATCATTTTTGAGTTTGTAATATCAAATATATCTTAGGGTGAATTTTTGGTATTTTTCTGAAAAACTTCAATTTTTGATGAATAGTGAAACCACTAAGTGGTAGTTAAAGAAACTGATTTTTCGTTTAAATGAAACTTTGCAACTTCTGTGTTTTGAATTTCAAAAATATTACATACATGGTTGTCATTAGGAAGTAAAATGTGGTTCAATGGGATTAAAATAATTTTTTTTGTGAATAGTAACTTTTATGTTCTTAATCGCGATTAGAGGTGATTAATGTAATTTAAGGTAAAAATAATGTTTTAATAATGTGAAATGACCTAGACACATGTCCTACCCTCATTGGATGTGTCATGGCCGACCAAGAAAATCCATGGGTCAACTTGGGGACCCCATGGAGCCACTTTGTTTGGAAAATGACATAAATAACTTTTTATTTAAAGTTAAAATAAAAATGTCACAAGCATGAGATGTTTCACTAAAAACATTTTTATATGGGGTTATACAAGTCATATTTTTGACTATAAATATTCATTAGAAAGATAAAAAGATTTCCTACATCATGATATTTTTTTATAATTTTTAGACATCAAATAAAATAAATTGTTTATGACATCATAATGATGCAGCGATTACCTCATTAATAAAGGATTTAAATAAAATGAAAAGATAATGTTAAAACTATAACTTAAAATTGTAAAAAACCTATTGGATGATTATATTTCGAACCCTTACCACCTTATCCTCGAAATACATCAATGTGGGACCTTTAAAATCCGAAACTCATTTGAAAATAAAGTAACATTTTGTAACTTTACAAGAGTGCCCCTCATCTCCTCTTATAAAAGGCCCCCACCTCTACCACCTTACCCACACCTACATCAAATGGTTAAAGAACATACTGTTTCTGTGGATGAAGAATTTCTGCCTCACAAAACGATGATTATTCAACACTCATATAACACCTTAAAAGGTGGCCATTAAGATGTCACTACACTTATATATGATATATAATATGTTTATGCTTTACTTAAGCTTCTATATTTTTCTTTTGTGGAATACCTTTATGGTTTCCATTGTGGGTAAACACGATAATTTCATTTTAGGAAGTGCGGACTACTGCCCCCTCAAAGTGATTTGATTCGTTAATGCCATATATGGGATGTATAAAGGATGGATTTAAAGTTATTATATATGATGTATGTTACATATAAATGATGAATATAATTCTGGAATTAAAATATACATAACTCTCATTTAGTTTTAATTCCATTAATATGACATATAAATGAAAGTAGCGTTCATGCGTACGTACGGCTTACCGTCTCCATGAATAGTGCATTTCATTTCTTACCTCTAAATGATTATGTAATATTATAAATACATGTATATTCTGGATATATATGATATATATGATATCCAAATCATGAATATCATTCTGGATATCATGAACCTTTGACCACACGAACAACATGTAATTGTAAGAAGTCCACTTTCGACTTAAGAACCAAATATCGACAAAACAAACATTATTAAATTAAATGATTACATAATGTTTATAACATGGAAATAAGTGATATAAAAGGAATAATGAACTTGAAAAAGGTTATTAATCAAGTAGAAATTAACTCAATTTTATTATTCAGGACGTTAAAGAATGATCGAGTCAAGTCGGACCCGAGGTAAGGGATCCTACTCCTCTCTTTCTTTTTAAGTACACTCTTTTATGTCATTCCTTTTAAGCTCATCTTTCTTGTGATTGGAATGTTCTTTTATATTACTCTTACTGTAATTTTTATGTTCATATGATGAGAGACCCTATTCTCTCTCATCAATCCATTTTGGAAGTTTTGAGTGGCGACGTTAGGCTGCCGAATTTTCGTAAGAGATTTAACCTCTCTCTTTCTCTTTAAGTACTCTCCTTTATGTCACTTCTTTTAAGCTCCTCTTTGTTATGATGGGGGGTGCTCTTTTATATTCCTCTTGATGTACATTTTATTTTAATATTATGAGAGACCCTATTTGATATCATCAATCCATTTTTGGAAGTTTTAAGTGGCGCCGTTAGGCTGCCGAGTTTTCGTAAGGGATTTTTCATCTTACTTTTATTCCTGTGAGATTTATGATAAATTTTCCAAAATTTCCTTTGAGTGGTGTATGTACTAACCATTATTTTACTCATTGTGTAATATACTTTCATTTATGAGTATTTACATCAAGGTTGTATTGTCCTTCTTTCACGGGGTGTATGTTTCGAAAGATACCCATGTCGGTAAGGGAACCTTTCACCCTCCTCTTTTTAAAAGACTTATTTTGTTATGTCTTTTAATTCACATAACATTATGTTGGGATATGTTCTTCTATATCCTTAGTGATTTAAATTTTATGTCCAAGTGATGAGATACCCTTTTTATCTCTCATCAACTCATTTTCTGAATTTTGTAGTGACATCGTTAGGCTGTCAAATTTTTGCAAGGGAACTTCTTAACCCAATTTTGATTCTTTGGGATAATCTTGCACTCCTTGAATATGTCGTTCTATGAATAAGTGTGAATAACCTCTGATTGTTTTACACTTAATATCCACTCATATTTGGTGTATTAGTTTGTCACACATAATTATGTAATTGATTTATCCTTAATCCAAGGATACCGTCTTTGTATGGGACTTCGTCTCAATCTCCTTTCATTGAGGAATATTTTGTTTTATACACAACCTTATTTTATACGGTGTATAAACCCCTTTGGATTTTACGTTTATCCGAAAAGAATATTTTTTATATAAAGCGTTTTACTAAATGACAAAAGGGAATTTTTTTGTCGTACGTATGCGGCGACAACGACTTCTCCACCGCCGTGACCATTATTTGAGTTTCGGCTTCCTCTGAAAGCCATACCTTTTTTTAAAAGAAAAATAAATACCATGTTTTACTTTTCTTTTATTTTGGTATTGAAAATGGTTTTCATAATGTTTTTATGTCAATGTGTTGTATTGATATCTTGTGATTGAAAAGTGGAAATGTTATATTTCCTTTATGCATGTTTTATGTGATACGATTATGTTATGGTTCTTGGGAATTATTATGAAGACGGGTGGTTCCGTGATAAACTAAGGGCGGGTGAGCCCGATATATCTCTCCAATGCATTGGGTAACATGAAGGTGTTAAACTTTAAGGTTTCTCTGAAGAGATTTAGGGAATATACTGTGATGGGTATTCCAAATGTAACCAAGAGGGTTACTCCCTACGTAAGAATGTTATGAATGCCTCAAGTTACCTTTATGTCTTATGATTTCTATGATTTATTCATGATTTTATGAGGTATGTTAAAGTGAATATGTTTTATGGGTAAAGTATGATTTCATTCTTATGTATATATGTACTCATGTTTCCTTTCCATACTTTTTATAACCCTTACTGAGATTTTTATGCTCATCCCAAGTTTTTGAAATGTTTTTCACAGGTCAAGGGAATGGTACATGATATGTTGATAGTGTAAAGGAAGTTTCAAGAAAGAATCCATGTTTTATTTTAAATATGTTTCCGTTGATGGGAAAAATGAATACTATCTTTTATGTAACCACTTTGTTTAAATGTGGAATGTAATGCAAGTTTTATGATCTAATTCTCTAAAACTCTAAACCTGAAAAGATCCTCAATGTGTAATCTTGTAATAACTCATGATTAAGTAAGGTTTAAGGCTGGGGCCTTATAGTTGGTATCAGAGGTCGGTTTAGATAACTTTTGAGGTTAGGGTATTCTCTAAGCACAAGTGACATTACCATAATGGTTAGGATTTCAGAAAGAGTCCTAGTTTTAGATAAAGTGAATGAGTAAGTATATCTTAGTGTTTACCTTCCTCATTAGTACATGATGGTTTTGTTGATATACTCACACTTACATTTCTGTTTTTAGTGAATGGATGGATCTAGCAGGCACTAAAGAGACAACAGGTTTGAAGGAAACTGTGGTGGTTCTCTGATTAAGATACTAGATAAAATGGGGGATTCAATGAGGAAACTCATGGTTGTTCTAAACCAACTATCAAGGAGTCATGATCAACCACTTGAACCTTGGTATGATCTGTAATGCATCATGTACGAGATGACCAATCGATGTGGAAGTTCAGGTAATAATTATAAAGGTAACCATTAGAGTTTATATGATCCTTACTTTTGAGGTAATTATGGATTATTATATGTTATGATGGAAAATGAAAGGCATGAGATAAACTTGAGGTTAAAATATGTTATGATCATTTTTAAAGATTTTATCTCATTTTGGGGAATATTTTAAGAATTATATTGTTTTGGAAAAAGGATAACACGTAGACCATGTGATAACCCGTCGCATCGGACAAAGCTGCGGGAATCGAACCCACAACCAAAGTGCGACTGGTATTTATCACCTACCACTGGACTACGTGAAGTCCCTGGTTAGTTTGACTAATTCTTTTTAGTTATATTTTGGGTTATCTATGGAAATGATTAATCTATCATCGAGGATATGTGATTAGGTTAATTACTTTTAAATATGAGAATTTAAGAGCAACTGATGTTATTTGGAGATAAAAGTTAATTTGTACCTTGGAAGACTATGTGACTAAATCCTTCAAATATTTGGGTTTCAATCTTAGTTTGGTTTAATTTGAAGAATTTTATGGACAAATTGTTTATCAAATGGTCCTCGTTGAACTTTGGGTTTTGTTGGACAAATTTTGGAGATTAAGAATAGATTTTCTTTTTATAAAGGGTTATCCTTTTGTGGATTATCTAATCTTGTACTAACTATTTTGGTTTTGGTTTTGGTTAAAGTCTAAAGACATGGGAAGAATATAGTTCTATTTTTTGGATTAGGTGATTATCTAGAAGTTAATTATAGTTAACAAGTCTTCCTAAATACTCGTCTTTTGGAGAAAATAGGAGTTTGTGTAAGAAATATAATAAAAATTGAAAGTCAATATGATAAGTAATTATGTTTCCTTATGAATAAATTCCTCAATAAAAAAACAAAAATGTTGTCTATTAACTTTTCCTACTGGGGAATCGAATACCATTTAACCCATCACAAGTTTGTGATTTTCTTGTGGTTAACTTTCTCCTAAACATGTTTTCTATCACTCTCCATCAGAACATGACCCTATGTTTTCTCCTCCATGTCCATGTTTTCCTACATGGAATCCTAGTATGGGTTAACTCGGGTAACCTCTGTACTTCTCATTCTTTATTTTAAAGTGATTATTTTACCGACTCTTGTTCCGATGTGGGACTTTCAAGGATGTTTCCGAGCCCAATTTTAAAATTACGAGGACGCAATTCCCAAAAGGGGGAAAGGATGTAACACCCCAGGTAAATAAAGAATATGACATTTTTATATTTATCCATTTTTGTGAATAAAATATTAATATTACTTTAAAGGGGACGCTATGCTCGATGGCGTACCCAATACGCAACAATGAGTTTCTTGGGAATCTTACATTGCACTCTAATAATAAAATAATATTATTTTAAATGGTAGTTAACGCCTAGCCGTTGTAATGGCAGGAATGAACAAAAATAACTACAAAATGATTATATATGTTTGTCAAATATTTTTTACTTTTTACAATAAATGTTAGATGATTAAAAATGTGAATGAATTCAACTTTTAAGCGTAAACATTCTAATGTTCTTTAGAAGGTCGATTAAACACCTTTTGATGGAGAACCTCTTTTAAATCCACTTTTTGACAGTTTTATGTATTATATTTGACAAAATAAAATTCTTCTTTAGAATAGATACATCAAAATTTACTTTGTGTAAATTTTTGGTATCTTTCCGATAAAGTTCGTTTTTTTTAATGAATAGTGAAAAATGTTGTATTTTAATTCAAAACCACTTTTTAATCTAATTTATTTATATGATTAGATTATCTTTTGAATTGTTTTTAAAGTAAAATTAGAATATATTTTTACCATTTAATCCAATAGTGGTCATTGGAATTAATTTCACTTTGAAATTGGACTTAAACTAGTGTCAATCTTTTAATAGATATTGTTTCTAAAAAACACGCTATTTGTTTTGACAGCGGGAATTAATTATTAAATTAATTAATGAAACTTATATGTTTTGAATTTTGTAAAATAGACATCATTTTTGAGTTCGGAATATCAAATATAGCTTAGGGTGAATTTTTGGTATTTTTCTAAAAAACTTCAATTTTTGATGAATAGTGAAACCACTAAGTGGTAGTTAAAGAAACTGATTTTTCGTTTAAATGAAACTTTTCCACCTCTGTGTTTTGAATTTCAAAAATCCTACATACATGGTTGTCACTAGGAAGTAAAATTTGGTTCAATGGTATTAAAATAATTTTTTTGGTGAATAGTTACTTTTATGTTCTTAATCGCGATTAGAGGTGATTAGTGTAATTTAAGGTAAAAATAATGTTTTAATAATATGAAATGACCTAGACACATGTCCTACCCTCATTGGATGTGTCATGTCCGACCAAGACAATACATGGGTCAACTTGGAGACCCCATGGAGCCACTTTGGTTGGAAAATGACATAAATAACTTTTTATTTAAAGTTAAAATAAAAATGTCACAAGCATGAGATCTTTCACTAAAACAATTTTTATATGGGGTTATAAAAGTCATATTTTTGACTATAAATATTCATTAGAAAGATAAAAAGATTTCATACATCATGATATTTTTTTATAATTTTTATACATTAAATAAATTAAATTATTTATGACATCATGATGATGCAGCGATTACCTCATTAATAAAAGATTTAAATAAAATGAAAAGATAATGTTAAAACTATAACTTACACTTGTAAAAAACCTATTGTATGAGTATATTTCTAACCCTTACCGCCTTATCCTAGAAATAAATCAATGTGGGACCTTTAAAATCCGAAACTCATTTGAAAATAAAGTAAAATTTTGTAACTTTACAAGAGTGCCCCTCCTCTCCTCTTATAAAAGTCCCCCACCTCTACCACCTTACCCACACCTCTAAAGCCTTTTTTCTCGGCCAAAACCTACACATTTTGCCTCTCCACATCCCTATATTACTCCTAGAAGCCTCAATTTGGGCATAAGTTTTCCCAAGTAAGCCTTTGAGCTCAAATCAAAAAGAGTTACCCGATTTTAAGGTAATGTCTTCACTTGTGTTCTTTTGTTTTATTTTGCTTCTCCAACCCCCTAAACTCTTTTTATTAATTTCTTTTGTAACAAATCCAGTATATTCAATATACTAGGATGTTTTTATAAGAATCATTCGAGCTACACTTACACACACCTACATCAAATGGTTAAAGAACATACTGTTTCTGTGGATGGCGAATTTCTGCCTCACGAAACGATGATTGTTCAACACTCATATAACACCTTAAAAGGTGGCCATTAAGATTTAACTATACTTATATATGATATATAATATGTTATGTTTTACTTAAGCTTATGTATTTTTCTTTTGTGGCATACCTTTATGGTTTCCATTGTGGGTAAACACGATAATTTCATTTTAGGAAGTGCGGACTACCGCCCCCTCAAAGTGATTTGATTCGTTAATGACATATGTGGGATGTATAAAGAATGGATTTAAAGTTATTATATATGATTTATGTTACATATAAATGATTAATATAATTCTGGAATTAAAATATACATACCTCTCATTTATTTTTAATTCCATTAATATGACATAGAAATGAAAGTAGCGTTCATGCGTACGTACGGCTTACCATCTCCATGAACGGTGCATTTCATTTCTTACCTCTAAATGATTATGTAATATTATAAATACATGTATATTCTGGATATATATGATATATATGATATCCAAATCATGAATATCATTCTGGATATAATGAACCTTTGACCACACGAACAACAGGTAATTGTAAGAAGTCCACTTTCGACTTAAGAACCAAATATCGACAAAACAAACATTATTAACTTAAATGATTACATAATATTTATAACATGGAAATAAGTGATATAAAAGGAATAATTAACTTGAAAAAGGTTCTTAATCAAGTAGAAATTAACTCAAGTTTATTATTCAGGATGTTAAAGAACGATTGAGTCAAGTCAGACCCGAGGTAAGGGATCCTACTCCTCTCTTTCTTTTTAAATACACTCTTTTATGTCATTCCTTTTAAGATCTATTTCTTGTGATTGGGATGTTATTTTATATTAATCTTACTTTAATTTTTATGTTCATATGATGAGAGACCCTATTATCTCTCATCAATCCATTTTGGAAGTTTTGAGTGGCGCCGTTAGGCTGCTGAATTTTCGTAAGAGATCTAACCTCTCTCTTTCTCTTTAAGTACTCTCCTTTATGTCACTTATTTTAAGCTCCTATTTGTTATGATGGTGGATGTTCTTTTATATTTCTCTTGCTGTACATTTTATTTTAATATGATTAGAGACCCTATTTGATCTCATCAATCCATTTTTGGAAGTTTTAAGTGGCGCCGTTAGGCTGCCGAGTTTTCATAAGGGATTTTTCATATCACTTTTATTCCCGTGAGATTTATGCTACATTTGCCACAATTTCCTTTGAGTGGTGTATGTACTGAACATTATTTTACTCATTGTGTAATATACTTTCATTTATGAGTATTTACATCAATGTTTTATTTTCCTTCTTTCACGGGGTGTATGTTTCGAAAGATACCCATGTCGGTAAGGGAACCTTTCACCCTCCTCTTTTTAAAAGACTTCTTTTGTTATGTCTTTTAATTCACAATAAAATTATGTTGGGATATGTTCTTCTATATCCTTAGTGATTTAAATTTTATGTCCAAGTGATGAGATACCCTTTTTATCTCTCATCAACTCATTTTATGAATTTTGTAGTGACGCCGTTAGGCTGTCAAATTTTTGCAAGGGAACTTCTTAACCCAATTTTGATTCTTTGGGATAAGATTGTACTCCTTGAATATGTCGTTATATGAATATGTGTGAATAACCTATGATTGTTTTACACTTAATATCCACTCATATTTGGTGTATTAGTTTGTCACACATAATTATGTAATTGATTTATCCTTAATCCAAGGATACCGTCTTTGTATGGGACTTCGTCTCAATATCCTTTCATTGAGGCATATTTTGTTTTATACACAACCTTATTTTATACGGTGTATAAACCCCTTTGGCTTTTACGTTTATCTGAAAGGAATATTTTTTATACAAATCGTTTTACTAAACGACAAAATGGAATTTTTTTTGTCGTACGTATGCGGCGACAACGACTTCTCCGCCGCCGTAACCATTATTTGAGTTTCGAATTCCTCTACAAGCCATACCTTTTTTTAAAAGAAAAATAAATACCATGTTTTAATTTTCATTTATTTTGGTATTGAAAATGGTTTTCATAATGTTTTTATATCAATGTGTTGTATTGATATCTTATGATTGAAAAGTGGAAATGTTTTGTTTCCTTTATGCATGTTTTATGTGATACGATTATGTTATGGTTCTTGGGAATTGTTATGAAGACGGGTGGTTCTGTGATAAACTAAGGGCGGGTGATCCCGATATAGCTCTACAATGCATTGGGTAACACGAAGGGGTTAAACATTAAGGTTTCTCCAAAGATATTTAGGGAATATACTGTGATGGGTATTCCAAACATAACCAAGAGGGTTACTCCCTACGTAAGAATGTTATGAATGCCTCAAGTTACCTTTATGTATTATGATTTCTATGATTTATTCATGATTTTATGAGGTATGTTAAAGTGAATATGTTTTATGGGTAAAGTATTATTTCATTCTTATGTATATATGTACTCATGTTTCCTTTCCATACTTTTTATAACCCTTACTGAGCTTTTTATGCTCATCCCAAGTTTTTGAAATGTTTTTCACAGGTCAAGGGAATGGTACATTATATGATGATAGTTTCAAGGAAGTTTCAAGAAAGAATTCATGTTTTATTTTAAATATGTTTCCGTTGATGGGAAAAATGAATACTATCTTTTATGTAACCACTTTGTTTAAATGTGGAATGTAATGAAAGTTTTATGATCTAATTCTCTAAAACTCTAAACCTGAAAAGATCCTCAATGTGTAATCTTGTAATAACTCATGATTAAGTAAGGTTTAAGGCTGGGGCCTTATAATTATACTCCAGTCTCAAGGAGGGACACCACAACTCTATCTAATACTTGACTTTTAGAGGGGATCACAATCCCATGATGTGGATATAATTATGCACTGAAACCTCAAGGAAAAAGACCAAGAGAATATACTCAACCAATATTGGTCCAAACTAAGAAAACAAAGAGCCAAAAACACTCTTGGAGGGGATACACGACATCTACAAGGGGGTACATGGTGTTTCCAGCTATCCCCTTGTCTGCCTGTATGGAAGAGAATCACACGGTATGTTGTCTCAATATACATGATATATAGAACGAGTACATGATGTGTAGAGACACATGGTTTCCTATATGTGTTGCCTGGACATGTTTGGGTACTAATTTTGTGTCCGTGTACCGGCCCATTTATGCCAATTTGTGTCTGTGTACAAGTACTTGATGTCCCATCTATCCATGTACTTTAACCCATGTTTGTGTACTCTCCAAATTACACATTGAGTCACATGAAAAGGGTCACATGCCATGTAACAGGGGTCACATGCTGTGTGACCCTTAACTTTATCCAATACCCTAGAGCCAAAACCATGTAGTCCCACACAGTGTGTAATCCTAAAGCACACACTATGTTGATCAGGATTTTCCAGATCCATTGAGATCTCTTCCGCTACATCCTATGCATTGTAAAATCCTCCTCTATCACTATAACTTGTAGACCGAGGTTTGTCCTATCCTTTACAATACTGATCTATGGAAAATCATACTCTAATATTATCAGAAAATGGATCTACATGTTATTCTTTATTTCTCACTAAAGAACACCAAAGAACAATAAATCGGGTACAAAAAACTATCTAATTAATTGTTGTTTCCATCATCGCACCACCATCATGTCACGACAATCCTAGATTTATGATTTTGGATCATTACAATAAGAAATGGGTGTGAAATTACTGATTGATCGATATATGTTGAACCCTGGTCCAAATGAAGGACACTTGTGGTGAATGAAGAACCAGGGAAGAAAATCACAGAAAAAAACGATAGGAACAAACCTCAATCAATGTTCATGTCTATATCGATCTATTTCTATGAGAATAACAACAAATAAATCAAAAATTATAAAATAATTCTCCCAAAGATGATTCATTTAACCCATCCTAAAAAATGCATGATCCGTGAATCAATAAATTATTCGATTAATTCATGTTCATAATATAAATAAAGAATGGGGAATAAATCCAATAAAAAAACATCCTACTTAGAGTTTAGATCAATCTTTGTTGATGAACTATTGTATTTCCATAGTTGATGAGATCCTCCAACTCCACTGGAGTGAAAATCCACGATCGGATCTCAATCCATTGTCGTCCACCAAGAAAACTCTCCTATAATAGCTTCTAGGTCTCTAGGGTTTAGTAGACAACCCTAATAAAAAATAAATATCCTTATATTTAAAGAGGAAGTAGGTGACTATGTCACAAAAATAAAATAAATTCTTTAGTTAATTCATTTTATTAATTTCACGCCTGTGATGAATTTTTTTCTCTAACATCCTGCAATGACCAAAGTTAAGTTGTGCCTAGGGTAAAACCCACATTATGAACTCAATGGTCCCCTCAAATTTCTGATTCAGGATCCATTCAAGAGTTATTCTACATTTTTAAGAAAACTATATGCATGTTCTATTTAATATATTTAATATATTTCAAACATTTATTTCGAGAACACCGGGCCTCATAATCACACGTCGTCTCCGTGCCTAGTCTTGAAAATAATCCATATAATATCCCAAAATAATACATAGAAAATGTGAGATTTTACATTATCCCCACCTTAGGGATTTATTCACTAAAAATTTGAAACAAGGTCTACATAAAGAGATGTGGGTACTGAGCACGAATTTAAGCCTCTGTCTCCCATGTTCTCTCCTGAAGATTCTCATGCTGCCACCAGACATGCACAAGGGGAATCAATCACCCATGAAGGATCCTATACTACTGATCCTTGATCTCCATTGGCTACTCTTTAAGGGTAGATCCATCTTCAATGTCTAGCTCACCCCAATCAATAACATGCGACCATTTATGCATGTACCTCTTTGCTATAAAACATAGAAGACATCATGTACCTGGTGAAACTATGGTGATATAGCTAAGCAGCACACCACCTCACCAACACAATATCTAGAAGGGACTAATGAATATCATAGATAACTTGTCATCATGGACAAATATCCTCAATCCATGTTGAGGTGAGACCTTTGGGAACACATGGTCTCCATCCTCAAACTCCAAAGGTCTTATTCATTGGTCCATGTGAGACTTATAATGGTTTTGTTTAGTCTTTGTCAACTCCTGGATGATGTGAACCTTATTTATTGTAGCTCGCACCAACTCCAGGCCCATGAGTTATGACCCACCTAGATTAGTTCAATAAACGGTAACCTATAGGGCCACCTATACAAATCCTAAAATGGTGCCATACCAATGGTGGAATGGTAGTTTTTGTTGTACGCAAACTCCACTAAGGGTAGGTGATCCTCCCAATTATGGATAAATTCCAACATGAAATCCCACAACATGTCCTCCAAGACCTGAATGGTAAACTCTATTTGGCCATCATCCTGGGGGTGAAACCCCATGCTTAAGTGTAACTGAGTCCCAAAGTATTCCTATAATCCTATCCATAATCGATATGTAAATCAGGAATCATGGTCATAGATGATATTCATGGGAACTCCTTGGATTCAGACTATATCCTACATGTAGAGGCATCTTGGGCTCTCTACTGAGATTTGTTCCCAAATAGATAGAAAGTGGGCCGACTTAGTGAGTTGGTTTACAATCACCCAAATGGCATCATGTCCCCTGGATGTATGTGGTAAGAACATCATGAAGTCCATGGAAATATCATCCCACTTCCACTCTGAAACCTCAAGGGGTTGAGATAATCCCACTAAAACTTGGTGCTTAACCTTCACTTGCTGACAAGAAAGGCATCAAAAGATGAAATTTGAAAATATCTTATTCATACCTGGCCACCAAAACTGACATCAAAGGTCCTGATACATTATTTCCACAACTAAATATACTACTAAATGGGATATATGAAACTACAACAACACCTCCTCCCGCAATGTCAAAGGTACTATCATCCATCCTATGAAATGGATAATGTGCTCCCCACCTTCAAAATATCCATTAGGAGCATATCCAATGGATATATGAGTACGTATAGTTTCACATTCAGTATCTCTTCACCAATAATTCATTACATGCTATAAAAGCGGTGGAGTAACAACCATTGACTAAAGATATGAAGCACTATCCTTGTCCAAAAGGGACAATTGTAATGATGATAAATACTCTGACACCTCGTCCAAAAACTAAGAACAAGATCTATTACTGAGAGAATCTTCCACCACGTTCCCCTTCCTAGGAGTATAGTAAATCTCAAAGTCATAGTCCTGGAGGAATTATAGCCATTTCCTCTATCTCAAGTTAAGATCCTTCTGAGAGAAGATATACTTAAGACTCCTTTTGTCAGATTAAATGATAAACCACTCACCTATATGGTAGTGTTTCCACATCTTCAAATATAAGACTACCACTACTAACTTTAGATTGTGGTTCACATAGTTTTTATCATGTGGTATTAACTAGAGTGAAACATAAGCAATAAATTCATTCCTCTAAATCAACACACAAACAAGTATGGTCTCTGATGCATTGAAAAAAACTACAAACTCTACACCCTCCTCTGGTAACGTCAATACGAGAGTTCTTTTAAACCTATATCTTAGCTCATGAAAGAACTGCTAGAACATTTATGTCCACAAGAAAGGCTACCCCTTTCAAGTCAAAAGGGTTATGAAACTCTGAAGAAGTTGGGTAAAAATATCTTATCGTACCCTACCAACCCAAAGAAACTACACACCTTAGTAAAACTCTTGGGTGGATCCTAAGAAAACACTTCCTCAACCTTCACCAGGTCTACTGCTACTTTAGCTTCTAAGATGATGTGTCCTAGAAAATGGACCACTTGAATCCAAAACTGACACTTCAAGAGCTACCCTCAAATATGTTTCTCTTGAAGTGTGTCTATGATAATCCTCAAGTGTATCATGTGATCATACTTGGACATTGAATAAACTAGGATTTCATCAATGAAGACTACCACAAAGCGGTCTAAGAAGGGATAAAATATCTGGTTCATGAGTCCCATAAACACTAATGGGGAGTTTTCTATGCCGAATGGTATCATAAATTACTCGCAGTGACCATAGAGATATCAGAATTACATCTTCAATATATCTCATCCCATACTCACAACTGGTGATATCCTGACCTAAGGTCATTCTTCAATATCTATCATGCCCCTTTCAACTGATCAACGATGTCGTCGATCCTTGGTAGTGGATACTTATTCTTCACAGTCACCTGATTCAAGCACTGGTAATCCACACACAACATCAATTTCCCATCCACCTTCTTGGAAAATAATACTAGGGATACCCATGGGAAAACACTAGGTCCCATAAATCCATTCTCTTTCAAGTTATCTAACTGCACCCTTAGCTCCTAAAGCTCTATGAGATCCACCCAATATGATGGTGTAAATATAGATGTAGTACCAGGATGCAAGTTGATGAAGAATTATATCTCTTGATAGGTAGGTAAACATGATAAATCCTTAGGAAAGTTGTCATAATACTGTGGAACCCCTGTGGGGAACTGATATCCCAAAGCATCCACTGATACAAGATTCGTACTAGCCAAATGGTGAGTAATAAACTACACTCTCCCATGCCTGAGGTCATCATGCTCCTCCAAGGTTTCCGTTTCTCCCACAAAGTAAAACCTCATCCCATCATTAGGAACACACCACATCTTCTTCCTAAGGAATTCAATCTAGGAAGGAACTATGGATATCTAGTCCATACCAAAAATAACTTTGTAGGGCCTCATTGCCACAACAAAGGGATATCATACAAAACTCTTGCTTCCAAGAGTCAGATCGCAATGTTGACATAAGTGCACAATCACTGAGTCTCCACCTATTGGAGTCTCCAAATATAAGGGTCTAGCCAATGAATCAACTAGAATATCTAAGTCTATAATAATATAAGTAAAAAGGAAAGAATGGATAGAACATATGTCTATCAATACTGAAACTAAAGTAAAAAAAGAAACATATCATACCTCGAATCATCCTTGAAGCCTCAGGATTATAGGACTCCATAGCCTATATCTGGCCTCATCCCTACCCTCCAGCTCCCTAAGCCTGACATGGAACACTTGGGGGTGGTGGTGGTAATAGGATGAACCTCCAACCACCTCATGCTGCCCTGTTGGCCCCTCTTTCACATCCTCCACATTACTGACCACCATGCTCCTACCTTTGTATCTGTCTTAGTGGTCCCTCGACTGTCTCATGATCATATGTAAAACATGTCAAACAATCTAGAGCCAGATGTCCCCAACCATTGTAGGAGAAAAATCACCTATCCCTCGGCTATTTAGAGCCACCCTTAGAGCCCTACACTGCTATACCTGAGTCCTGGGATCACCTTCTAAAGTGTATGACATGCTTGGATCCCTATGACTGACATTATCTACTAGCTATCAAGGTCATGGATACTGATTTCCCACTGCTAGCTCCCACTGATGATGTATACTCTACTAGAAATCTATCCACCAATAAGGATTTCTCAGTAACCCCTATACTGGAGGGAATGTAAAGAGATACAACTGATGCCCTAATGTCCCAACAGAAGCCCTGCTCAAAGATCTAAGCTCTAAAGAACTGGTCCCACACAATATCTAAGGAGTAGCATGAGAGATCAGTAAAACTCACTAAGTACTCTACCATGGTTATTGTTATCTCCTATAGATGTAGAATCTCCTATATGTATACTGATCACAAAGTGGATGGATAGAACTTCTCTCATAAGAGATGATCAAAGTCAATCCAGGAGAGAGCTTTCTCATTGTGTGACTGAGTCACCAGGCTCTACCATCACCCAGAATATCCCTGAATAATACTCACTGTGAGTACTGACATCTAATTATCCAATGTTCTCATAAGATGGAATATGAAATTGACTACCTCTAGAGAGTCCTCTGCCACTTGGGGGTCTAGTTCACCCCAAAACCTTGGAGGTCGCTACCTCTGAAACTCATGGAATGCACTCAACCTGCATGAATCCTCATCTGGTGCTGCCAGCTCTATATTCTTCTCAATGGGAAATGGTATAGCTGGTAAACCACCTGAAGGTTCTATCTCCAATACATTCCTCGATACTAATGCCTTGTCACTAGGCAGATCATCATCATGATCATGCAGTGGAATCCTGGCTGGTTATCTGTGTGGAGACATCCGAAAATTAAAATAGATGTACCAATGTAAAAAGAGTATATATGGGGAGATGAATCAAGAAGGACATGAAAAAACCATTTCTATATGATGCATGTACCAAAATTTTCCCTTCAACAAATGTTTACATGTACTGAGTCTAAATGAAGGTAATCTAAGCCCTATTGTACGGATACATTAGCCATCGCACCAACATTAGAGTCCCTAGACTAAAATACAAAATCAAAACACTAAAAACTATTTCCCCAGACCAATCTCACTAACTCCGGTCTTGAGGTAGAACCAACTACTCTAAGACCACTCTGTCATAACCCGACCCACTAAGGTCGGAACCGTGACTACCCTAATCCCACATCCAATAGGCCAGAGGCTGGTGACCAACACTGAGTAGGCATATAACAAAAATGGGAGGCATTAGCCTAAAGTACCTACACACACACACACACACACACACATCTCCAAGCCCAAACAATGGGAAAATGTAAAACAACTGAAATAATTCATTCATACATATAAGAACCCACAATAGAGTATGACATTAAAAGTAATTAAAATGAAAATGGGGATAAATAAAAGCCCAAATAAAAACTATAAAAGCCCAACCTGCTCCAAGTGATAGGAATAAGTCAAATGAAAGATCCTGATAAAAAACCTCAGTTTATCAAGATAAAGATGTGGTCCAACCATTCCCTGTCCTCCCAGGACACCGTCAAATGGGTCATCGTCTGTATAATACACGACACATGCAGGCAAAACCTATATTGGGGTGAGTATAAAAATACTTAGTAGGGCACATAAAAAACACTAAACATGGATAACCAAGAATAGTTAGCTCAATAAAAGATATAACAATCAATGTATAACTGAAACACCCAAATACACTTAGGAAAGGTACCATGCCACCTGGGGATCATAACCAATTTCTAGCAATATGATTCTTCTTGAAACATCACTCATACCTAGAGAACTCACTCCAATATGAATTATATCATTGGAGACACTCTATGAAGAGGTCAAGATCATGGGACCTGCCCAATAACATGTCTAAGAGGACTCTGATACACAGATAAGGGGTCACATCGAGAACCGCTAGGGAACACCATGGACCCAAACTAGATCAACCTTCTATGTAGGGGATCATATACCAATGATTCCAAAAAACCTATCAATATGGCCTACTAGATGGAGGATCAACACCCTGCTTAAAGAGTTCATGACGATTCCAGAATCTATAACTAAGGAACAAAGAACGATAGAGGGTCACACTCTAGTCTCACAGAGGGACACCACAACTTTATATGAGACTCGACCTCTAGGGGGGATTACATTATGATGAAGTGGATGTAATTTTTCACTGCACCCTCAAGAAAATAGACCAAGGGAATATACTCAACCTATAATGGTACATACTAATAAAACAAAGATCCATAAGCACTCTTGAAGTGGGTGCACGATGTGAAACAGAGGTACAAAATGTGTCCACCTATCCCCTTGCTTTCTCTTATGGAAGAGCCTCACATAGAATTTAGTATTCATATACATGGTATGTAGAATGAGTACACAGTACGTAGAGACACATGATTTCATATCTGTGTCATCTGGCCATGTCCGGGTACTAAGGTTGTGTTCATGTACCAACCTGTGTATGCCAAGTCGTGTCCGTGTACATGTACACAGTGTTCCATCTAGCCAGGTACATTAACCCATGTTTGTGTACTCTCAAAAGTATATGGAAAGTCACATATAAAGGGTTACATGTAGTGTGCCAGGGGTCAGATGTCATGTAATCCTTAGCTTCGTCCTAAACCCTAGCACCAGTGAGATGATCCGTGATCTGATCTTGATCTATAATCATCTACCAAGAACACTATCTTGCAATAGATTCTAGGTCTCTAGGGTTTATCATACAACCCTAAGAAAAAAAATCCATAGTCGTATATTTAAAGAGGACGTAGGTCATTGCATTGAAAAAATAAAATAAATTCTTTAGCTAATTTATTTTATTAATTTCATGCCCATGATGACTTCTTTTCACTAATTGACCTCGTTGACCAATGTTAAGTCACGCCTTGGGTAAAACCCACATTCTTAACTCAATGGTGCCCTTAGATTTCTGATATGGACCCCTGTTTGGGATTTATTCCACTTTTTCAGTAAAACTATGTGCACATGATATTTAATATGTTTAATATATTTCAAACATTTATTATGAGCACACCGGGCCTCATAATCGCATGCTATATCAATGCCTGGTATTAAAAATAATCCATATAATATATAAAAACAATACATAGAAAATTTGATACGTTCAGATACAAACAAAAGAAATCAATACTAATCAAAACACTCTTTATCATATTCATTATAGTAGTTAACAATAATGTTAAAATGAATACTTTTAATTTTCATTATCTTATTTATTGGTAGTTAACAATGTTAAAAGAATATAGATAATATTTATGAAACCTAAAATAATAAAAACAAAAGAAAACAAATCTTATGTAAAAATTAATAAAAATCCAATAGTTCTATATAATGTTGAATAATTGAAAAATAATACAGAAAAAACTAAAAAAAAATAGAATATTAGTTATTATATGTGTTTTAAGTAAAATAATAGAACAAATATATCTAAAATTTTATAAAATGTTAAAAATTAAACAAGAAATAAATATATGTTACATATAATTTTATGAAATTATGAAATTATTTTTTCCCATATTCCTTCCTCATGATCATTATGTATGGAACAAACCATGTCTATGACATGGTCTTTAATATTCTCTATTAATATTTCCATTAAAGTAGGTATCTCCCATAAATTAGCATCATCGTTAATTTTTTCATCACCAACATATTTTTTTTCTAGGTAAAATGATTAAACACTGCATATTTGATGGATCAAGAACATAATTTATTTTTTCATGTTTACCATGATAAAAGGATCAGTTGTGTATTCCAATCTATAAAGATTAACTAGTGTCATTCTGAATTCATCATATATGGAATTTCTATTACTGATAATAAATTTTCAATCAAACATTGGAACTTGAAATTTAATGTAATTAACCCCCCATATTTCTTCAATGACTATGTAATATGCACTTGATGTGTAGATTGGTTTTTTGTCCTTGGAACTAGAAAAATGCATTACATCTATAAACACCAATACACTACTATTCTAAACTATAATTCTGTTTTCCATATATTTTATATGAAATATATATCCATTAATCTCATACTGGGATTGTGTTATCAAATTTAAACTTGGGCCACCCACTAACTATCTCAATTTTTCTGATGCATCTGATCTACCATGTACAGTCTCTTTAAACCATGGAATTTTTTATGCTCATTCAAAATCCACATATCGTTTTTCTTTAGATGAAATTTCTTTGACACATTAATATGAAATGTTATATATTATTGGGAATCATCTATGTCATTTAATAGGTATAAATATACCTTCTTCATCTATTCACCTATCAACAATTTGACTTTCAAGTCTTGGATTCCATTTCCACTATAATTGACCCATTCATGGTAAGATATACACAAAAAATTTTCTCTAATATAGATAAATAGCTTGTATAAAACATTGAAACCTCCTCATTAATATACTTCTAAAAAATGGAGGATTCTGTTCGATATGGATTCATAAAATATCCCTTTATATATTCATATAACCATATCATTCTCCAAATGAACCATGATATCAAAAAACGATGGAGGAAAATACATTTCTAGTTGAAAAAGTATAGAACCATATCATTCTCCAAATTGTTCAATTAATTTAGATCAACAACTTTGTTACAAATTGAATTGAAAAAATAAAACACTTTTATGATAGTTATCCAGACACATATGGGAAATATTCCATGCAATGAAACTGGTTGTAGATATTGCATCATGATGTGATAATCATGAAATTTCTTTCCTGTCAACATCAAATATTTTAGTTACATGATTTTTGTACATTTGAAGAATAACTCTATGGAACTTTGATACCATAGAGACACTGAAATAAACTAATTTTCTCACTCTTGGATAATGTATGATAATATGGAGGCAAGTATGTTTGTCTTTTATTAGGAGTTAGAGATAATTCCAAACATATTTACATTGAGAGTGAGTCAAATATTGCATTCAAAACATATTTAGTCTTTCCTTTAATATCTAATAATGTTTGTATCAAACTATCACAAATGTTCTTCTCTACCTGCATGACATCAATGTTATGATTGACCTCATGATATATCAAATATGGAATCTCCAAATATATTGATAGTTTATTCCAAATACTTTTATCATATTTTTATGACTTTTCAAATGTGGCATCAATGTTTTTCACCCTCTCAAAATACTTATTAGGGGATAAAGGTTTTGAAGAAATATCAAATTATTGCAGGATATTGAATGCCTTTTTTGAATATTTGATGATATTGATCCATAAACAAAAATCCCCATTGAACCATGTATACTATTTTTCTCCCATGTTGCAGTTGATAATATAAAGTCTGTTTTTCACAAATTGGACAAGATTTATACCCATTAACACTTTATCCAGACAAATTTTCATATACTGAGAAGTCATTTATAGTTAACATAATTGTTTCATTTAGTTTGAAATGTTATATTTTATAATAATTATTCACTTTAATACCTTTATCCCATAAAGGTTTCAAATAATCAATTAATGGTGACAATAAAACATCAATATCATTTCCAGTTTGTTTTGGTCTAGAAATATTTAAACTCAAAATGATATATTTCTACTTCATAAAAAATTCATGAGATTAGTTGTAAACTACCAATGAAATAGGAAATGAACTATGTTTACTACTAAGACATTTATATAGATTCATTACATCTATGAACTATCCAAATATGATATTTCTAACTTCATTTCCAAATATAAAAAATTGTTATCAATTTTCTTCCGCTATGGACAATCACATAGATGGAATAATTTTCCATCACATATCCACTCATATACATGCCATATTAACATTTTTTTGCATCATTTTAATTTGAGAATAAATGTTTCAAATGAGGAATTATAGGAAGATACCAAATTTACTTAGCAGGAGACTCTGTAACTACTAAATTAGCCTGTAATTTATCTTTAAACTTATACCATGGTGTCCCACGTTTATGATACTCTAATAGATATTTTTATTTCTTCCTATATATAATATAGTCATTCAGGAAGGAATGCATATTATTTAACCACAAACCCATTAGGTATAATATTTTATTTTCATTATAATGTGAATCTAGAACATCATTCTCTTTAAGAAGTATTTTTTTCAATGGTTATAGTATCTCTATAAAACTCTTATCACTATATAAATTTTTATCCTACACATTAATAAATTATAACACCATTGATAAAATTGTAAAATTTTCAAAACCTAGATACAATTGTTCTTCTATATCACCATATAGATGCTCAATTATTTGTTCTTTCCCAATTTCCTCTAATTTAATAAAATGAATCATTTCTTTAATTTGAACATGCTTATCACATTGAAAATCATCATTATTAATAGATCAATAATTATACCCAGGTTCACCATGCCAAATACAAGGTCCTTAACTCATATTAAAACCATGAAAAATTAAAATATGATTCATTTCTCTGTTTTCAACTTCTTCATATTTAAAATTTTCAACCATGGATAGAAATATTGGACATTTTTTGGAACATTTTGTTTAAAAAATTCCAAAAAACCTTCAACACCTTCCTCATATTCATCAATTATTCAAAATGAAATAATCCAACTTTGACTCGTTATTATCTATGACAAATATCAAAAATTTAAAATAATTTTTTATATTTTTAAATTTAATTTCAAATTTAATTTTATAAATAACAATAAAAAAATACCATAAAATATTTCATAAATAAAATAAAGAAAACATATTTTATAAACAAAATTATAACGTTAAACATATTTAATTATCATTCTTTCATAAAAAATCACAAAGTATCATGCAATCAACATGATAATCTAAATATATATGATCAATAATCTGTATTCAAACTCCATAATCCATTATACCATTAAAACTCCCATTCAAAATCTTGAAAAAACATACCTTAGACACATATTAATCAGTAAAATAATATTATTTATAACACCAATTCATAAAATAATCATTCAATTAAACCTTAATCTAAAAAATTCATTCATCAATTAAAAATATATTAGATACATGAATAATTGTAATGATAAATAAAAATAGTGAAGAGAAAGTGATATAAATGGAACTGAAAATACAAATGAAAATACCTTGTATTTATGAAAAATCAAAACAATAAACAAAAACTGTAAAATGACATAAGAAGGGGGATGGTAGAGAATGTGACACTAATGGGAAGAAGGTGAAAAGAGATAAAAATTTATGACTGACAATGATTAACAATGGATGAAAGTGGTGGATTCCAACTGAAAGAGATTCAAGGCCACCAGATCAAAGAATGAATTGATGTGAGGCCACCAAATCAAAGAATTAAGGGCGAGGTTTGCCCATGTGAGAGAAAACCAAAGGCTGATGCATGAAATAATGAAACCAAAATGACTCATCCTGACATTCAAATAACATTTTAAATGTTTTTTACATTATTTATTTAACAATCAATGTGAAAAATGGTTTTCATTGTTGGTTATTAAAAAACTGATGTGAAAAATATATACATTTTATTTTTTAAATAAATTATTTTATAACCGACATGAAAAGTAATTTATAACATTGTTTATATATAACCAATGTGGAAAATGTGTTGACTTAAATAAATTTTTTTCTAGTGATTTCACTCGATAATGAATGTACCTAAAGCTTACCCATACTTCTTCTAGGTAAATTATTCTTCCAGTTGCCTATATTTCCACATGAAAAACATACTGTTTATTTTTTCCAACACTTATATTTGGATCTTTTTCTTTTTGGAAGGATGGTTCTTAGAATTCTTAGACTTGGAGTGAGTCTTGGTCCCCTTTTCATTGTTATTACATTTATTCACCATAAGGACCGTAGGTTTTTTATGCCTCGTGTACTTGTTAACATAGTGAATTAAGGTAAGGAATTTTGAGAGACTTCTCACTATTTCTCATGTTATAATTAACAATGAAACTAGATAATCTCTTAGGCAGTGAGGATAAAATGATATCTATGTGAAACACATTAGGGATATTAAATCCTAAGATGTCCAAGATCTCTATACAGACAATCAACTTGACTATATGAGGCCCAACCAACATAGAATCTCTAAGATATCATGTGAATAGTGCATTATAGATCTCACATATCTCTTGGATCGCCTTCCCTTCATCAATATGATACATGTTTCTATATGTATCTATATCAATGTGTTAATTTAGAATCTCAATATACATGGGAAGATAACATGAAACATTAGACATATTTGGTTTCATCTAAATTATTCTTATAGAGAGACAATTGTTCCTCACTAGAATCTTTACTAGGTACTTTATGAATATGGATTTCTAAAATATATAATTTCCTCTCATGGTATAGTATAACAAGTAATTTTCTATACCATTATTAGAAATTCTATCCGATAAGAAGGTTATCCTTCTATAATATATATCATAGTGATATATTTGAAGTTGTATGGATTACCATTTCTATAATAAATAAGAGTGTATTCTTAGTACATTATTTGGATTATTGAATTATATAATAAATTTAATTTATTAACCTCCAACTATTTTATTAAAACTTTATATCCCTCTCCATTGATTTTGAAATATCCTCTAGCATGAATATACTGGTGGAAAAGATCCATATTTCCTTTCTCATAACCCAAGTTAGGTCATGATAAATTACTTTAAGGTATTTAGGTAGATAGGAATTTTCCAACTACATTGACTCACTGCTCCTTGATCCGTTGAGTGGACTCTCAAATCCTAAAATATTGGGCTTGGATTTCCTCAACTTTTTCATCCAAAGTTACACCAAGTATAGCGAGGGATACTTATATTATTGTAAATTTAGTTAAGTCAAATGGGAAAATTCTTTATAAATCCCCATAAAATGGTAGTATCCCAATGAGTAATAGATAAGACACTGCAATCTAGTGGCTCTATTCTAAATCAAGTAATTGAAGACTACACTAAATTAATATTTTAATTGATAGATTTTTATCTTTACACATAAATTTACCTTTTTATATTATTAAATACTTGTTAATATTAATTGTATTTTACTTAAGTGATTAACCATGTCTTAGTTAAAATTTACACATAGTCTAATTTATTTTAATTCTATCTTACATGCTTGTTAATTTGTTAATTAAGTGATTAAAACAAAACATCCATAAATAATTAACCATGAAACTAACAGAAATAAAATAATAAATTGGTATGATCTTGATCATTTTTTAATGGTTATTTTATCTAGTGGATGATAAACCAACCCCTAACCATAATGAATAAAATGTTGGAATCACCCCTGGTTTGAGTTATAGAATTCCACTTGTGCTCTCATGTATCTCTTTAATTAGTTTCGCCTCAGTTTTGAACTTGAACCACCTCCACTTTACTAGGAGCTCCATCCATTATAAAAATATGACTCCCAAAAAGGTAAGGGGAACCAAAGTATTGGTTAGGGTGTTTGCATAAAATAAAAAATTGGAACACAAACCCTTAAATAATTATAAGGAGTGGATAACACACAAATGATCAATTCAATATAATAAATTATTAAAAAACAATGAGATAATAATAAATTAAAATAAAAAAATCACATAAATAGGTCAGACTAATCTCATTATCATCCACATATATGCAGTGACTACACATTCAATATACTAGAATTCATTTCAATCATTCTTAATTAAGATAAAACACACTTGAATTAATTAATTATCTTTATTAATTAATAAATTTATTTATCTTAATTTCCATCAAAATTATCCTTGAAATTCCCATTCAATATAAATTTATACAAATTAAATTAATTAATTATATTTAAAATTAATAAATTATAAAGCATGTACTTTGAGTAAACATAATGAGTACTCATCCAAACAACCTGGTGGGTATTTTTGTCATATACTATCTACTTATTTGATGTGTAACATACACATCTTTTCACATAATTACATGGAATGTGCCATCAATAAATGACACATAAACACATGTTATTTACATAGCATGTAATTATTTTAATACACACAAACTAGTTAACATATTATGACTATACACGGTATGTAGTTATAAATATTACATAGAAATTGATTAAGAATTTAATATATATAAAAACTATCAAAAAAAGTGTACTATTAATAAATGAAACATGAACACATGTTTATTAGGTTTAAATGAAAAATAATAATTAATTTTACATTCTACATAAACAGTTAGTATAAATAGTGTGTACATGATAATGAAAAGATGTGTATATCTCTTTATCATATATTAATGACATATACCTAAGGACTAGGTGTGCATGCTGACTACAAAAATTAATGGGGTACATGTCATGTATAGTAGTTACTTGGAATGTGACCTCTGAGTTACACAATTTTCAGTCATACACATCACGTAATAAATAAAAAACATGTCTTTGACTCATGAACTATATGATGTTTAAGAATTTCACACAACACTACAACAAAATTATACTTTAGTGGTGGGTTTTTAGTGGCAGTATATTAAATCGTCACTAATTTTTTTCAAATAATTTAGCAGCGGTTTATTAAAAACTGATGCTAAACATTTTAATTTTTTCACACACCCAACATTTATCCCTCGACCCCCCTGACGCCCCCGATCGCACGACCCCCCGACCCCCACAACCCCCTGAAGCCCTACCAGTCCCGACCCTCACTGCCTCTCGCTGCCAGTCCCGATCCTCACCGCCCCTCATCGCTAGTCCAACCCTCGATCCCCACCCCTATGACCCTAAATGCCCCTCATTGTTGGTCTCAACCTAGGCGCTCACCACCCCTCTCAGTGAGCCCCGACCTAGAACCTCACTACCCCTCACTGTTGGTCCCGACCTAGCCCCTCCCTGCCTATCCCAATCTGAGTCACCAATACCAGCTCCTACTGAGGTACTATTTGTCCTTGTTATACATTAATTTATACATTGAAGGTTGGTTCTTGAAGAAGTTGGGGTGGATCTTGATATGTTCGGCCTATAGATTCTTGTTTCTAGGATATTTTCTTAGATGAAATGTGGTAAAATTAATTATATTATGATTTTCGTCCAAATATATAGATTATTAGTATTCTTATATTATGTAGTTTCCATAAATAATTAACTAAGAAGAAGAGGTGGTTGGATGAGTAATCTCAACTCTTATGGGTTATGTGGTTATAAATATTTAAATGTATATAGGAGGATAGAAATTGGTTTTAACTAATAATTATACTTAATAAGAATATATGTAATTTGTTATTCAACTTTGATCCACCTCAATTACTCTAGTTCAGTTTTATATTGGTTCAATATATCTTTTGTGAAAGAGTTTCAATTTACTTAAGTAGTGAGTCAGTAATGGATGTAGTCAAACATTTTTATTTCACTTTTTCTAAGTAACATTATGTTGGTGGTACCTGGTACCTCATTATAGTTACCATATTATTAGAATTACTTTGATTTCATGAACTCGTGTTGTCATCTTTAGAGTAGTTAATTTCTCATCTGAATGCCTCATTATCATGCCCCATGAATTCGTGATCATTATCAAAATAATTTTCAATATTGGAATCAATGATGTTAATGGATTCATAATACCCATCATTGTTTTGGGACCACTTTGTGTATGAAGATTGTATTTTTTGTCAACAGTTGTCAATGCTGGTCAAAATGAAGAAAGATATGAAGAAGGACTAAAAAGTTTGTGGAGATTGGATGAAGTGAGGTTGCCTTGAGAATTGTTATGGAATCATAGCACTGGATTTCATACTTGAGCAATTCTCTTAGACGATCAATTCAGAAGATTTTTGAGCTGATCCTAAGTTCAAAGAACTTGTGTCACAGGTGACACATTGTTTACAACAATGAAGAATGGAGAAGTATCATCCATTTGAGTATGATTGGATGATAATGGAGACGTATCATCCATCTGAGGATGATTGAAGAAGAATGAGGATTTGAAGAAGACCATGAAATTCTTCATGATAGAAATCCATTAAAGAGATTACTTGAAGAATAAAATCATATGATTTGTATGAAGTGTAGAATGATGGTTGACGAAGAAGAGAGAATGTGGAAGGGCTTGGCATTCTGTGGTAGCCATGCATTTCACATTATATCTAAATCAGACGATGCATTGCTGGTATGTATTTCACACATATCATGAGTTATGAGAACTTGTGATGAAAGCCTTATGAAGGAAAGGGGGAGAAATGATGATTCCAGTCATATAAAGTTTTGATTGGAAGGAATGATGCTGCTGGGGGATAGGGAAGTTTCAGTTCCCATTACAACTCTGACGATGCTAAAGCTGATCTATCAATGCATAAATACCATGATAGTGGGATTCATGATAAGAGCAGAAGAATGGTTATGGGAAGTAGTGAAGAGATAAAATGAAAAAGCAATGGAAAATCTGGGGATAGTAGAAAAGCACAGTTTAAGGTGGCGCCGTTTTCCAGTGTTTGCCAAATTTTAGGGCCTGAAAATTGGGAGATGAAGAAATGTGCTTGGAAATGGATGTTGTGCACAAGATTGAAGATGGTTTAGATTTCTACATGCAAGGAATTATTCAAATCCAGAACATTGAAAAATGACAAAGGAATGGAGTGCGTGGAAACTTAGGCAGGTTGCGTGAAAAAAAATAAAGCGGTGCGCGAAATAGTAGCGGGTTGCGCGAAATATCTGCGGGTTGCACGAAATAGTAGCGGGATGCGCGAAATATTAGTGGGATGCAGGAAAAAGAAAGCTGTGCGCATAATATCAGCGGGCTGCGCAAAAAATGCAGTTTGCGCGAAATATTTGCATGGTGTGCAAAATAGAGGAATGAAGTTTTCGCGCAAAAGGTGTTTCGAGATCAGAAGCTCGAAAATTGGAAAAGGCATGAAATGCGCGAAAGATTGGAGTAGCGTGCGAAATATGATGTCACAGGAAATATTGGGTTTGCGTGGAATATGGAACGCGGTGCGGAATTTTGCGCGCAATTGGTGCATTCTGATTAGAAAGTCAAAAAGTGCCAAAGGTAAGAAATGCACGAAAAATTGGATCATTGCGTGAAATATGATGTCGCGTGAAAGGATGAATTTGCGCGCAATATGGAATGCAGTCTGGAATTTTGCGCGCAATTGGTGCTTCATGTTTAGAAGGATGAAAAATGGAAAAGGCATGAGGTGCGTGAAATATTGAAGCATGGCGCGAAATATGAAATTGCATAAAAGAAGTTTTACGCGCATGAAGGAGGTTTTACACGTGGATTAGTGTTTTGCGCGCAGGGTCAAAAATGCCTATAAATATGAGGCTAACCCTTCTCATTTGTTAAGACTCGACACTTAGACATATCCCGAGTTCTAACATGTGGAAAAATTGAAGTATAGGGTATTGCGCGAAAAGAAGAAGTGTTGCGCGAAAAAGGAACTGCTGCGCGAAATAGGAAGTTCTGCGCGAAAAATAAGAGTTGCGTGAAAAGGGTTTTTCGTGCCAAAAGGTGTTTTTACGCGCAAGTCTTGAATTTTACGCGCAAGACACCTATAAGGTTGCGTAAAAAATTTGAGGGTACTACAGGCCTTCGATAGGTGCATAGCACTCTCGAAGCAGCTTTGCGAAGAAGAAAGAACTGTGAACCATTCGGTTTCACAAAGAGAAGTTGAACTACACTCACACGATTGGTGTTTAACACTATCGTTGTGCATTATGAAGTAAGGAAGAACAAGATGTGCAACTGAATTCATATCCACACCAAGGAAGAAGGTAGTATACCAATACACTCTGGTGTTGGTATTGAGAATTGATGAAAGAGATTAGAACACTGTAATTATACTATGTCAAAGAGAAAGAAGAGAAGAAGAAGAACAGAGTATGACCAACTGAAGGCTGACAATTATTCAGGGCAGTTTAATTCTGATGATGCTAAGATGAGCTGGTCTTCATTGTTCTGATAATCACAATGGGGGTTTGTGATTCCGGCAGATTGAAGCAGAAGCGATCTCAGTGTAGCTGGTTTTTCACTGAAGAAGAAGGGGAAGAAGATTGTGCAGCTTTCAGGTTTGTTGTAGAGAAAGAAGTGGTTATTTACCTGCATGCTGCTAGGCAAGTAATAATTTAATAGAGGAAGAACAAAGTAGCACTGTGACATCCAATAGGTCTCAATAGTTGAAAGATTCTTTTGGTGTTGTAAACTCTTTTAACAGAGAGAAGGCTGTCTTCATAGGCAGTATAAAGAACCAGCTAGAGGCTGCAAGAGACTGTCTTCATAGGCAGTATAAAGAACCAGCTAGAGGCTGCAAGTTGGACTAGGCTTTCACCAGTCCAGGGAAGAGGATTGTTTCCCACCCCCTCCAAAGTGTAGGGACTCACACTGGAAAATGGATTGTTTTCCTAGCCACTCCATTGTAACAACATTTTACATTATAGTGGAGAATCCATGCACTAGTCATTCCCATGCATGGTAAGGAAGTAGCTACTCTTATTGAGTGGTGAACCTTGTAAAAATATCGTGTGCATATCTTTACCGCTTTCTATTATTGCATGCGACAGGCAAAAGAGAATAAGAGAATCAAGATCCTAACAGGTCTAGAGGTACAGGGATAAAAGTTGGAATTGGTTTTAAAAGTCCCTAACACTGATTCACCCCCCCTCTTAGTGTTAGGTATATCCCAAACTGGTCCTTACACATTGATCATTTCACAATCCTCATCAGAGTATCAATGTTTCCCACGTAATACCCAACCATTCACTATCTCTCTATTCACTACCACCATACACTGATAAGGTCAATGGTGTCTTCATCCATACATGAAAAGGAAATTCAGGAAATTAAAATAAATAAGATAAACAAAATCATAGATATACATAAAAGAGAGAAAATTGGAATAACACATCCTTTATCATTATCAATCTACCAATTCAGTAAATGAAAAAAATATTAAAAATATATCCATTAAATAAAAAAGAGTATCATGATAGTAAATTAACATTTTTGAGAATCATGTTGGTCCTCTAATCAATTATTGACATTTTATTGTGATACTTTTTTCAATGATTTATTATAAGAATATTTTTATTAAAAATAGATTTCAACATGTATTTTTCCTCCAGGGATTATTAATGGTTTTTAAATGAAAAATGTAACTCTTTTACACATCATTTTCCTCACAAATAGACTTTAAGGGATTTCAATTATACTTTTTAAAATGCTTCATTATTTACCATATGCAGTTATATAGGAAAACCTTATTTAACATATTCATATTTTTTCAACTAGTATATATGAATCTCTTTTCCTATTTAGTAATAGTTACGTGTTTTAATTTTTTTAATAATGTGTAGGCACTTTTTGATATATATGGATAAAAGCTGGATAACATTACCGAGGAACAAACCTCAGTATGCTAATGGTTTGGAGGAGTTTTTAGATTTTGAAATTTTCAATCTATCCGTTGATGGGAGAATAAGATGTATGTGTCCTAAATATAAATTTAGAAGAAGGTTGAAGAGAGATAAAGTTTATGAACACTTGATATAGAAGCAATTACCTACTCAATATTCGTGTTAGATTTGGCATGGAGAATCGAACATTACAGAAAGGTTGAGTACTAATGTCAATCCATAGAATAAGCTCCCAACTTAATCAACAATAGAAAATGAAATGAAAAACCTTATAAATGATGAATTCAACATTTCAAGACACCAATATCAACATCAAAACATATCAGAACAACCAATTGAGGGTGCTATAAATAGAAATGTGACAAGTGATGTTTTTAAGACTGTAGGAAAAACTGATCAAGATTGTAACATATTATTAGATCCACCTCTTGATTCTATAGAGACTAATGTAACAGAAAACTTCAATGAGAAGACAAATGTGTTTCATTGTTTAGTTGAATATGGAAATCAATAGTTGTATAGTGGATGTTTGAAATATTCAAAACTTTCTTTTCTACTGAAGTTGTACCATATGAAATGCATGTGTGGAATTACAAATAAGGCGATGTCTATGATATTGGAATTTTTGTGTGATTAATTTCCTGAATCAAAGATCCCCAATTGTTTTTATCATATGAAAAAATTTATTAAAAATCTTGGTCTGAATTATACAAAAAAACATGCATGTCCCAATGATTGTATGCTTTATTGGGGAGATGATTCAAGCAGAGAGGATTGCAAAAATTGTTCTTCTTCTAAAAGGAAGTCAATGGGTGATGTTGGAAGTCAGAATCGATATACTACCATGAAGAAGAAGAAATGTAACACACCTACAAAGGTTTTGCATTAATTTTCTTTAAATCCTTGATTATAAAGATTATCCAAGTCATTGAAAACTGCCGAACACATGAAGTGGCATTCTTTATATAATAACAATGATGGGTTAATGCGATATCCAAGAGATTCACAATCATGGAAGACATTTGATTAATTACATCCATATTTCTCATCTTATCCTAGGAATTTTTGATAGGGATTGGTTGCTAATGGATTTAACCCATTCGGGGATTTGAGTACTAGTTATAGCATTTGGTCGATTGTTTTGATCCCTTAGAATCTGCCTCCCTGGATGTGTATGAAACAAAAATATTTTATCATTTCAATGATTATTACTAGAAAATAATTTCTTCGAAATGATATTTAATTATACTTGAAACCTTTAATTGAAGAATTGTAGGAGTTATAGAGTAACAGTGTTGAGACATATGATGCAGCTTCTAGAACAATGTTCAAAATGCAAGCTGCTCTAATGTGGACCATTAACGACTTCCCTAGACTTGGGAATTTAGATGGTTGGAACACTTACACAGGCTTGTCTTGTCCTATTTATAACTTTTATTTTGAGCCCGAATGGCTACCCCACATTATAAAATGGTTCTTCTTGTGTCATCAAATATTTATCGATGCATATCATAGATTTCGGATGAAAAAGTCAAAATTCAACGGTTTCATTGATTGTAAACCACTTCCAAAGTTGTTAATAGGTTCTAAAATATTGGAATAACTTATAAATATTGAAAAAACTAGGAAGGTGAATCATTTGAATGATAGTGGGAAATGAGTTCAAAGTGTATTGTTAAGTGAAATAGGAATGCAACAATAGAAGAAAAAAAGTATATTCTTCA
Organism: Viscum album; assembly: GCA_963277665.1. Taxonomy (NCBI): domain Eukaryota; kingdom Viridiplantae; phylum Streptophyta; class Magnoliopsida; order Santalales; family Viscaceae; genus Viscum; species Viscum album. The sequence goes on along the minus strand of OY728128.1, from coordinate 656,712,775 downwards.
AACTTCTGTATTGTGAATTTAATTTATTGTGGTATAATCTTGATGTGATGCATACTGAGAATTGTGAAAGTTTTATCTTCACATTAATTAATGATCTTGTAATGTCTAAGGATCATCTCAATGCTCAGAAAGACTTACAAGCAATGAACATACAACATGATCTCTGGCCAGATGAGAATGAAAAGTATGCTCCGGCAATTTTTTCAATGAAAAATAGGGATAAAGATACATTCCGTCAAATTTTAAAACATTTGAAGGTATTTGATGAGTATTAAAGTAACATCTCAAGGTTTTTTGAATTAAATCATAGTAGGTTACATGGATTGAAAATCCATGATTCACATATTTTGTTATCGTAGTTACTACAGTTGTAATTGTGTACGTTATTACCTAAAAAGGTTACTACTATTTTACTCTAATTAGGCACATTTTTCGGACAAATATGTGAGAAAACTCTATATCCATTTGATCTTAAAAACCTTCAGGAGAGATTTTTATTGACACTTTGTGCAATGAAGATGATGTTTCCTCCATCATTTTTTACTGTCATGATGCATTTAACTGTGCATTTGGTTGAGGAAGCTAAATTAGGAGCCCCCGTACATTATTGATGGATGTATCCAATTTTGAGGTAATTTATTTATATTTTAATATTTTTAGTAAACAATTATTAGAACTTTATTTAATACATAATTATTATTTTTTATTTTATTTCACATATATCTTGGGAATTTGAAATCATATGTGAAAAATAAAGCTCAACCTGAAGGCTCTATTTCTAAAGGCTATTTGGAAGAGAATTGCCTTACCTTTTTTTCAAGATACTTGGATGATATTTAGACAAGATTCAATCAAGTTGGACGTGTTGAATACACATCAAATCAATCTCAAATATATGGTAAATCAAAAATATTTCTTGTTATTGGCTGATCAGTTGGGAGGAGTTCAAATGTTACACTGAAAAAAATGAAATTATTACAGGCACATAGATATGTGTTGATGAATAGTGAAATTACAGATCTATTTATTGAAGAGATGAGGATAAAAACCAATAGATGAATGAGAGGAAGAACACAACATGAAAAATATATAACAAAATTTGTTAATAAAGAGCTTGTAGAATTCTTTGCATGATGTGTAAGCTCATAAATATTGAAATAAATAAGGATATTAGGTTGATACATATATTCTGTAAATCTAATAATGTATATTACTTTTTTGTAGACCATGAATATTGATACTCGAGCATATTTTTCAAAATATTTGAATTTTATTTCTCTAGGTCCTATAAAACAAGCTAGAAAGTTTAACACTTATAATGTGAATGACTTTAGATTCTGTATAGTGCATCAGGAAGAGGGTTTGAAAATACAAAATAGTGGAATATTTACATTTGATGAAGTGGGATACTATGGAAAGTTTACTGATATTATCAAATTAAACTACCACATTCATTTTTTAGTTGTATTATTCAAATGAAATTGGGTGGATATTATCAGGGGTGTTAAAAGAGATTCCTTGAAATTTATTTTAGTGAACTTCCCTCACTTGATGGATATTGGTGAAAGTGAACTACATGATCTGTATATCTTATCATCACAAGAGAAAATGGTATATTTTTTCAAAGATGTTGTGAATAAAGGGTGGAGTGTAGTTTCTCACATAAAAAAATAGACTTGTATGATATTGGTGATGAAGTAGAATATTTGACCTCGAACATTGAATCCCATCAATAGTAAGAATCAGACATATTTTTCCATCATGATATTAAAAATATTAGTCTTGCAAGGGTGGATGAAGTAGAAAAAGTAATGATGGATCATGAAACTGACATTATTAAAGGAGAAAATGATTTTGTGTGCAGTTATCCATTCATTTATCGACCACTTATGTCATTTGTACAATCATTCATTATCATTGTTATGTATGTTTTGTTTTCTAGTACTATGAATTTGTTATCATTTATTGTTTTTTGTATTCTTGAATTTTTTGAAATATATGTTATGAACTTATTTTTATTTGATTAAATGAACGGAATTCCAAGGAGGAAGCATTATACGGATGCCAGTAGACTCTCATTCGACTTTCCATATACCACACTGATAGATGATGATCCATCTATCTCTCTCCCTACAGCATCTGAGACACCATCCACTTGCCCCCAACACTGTCTCTTGAACCCTCCGTTAGGTTCCCATCAATAGCTCAGTCGACGCCTTCCCATTGAGCAGCCTTAAGAGTGAGGGAGTAGGGCGCCACTCCTAGTTCTTCATGGAGATATTGGACGGTAATTGTAATAGGTACAAATTTTAATATAAAAAATTTTATTGCACCTTTTTATACTACTAACTATTGTTTCATAAAATATAGAAATAATGATACTATAGAGAAAAATATGAAAAGTTTAGATGTATGGAATCTGACGAGACTAAAGATATTTATCCCATTTGATTCTTATTAGGTCCCTAAAGGTGACGTTATGGGATTACTTGTCCAGATTCTAGGCTAGATGAAGGTAGAGTCGGTTACCCTTCCCATTACATATGATGATTGGAGTCATATACCTTCATCTTGAGAAAATGAAGTTTTTGATTGATAGATAAAGGTAATTTTAATACATTATGGTGTAATTGAATTTCATTATGTTATTAAATACTAATATTTTCAAAATTAATCTCTCTGTAAAAATGTTCTTCCACTTTACCATTGCTGATATGATAGCACGAAAGTGGACATTGAAAATTTTAGGAAAAAATGGAAAGATTTTAAATATAGACTATGGAATAAAGTCAATGATACTTCATTGAGATCCTAATAAATGTATTATAAGGTACCCAATGGGGTACCTAGAGTGTAATAGAACATTTTTATTTATAGGCATCGTGATGAGAATCACATGGTATTTAAATAAATGTTATTATATTAATCTCATTTTACATTTATACATGTATATGAAAAGGAGATGACATTGTATAAATTACTATTAAATTACATTTTATTTATTTCAGGATATTTCATGGAAGAATGCATCGAGTTGGGCTAAGAAAATCATCCCTCACACTATGGGGTCAAAGAGATTTTCTAGAAGCCGATCGACTCTGTTATTTTTTTCATTAGTTTGAATATTTATAAGACAATATTATCTTTTCAATATATTAAATTGTTGGTTTATATTTTTTTAATGCAGTCATAGAGTTTAGGGTACCAATCATCTAGAACATAAGTGTGGTTGGATGTTTATCAAAAATATGATGGGAGTTTTGTTAATGAGACTGCCAAAGAAGTTAGGGTATGAATTCATTTTTCATTATAATAACTTATTATCAGTTATCACTATGTTAAGATATATTGATTCTAATATGATTGATATTTGATTTATAGGTAAAAATTAAAGAACTATGGGATGATAATCCCATGCAGTCCTACTTATTCTCCCAGTATGACCTAGTTAGTAAAGTCCTTGGGAAGGAGCATCCTGGTCGAGTGCACAGGATGGGTTTGGGACATTACCATTTGAGATCTTTGGAATGCAACTGGGGATTAAAGTTGCATTTAATCCTAGTTGTAGTCACTCCCTACCCTGATATGCTCATAGAGAGTTTGTTTCTATGGAAAACACAATTTAGGAATGGGGGGGATTAGATATTCACTTTGTAGAAAACTTTGATTAATTTATATCATAAGACGACCATATATGCCCCCGGTGGTATTGCATAAATGACTGGTGGTGGGAAGGTAAATCACAAAATTTCAAAATCATTTAGTTCGTAAAAAATTAGTGGTTTTAAGTTTAAATATAAATATACAACATTATTTAATTTTTAATATAATTTTCTTAAAGGTGTAGGTGTCGGTAGCAGGAAGTAGAGATGGAGATGGAGAGGGTGAAAAGCAGTGTTCATCATCAGAAATTTATTAGTGGTGTTTTTTATGTTTCGAAAAAATATGGAAAGTGAGGGTTTGTTCATGTATCATGTGTGGAACATATTATTCACCTAAAATTTTCATGACCTAACATTTTCATGATTTCCCATGTTTGAAGAGGCTGAAATCCTTTCAAGCCTACAGTGATAGTCATCCATTCATAGAAATATATGATTGAATATGATTAAAATAACTATCTAGCAATGGTATTTATGCTATTTAGTTAAAACCATATTATATTTTATTTTAACATCCAGAAACATCCTTTTCCTAATATAATATAGTAATACCTAAGTGTAATTTATTTCTTGTTGGAATCCCATAAGGTAAAGTTCAATCATTATAGATATACATTTTCTCCCCATTTTAAAATTTTCATGCATGATTTTTTTACTTCAAGCCTATTCATGTGAATGTTTCTCATTCACATTGTTGTTCCTTATAGCTTGTAGGCCCCAAACTCCTTTAATCATTTATGTTCCATCATCCCCTTAAGCTGCATCAACTCACTGTTTGACATCAGTCACTTTATATCGTCATTCATGATGCATATCCTTATTCATTATTCCTCTCAAATCCTTCCATGGCCTCCCACATTCCCATAGACTGTGATGGTTTCACCCATATAATATCTCCCCATTCCACCGCCCTAATATTTTTGCACCAACAAGTATCATTCTATCTATCACTCTGTAGTACAACCATTGAATCTCCCTTCAAAAATCCAAATTTTAAACCCAACTCCCACCTTATATATTCAATTTTAGATAAAAGGTATATGATTATTGATGTGCTTAACTATTTTAAAATCTATTTCTACTTTTTGGGTGTTAATTAGTGTTTGATTGTTCACTTATAATATTTTTGTTATTATTTAGGGTTTTTAAATGTACGTTTCTTGATGATGGGTGTTATTTTGGATTCTAATTAAGGTTTTCTTTTGGTTTTTTAATATGAATAATTACTTTTACAAATCTATACACCATAATCAATATAAATTTATAATTTTTTCATATATATTGTGTCCTATTTATACTTTTACATATACATTTTAATACTTATATATACATCGATGAATTATATAATATATTGTATTATACTTATATAATTTTTATGTAAATTTTTTAGCCCAAGTTCTTTAATGAAGATTGTTGAGCCCATGGTGTAAGGAGTGAGGATAGGTTACAGTGGATATGATTGGTGTGTTTTATTTTTTTTTCAAAATATAAATCATGTGTAAAATTATGTGTTTCATGGTTATTTATTTTATTTGAAGTTTGTTCTATGTTTTTTGGAATGATTAGAAGAACTTGAAGGAATCTGAAGATTTGAATGTGAATATTAACTTGTTTAATTTTCTATTATTGTTTAAGATATATATAAACACTAGAGAGAAGATAATATATAGACTATATATACATTGAATAGAAAATACATAAATATTATCCATATGGGATAAAATGGAAAAAATAAGAGAGGAGAATAAGTGATTGTGTGCATGTTTTCTTCATACGAAGTGGATAAATGATTTTCTACTGTCCAATTAAAAACATTTTAAACCTTATCATTTTATCTCTCCCCTTATTAAGGTGAATAGATCTCTCATTCTATCTTCTCAACGTCATTTTTCTTAAAAAAAATTTAAACACACACCAACATAAGTGTCACAATATATTTACAAGGTTAATGTCTCAAAATGAGAAGGAAAATCCTTTGTGTGATATAGATTCCTTCAATATTACACAACCCACTAATACCAACCTATAGGTACAAGTGATCAAGTTTTATCTTTGAACTTATATTACATGCTTCCAGACTATGTTTTAGTGCATCTCTCACTCTTTCAACATCTCAATCGATCTTTATACTACCATCCTAATAGTTTAAAATAGTGTTTTCTAACAATAATAAATCTTTCACTAGTATAGACTATGACTTTCCATTGATGTTTCAAACTCTTATTTTCCTTATATACTTTCACAATAGAAATAAACTTATTCACTTATTATGAAAAACAAATGAACAAAAATTCCTCTTCTTCTTATTCTTTACAAATAAACTGTAAGGGTTTCTATAATCACTTATTATTCTTATGTTCTTTTAAAAATTCAAGATTCTATTTTTTTTTTGAAAATCGAACTACAAAACCTATTTCTTCCTCTTCCTTCCATAGAACACAAAGTTTCTTCAAATCAACCCATAATAATATCATTTGCCTTTTTTCTACAGACTCTACATCATTGAAACTTTAAAATAAAATACCTTATTCTTATTAATTTTATACAGTAGTAGAAACACCTTATTCTCAATTGAATTTGAATTTAGAATTCAAATTTAAGATTCAAAATTCATTCAATAATTTCTCAACTTATATTGATTATTTTCAAACCATTAGATCATATTAGACCTCATAGTCACCATTGATGATGTTAAATGACTTCATAGATTGATTATGAGATAATATTGAGTAAAAAAGAGAAATTTAATTAGATCCACTCGAAATTGGAATTGTCCTTTTGAACACAACTAGAACCATGATGTATTGGAACCTGTTTTAGTATATATTCATTGAACCATGGTTGGATTTTTCTCTTGTAAAAGCTAGTAAATGGCATAGATAAATGGAATTTAGTTGTTTTTAAATGGTTTTTATGCATTTTACATGTTTTCTAAAATTTCAAGGGTATTTTTCATTAAAAAAATGCTTATTTGTTGGGTTTTAAGACAAATATGGTTTTAATAGCGGTTTTACCTTTTTATGTGTTTTACTTATTTTAAAGGCGTGGTGTAGTTTTATAATGTGAAATATAGTTTACCTTGAAATATTTATTTATTATTAGATTTGATGTTTTCATAACTTGGGTTATATGTTATCTGCATATGTTTTTTAGGGTATTGAGCTACATAATCTACAACCATTTTTTATTTGTAAATCAACATATAGCGGCAATTTAAAATGCCACTAAATATGGTATGTTTTTTAGTGGCGATTTAAACCACTGTTATATGTTGATATTTTTTATCGGATATGGTTAAAATTTACACTAAAAATGATGCAAGTTTATTTATCGGCAGTTTTATTGGTTTCAGTGGCGGTTTCCATGAAAAAAAAGGAAAATATTTAAAGGTAGTTAAAACCGCTGCTAATTCCTTACTATATTTACCCTCCTAAACCCACTGCTAAAAACAATAAAACCGCCACTAAATATGGTGTTTATGACACTTCCCAAAATATACTTCTAAATGGAAGAAACTACCACGTATTGGATGTCGGCACCAGTTTTAGTGACGCTTTTATGAAAATTTCATAGAACCATATCATAGTGGTTTAAACCACCACCATATTAAAAAAACCTCTAATATTCCGTGATTTTATTGTACTGTAATGTTTATTCTGCCTAACTGCATGCTAGGATGGTGTGTTCATTTTGTATTAATACATTCAATGTGTATTTATTGTATAAAAACCCAAATTTATCATAGTTCATCTAGGTGTGGTGTAAATTTGGTACACAACTTTTACCATCAGGATATACATCGTGTACTCTTGTTCTATCCATCCAGAATAGTCAGAACCTTTGGGTGGGTTCTTTGAATACACTTTATATATAATTAATCCATTTTTGATTATATGAGAAATAATGAAGAAAAAGATGATAGTATTTTTGTATTCATATTTAAAGAATTAATAAACTAGAAATTTAAACTAATAAAAAATGCATATAATCGATCAATGATCAATAAATAATAATAAATTAATTTTTGATCACTTTGATACCACTTTAAGAGTCTAGGTGTGGCAGATGCACCTATTGGGTAGTATCCAACTTGATTTTTTTTATAATTAATGAATAACCTAATATGTACATGAATAAGAATGTCATGGCCAATGAAATTAATTCTAAGATTAATTAACATGGAAATTAGAAAAATAATATGGGATCATCACATATAATTTATATTTAATTTATTTAGATAAAAATTTACCTTGTGTTAAATTATTTATTTATTAAATATTTATTAGATAATTTCTTGTCATACCATCATTTTAGTGAGAGGATTTAAGGGTAGAATTCCTCTAGTAGTGATCCACATGTGCACCATTAACCACTAAAATCATTATATTAATCCTTGAGTGATAGATTGAAAGATTCTATTGCTTATATCATTCATTAATGTTCTCAACAAGAATCACTTTGAGTTTGGAAATGTTATTCTTGTTCTATCTATATTCGAGAGGGTGGAGGATGAGAATAACTCTCTATTCTTGAGAGATTTCAATAGGATGATCTCTATGGGGCCTAAGAAAATCTATCTAGACTTTCATTATGCACAATTATAATTAGGGTTAAGAATGTTATAATCGAGTTTAAATAGATCTAGGGTTAGAGAATAATAATTTCACATGGCCCCGTATCATTCTCCTAATCCCAATGAACCCCATGTCTAAATAATAATAATAAAAATAATATTATTATTTAATTGACATGTTTTGGGCTTACAGATGGATAAATATTATTTATAGAGTAAATAAATTATCATTAATTAAAATAATATTTAATATATTATTTCTCACTATGCCATTAAACATTGTCCATTAATCCTCCTCAATATTTATCATACCTTAAATAATGACTATTTATTTAAATAAATATATATGAATGCATTATTAATCGATAAAAAGTTAAATACTATATTCAATAAAAATAGTGAATAAATATTTATTAAATATCCAACTCACATTTATTATCTTGAATAAATTATGACTGGATATTTTCAATCATTTCAAACATGAATAATTATTAAACCACATACAAGAAGAATATTTATTCAACATGTTAAATTCAATTTGAATTTAAATAATGTTTTGGATACACTTATTGTGTGACCCTTTGGGATCTTTCTTAGCATCATTAGGCATAATAACTTAAATTCTAAGGTTAACATCAAGAAACACACCAATGCATCCATAGAGAAATAATTTAATGTCACAATGAAATAAAACTTCATACAAACATACATTGTGTAATATAATCCCTTAATCATGATATCTCTAATCAGGCATGGTTCACACAAGTTTCATCTACCTATATGCTAAATGTTTCTTTCTTTGGCTTTATATAAATAAAATTTCCAATAGAATTCCATGTCTATAGACTTAATTTGGTAGTTACATACCCATAAAAGGTCCTTTGATATCAACTTTCACTAAAATAATAAGGGAAAAAACTTTTCTCGAATTATTCATAAATGAAATATCATTTGGGACACACCCAGCATATCCCACCTCACTATAAGAATATGTCATCATGGTTTTCATCAATATATCAAAGTACACGAATCATGATATGAATTAATAATAATATTAAAGTCTAAGGATCATTTCACATGTCCACAAATAGAAACACCCAATGAAATATATAAATGTTGATTTCCTATTTAAGGTTCATGTTCCCATAACCTCCTTTCTAGAGATTACTAAGGATGAACTTCATGAGAAGAAGTCTAAATTTCTTATGATCCCTCTACCCTGAATAACATGTATCATTTGTGTCCAATCAAATTATATCATCCATATATGTAATATATACACCTAATAATACTATCATTCAATTTATAGGATCTCATTATAGTGGGGAATTTCCATGAAATATTAGTGTGATAGGAACCCTTAGGATATTATCAAATATAATGACACATAGAAAATCTATCATGATGTCATATGTAGCCCGAAGGCCTTAGTTTTTTATTCATTTTTGATAACTCCTTCTTAATTGGGTTGAGATGGAACCATTAACATGACCCATAGGTCCAAGTAACAGGGCCCAAAGATGACCTGAAGGCCTAAAGACCAGACACACAAATCAACCCTTCCCCTAGATCATACAATTTATAAGTCCCAAGATCCTTATCAACAAAACTAATCAGATAGCATTGCCCCTTGCAGAAATTGCATGGTAACTGGTACCAACAGAGAAATTCAAACCCTCTCATGATTTCAAATCTGGTTATCTCTACTGATGGTTTCTCCATTCTCTTTATTATTTGGGGTTTTACCATGGAGCTTCTAGAATACCCACCTAAAGTTACCTACACCGATTTGTGCCTCCACTATCCAAACCTCCACGTTGATGTTGGCCCACTACCATTGAGTGAGATAGATCTCCACCTCCATGAGTCCATATTTTCTGAAAACTTCCATAACTACATGATCCCACCACCATGAATCTATCCACCATCATCGTAGAATCTACCAGCCACCAACCCACTCGAATGACACCATCTTCCACACTACTAACACCTCTCACCTGCCAATACCTTGTTCCCTGTGTCATCTGCCTCGATCACCACCAATTGAGGTTTCATAATCACCATAAAACTAATTATTCCATCACCACTTACATTTCATACTACCCCATTTTGTTCCCTACGATTCCCCTATCCACTATTCATCTAAATCCCAAATATTTTTACATCAGGATTTGATCCTGGGCTTGATGCAAGATTACAGGGTGCCTTGACCACTAGGACAAACCAAACTATAAACAATAATGATGTAATAATTTTTTTTAATATTTAAAAACATGAATAAAAGTAATTTAAAACTATATATAAGTTGGTTCTAGGGAACCAAGTCTAACAAAGTATTAAGAAGCTGATCTATTTGCAATGTGAATTTATATTAAGGTCCAATAATCTGCTTCTTTAATTTATTTATGATTCCAGGTTTGTGTATTATTTACATTCTTTGATAGCTACTGTAGTGATATTTCTAGTAATAAAGGAGATTAATCTCCAATGGTCTATCAAAATAAGATCATTTTATTTCTTAAAATTAGCATGGATGAATCGAGCTATTTTTTGAAACTCATAGTAGAGTTCTCATATATTCAAAATCACTTAAAATTCAAGAGTTTGAATTTTCTTGGTAGTTCCAATGTTGTTATGGATTCTTATTTTGTCCGTTATAACTCTATTGATTCATCATCTATGTTTTATTTAGGTAAAAATGTTCCTTGTGGACACATAACCACAATTTAGATATAAATCATCTTGAGTTTGATTTTAATGATTTTTTTCAATCATAAGAACATTCTATCTTGTAATTAATGGCCGTCACTATAGTGTGATATGTGAGATTCTAGAAAACTATTGTATAAAATAGAAAACATATCCATGAAAAGGTAAATTGTACCTTCCTTGAAATATAGTATTTATTATTGTCAATTTTTTTATATTTATGGATTTTTTGAAAAAATCATTTCATGTTAGTTCTCAAAATTTTAGATTCATTATTAATGTTGTTTATATAAAAGTTCATGTTTAAATTTTATTACACATACAAACACACATCTATATCAATTAAAAAATCTATTGACATTAGAGATATATTGGGAATGAAAATAACTTGTACATTATAAGAAACAACTAAGGAAAATTATGAATTCTGGTATATAGGTCCTAAAGGAAATATATATAGAAAAATTTATTAATTAAGAAAAATTATTTAAAATTTGACTTTAAAACCAAATTTATTCTAAAAAAATGTATTACCACTAGTACATGAAGTTTATCATTTTTTTATGCAAGTGTTGTTTTAGACTTTGGTTAATTTTTTATTTAAATATATTCATCAATTTTTTTAGATTTTTTTAATGTTTATAGTTGTTTGTTTTGATTTTGGATTCACTATAATAAAATCATATAATGGTGGATTTTTTTTAATATAGAGTTGGTTCAAACCATCATGATATGGTTTTGCGATGGTTTCATAAAACCGCAACTAAAACTAGTGTCCTCATCCAATACATAGTGTTTTCTTCCATTTTACGGCTATTTTTGGGAAGTTTCATAGACACCATATTTAGAAGCGGTTTTAACTGCCGCCAATAAAAACTATCAACATATAGTGGTGGTTTAAACAACTGCTAAAAATGTACCATATTTAGAGGCAGTTTAAAAGGTTCTATATATTGATTTACAAATAAAAATCGGCTACAGATTCCGCAGTACCCTAAAAAAACATATGTTGTGAACATATAACCCAATGTGTGCACACATAAAATCTAATCATAAATAAATATGTCAAGGGAAACTATTTTTTACATTATAAAACCACCCCATACCTCTAAAATAATAAAAACACAAAAAAATGTAAACCTGCTATTAAAACCATATTTGGCTTAAAATCCAATGGATAAGAATTTTTCTCAATAAAAACCACCCTTGTAATTTTAGAAAATATGTAAAATGCATAAAAAATAATTTAAAAACAAACAAATTCCATTTATATATTCTATTTAATAACTTTTACAAGGGAAAAATCCAATCATGTTTCAGTGAAGATGTACCAAAACAGGTTCCAACACATCATGGTTCCATCTATGTTCAAAAGGATAATTCAAATTTCGAGTGGGTCTAATGACATTTCTTTGTTTTTAAATCAATATACTCTCATAATTGATCTGTGAAGTCATTTAACATCATCAATGGTGATTATAAGGTATAATATGATCTAATGGTTTGAAAAGAATCAATATAAGTTGAGAAATGATTAAATGAATTTTGAATCTTGAATTTGAATTCAAAATTCAAATTCAATTGAGTCGAAGGTGTTGCTACTACTGTGTAAGATTAATAAAAATAAGGTATTTCATTTTCAAGTTTAAATGATGTAGAGGCTATAGAGGGAAGACAAATGATATTATTATGGTATTATTTGAAGAAACTTTGTGTTGTATGGAAGGAAGAGGAAGAAATAGGTTTTTTAGTTCATTTTTCACAAGAAGTAGAACCTTGAATTTTTAAAAGAACATAAGAAGAATAATATATTATAGAAACCCTTCCATATTTTTTTTAAAGAATAAAAAGATAAAAAAAAAATTGTTCATGTGTTGTGCATAATAAGTGAATAATTTTCTTTATTTGTGAAAGTATATGAGGAAAATAAGAATTTGGACCATCAATGGAAATGAATAGTCTATACTAGTGAAAGATTTATTATTGTTAGAAAAATATATTTTAAAATATTAATATGGTTGTATAAAGACCCAATGAGATGTTTAAAGAGTATTAGATACACTAAAACATAATTATAAAGCATGTAATATAAGTTTAAGGAAAAAAATTTCTCACTTGTACCTATAGATTGATACTAGTGGGTTATGTAATATCAGAGGAATCCATATCACACAAAGGATTTTCTTTCTCATTTTGAGTGGTTAACCTTGTAAATATGTTGTGACACTTATGTTGGTGTGTATTTAATTTTTTTGTAAGAAAATATGATGTTGAGAAGATATAATGAGAGATATTTTTACCTTAATAAGTGAAGAGATAAAAGGATAGGGTTTAAAATGTTTTCAATTGGATAAAAAATCATCAAAATTGATTCACCCCCCCCCCCTGAGTATTGAACATATACCTAATTGGAATTATAAAAATTTATTGACTATATTTCATTATTATTATTCTTTTTTTCTGGAATAGTATAAAATCATTTATCCACTTTGTATGAACAAAACATGCACACAATCACTTATTCTACTCTTATTTTTTTTCCATTTTCTCTCATATGGATAATCTCTATGTATTGTCTATTAAATGTTTATATAGTCTCTATATTCTCTTCTCAATAGTGTTTATAAATATCTTAAATATCAGTATTAAATTAAATAAGTTAATATCCACATTCAAATCTTTATATTATTTCAACTTCTTCTATTAATTCCAAAAAAAACATGGAACAAACTTCAAATAAAATAAATAACCATGAAACACATAATTTTACACATGATTTATATGTTGAAAAAAAAAATAAAACAAACCAATCATATCCACTATATCTTATCCTCACTCCTTCCACCATGGGATTAACAATCTTTATTAAAGAACATGGGCTCAAAAACTTACATAAAAATTACATAAGTATAATACAATATATTATATAATTCATCGATGTATATATAAGTATTAAAAAGTATATGAAAAAGTATAAACAGAACATAATATCTATATAAACAATTATAAATTTATATTGATTATGGTGTATAGATTTGTAAAAGTAATTATTCATATTGAAAAAACAAAAGAAAATCCTAATTAGAATCCAAAATAACACCCATTATCAAGAAAAGTACATTTACAAACCATGAATAATAATAAAATATTATAAGTGAAAAATAAAACACTAATTAACACCCAAAAAACTAGAAAGAGATTTTAAAATAGTTAAAACTATCAATAATAATATACCTTTGATCTAAAATTGAATAGATAAGGTGAGAGTCATGTTTAATTTTTTGATTTTTGAAGAGAGAGTCAATGGTTGGACTACGGGGTGATAGCTGGAATTATACTTTTTGGCATAGAAATTGTAGGGTGGTGGTATGTGGAGAGATTAGATGACTGAAACCATCATAGTACATGGGAATATGGGAGGCCATGAAAGGATTTAAGAGGAATAATGGATAAGGATATGCATCAGGAATGATGATTTAAGGTGATTGATGTCAAATAGAGAGTTGATGCAGCTTAACGGGATGATGGAATATAAATGATGAAAGGGGTTTGGGGCCTACAGGATATAAGGAAAAACATTGTAAATTAGAAACATGCACATGTATAGTCTTGACGTAAAAAAATCATGCATGAAAATGTTAAAATGGGGAGAAAATTTATAACCATAATGATTGAACTTTACCTTGTGGGATTCAAACTAGAAGGAAATGCCACTTAGGTATTACTAGGATGAATTAGGGAAAGGATGTTTTCTGATGTTAAAATAAAATATAATATGGTTTTCACTAAATAACATAAAGACCATTGCAAGATAGTTATTTTAATCGTATTCAATCATATATTTCTATGAATGGATTACTATCACTGTGGCCCTGAAAGAATTTCATCCTCTTCAAACATGGGAAATAATGAAATTTTAGGTCATGAAAATGTTAGGTGAATACTCTATGCCACACATGATACATGAACAAACCCTCTCTTTAATTTTTTCAAAAACATCAAAACACCAATAATCACTATCTGATGATGAACACTGCTTGTCACCCTCTCTATCTCTGTCTCTGCTTCATACTACCGACACCTGTAAGAATATAATATTGATTATTAAATAATGTTTTATATTTATATTTAAACTTAAAAATATTAAATTTTTGAGAAATAAATTATTTTGAAATTGTGTGATTTACCTGCTCACCACCAGTCATCGATGCAATACCATCGGGGACAGATATGACTGTCTTCTGATATAAATCAATCAACATTGTCTCCAAAGCGGATATTTGAGCCCCCTATCCTTGAATTGTGTTTTTCATAGAAATAAACTCTCTCTGAGCATCTTGGGGTAGGGAGTGACTACAACTAGGAGTAGATGCATCTGCAATCCTAAGTGGCCTGCCAAAGACATTAGATGGTAATGGTCCCAAACCCATCTCATTCACTCAATCAGGATGTTCCTTCCCAAGGACTTTCCCAACTGGGTCATCCTGGGCGACTGAGTAGGACTACATGGGATTGAAATCCCATAGTTCTTTAATTTTTACCTATAAATAAAATATCTTTCATATTAGAAACAATATATATTAACATAGGGACAACTGATAATAAGTTATTACAATGAAAAATGAATTCATACCGCAACTTCTTTGGTAGGCTCATTAAAAAAATTCCCATTAGATTTTTTATGAACATCAAAACACACTTCTGTTCAGGTTTCTTAGTGCCCTAAACTCTATGACTACATTAAACAAAGATAAATCAACAATTTAATATATTAAATAGATAATATTGTCTTATAAATATTTAAACTAATGAAAATATTCCCAGAGTCTATTGACTTCTAGAAAAACTCGTTAACCCCGCAATGTGAGGGATGATTTTATTATCCTGACTCAATGCATTATTCATTGAAAGATCCTAAAATAAATAAAATGAGATTTAATAGTAATGTATTCAATGTAATCTCTTTTTCATATACATTTATAAATGTAAAATTATATTAATATAATAATATATATTTAAATATCATGTGCTTCTCATCACGATGCCTATCAATATAAACATTCCATTTCTCTCTAGGTACCTCATTGGGTACCTTATCATACATTTTTTAAGAGCTCAACTAAGTATCATTGACTTTATTCCATAATCTCCAATTAAAATCTTTTTATTTCTTGCCCAAAATTTTCAATGTCCACTTTTTTGCTAGCATATCAGCAACAGTAAAGTGGAGAAACATCTGTACATAGAGATTAATTTTGAAAATATAATCATTTAATAACATAATGAAATTAAATTACAACATAATGTATTAAAATTACCTTTATTTGTGAATAAAAAACATTATTTTTCCAAGATGAAGGCATATGCCTCCAATCATCATATGTAGTGGGAAGGGAAACCGGCTCCACCACCAGCTGGCCTAGAATGTGGACAAATAATCCCAGAGAGCCATCCATAGGGACCTTATAGGAATCAAATGGGACAAATATCTTTAGTCTGGTCAGACTCCATACATCTAAACTTTTTATATTTTTCTCTATAGTAGCATTATTTCTATATTTTATGAAAAAATGGTTAGTAGTTTAAAAAAGTGCAACAAATTTATTCATAATAAAATTTGTACCTATAACGGTCACCCTCCAATATCCCCATAAAGAACTGGGAGTGGCACCCTACTCTCTCACTGCTGAGGATGCTGGATGGTAAGACGTCGATTGAGATGCAAATGGGACGCAGACAGAGGGTGTGAGAGATGGTGCAGGGGAGAAAGAAGATGGTGTCTTAGATGTTGTAGGGAGGGAGATAGATGTATCATCATCTATTAGTGTGGTCAATAGAACGCCGACTGAGAGTCAATTAACATCATTATAACGTTTCCTCCTTGTCATTCCTATCATTTAATTAAATAAAATTAAGTTCAAAACATATATTTCAAAACATTCATGTAAAAAAACTAAAAAAGATAATAGATGCATAATACTAACAAACAAAATATGCATAACAATGATAATTAATGACTACAAAAATGACATAAGTGGTTGATAAATGAATGGGTAACTGCACATACAATCATTTTCTCCTTCAATCATGTCAGTTTTCTGCTCCATAATTACTTCATCTACTTAATCCACCCTTAAAAGACTAATATTTTCAATATCAATATGGAAAAATAAGTCTACTTCTTACTATTTATGATATTCAATTTCAGAGGTCAAATCTTCCACTTCATCGCCCATATCATACAATTCTCTTGGTTTTATGTGATCAACTACACTCCACCCTTCATCCAATACATATTTCACATAATATACCATTCTCACTTGCGATGATAAGATATATGGATAATGTAGTTCATAGTCACCAACATAGAACAAGTGAGAGAAGTTCACATAAGTAAATCATAAGGAATCTCTCTTAACACCCCTAATAATATCCACCCAATTGCATTTGAATAAAACTACTGAAAAATTCCTATGGTAGTTTAATTCGATAATGTCAGTTAGCTTTCTATAGTATCCCACTTCAATAAACATAAATATTCCACTATTCTGTGTTTTCAAACCCTCTTCCTGATCAATTGTACGGAATCTAAATCCATTCACATTGTAAGCATCAAACTATCTAACTTGTTTTAGAGGACCTCAAGAAAGAAACTTCAAATCTTCTAACAACTCTGCTCAAGTATCATTATTCATGATCTAAAAAAATTAATATACATTATTAGATTTACAAAATATATTTATCAACCTAATATCCATATTGATTTCAATATTTATGAACTTACATGTCATGCAAACCACTCTACAAGATCTTTATTAACACATTTTGTTATATATTTCTCATTTCATGTTCTTCCTCTCATTCATTTTTTTATTTGTATCCTAAAATATTCAATAAATAGATCAAAAATTTCACTATTTAGAATCACATATCTATGTGCTTGTAATAATTTAATTTTTCATAGTGTAACATTTAATATCCTCCCAAATGATCAGTTAATAGCTCGAAAGATTTTTGATTTCCCATGTATTTGAGATTGAGTCTATGTGTCTTCAACATGTCCAACTTAATTTAATATTGTCTCAATATCATCCAAGTATCTAGAACAAAAGTTAATACACTCCTCTACCAAATAGACTTTAGATATAGAGCCTTCAAGTTGAGCTTTATTTTTCATGTATTATTTAAAATGACCTAGATATCTGTGAAATAAAATAGAAAAAAATTATTATGTATTTAATAAAGTGCCAGAAATTGTTTACTGAAATGGAAAACATATAAATAAAGTACCTATCAATTAGATACATCAATCGATAATGAATGAGGCCTCCCAATTTAGCCTCCTCATCCAAATTCATAGTTAAATGCATTATGATAGTAAAAAATGATGGAGGAAAGATAATCTCCATTGCAAAAAGTTTCAATAAAAATCTCTCATAAAGGTTTTCAAGATCAAATGTATGTAGATTTTTCTCACATATTTGTCTTAAAAATGTTCATAATTGGAGTACAACAACAATAACCTTTTCAGGAAATAATGTATGTAATGCAAGTGGTAGTAACTACTATAACAAAATATGTGAATCGTGGATTTTCAATCCATGTAACCTATGATGATTTAGTCAACACACCTTGATATGTTACTTTAATACCCATCATATACCTTAAAAATATTTTAAAATTCAAAGGAATGTATCATTATCTCTATTTTTCATTGAAAAAATTTTCAGAGCATACTTTCCATTATCATCTGGCCCGAGATCACGCTTTATGTTCATTTCTTGTAAGTCTTTCCAAGCATTAAGATGATACTTTGACTTTCCATGATCATTAAGCAAAGTGAATATCAAATTTTCACAAACATTCCTTTCAATATTCATCACATCAATATTATTCTTTAACAAATTAAATTCCCAATACGGAAGTTTGAGGAATTTACTTTTTTTCTTCCATTGTTGTGTTTTGATTTCACTTGACGATGCACTTCAAACTCATTTCCCACTATCATTCATATGATTCACCTTTCCCAAATTCTATTTCAACGTTTCCAATTTTTTCCAATATTTCATAATTATTTAAAAACGTTTGAGGTGGTCTATGATCAATGAAACCATTGAATTTTGACTTGTTTAGCCAAAATCTATGAGATGCATCGAGAAATCTTCAATGACACAAGAAGCACCATTTTATACTGTAAGGTAGCCATTTGGTATCAAAATCAAATTTACAAATAGGACAATCCAACCCCATGTAATTTTTCTAACCATGTAAATTACCAAGTCTAGGGAAGTCACTAATGGTTCACATTAGAGGATCTTGTATTTTGAACATTGTTTTAGAAGCTGCGTCATATGTCTCAACATTATTGCTCCATAACTCCTGTAATTCTTCAATTAAAGGCTGAAAGTGTACATAAATATCATTTTCATTAAAAAAAATTCAGGAATAATCATCAAAATGATAAAAGATATTTGTTGCATACACATCCATGGAGGTAGATTGTAAGGGATCAAAACAACCATCCAAATTCTATAAATGGTACTCAAAGTCCCAAATGGGTTGAATCCATCGGTAGCCAATCCCAATAAAATATTCCTAGGATCATATGAGAAATATGGGTATAATGAATCAAATTTCTTCCATGATTGTGAATCTATTGGATGCCACATTAACCCATGATTATTAATATCTATAGAATTCCACTTCATGTGTTCGGCGGTTTTCAATGACATGAATAATCTTTTCAATTGAGGCTTTAAAGAAAAGTAATGCAAATCCTTTGAAAATGTGTTCCTTTTCTTATCCTTTATGGTAGTATGTTGATTTAGACTTCCAACATCACCCATTGACTTCCATCTATAAGAAGAATATTCTTTGTAATACTTTTTGCTTCATTATCTCCCCAATAAAGCATAAAATCATTGGGACACACATGTATTTTTTTATAATTCAGACCAAGTTTGTTAAAAACTTTTTCATATGATAAAAGCACTTAGGGATCTTTTCTTCGGGAAATGAATCATGCAAAAATTCCAATATCATGGACATCTCCTTATTTGTAATTCCACATAGGCATTAGATATGGTACAACTTCAGCAGAAAAGAAAGTTTTGAATATTTCAAACATCCACTATACAACTCTTTATTTCCATCATCAACTAAACCTTGAAATGCATCTTTCTTCTCAATGATTTTTTCCCTTACATTAGTCTCTATAGAATCAATAGGAGGATCCAATGACATATTAAAATCTTGATATGGTTGTCTTATAGTCTCAAAAACATCACCTATCACGTTTCTATTTATAGAAACCTCAATTAGTTATTTTGATATGGTTTGATGTTGATGTTGGTGTATTTAAATATTGAATGCATCATTTATAATGTTTTTCATTTCATTTTCCATTTTCTATGAAGTTAGGATCTCATTTAGTGGATTAAAATCAGTGCTCAACCTTTCTATAATGTTTGATTCTCCATTCCAAATCTAACACAAATATTGAGCATGTAATTGCTTCAATATCAAGTGTTCATAAACTTAATCTCTCTTCAACCATCTTTTAAATTTACATTTAGGACATGGACAACTTATTCTCACATCAACGAATCAATTTAATATTTTAAAATCTAAAAACTCCTCCAAATCCTTAGCATACTGAGGTATATTCCTCGATAGTGTGATCTAGATTTTATCTATATATATCAAAATGTGCCTACACATTATTAAAAAAAATTAAAACACATAATTATTACTAAATAGGAAAATAGATTCATATATACTAGTTGAAAAAATATGAATATGTTAAATAAGTTTTTCCTATATAACTATACATGGTAAATAATGAATCATTTTAAAAAGGACAATTAAAATCTATAAAGTCTAGTTGTGAAGAAAATGATGTGTAAGAGTTACATTTTTCATTTAAAAACCCTTAATAAACCCAAGAGGAAAATACATGTTGAAATCCATTTTTAATAAAAATATTATTATAATAAATCATCGAAAAAAAGTATCACAATACAATGTCGATAATTGATTAGAGGAACAATATGATTATAAAAACTATTAAGCTAATATCATGATACTATTTTTTATTTAATGGATACTAGTTGTGCCCAAATTTACCCAAGTTGTATGGTGTAAGCGTTCATTGTAGTATGTCTTGGGTTATCGATCCTCAGAGACCTAAGAAGAAACCTAAGAAACATTCATTCTAAGAAGGTGATTTGATGGTGTTGATTTTGGATGGTTTTAAAGAACACTAAGAAACATAAGTTAATTAAATTCAATGAAAATGGGTTGATCTTAGGATTATGCTCGGGGTGGATTGAATGAATTTTACTTCTTTAGACAATTTTGGTTTTATTAATTCTTGATGAATCCATTCTTCAAAAATAACACTACCTTCATCATTTTCTAGTTTGGTGCTTACTAAACACAATTAATAATCCCATAGACAATTAGAGAACCAAATTCATGTTATCTACAAGGTATATGTTCATTTATTACTTGAATTTAGCTTGCTCAAACACAGTGAAGATGAAGAGTAGAAATAACTGAAGAATAAAAGTCTTAAATTAATTATCCAATTAACAACAATTCATTCATAAAATAACATTCAATCAAGCCTTGGCATCCTCCTACGATCAAACCATTAAAGTTTTAGCCCTCCATTGATGGTATAATCTCAATGGTGGTCAGAAGATGGCTAACAAGAATTGGATTGAAGAAATTAAAACCATGGAAATAACAAGCACTCCTCCGTGTGTGTGAATGAAATTCACACCTATGTGTGAACTAATTCACAAAAACACAGAGATATCACTTTGCTTTGTGATAATGAAGTTTTAATAAAAGAAATGGAAAATATATAAGTGAAAGAAGTTGATTAAGAACATAAAGATACAAAAAAGAAACTTACATGGAAATGGAAAACATTACAAAGGAAATTTGGAAGCATAACCTTACAATGAAACAAGCAACACAAGATGATAAAAAAAATATGAGATACCTATTTCCTTCACCACCAGATACTTATATAGGAATATTAGGAGCCTTAGTTCCACCCCCAACAATTAATAGATTCAAAAGGAGGGTGAAGAATTAAAAGGAAATGGACGTTACAAAGTTGACCACAAAACCATCCAGATTCGTCTACTGTTTGGACGTGTGAATTTGTAATTGAATAAGGCCGAATAAGAAGGGGTCATAGTATAGAAATATTATCATACATATGTCCTCTATTATATGTAAAAATTTCAGGAAATTTGGCACATCTGTTTGTAATTTATAGTCGAAATGGTGGGACAACTTTATGTGCATTCGTGTCGGGCCCACCATTTAAATCTCAACTTTAGATCCCTTTATCATCATGAAAACTTAAGAATTAGCTCCGACCTCAGTTGAATAAAATGATCCTAATATTTTTATATTTCTAATTTAAAATATTTAGCTTCATTGGACTTGATTTTTGGGCCCCACATTTGTTTGATGGGCCTTAGGCCCGTTATGCTTTTTCCAGCAAATTTCTGCATTCAGGCGCAAAAATCTCTATCTTCCCTCGGGATTCATCCATCGGACCTAAAATATAAATTTTGTCAAATAAAGTGATGAATAATATACCAAAATATATAATTAAAATGATGAACAATATATTTTTCACAAGCAATATGTTTAGTGGGCCCAAATTGACACTTTAAGCATGAATTGCACAATGATGGGAAATGAAGTTCAATTTCTGAATTGGACTAAAATTGAAGTTTATGAACTTTGAAAAACATTAATATTAAGATATTAATAATGAATATTATCCACTTTCAGTGACTAATCACACCCTCCAACTTGAGTCTTTCTAGTCCCGAGTAAAATATATTACAAATATGAAATTCGAATCCCATTTTCCAAAAACATTTTAATACACATTGCTCACCCAAAGACCTCATACCAAAAAAAATTTATGAAAACCATAAAAATAATTTAAAACAATCTTGGTCCATAATCATATCCCAAGCCCAAGCTTATTCCTTTGTTCAAATTCATCTCCACATTTCATCTAATTTCAATTAAGCATGATAAAGTGTTGTGCATCACAAAAGATATGGGGCCCATTTTATTGTTCAAGGGGAAAAAATGGAAACTATAGGTGGGAATCACATTAAACCTTAAGATGAGTATCCTTTTTTTTGATTTTTTTTGTTTTTTTGTTTTTTTTAACCACAATAGATATGAAAAGACTAACTCTAGGCAAGACAACTATAGAGTCACGATCCCCAAGTGTCGGACGCCACACATATTGTCAATTCCATGCTCTAAAATAAATATATAAAGCCTAACTATGGGAAAGAAAACTATAAAGTCACGATCCCCAAGTGTCGGACGCCACACATTTGGACAAAACATTTCTCTATGTGGTCATTGTTTTTTTTTCATTGTTTTTGTTTTTTTTTATTTTTTGGATACTCAAATTAAACTAAAAGTGACCCCAAAACCCTATGCTATAAGGAAAGGGACCCAAGAACTCAAATTTACACCCAAGATCCAGTAGACGTGAATTGTGGAATTTTTATTAAGAGGATGAAAATGTAAACTTTCAAAAATCACATCGGACAACCACACTTTCCAAAAACTATGCTCATTAACTTAAAATTTCATTAAAATCATAATCAAGGCATGAAAAATTATTTAATATCCAATTTCAGAGTTTGAAATGTGTGTTATCATGTTCAAGGTTAAGGTAATTTTTCCTTCCGCACATTTTTTTTTTGCACACAAGATAAATTTTTTTATTTCATCTCCCCCCAACATAGAATAACACTGTCCCCAGTGTTTAAAGAAAATAAAAGTTAGAAGGGTGGTAGGAGGGAAGTTCAAAGAGGAAATTGAAAATGATAAACATGGAACAAATTCACCTGGTTTTTGAAGTTGAAGTTCATGATTCTCCAGATTACTCCTTTGATCTCTTGGGGGATGTAGGCACCTTCTTGATTGAACATGTATCACCCAAAATAGTTCCTGAACCATACAAATAAGAACAAAGAAGACAAAACAAACAACACAACGATTTATTTAATTCCAAGTATCATCATTTTTATGGTTTTCCTTGTTTTTTTATTTTAAAAATCAAAATGATGATACATTGTCTTCTTTATATTTTCTGGGTAAGGTATTACTCATGGATCACACCGCGTGACATGGATGAATACGGTTCTCCCCTTTCATACCCATCCATACTCATAAAATAAGAATAGGTCAACAGTCTAAGGTAGAAAAAAATTATATCAAAATGATCCACTAATCCTATTTAAAATATAAAGTTTATTAAAACAATAAAATTATTGGAAACTTGAAAATCACGGGTTGCCTC
Organism: Viscum album; assembly: GCA_963277665.1. Taxonomy (NCBI): domain Eukaryota; kingdom Viridiplantae; phylum Streptophyta; class Magnoliopsida; order Santalales; family Viscaceae; genus Viscum; species Viscum album. The sequence continues at coordinate 656,688,468 of OY728128.1, read as the reverse complement.
CCATGCAGCACTTAATTTAACGTCTTTAGCTAGACTTGAACCCACCAACTTCTCTAATTCCAACATTAAAAATTTTAATGAACTCATATTTCTCCACTTCAACACGATTGAGAATGTGTATCCCTTGTGGTTGGTAAGAAGATTTTGAATTTGATTCATGAACAATCCTATTTTCTAAAATGTTTGGGAAAATCCATGGAATATCAGAAATGGTTGATCTTTTTTCTTCTGTAGTCTTTCCTAATAAATCAAAGATCAACCCCCCTTTTGGGTTTCATGATATTAATGAATGAAAATCCCAAGCTCTTTCTTAACACAAATGATAGGATACTTGAGTGGGGAAGGAAGGACAATGATTTTGAGTTTTTGTTGATTGAATTTTCTTAAAGCAGATTGGCAAATTGAATCAAAATCAGTTTATTCTAAAAAAAATTTAGAATGAATAGGTTCCTTATAAAAATATGATTCATCCCCAAAAGTGTCCATTTGAATTCTAGGAGTGGGTATGAGCTTAATGTTTTGGATTTATTCCAATGGTTCAGTTATTGGTGGTCTTAAAAATTCACTAATGGATCCATGTTCAGGAAACTCAATCCATGAGGTCAAGTTATTATCTTTTGAATTCAAAAAATAAATTTCCTCCTGATTTAAACACTCTTCAGCTTGACTTTCAACATTACCTGACCAATTCAATTCATTATCTAACTCTGAATTCCCAAATTCTAAAGTGAGTTCTTCACATGTTTTAAAGTTTTGTAGTTCTAACCTCAAAGATGAAACCTCATAATTCATTATCTCAATTTCATTACACAACTGTTAAAGAATTTTTTCAGGATTAGAGTTGATAGATGTATGTACATCATGGACTTCCTCATTATTTATCTTTTCAATCATTCTTGATAGATATAGAAATTGATCTTTTAAACATTCATCATTACAAATATCATTCATGTTATCAGTAGTGGGGTATTCATTGAAAGGTAGATCAAAGTAATTAAAAAATATTGGTGATTACCAATGTGGATTTACTAATTGATTATATCCCGAGTTTTTGAAGGGATATTGTGGATTATACTCCATTGTATGTATTTAAAAATTTGGAATCAGGATTTTTGGGAGCCAGAAAAAATAGAAAGGGGGAAATAAAAGAGAAATGGGGGAGAATAGAAAGATGTTTTAAGGTAACTTACTCGGTCCCCGAAAACGACACCAAAATTTGGTTGCACCCAAATTTACCCAAGTTTTATGGTGTAAGTGTTCATTGTGGTATGGCTTGGGTTATCTATCCTCAGAGACCTAAGAAGAAACCTAAGAAACATTCATTCTAAGAAGGCAATTTGATGGTGTTGATTTTGGATGGTTTTAAAGAACACTAAGAAACCTAAGTGAATTCAATTCAATGAAAATGGGTTGATATTAGGATTATGCTTGGGGTGGATTGAATGAATTTTACTTCTTTAGATAATTTTGGTTTTATTAATTCTTGATGAATCCATTCTTCAAAAATAACACTACCTTCATCATTTTCTGGTTTGGTGCTTACTAAACACAAGTAATAATCCCCTACATAGTTAGAGAACCAAATTCATGAACTCTCCAAGGTATATGGTCATTTAGTACTTGAATTTAGCTTACTCAAACACAGTGAAGATGAAGAGTAAAAATAAATGAAGAATGGAAGTCTTAAATTAATTAGCCAATTAACAAAAATTCATTCATAAAATAACATTAAATTCAGCCTTTGAATCTTCCTATGATCAACCCATTAAATTTTTAGCCCTCTATTGATGGTATACTCTCAATGGTGGGTGGAAGATGGCTAACAAGAATTGGATTGAAGAAATTATCGTGGAAATAACGAGCACTCCTTCGTGTGTGTGAATGAAATTCACACCTATGTGTGAACTAATTCACAACAACACAGAGATATCACTGTGATTTGTAATAATGAAGTTTTAATAAAAGAAATGGAAAATATAGAAGAGAAATAAGTTTATTAATAACATAAAGATACAAAAAAGAAACTTACATTGAAATGGAAAACATTACAAAAGAAATTTGGAAGCATAACCTTACAATGAAACAGGCAACACAAGATGATAAGAAAAATATGATATGCCTATTCCCTTAACCACCAACTCCTTATATAGTCATATTATGAGCCTTAGATCCACCCCCTAACAATTAATAGAGTCAAAAATAGGTTGAATAATTAAAATGAAATGGACGTTACAAAATTGACCACAAAACCAGCCAGATTCGTCCACCGTTTTGACGTGTGAATTTGTAATTGAATAAGGCCGAATCCGGAGGGGTAGTAGAAGAGGAATATTCTCTTCCATATTTCCTATATTATCTATAAAAATTTCAGGAACTTTGGTGCAGCCTTTTGGAAGTTATGGTCGAAATGGTGGGACGACTTTATGTGAATTCATGTCAGGCCCACCATTTAAATCTCAACTTCAGATCCCTTTATCATCATGAAAACTTCAGAATTAACTCTGACCACAGTTGAATAAAATGATCCTCATATTTTTATCTTTATACTGTAAAAAATTAAGCTTCATTGGACTTGGTTTGTGTGACCCACATTTGTTTGATGTGCTTTAGGCTCATTATGCTTTTTCCAGAAAATTTATGCATTCAGGCGCAAAAATCTCCATCTTTCCTTGGGATTAATCCATAGGACCTAAAAGATAAAATGTTCAAAATAAATTGATGAATCATATACCAAAATATTAAATTAAAATGATAAACAATGTATTTTTTACAATCAATTTATTGAGTGGGACTAAATTGACACTTTAAGCATGAATTCCACAATGATGGGAAATGAAGTTCAATTTCTGAATTGGACTAAAATTTATGTTTATGAACTTTGAAACAAATTAATATTAAGATATTAACGATGAATATTATCCACTTTCAGTGACTAATCAGAAACATTTTGTAACATTTTTTTTTGAGCAAATTGGTGCATTGATGATGATAAAGGACATGTTATTAAAATTTTCTCTCTTTTATGTATATCTCTGATTTTAGTTGTCTTATTTATTTTAATTTCATAAATTTCCTTTTAATGTATGGATGAAGACATCATTGACCTTATCAGTGGACGGTGGTAGATAATAGAGAGATACTGAATGGTCGGGTATTACATGGGAAATATTACTACTCCGATGAGGATTGGGATATGATCAATGATTTGTATTGTGAATCAATCAACAAAATTGATGCCATCATTGAAAATTATGTTGATAATGATCATGACTTAATGGGACATGCAATGAGGCATTCATCCGAGAAATGAACCATGCTAAATATGACAACATGAGTTCATGAAATCAAAGTGATTCTAATAATCTGGAAACTATAATGAGGTACCAGGTACCACTAACAAAATATTCCTTAGACAAAGTGAAATAATTTTTTTTGACTACATCTATTACTCACTTGATACTTAAGGAAATTTAAACTCTTTCAAAGAAGATATATTCAACCAATAAAAAAATTAACTATCATAATTGATGAGGATCAATGTCTAATGACTAATTATACATATTCTTATTGAGTATAATTTTTATGTAAAACCAATTTATCTCCTCAAATATACATTTAAATATACAGAACCATATAATCCATAAGACTTGAGATTAATCATCCAACCACCTCTTCTTATTAGCTAATTATTTATGGAAACTGAATAATATAAGAATACTAATAATCTATATATTTGGATAATAATCATAATGTAATGAATTATACCCCATTTCATCTAAGAAAATATATTATAAACAAGAATTAGTAGTCCAAGCATATCAAGATCAACCCAAACCCCTTAGAGAACCAACCTAAAATGTATAAATTAATATATAACAAAGCTAAATAATACCTTGGTGGGAGGGGGTATCAGCGGCTTGGATCAACACAAGTGGTGAGGGGCTAAGTCAGGACCGACAGTGAGGGGCAATGAGGTGCTAGGTCGGGACTGTTGGGACCGGCGGCGAGGGGCGGCGAGGGTCGGGACCAGAGGTGAGGGGTAGAGAGTGTTGGGACTGGTAGGTATTCGAGGGGTTAAGGGGGTTGGGTTCGAGGGGGGAAGTGTTGAGTGTATGAAAAAAATTAAAAGTTTTAGCGGTAGTTTTTAATAAACCACCAATAAATTATTTAAAAAAATTGCGGTGGTATAATAAATTGCCGCTAAAAAACCACAGTTAAAGTCTGATTTTGGTGTATTGATTGGTGAGATATTATCTTTTTAAGTTCAATATATTTATATGAATTGAAGTTGAATTTTAATTTCTTATAGATTATATCCCCTTTCCTATTTATATTTAATTCATATTATGTTGGATCCACTAGGTTAAATACCCTGAGGGCGGAGGGGGGTGATCAATGTATGATAGATTAAAACACTCCCCTTTTTGATCTTATTTAATTGTTAAAAAACTCTCTTCTCTCTTCTTCTCATAGAAATGTATGAACAGAAATGAAAATATGAAAAGGATGAATAAATTTTACCTTGTACACCCTTAACCAAGATAGTTCAAGGTTCTTACAAAGGTAATGTGCCAATATACCAAATCCACTATAGCTCATTGTTATTGCAATGTTTGGAGTAGACTCACTGCACCTATAGTTTACAACCATTCACACGTTCAAATATCAATACTCTCTATGATGAAGTGAATTCACTTATCCAATGAAAGATTATTTCAAATATTTTTATCAATTTATATTTGGTTCACACATATATGAGTGTTCCGTGTAGCTCTGTTTTCACTTGAGAGATGAAATAAAATTTACAACGTATCATTTTCTTTGTGGAAACTCCTTTCACAAACTACTCTTATTCCTATGAAAACTAATTTAGTTCCTTTATGAAATGAATATGGAACACATATCACAAGTGCCTCATGAGTTTCCTTTGATTCGCAGATATATTCCTCCTCAAACTACTTCTCCTTTGTGAGCTACAGTGCACCACAAATTGACACTATTCACAAACTCAACATCCTTTGAGAACTCAACTCCTTTGTGTTCCACTATCAAACTTAGATGAATTTCTCTAGAAATGGTTCTCTCTAATGAACTTCATCCTCTATAAATGAAGTGATTAGCGGTCATTTATTTAGAAAATGTAACCCAAAACCCCACTAATCATAATTATATATAATACCTTTTTTGAATAATCTTTCAATGCATACCACACCTATTATATGGTTCACATACATCATAAATTCCCTTATGGTATCTTTTGAATCTCCATATTTTGAAAATGATGAGAACTATTTACAAAAACCTCAAAATCATTGCCTTTCTATCACAAATGACAAGTCCTGTTTTCAAACTTACTTTATTACTCAAAAACATTCTATATAAGATCAATTCCTTTGCTGATTTACTTTATAGATTCATGTACATGCTATGCGATTCACATAAAATAAATCCTACATGAAATACATTAATTTTCCAAAATTCCTTCATGAAATCCTTCAGGTTCTATATTGTCTTCTTATACTGATGTACATGTTATGAAAAATTACTTCCTTTTCTACAAAAACAACTCCTAATTTTCATAACACAAAAAATGGAAACTGTTGGGAAACTACATCACCTTCAAAAAATATACTTTGGCAACAAACATACTGGTAATTTGTAGGCTATATTTTCTAAGAAACAAAACTAACCCAAAAACCTTGAAACACCACAAAGAGGGATTTTTTCCCAACAATATCCTCCATTGGGTTTGTTGACAACACTTCAAAAACTATTAGGAAACTATTGTTGATAAACATGAAGACACCTTCTTCTTCAACCACCACTCAAACTTTGAAACTAAATTTAGAGATAAAAGATTTACAGATCATGTACTCTAATCCCATATGATATTAAATTGGAATTAGAAGTAAGAGTAGCATGTAAAGTTCATTAATGAACCACTTAATTATCAATACCACTTAATGAGCCTTTATTGATACCAATTGTTATTGAAATCCAATTCTAAATGTTTATTTTTGTTGGTGATTCATCCAACTTTTTTACAACACATGGAATATGAGAGGATGACTTTATTCAAACACATCATAAACTAATTTTATCATGAATTCCTTTTGTGATTTATTTTAATAAAGTAACCTCTTCAACATCTTCATATTTTTAAAATTCGCTCTATTTCACTGCTCCCCCTATTAGCTTACCCCCTTCCAAGATCAAGACTTCTCCCCCTTTCTCAACAAACAAAAAGGTCACTATTTTGTAACCTATAACAAGGTAAATAACACATATCATCACATATAGGAAAACACACCATACCTCAAAGATAGGGGGTCCCATATCCACACTATTAAAGTGTAGGAAGTCAACTAGACTTCAAGACCTAGTCGATACCATTCAAACACTTCTTTGGGTAAGGCCTTTGTTAGAATATCTAAAACCTATGGTTTTGTAGGCACATACTCCGACCTCACAAGCCCATGATCCACTTTCTTCTTAATAAAATGACTATTAATTTCAATGTACTTCTTAAGAAAATTATAAGAATGATTTTTTATAGATTTATAGCACTTTAATTATCATAGTTGATTATGATCAAAGATATCACTTCAAATCCCATGTCTTGAAGCTTCCCCTTCATCCATAATAACTATGTGCAGGATTGAGTGGATTCAATATATTCAACTTCTATGGTGCTCATATAAATATAATATTATTTCATTCTTAGCTAAGAAATACAAAATTTTCCAAGATATAATGCACTACCTGATGTTGAATTTCTATCATCTATTGAATTGACCCAATATCCATATGTATAACCCAATAACTCTTTTTAATATTTTTCATTATAAAAAAACCAAAATACATTATTACTTTGATATAAAAAGTATTATTTTAACTAGAATTAAGTGTATTTACTTGGGATATCTTTGATATTGTACTTATAGGTATGTGGAAAAAATAATGTCGAGTTGTTTCATTGCTAAGTACAATAATTTTCCAATGATATACATAAATTATTTATCATCCTATGATAATTTCTTCTCTATAACAACCAAAGATTTCATCTCCTTGTAATTATGAATTTAAAATATTCTTATAACCTCCATAGCATATTTATATTGAGAAATAAATTTACCATGACTTCTTTATGTCACTTGCAGTCTAAGGAAAATTTTTAGCTCACCAGTCATTGACATTTTGAACTCACACTTCATGAATTATGAAAACTATTTTAATTGTGATTTATTAACTCTATCAAATATTATATCATTTACATAAACTATAACCATAATTATTTGATTAATATCATTTTTTACATATAGATTGTAATCAACTCCTCTATGCTGGAAATAAGGTTTCTATAAGTACTAATAAAGTCATGAATATTGTGATCTTGGTTCCCACTTCAATCCATAAAAATCCTTCTTCAATTGAATTTTTTTTTCTCATATTCATGGAAAATAGAACTATCCATCTATTTAATGTACACCACTTCTTCCAGGAATCCATTTAGAAATGCTGACTTAACATCATCTAAAAGTATTTGAATTGTATTTTCATTAATATGGATAATTTTTTAAATTATTTACAACCTTTAAAAAGGGGTAAATGTATCATTAATATAAATTCCCTCTATCTAGGAGTATTCCTTGCACACAAGTTATCCATTATTTTAAATCACTATACCATCTTCATTTAGATTATTAGTAAAAAATATATTTGGATCTAATGATATTCTTATTTTTCATCCTTGAAACAATCTCTGAAATTTGATTCTTATAAATTTAGTAAAGCTCTTCATTCATAACCTAAAAACAATTATCATCTATAGAAACTTATAAAAAACATTTTACCTTAACCAATTATAAGAAATATTTTTTCTTTAGATATTTCATTATTTTTATTTGCACTAGTGCTGTTTGATCACTGATGATATACTTCATATCAATCTCAGTTAATCTCTTTAGATTCTATATATATATAGGCATGAATTAATATTTATCTTCATAAGTATATTTTTCTAAATCATTATTTTCCACTTGTGCTCCCCCCGATCTACTTACCTCCTAATCACTTTCATCATAAAATTTCTCACAGTGTTGTTAAAGATTCTACTCATTTTACACTATAGAAATATCATTCCTCTCCACAACCTTTCCTAGATTCTTATTGAAGCATTTATATGTTTTTATTTTTCTTGATTATCCAAGAAATATCCCTTTATATTCATGATATTTAAACTTCCTATATTTATCTGTATTGAGAAAAAAACATTTAATTTTGAAAATTCAAAATCATTTCAATATCGGATTTTTTCCACATCAAAGCTCATATGAATTATTTTCATATTTCTGATTAAATAAATATATGTTAAAACTATAGATTGATGCCAAAACTAGTTCCTTACAAAACTTCTCTGGTGGGTATTTTTCAATGAACACCATTCTGAATATGTTTTTTATGATCTGATTTCTCCTCTCAACCACACCATTTTCCAAGGAGTTATCACTACTAAAACTTTGTAGCTTATCCCATGTTTTTTCATAATAATCTACTTGGATGTTTGCAAACTTCATGCTATTATAATTTCTAAAGAATTTTCTATCAAAGAATCTTCTCAATGTCCCTATGATATTTTTATGAAATTTAGCACCTCATACTTATGGGTTATGACCATAATATAAGACATCATGCTATAAATATTTATAAAAATATGATAATATCTCTTTCTGCAAATATATCATGGTGATATAGGTCAACACACATCAATATTCACAAGTTAATTCACTCTTTTTTATCTTTAATCCTTTTCCTTGTATGTGTTTTGAGTAATATTACTTTGTTGAAAGGAATCACACTTGTGTGTACGATCATATGATGGCTTAGGGGGATCTCAAAAACCATCAATTTTCACTAGATCTTAAAGTGCTGATTAACTCAAATGGGTAAGCTATAAATTCCACAATTTGTTTTCTTATTCCTTAGATATAAAGAAAATATCTTTTTCTCTACTAATTAGGTAGATATTCCCCTTCACGTGATTCCCATTCATAATAACTACAATTTATTTTCCCTTGATGATACATTACTTCTTGGTAAACTTTATTTCAAGTCCTGATTCACAAAGTTGACTGACACTTAACAAGTTGTGATTAAAACCTTCAGCCACCAAGAAATCTACTCGCCTCATATCTTTTCATCTAAATTTGGATTTCCTAAATCCAATATTCTTTAGTCCTTTATCATTTAAAAATAAAACTACTTAATCCTTGTCATTCTCAATTCTTGTGACAAGATCCTTATTTCCTTTCATGTCGGAAGTGAATCTGCTATCAAGGATCCACACACCAATATGATCTAATTATTTTAGGCCAATTTCCACAACCAAAACCTACTCTACTTGTTTCTTTTTAATCCTTGTATTTTGATTCACACCCAATATTGATTGAAATGATTGATATTATTCAAAGTATGATGTCCCAAATTAATATTTCAATGCTAAAAATAGATTTTTTTATTTTCAACTCACTTGATGATTCCTTAGGTGGCTATATACAACATACTTGAGTCTACATAAATACATTATTATTCATTTTTAATGAGTAATATATGACTATATATTCAAATCTTTTACAATATAAATAGTGTCTATCAAAATCATCCCTGAAGTATTGAACTCTGCTCAGTTGTCTTTTTTCCCTTATTCCCTTTGACACCTCTTGGTGTTGGAATAAATATTTTGGAAATGTCCCATATTTCCATAATAAAAACACATGATACAATGTGTATTCTTATGTTTCATTACTAAAACACTATTTATCCTTTGTATTATCTAAATACTCAAATTTTGAGTCATTACAAATCAAACTTAAAATTCAGAGTGGGTGTTTGTGTTCTATCATCAATAATTACTAAATTCTATTTATTATAAATATCTATACTATATTTTTCATTTGGATATTTATTTTGATTCTACTAATAGTCCTTTGTCTCTTTTTCTGGACCCCCATGCTCCACTTTCACTATCTATGTTTCCCATGTAATCTACTTTCTTAATGTCATTCATAGAGTTAAGTTTTTCTCTTGATCTTTAAATTTTTATCACAGAATGATTTCTTCCTCCTTAGGATCATTGATATGATTGAATTCATATTTCATTGTCTTAGTCAAACCATTAATAAACTTGGTTCATTATCCAATTTTAAGCATATAATCAATGAGATTATCCATGTTTCTTATCTTTTCATATTTGAGCTTCTCAGTTTATTCCTTCAATATAAACTTCTATTATTATTTTTTCTATATATTGACTTTGAAATCATGATCCACTCTATTTCCTTTCTTCATTTTTTCTCTCCAAAAATAAATATTGTCAAGAATTATTATCATTCCCACTGGGGGGGTCAACTCTTCCTTCAATTTCTCCTTCATCATTATTGTTCTCTTACCATGTTTGAGAATTTCCCACAACATCCACCATAATATTTTTATTGTGGTATTTTCAATCGGTAATTGATTCTTCCTCGCTTTATTTTAAACCATTATTTTCTAGTAAAAGTAGATTATTATTTTTGAATAAATTTCATCACATAACTCTCATGTATTTCTCATTAGATAAATATTATTCATTTTAATTTCATCATCCTCATCTCCAATTTTTTTTGAAACACTTTACTATAAGGTTACCAACCTTTCCACAAAAAAATTATTGAATTGGAAGCTTCACTTTAAACTTTCCATTTCCCCTTTTTAGATTTGAGGAAAGGAATGGAATTAATTTATCCACCTCTTATTCTTTCTATCCATCCTCCATGATAAGCCTCTTCATGGCCTTGAAATCCACCTTCTTAGACTTCCCCTTTTCCACATCCTCATTATTAGTGTTTCTCATCTCATTTACAATAAAAGTGATATGAAAAATATCCAATGTTAGCTTCTTTGGATCTTTATTCTCCAGAACATATACTTTTAGATTGAATCAGGGAAATAATCTTGATAGGATGTGCTTGATGATTTTTATATCATCAAGTATTTCTCCAAGACCACAAATTTCCTCCAAAAATAACATTTATTCAATCAAATAATGCATCAACAGATTCATTAGGGTGCATCCTCAATTCCTCGTACTTATTCTATAGAACCCACAATTTGGATTCTTTTAATTTTGAATCACCTTCATAATTTTTTATCAATTTTTTCATATAGAGTGTGAGGATTTAAATGATATCACATTTATTTATATTGTGTTGGATAAATATCTTCTTAAGGCATTGATTCATCTAGTGTTAGTATCCAGTTATCTAAGGTCTACTTCTATTAGAGCCCTATTATTCATACTAGCCATAATACCATGCATCAAAACTATAAAAACATCTCTTCCTAAATATTATAATTAATGATGCATCAAATTATTCTATAGTTGAAAATTATTTCCATCAAAGATCAGAGTCCCTTTGTGATTAACAGCTTCCATTTCTTCCACTAATAATAAATAAACTGAATTTAACATTTAGGTATGATACAAATTATTTTCGGCACCAGGTAAAATTCCCTAATGGGGGTGGGGGTGAATTAGGGTATGATAGGTTAAAAAATTCCCCCTTTTGGATATTATTTCATCATTAAACAAAACTATCTTCTCTTTTCATCATGTAGAAATATACTAATTGAAATGAAAAATGTATGACACAATTTTTTTTTACTCGGTTCACCCTTAACCAAGCTAGCCAAAGGAACATACAAAGGTAATATTCCAATGTACCAAATCCATTATAACACACTAATATTACAATGTTTGGAACAGAATCACTATCCCCCTATTTTAAAACCATTCAAACATTAAAATATCACTGCTCTCCTTGTTTAATTGAACACACTAAACCTGAAAAAGATTCTTCTGATGATCTATATTATCTCAAATTTAGTTCATACTTATATGAGTGTTCTATGAAGCTCTAATTTCACCCGAGAGATGAAATCCACTTTATCTCATAGAATTTTCTTTTTAAAAACTCCATTCAAAAACTATTATTATTACTTTGTGAACCTTTTAATTCTTTTATAAAATTCTGATGCACCATATAATGTAATTTTCTCCTAAAATACATTTTATTCTTGGATAGATTCCATATTAAACTACCTCTCATTTTTTGAGCTAAAGTATACCGCAAACTAACAATCCTTCACAAACTCAACTTCCTTCATGAACCCAACTCCTTTGCAAGAAAATTTTGGACATATATAAATTACTCTATTGATAATTCTATCTAATAAAATAAATCCTATACAAATGAAGTAATTAGGGGTCCTTTATATATAAAATAGTACCCAAAATACCCCCTAATCACAATTACACTTAATATATTTTTCAAATAATACTTCACCATGTATTGCAACTACTATGTGGTTCACATAATACATAAATTACCTTACAAAAGCCTTTTAATCCCTGTATTTTAAAAATGATGAGAACCCTTTGTGATGGCCTCAAAATTAATACCTATCTACCACAAATGACAATGTACCTCTACAAAATTTCTTTGTTGTTCACAAACTTTCTATTCAAGATTGATGCCTTTGATTTTACATTATGGATTCACATATATTCTATGAAGTTCACATAGAAAAACCCCTATGTGAAATCCATGTATTTTCTGAAATTACTCCATGAAATCCATTAGGTGATTTGAAGTCTTTGCATACTACTACACATACTGTATATAAATCCTTCCATTTCCACAAAAAAAACACTCGATTTTCATTCCCAAAAAATAGAAAACATTGGGAAGATACACTATATTCAAAACACCAAATTTGAGAAAACCTTTTGAAACTTTTTCAACTAACCTTTTCAAAAAACACAATCAACTCAAAAACCATGAAACACCACTAAGATGTATTTTTTCTAGCATCTTAATTTTTAGTAATTTTTCCATTTCTTTCCACCTTTTTCAATATCTTTTATTAAATTATTCTTTTTTTCATTCGTTTCCCCATTCTTATTCATCCCTTATGATAAATAACATCCCATATCCTCTTTTATATGTTGTTGATATGTATGAATAAAAAAAAATTGATACATAAACCTTATCTTCTCCTTTCTTATTAGTATAATTCTCATCCTTAACTTCTATGGTGATTTTTTGGATTTTTAGATTATTTTTATGATTTATTTCATCAAATTTGTCTAAATATATCTAAAAACATATATATATATATATCTGGATAAATAATTTGATAGATAGCCTATTTTTATACTTTCTTCTAGTTTTTTCATTACCAATTCTACATCCAAAATATAAATTTACTTTTATGAGTCATGTTTTTATAGGATATAAAATATAGATAAATGGACTATCTTTAGAATTTATTAATTAAGATTTTTTTTGTTTCCTCTATAGAGAGTTCAAGTTTATAAAATTATGAAAAGTTTTCAATTTTTACTTATAATTCATCATTTAAAGGTATATTTGAAGTTTCATTTTTTATTTCTATTACTAAAAGCACTCATTTTTATGATATAATGATAAATATATTCTTGAGTTAACTAATACTTTTATATTTTAATATCTTATTTTTTTATTATTTTGGAAAATAATAACATAGGGAGAAAGGAAGTTTGGCTCCATTGGAGCCTTATTTAGGGAATATGTAGACTAATGAGGGTAAAAAATCCATTTTAAAGTATATATCTTCATCATTTTACTTGTAATCATGCTTTATCACATCTCCTTTTCACTACATAAAGGGATTTAGTCATTAATTCTCAAAATAAAAAATATTTTTGGAAAATTTGAGATTTAGTTTTATTGGTTTTAAAGGGGTATTAATTATCCAAAATTAGGAGTACCTTCAAGTTATATGTTTCTATAGATCCCTTTTCTATATTCTAGATGATTGGATGGTTATCCTCTATTTTAAAATAAAGATAAATTTTATTGTTCTTGGTGATTGAGAGCATAGAAATCCTAGGGGTTTAGGATAAAAGTTTTCAGGTTCTATCCTTTTGTGATCAAATATTACAAATCACTATTAGTTCTAGACTACATGGGTTTATTTGTACTTCCATTCCACTATTTCAAGGCTAAAGAAGTATAGGATATTGTGAGAAATCTAGGAATTCTGATCAAGATCGATTATTAAATGATGAAATTGGAAAAGACATCAATTATTTGTGTATATATAAAATTAGATGTCCCAAAGGAGTTTTATCAATCAATTTGGATCTTGAATTTATATGAATGGTTTTTTTCAGAGGGTAAAATACAAATTTTCCCCTCATTATACTTCAAATTCAATATATGTGGTTTTTTTTTTCTTTTGAGATTGATCAAAATCCATATTTTTTACGAAGGATATTCCTCATCCTTTAGAGGTAATAAATTACACTACTAATTTAAGGGATGATTTTGGTTCTTCCAATTCCATGAAAGAGTTTAATTTTCCTTTTTATACTTCTTTGGATTTGGGAAATCAAGTTCATGCATGCGCTTTTAGCTCAGGTGCATGTGATGGGTAGGGGGAAGGCAGTCTCCCTTGCACGAGACTAGCTACATCGGCCCATGTAACTCTACATAGGGAACTGAAATTTGATAAAAAATTTAGGTGGTGATCTTGGTTAATATTAGAAGAAGGTTTTTTTGAGGGTTTGTTTTAGTGTAGTTGGGCCTAATAAACTTTTAAAGGATTTGTGCCTCTAGGTCTAAGAGTAATGTAATTCTAAGGCCTTTATACATCTAGGACATAGAAACGTGTAAGATCCAAAAAGACCTAGGATTTGGAATATATCCTCCCTTATCTTGAATTTGGTCTATTATTATAGCCACTTGACATGGGAAAAATGTGGGTGGAATTCCTTTTTCCAAATTTACAAAAATGTCACTCCTCCTCCACTATAAAAAGGAACTCACCCCTACCACTTACTAAAAACTCTCAATACACTTTGGATTAACCAAGATATACAACAATATCTCCTCAAAATACCTTCCCCTCAACCTAGAAGCCTCTCCTTGGTATAAATCCATCCAATAATTCCTTTTGGTGCAAACCAAAAGGAGTTACTAGAATAATAGGTAACATCCTTCTTCAAGATATTTAATTTTATTTTCATTCTCCACCACCTCAATTATTCTTATAACTTTATTATATAATAACATAATTATCCTAAATATATTAAAGTATTTTTATTCTAAGGGTTAGACCTGCACTTACACACACTTACAACTAATGGGTAATGAACTTACCATTATTATGTATGGAGAACAATCGCCTCACGAAACGATGTTGTTCATTTTTCATTTAACACCTCTCATGGTTGGTATTATGATAAAAAATATTTTATATGTTATATATGATATTTATGGTGTATTTATGCTTCTTTAATTATTATATAACACATACCTTCATGCTTTCTATTTTTTTTTAAGTATGATAATTTCGTTTGGGGAAGTGAGGACTACCACCTCCTCAAAGCGATGTGATTAGTTCATGCCTTACATGGAATTTATTAAAGATTTTTTTAGTGAAAATATATGATATATATGAAATGATAATTCTACTAGAATTATAATATATATATATATATATATCATTTACTTACTTTCTTTCAATATGAAAATAAAACGGAAATAGGGTTCATGCGTACGTACGACCTACCATCTCCATGAACGATGTATTCCATTTCATACTTCTATATTCTATATATTATTATAATAAAAATATAATGAATAAAATTATATTTATACCATGGTATAAATTATTTGTATCATGATATAAGTATAAAGACCAAAAATATAACAAATTAATACACATGAAAAAAACAAAGAGGATATTACCTGAAACATAACCTTAACATGGAAGTGTTAATAAAAAGGTAATATAAATATATATATGGTATAATATATAATAATATGGTTCTATAAAATATATATAATAAACTTATATTTATTATAAAAGAGTTTTTAAAGAGTATGAAGAGAGTCAAGACTTATGGTAAGGGAATTTCATCTCACTTTTTATTTCTATGAGATACATGCCTTATTCACCACTAATTTATTTTGTGTGGTGTGTATAATATCCATGGATGTATTATATGATTATTATAATTAAATTTATGGGTATTAATATATATATATATATTTTATGATATTTATTTCATGGGGTTTATTTTTCAAAATTTACCAAATCAGTAAAGTAATTTTGTATCAATTTACCTTCTTTGAGACACATGCCCTGTTATGAACCTATATTTTTTATAAGGTGTATATAATGAATTTTCAATGTTATATCATGAATATACTTATTTTCATGATATTTAAAGATTCATTTAATTTTATTATTTCCATTTTATTATGATTCAATGTTACCAAAGTGGTAATGATTTATAACTATAATCTCATCATTTATCAAGATTGTTTATGATTATGCTTCTATTGATGAAATATTATGTCACATATCTCAAGAACTATCATGAATTTTATTAACCTATTATTATTAATTTTATATCCAAGTAATGGCACCATTTTTACACTATTTGGTACTTAAGATAATTAAGAAAAAAAATTTATGAGAACCTAATGTTATTTTTCCTTTCAGTTAGAAATTTGAATTCATTCAAAATCATGGTTTCTAAAAAATGTTTTCAAAAATGTTTTAATATTATCCTATGATTTTTAAAGGAAAATTTTACCCATGTCATACCTTTTCAAAAAATAGTTTTAAAAGGAATATTTTTTTTGTTTTATGATCAAGGAACTTTTCTAAACTTTTAAGCTGAAAAAGTAACGTTCGGTATGTATAGACATAACCACCATAAGTAAAATCATTACTCTATGATTCCTTTGTAAGTTTAAAAGGTTATTATTTTTATAGAATTTTTTTCCAAATATTATGGAAATTTATAGATTTAAAAAAATCAAAGAAAAAGGGTTTAAAAAAATGTTTTATGTTTAAAAAGTGTTTCAAATATTTTCAAGATTATTTTATAAGTTATTAATATTATTTTATAAGTTTTCAAGGAAAATGGTTTTCAAAATGATTTCAAGATTATTTTATAAGTTCTGAAGTAAAATTATATTCAGAATGATTTCAAGCATTATTTTTATAAGTTTTCAAAGCTATTTTAGAAGAAAAATGTTTTCAAAATGATTTATGTTTTAAAAATCATTTTTCAAAGATAAAAAGATATTTTTCTCAAGAATTTTTTTAAAAGAAATTGTAATTCGTTCTTTAAAATAAAAGTTTTTTCAAAATAGTTTATGAAAATGATTTTCAAATAAAGTATATTTTCCTTAATAAATGTTTCATATGATCTTTCAAAATCCTTCTCCATCTAAGATGTAATTTTTTGTTATAGTTTAATATTTATTGGGGACATGATCCAAGAATAACATTAATATTATTTATAGAATAGTTTATATCTTAATAGTATGATTTTTATGACACATATTTATCTTCCATGAGATATATTATTTTAAAACCTGCTTTCTTTCATGGGTTATGATTTGATGAAATGATTATGTAACCTATATATTTTCTATATGTTATGATGTGATGAAATATTTATGATACCCATTTCATTTCATTGGTTATTATAGGATGTTTATTAAAATAATATCTTTTTATGGGTCCTGATATGATGAAAGTTTTATTATTTTATGGCACATGTATGAATGGTTTTATTATGTGATGGGTGGGACCAATATCTACCTCCAATGCTTGGAGTGAAGATTTATATCTCATGATATAATGATGGGAATCAAGTCGACGAGCTTGATCCGCTGTGGAAGATGGGGAAACCCAATCCATTATGGGAAGATGGGTAAACATGATCCACTATGGGAATATGGGGAAATATGATCCCTTAAAAGTAAATGACTAAAATTGGGGATGGTGGTGTGTCCTGCCCAGTAGGTGTAGTCCCCATGAACTGACTTGATAAGTTATATAAATGCATCTTGACTTATATGTAATGATATTACATGTTTATGTGTATGCCACAATTCCATGTATTACTCCTATGTTATGATTTCATGGGTTATTCTCTTGATTCCATTATGATTAATACCTTATGAACTACAAACCTTTATTCCATGATTCATGTTTATGAAATTTAGGGTACAGTCTTTTAATTTTATGATCATGTTATCATACTCTTATGCTCATGTTTATACTTACATATATCACTTGTTTACCCTTACTAAGCATATGAGATCACCCCTTTTTATGTTTCCTTCCCCAAGTTATGAAGATATACTTTAGGTATGATATATCTAAGAGGGGTGCAAGTATTTGAGAACCTAATGGGAGATAATTTAGCTCACTCGTGTACTAGCGTTTATATTTCCATGTTACCAAAGGCACTAAACTAATATGGTATTTGGACATATGTTTTTATAATGTATTAAGTATTATACCACTAGTGGAAATGGAGGTTTTCCCAACACTTTTATGCCAATGGTTTGAACAAACCATTAGTATACTATTTTTACAGCAACCTTTCCCAACGGTTTGTTGAAACCGTTGGTATACTGTTTTTAGAATTAAGCTTTCCCAACAGTTTACTTAAACCATTAGGGAATATTTAATTTTTATAATGTATACCAATGGTTTTTTAAAATTGTTGGTAAATATTATATTTCTCAATGGTTTTTTAAAACTGTTGGGAAAGTTTTCCCCCAAATACACAGCAGATCCAATTCCCCCATCCACATGATTCCAGCCCTAAACCAAAGCTCTCTATTTACCCTAGGTTGAAAAAATCCTTCCACCTGATAGATCCATCTTCAATCAAGCAATATTTTAGTCCTATATTTAAATTCTGTAAGTGATACCTTAGTTTTAATGTTCTTCATATATATATTTTTTGTTTTGTGTTTGGATTTGGCCTAAACTAGAGGTCTGTGTGGTCTGTGGCATGGTATACCGAACACTTTGATTTTTTTTTCTATTTTTTTCTACACTTCAAGTGTCATGATAGTGTGAATAAAATTTATTTTAAGTCTTTATAGCCACTCCTTCTGTGTAGAGTACATGAATCATATGAACTAATAGAGGTGCTGGTGAGATGTATCCCCACTCAAAGATAGTAAAGCGTTTGTTTAGTCGTATGGTCTTGAGGTGGGTAATGGATATAAGGATGGTCCATGTGAAGGGATTGGGGATGGTTGGGGTAGTTGTGTAGGTAGTTTTAAATTTTTTAGTGGGATGATATGGTAGTTTCTTTGGACTTTAGTTTAGTTAAAAATTGGATTTGGATTTCTTATTTATAGTTTTTGTTCAAGGAATAATGGGAAGGGTGGTGATATTGAGGATGAATTGGTTGTTGGTTGGGTGATGGATTTGAATTGTGATGTTGGTTGGATTGGGTATAGGTAATTTTCAAGGTATTTTATGGGTATTGCCTCCCCTGAACACCCCCACCTGCACCCCCCCTGAACACCCCCACCCTCTAGACACCCCCATCCCCTGGATGACCCCTACCACCCTGGACACCCCCTGGACACCCCACAATTGGACAACCCCCCTACACACCCCCACCTCCTGGACACCCCCACCCCCTTGAACAGCCCCCACCCCCTAGACACACCTCACCCCCTAGACACCCCCACCCCACCCCTTGGACACCCCTCACCCCCATGGACAACCTCTCACCCCCTAGACACCCCCACCCCTAGACACCGCCACCCCCCTTAAACACCCCCACCCCCGGGATATCCCCCCACCCCCCTGAACACCCAACCCCATTGGATAGCCACCTTCCACCCCCACACCCTAGACACCCCCACCCTCATGGACACCCCCACCCCCATGGACACCCCACCCCCTGGACACCCCCACCCCATAGATAACTCCCACCCCCTTGGACAACCCCCACCCCCTCAGACACCACCCCAACCCCACCACCTAGACACCCCACCCCCTTGGATTCCCCCCAACCCCCTAGACACCCCTACCCCATGGACACCCCCACACCCCCCTGGACACCCCCACCCCCGGGAAACCCCACACCCTAGGCACCCCACCCCCCCTGAACACCCCCACCCCCTTGGAAAACCCCCTAGACACCACCCCACCACCTGGACACCCCCACCCTCTAGACACTCCCACCTGGACACCCCCTGGAATCCCCCCCCCCATGGACACCCCACCCCTTGGACATCCCCCCAACCCCCTGGACACCCCCACCCCCTAGACACCCCCAACCCCTTGGACAACCCCCCACCCACCTGGACAGCCCCCCACCCAACCTAGACACCCTACCTCCTTGGACACCCCCCCCCCAGATAGCCCCCCTTGGACAACACCCCACCCCCTATACACCCCCACCCCATGGAAACCCCCACCCCCTGGACAACCCCCCACCCCTTGGACAACCTCCACCCCTAGATATCCCCCACCCCCTGGACACCCCAACAGAATGAATACTTTGACTTTGGGTATTGAGTGTTATGAAATTTACTAACTTTTCAAAATATTTCCATTTTTTAGCATCAATAATTTATTTAAAAAACTCTCTTTACACATTCTGCATATTTGATAAAAAGAATTCACTTTTTAATATCTTGAAAAATGTTATATCAGGTCCATGGTGTCTTCTTTTATGTGATAAATGATAAAATTCCAAAACACATTTCACCTCAAATTTAGGCACACATAACTAAATTAGTATATCTTCACATTGTTTTAATAATAAGGTATCAACCCAATAATAGTTCACTACATCAACTAGAAACCCCTTCCTTTATGAATATTTAAAATGGGGATATATTATCCCATTTGGAAAATAAATTTCAATCTCATCATTTGAAATCTCCATGTACATGGAATCATGCTTCTTTTCCCCATGGAACCTTCATCTTATGACATCAAACTCTTCTTAGTTCCATTTAATCTTTCTTGGATCAAAATCCACATGTATGGCCATGATGTTTCAATCCCTGAGGAACTTTTTACCATCATTTTCATATTATATTTCCCATTTATTCAGAATAGATATTATGAATATCACTCAAATAATATACTAAAATATAAAATTTCTTCAATCTAAAATTTACTCAACTCTTGAATAATTCTCCTCTAAAAGTGTACCTAATATTTTACACTCATTTATAGTTCTTCAAAGATATTCAAAACCTTCCTTGAACATTTTTTTTGGTCTCAAAACACTCTCAATATCTCACGTGATCAATTTATTACTTAGTTCATTGAATACTTGAGAATAATGGGATTCTTCTCCTTCAAAGGCTCATGGATTAGAAATCTCTCCTTCTCTTTGACACAAGATGTATAGAACTCTCAAAATTCTCACATAGATTATATATGTTCTCTCAATATGCACAACTGTCATGGTATTATATTTATAATTGAATTCAATATCATGGATTTATATTAATTTATAGTATTTTGTTATAAATATAGTATTTTTTTCTTTTATATTATGATTCTCATATAGAGTAGTGTGTCAGTTATGGTTTCATATAAAGTGAACAATTCTCATTTACTTAAATATATTTTTTATGAAACTTCAATATTATTGAATTTATTTTTAAGAAATTACTTATAACAATTTTTTTTAAAAAATGGATATAAGTTGGATGTATGAAATCAATCATATCTAAAGCGATTTTTAAAACAATTTTGAGAGATTTTTAGATTTTTCATTTCATAATGCTTTAGATAGTGTTCTCATACACTTCCCATGTTACAATTTTGTTGGAAGACCTTGGTTGAGCTGTGAAGAAGTCATCTACCACATAACCAAATATGGTTTTCAAGAAAACTACTATATGTGGTATCACAATAGGGATAAAATTAAATCTCAAATTTCTGATGATCCAAATGAGAGGACTGGATTGGAGAATTTTTTATATGAATAGTTTCTATTTATTCTTCATCATGAAAAAGAAAGGATTCTGACCCATGAAGACTTAAATATGAGCACACATGATGCATCTAATTAAAATGATGATTTTATCAGGGTGAAAAAATTGAATGATGCTACCAAGATTCCAGTATATCAACAATGCGGTAAAATGAAAAATCTAGAATTTTTAATCCTATTGTTTCATGGGAAAACTATGTATGAGATTTCTAATACTACCATCAATTACATTATTACCTTCTTGAAGGAATTACTTCCAGATGATGAAGATATTACCTCAAACCACTATATGGCATGGAAGTTAGTTGAGGAACTTGGATTTTCAAGAAACAAAATTCATGATTTCCCAAAAGATTGGAGTTTATTCTGGGAGGAAACTACTGAATGAAATGATTGTATAAAATTTGTCACATCTTTTTGGAAGCCAAAAGCTGATGTAAGACCATCCTATGTTCCATAAAAAGTAATGTGGCACTTTCCATTGATCCCTAGACTCCAGAATATTTTTATATCTGATGAAATATCAATAAAAATGAGATGGAATTATACTAAGATAAAGAACACTACTGATGAGTTGGTTCACCCTGAAGATGGATTTTCATGGCAGAGATTTGATGCTCGATATCCTGATTTTTCAATTGACGTGTGTAATGTGAGGTTAGGTATTTCATGTGACGATTTTAATCTGTTTGGGTAGATTCTTACTTCGCACAAAACATGTCCAGTTTTTGTACACATTTATAACCTTCCCCCATGGTTGTGTATGAAAAAATATTTCACTTTCATGAGTATACTCATATCTAGCCCTTCTAATCCTGGAAATGATATAGATGTATAAATAAAACCTTTAATAAAAGAGTTAAAACTTCTTTGGGGTGTGCATGTGCACACATATGATACATGTTTGAAAGACATATTTTAGATGCATGTTGCGCTTATGTGGATGATCAATGATTTTACTACTTATACAATGATGTATGGATGGAGCACAAAGGGAAAATGATCATGTCCTATTTCTATAAATAATACACGATCTAGAAGACTGAAACATCGTTATAGTTTCAGTTTTATGGGAAATAGACAATTCTTTCCAATGGACCATCCATATAGAAATAATCATCAGAGATTTGAAAATACAATGGAGACTCATGATACACCTCAGCGTATGTATGGTTCTAATGTGATTAATGAATTGAAAGATTTAATTTTTTCATTCGGGAAGGGTCAAATGAAATCTGGAAAGAGAAATAATGTTTCCACTGAAACCTGTTACAATTGGAAGAATAGTAGTATCTTCTTTGATTTTCCTTATTGGTCAACCAATTTGTTACATCATTACTTATACGTAATGCACATTGAAAAAATATAGTTGAAATGTTTCTTTCAATTCTTCTAAATGTTAAAGGAAATATAAAAGATGATTTATGGTCTTGGCATGACTTGGTGGATTGGGGTATCAAAACAGAATTTAATCTTGTGCGTATTAGTGAAAATAAATGAAAAGTTCCATGTTCTTCTTATGTGATGACACCTACAAAAAAAGAAATTTTTGGAAGTAATAGAGATTATTAAAGTTCCTAATGGATATTCAAGAAACATATCTAATGTGGTCAACAGAAGAGATTTGAAGCTAAAATCTTTGAAGACTCGTGATTATCATGTCATTCTGCATGAGTTTATTCTAATAGAAATCCGTCATCTTTTGTCCAATAATGTAAGGGTGGTTGTTATTTGGTTGTACCATTTTTTAGAGATCTTTTCACTAAAAAAATTTCCAAGTCTTTCTTGCAAAAAATATTGGCATATTCCCCCATTAATTTGGTGTGAGTTAGAGAAAATATTTCCTCCATCATTTTTCACATGCATGCTGCATCTGACTGTCCATATTCAAACTGAAATAATTTTTATAGGACCTATTTCTTCTCATTGGATGTATCCAAATGAAAGAAATATATACACATTAAAGTCTTATGTTCAAAACAGGAATCATCCCAAAGGTTTTATCGTGAACTGTTACTTGGCTCAAGAATGTATGGATTTTTTCTCTATGTATTTGTCTAATATTACTATAAGAATGAATAGACCAATGAGAAACAAAGAAGAGCACTATGATAAAATTGAACCCAGTTTTCCATCACATACTCGAACAGGAGGAATTCATGGATCATATACATTGAATAAATTAAGTCTTGAAGATGTGGAGATGGAAAACCCACACCCCTTGGACACCCCCACCCCCTTGGACAGTCCCCCACCCCCTAGACACCCCCACCCCATGGACATCCTCACCCCCTTGGATATTCCCCCCACACCCCCTGGACACCCCCACCCCTTGGACAACCCCCCCCCCACCCTTGGACACCCCCACCCCCTGGACACCCCCACCCCCTGGACAACCCCCCCCCACCCCCCTAAACACCCCCACCCCCTGGACACCCCACCAACATGGACAACCCCCACCCCCTAGACACCCCCACCCCCCCTGGACACCCCCACCCCCATGGAAAGCCACCACACCCCCTAGACACCCCTTCCCCCTTGGAAATCTCCCCACCCCCCTGGACACCCCCACCCCTGGACACCCCCATCCCCCTTGGACATCCCTCCCACCCCCTGGACCGCCCCACCCCATGTACACCCCCACCCCCTAGACACCCCCAACCCCTTGGATAGGCCCCACACCCCTAGACAACACAACCCCCTTGGATAGTCCACACCCCCTAGACACCCCCACACCCCCTAGAAAACCCCACCTCCTGGACACCCCCACCCCCTTGGACAGCCCCCACCCCCTAGACACCCCCACCCCTGGGACACCCCCACACCCCCCAGACACCCCCACCCCTTGGATAGCCCCCACCCCCTTGGACACCCCCACCCCCCTGAACAACCCCCCATGGACAACCCCCCCCCCAACCCACCCCACCCCCTAGACACCCCCACCTCATGGACACCCCACCCCCTTGGATATCCCCCACCCCCTGGACAACCCCCACCCACTGGACAACCCCCACCCCCTGGACACCCCCACCCCCTAGACACCCCACCCCCTAGATATCCCCCCACCCCCTGGACAACCCCCACCCACTGTACATCCCCAACCCACTGGACAACCCCCACCCCCTGGACACCCCCACAACCATGGAAAGCCACCACACCCCCTGGACACCCCCACCCCCTTGGAAATCCCCCCACACCCCTGGACATCCCCACCCCTAGACACCCATACCCCCTTGGACAGCGCCCCCCCCCCCCACCCCCTGGACACCCCTAACCCCTGGACACCCCCCCATGTACAACCCCCCCCCCCCCCCCCTCACCCACCCACAACCCCTTAGACATCCCCACCCCCTGGACACCCCACCCCCTTGGACAGCCCGCACCCCCCTGGACAACCCCCACCCCCTGGACACCCCCACCCCCATGGAAAGCCACCACACCCCCTAGACACCCCCACCCCCTAGACACCCCTGCACCCTGGATACCCCCACCCCCTTAGACACCCCCACCCCCTAGATACCCCCACCCCTAGACACCCCACACCCTTGGACAACCCCTAAACCCCCTATAAACCCCCTAGACACCCCTACCCCCCTTGGATAGCCCCTTACCCCCCTGAAACCCCCACCCTTGGACACCCCCACCCCCTTGGACAACCCCACCCCCTTGGACAACCCCACCCCCTAGACACCCCCCACTCCCTAGACACCCCCACCTCCCTAGACATCCCCCACCCCCTTGGACACTCCCACACCCCCTAGACACCCCCACCCCTTGGACAGCCCCCACCCCCTGGACACCCCCACCCCCTGGCACCCCCACCCCCTTGGACAGCCCCCACCCCCTGGACAGCCCCCACCTCCTTGGACACCCCACCCCCTGGATACCCCCCCAAACACCCCCTGGACACCCCCCCCCCCCAAACACCCCTCGCACCCCCTAGACACCCCTGCATCCCTAGACACCCCACCCCCCTGGACAACCCCCATCCCCTAGACACCCCACCCCCTTGGATATCCCCTCACCCCTTGGATAGCCCCCACCCTATAGACACCCCCATATTCTGAATTCAATTTTGTATTCCATATTCTATATGTGTTATACATAATTAAATTCTATATGTAATGAATTCTGAATTGAATACATTGTACATAATTCAAAATTATGTATGTAATTCATAATTCATTTTTTATATTTGTATGTGTTATTCATTCATAATTCATAATTCAGCACATAATTCATTTTGTATGTATCCAATCGAGAATTTAATTTTGAATTCTATATTGCATAGGGTAATTGGGTTCTAAATTGAATTCTGAATTCCTAGGTACACAGGGGATTGAAAAGGGGGAGACATGCCGGTTGGCTGCTGCAATTGCAGCGAGGCTATACCAATGATTGTAAACCATTGGTATATGTGTGATCACTAACATTATACCAACAGTTTACATAAAACTATTGGTATATAGTTATACCAATGGTTAGTAAACTGTTGTTATAGAACTTGTAATCATTATTTACCAATGTTTTTATGTAAACCATTGGTAAACGGTTATTTCAATGGTTTTGAAACCATTGGAATAGATCTTAAATGTCTTAATTTGTAATGGGTATTAACTATTGGTATAAAGATATACCAATGGTTATCTAAAACCATTGGTATAAGGTTCATTCCAAAACCATATACCAACGATTATATGATAACCATTGGTGTATGTCTATCCCCGCAACTAACTAGCCAATGGTTTGAGAAACCATTGGTATAATTTATACCAATGGTTTTCAGGCCTTTCCTAACGGTTTGAAACCGTTGGTATAAGCCAACTTTCCACCAGTGCATAAAAGTGATGTAATGTTAATATATGAAAAGTGAGGGTTGATATAGTTGGAATTAGAGAAAATTTTTAGTCAACATTTAGAAACTAGGATGTTAAAAATTTAGTGATATCCCTAGGGATATTTCTAAGGATATTTCTAGGGTTTTCTACGAGGATAAGTCTAAGGATGAGTTAATGTTTAGGAAAATGTCCTGGAATTTTGGTAAAGGATAGAGAGAGTGGTTTTCTATAATTACATCACTATATGGATACTATAAGTAGCTGTGGATTTGGAATAGATGTACCTAGGGGTAACAATTCTAACAAGATTCATTAGGCTTGACTTGAGAGTAACCTGGTACATGACAACATGACTTGTTGCACTCCTGGTTTAACACTCCCAGGGGATATGCTTTGGAAATTCACTAAATTTTTATGAACCATCGTGATGGATTTAAATATAAGTTGGCTTTGAATAACCTAGGATAAACCTAAGGTGTCATAGATTAATGAATTTTTAATAATTTAGACATCATATAAGTTTTTTTTCATGATTATGTGGTTCCTCACTTAGATAATTTTTTCTTACTCAATGGTTTCTGGTTTTAGTTAATGGTAGGAACCAGAAGAAACTAGATTAATGTTGAATGTGATGGACATTTTTATGATGAGCAGTAAAATGGTATGATCACTGAAGTGAAGGATTTTATGATCATTCCTAATCAGTTTTCACAAAACATACTAACGATGTGTACCTTAACCAACTCTCAAACTCACTAAAGAAGAGAATGAATGAGTTTGCTGAGAGTTTGGGTAATGGAGACCAAGGAGGAAATAATATTCAGTTTCCTTTTTCCAGGAATGTGGAAATAATCACTTTAGTAAATGTCTTAGAGGAAAAAATAATATGTTTTGACTATGGAAAATAAGGACACAAAGTAACTAACTACAAAGAAAAAATGATGGGTCCAATTAATGAAATAGATGAGAATATTGGACTCCCTAATACATAGTTAAAGGTTAAATGATTTAATTGTGTAAAGAATGGTTATTATGAAAATTGAATTCCTAAGTGGAAATATCCAAAATAGAAACAATTAGGTGGTATGAGTAATGGTTATATTTACTGATGATGAGTTTATAGATCAAATGTGAATGAAAAGTGGTATTAAGTAACATGATGAGGTAGATTTATTATTTCTTATGGATAAATTGGAATAATTGAAGTTTTTATATATTTGGATTCAATAATTATTGTGAAATATACAAGGATTTTTAAATTTATGTTTTTCACTAAGGATTTACAAGATTATGTTGAATGTTTCTGATGGATTGAAAAAGTGATTTAATGGTAAGGTGAAGTTTTGACTAAGGAAATGTGACCATTAATATTTTCCTTATGTTAAGATAATTTTGTTTGGATAAATATATATTGGATATTAATAAGCAAATTTGATGGTACTGACTAATCTGGAACTAATTAAGGACTGGTTGACAAGTGTTTATGCTATCATTGATGAAGGTTACAATATTTTTGGATTTAAGGAATATATCCAATATAATTTGGAATAAGGAAGCATGCATGTTTTAAATAAGGAATGGTGTTAATTCCGGTTATTACCATGTTTCAAGGGAATTCATGATAAAGGTATTAACATGTTTGATATGTGACAACCAAGAGCTACTTTATGATATATAGTAGATCGATGTTAAGATGATCTCATGAACTTCTTTATAAATATTTGGATTTTCATCTTTTAGAAGGGTTATAAGGTTATCCATTTATGGATTTATTTATATTAAACTTTGGATAAGGTTTTAGAGATTAAATTATTATCTCACCATATGAGGATTTATACATATTGGATAACTTTCTCTAACATTTTTGTTGTGATAAAACATATAGAATGACCTATGATTCTATTTATGGATTTCATGATCTGATAGTTCTTTAGTAATTAAAAATCCACCTTTATTTTCTATTATAAGAGATAAAGTGGGAATTGATCAGGGAATAATAAAAGGGTGAGATTGTATATATGGAATGGAATGAAATCAAGTAAGTATATCTTCTTGTTAATGTTATTTAACTTTAGGGAAAAGGATCCTGAAACAAAAAATGTTGTCCTAGTACCTTTGTTTCTGATAAAACATATGGTCCCTTAGATCTTCGTCGATTTATGGTTTTGTGATTGTTAACTTTCTCCTAACCATGTTCTCTATCACTCTCCATTAGAAATTGATAGTTATATTTCTCTTCTATGTACATGTTTTTACTTCCCACCTATGTTCTTCTATGTGGAAACCTAGTTATATGTTACTTTGGGAAATCGTTATGTTTCCAACTTTCCTTTTTAAAGGAAGTTTTAGTATTTATTTTAACGATATTAGTTTCTATGAAAGGAACTTTAAAGTATTAAACCTTTGATAACCCAAAATAATTTTGAGGGAAAAACATTTTAAGGGGGGAATAATGTAACACCCAAAGATTTTGTGAAATATTTTTTTAAATTAATTTAATATTTTTTATATTTTTCATTTCACGTAACACTAAAAAAAATTATTAAAGAAATAAGTTTTTCTTTCATTATAATAAAAAAAAGTTAATAAATCACTAAACATAACAAAAATTTTAGCTTTCCCTACACATAACACCAAGTTTATCTTACGTTACATGCAAGACTGACTTTCCTTGATGGCTTGCGTAAAACGCAAGACCAGGTTTTACTAAACAATAATAAATTATTAAAAAAATTATTATTTAATATAATAAGATATAACTTATCCATTAAGTTGGTGGTTAGGAATACGATTAACTAACTTATGAAAATACATGGTTGAATTCATTTCTTATAAATTAATTATATATGAATATAAGAACCAATTGAATATAAAGAGAATGTTTTCATAAAAACTACTTTTATGATAAAAAATAAATTTTATCCTAATTAAATTAATTAATATTAGTGAATTATATTAATGAAATATATATTTTATTTATTAAATCAAATATTTTTTTGAATATATTTGATAGGTACAAGATAGGAACAAACCCAATATTAAACATAAAAACCCAAATTTTTTATGAAAGTAGTTTTACCACCTTTTAATGGAAAGCCAATTATAAATATAAATTTTATAAATTTTATATGCCAAAATAAACTTCATTTTTAAAATTGAAGCATAAAAATTAGGTTACATTGAATTTTTGGTATTTTTCTGTAAAGTTTCATTTTTAGATGAATAGTGAAAAATACTGAATTTTAATTCAAAACTACATTTTTTCCTGATTTATTTATAAGGTTAAATTATATTCATAATTGGTTTTAAAGTATAATTATATAAATTATACATATATTAATGAAATTTAGGTCATTTTAATCATTTTAATACTGAATTTGGATATAAAATCTTGATGAACATTTGAACATTCTCACTTTAAAAACCCGTTTTCTTACTATGTTTGCGGGATTGACATTAAACTTAATTTTTCCAAATTTGTGATATAAATTTCAAAAAATGGACATAAAAATTTGTAATAAGTATAATATTTATATTCTAATAAGATCAAATTAATTTTTTTTATAAAAAATATTAGTGAAAGTGATTAAAATTAATTACAGCGGTTAAGGTAAAATTAAGCTTAACAAGTGACTAAAACTTAATATTAAGAGATAAATTGACATAAAAGTTGTCCAAAACCCATTGTATGTTCATATTTTTAACCTATTATCCATTTAATAAATTTTTTAAATTATAGGAGTCACTTCACATGGGAAAACATGGGTGGAATTCCCTTTTTTAAAATTTACAAGAATGTCACTCCTCCTCCACTATATATAAGAACTCACCCATCCCACTTCCTCAAACCTCTCAAGACACTTTGGTTCAAAAATATTTGCCTAAATATATCCTAACAATCCCTCCCCTCAACCTATAATCCTCACCATTGGAATAAATCCATCAAATGAATCCATTTAGTGTAAACAAAAAGGAGTTTCCTAAATAAGTGGTAACATCCTTCCACAATCTCTTTAGTTTTATTTTCATTATCCACAAACTCAATTATTATTATTACATGATTATATAATAACACCATTATAATAAATATAATTAAAAATTTTTATTCTAATGATTCTACATGCACTTACACACACTTCTATTTAATGGGTAACAAACTTACCATTCTTGTGTATGGCGAACTACCACCTCACGAAATGATGTTGTTCATTTTTCCTTTACCACCTACCATGGTTGGTAATTATGATTTAAACTATATTTTTATAGTTTATATATGATATTTATAATGTATTTATGCTTTTGTAATTATTATATAACACATACATTCATGCTTTCCATTTTTTGTATGTACGATAATTTTGTTTGGGGAAGGGTGGACTACCACCTCCTCAAAGTAATGTGATTCATTCACAACTTACATTGAATGTATTAAGGATTAATTTACTAAAAATAATATATATATATATATATATGTGTGTGTGTTTTTGTGTCAAATAATAATTCTACTATAATTATAATATATATATACATATATTTCATTTACTTTCTTTCTTTCAATATGACAATAAAACAGAAACAACATTCATGTGTACGTACGACCTACTGTCTCCATGAACGGTGTATTCCATTTCATACTTATATATTATATATATTATATATATTATTTTAATACAAATATAATAAATATAAATTATATTTATATCACGGTTTAAATTCTAGAAATCATGATATATGTATAAAGACACAAAATATAAAAAATTAAGACACATGTGAAAAACAAAGAGGATATTATCCAAAACGTAACCTTAATATGGAAGTGTTAATATGTGGGTAATATAAAGATATATATTGTATTAGATATAAAAATATGGCTCTATAAAATATGTATAATAAACTTATATTTATTATATGGGATTTTTGAATGAGTACGAAGAGAGTCAAGACTTAAGGTAAGGGAATTTCATCTCACTTTTTATTTCTGTGAGATACATGATCTATTAACCATTCATTTATTTTTTTTGGTGTGTATAATTCCCATGGATTTATTATATTATTATTATACTTAAATTTATGGTTATTTACATATTCATTTGATTATCTTTCTTTCATGGGGTGTAAGTTTCAAAAGTTACCAAATCGGTAAAGTAATTTTGTCTCAATTTACCTTCTTTGAGACACATGCCATGTTATGAACCTATATTTTTATATGAGGTATATATAATTCCTTTGACATGTTATATCATGGATATAATTGTTTTCATGAAATTTAAATATTCATGTAGTATTATTCTATCCATTTTATTATGAATCAAATTTACCAAAGTGGTAATGGTTTATAGCTATAATCTCATCATTTATTGAGATTGTTTATGATTATGCTTCTATTGATGAAATATTATGATCAATATCTCAATAAATATCATTAATTTTATTAACCTTTGGTTATTAATTCTATATATAAGTAATGGTAAAAAATTTCCACTCTTTGGTACTTAATATAATTAAAAAAATGTTTTCATGAAAACACGATGTTATTTTTTCTTTCGATCAAAAATATATATTCTTTTAAAGTCGTGTTTTCTAAAAAATGTTTTAAAAAATGTTTTACTATTATACTATTATTTTTAAAGGAATTTTTTACCCATGTTATACCTTTTCAAAAAACAGTTTTAAAAGTAATCTTCTTGTTGTTTTTCAATCAAGGAACTTTTATAAACATTTAAGTTGAAAAAGGAATGTTTGGTATATACAGACTTAGACACCATAATGACCATAATTTCCTTGATGATTCCTTTGTAAGTTTAAAAGGTTATTATATTTAACGAAAATGTTTTTACTAATATTCCTGAAATGTTTTTATTTTTAAATGGTTTTCAAAGATAAAGTGTTTTAAAAAAAATTATGTTTAAAAATTGTTTCAAATGTTTTCAAGATTATTTTATATGTTTTTAAGAAAAATTGTTTTCAAAATATTTTCAATATTATTTTATAAGTTCTCAAGGAAAATAGTTTTCAAAATTTCTTCAAGATTATTTTATATGTCTATTAATAATTTTTTCTAAATTATTTCAAGACTTATTTTTATAAGTTTTCAGAGCTATTTGAAAAGAAAAAGGTTTCAAAATTATTTATGTTTTAAAAATAATTTTTAAAATTAGGAAATATATTTCCCTTAAGAAACATTTTAAATGAAATTGTAATTATTTCTTTATAATAAAAGGATTTTTGAAAAGGTTTTATTAAAAGGATTTTCAATGAAAGTATTTTTTTCCTTATGAAATGTTTCAAGTGATATTTCGAAATATTTCTCCATCAAAGATGTCATCCTTTGTTAAATTTTAATATTTATTGTGGACATTATCCAATAATACCATTTATATTATTTATTGAATGGTTTATTTCTTAATATCATGATGTTTATAACACCTGTTTCTCTTCCATGGGTTATATTATTTTGAAACCCACTTCCTTTCCTAAGTTATGCTTTGATGGAATGATTATAAAACCTATATCTTTTATATAGGTTATGCTATGATAAAATTTTTATGATACCCATTTCATTTCATGGGTTATTATATGAAGTTTTTAAACCCATCTCTTTTTATGGGTCATGATATGATAAAGGTTTTATTATCTTGTGGCACATGTATGAATGGTTTTATTATATTATGGGTCCAACCTAAATATCTCTCTAATTCATTGGGTAAATACTTATATCTCATGAAATAATTATGGGAATCAATTCAATGGGCTTGATCTACTATTGAATATGGGGAAACCAGAACCAATATGGGAAGATGGGGAAACTCGATCCACTATGAGAATATGGGTAAAACTAGATCCCTTATAAGTAAAGGACTGTGACTAGGGACGATGGTGTGACCCGCCCAGTAGGTGTAGTCCCCATGAAGTGCCTTGATAATTTCTATAAATGAATATTGACTATTATGTAATGATATTACATGTTTATTTGTATGCCAAAATTCCATGTCTTACTCTTATGTTATGATTTAAGGGATTATACTCTTGATTCAATTATGATTCATTCCTTATTAACTACTAAACTTTATTCCATTATTCAAGGTTATGATATGTATAGTATTATATTATAATTTTATGATCATGTTTTCAAACCCTTATGCTCATGTTTATGCTTACATATCTCCCCTGTTTACCCTTACTGATCATCTGAGATCACCTTTTTTTGTTTCCTTCCCTAGGTTATGAAGATATATTTTAGTTATGATATGTATAAGAGGGGTGATAGTATTGGATAACCTAGTGGGAGATAATGTATCTCACTTATGTGCCAACTTTACATTTCCATGTTTACAAAGGCACTAAACTAATATGGTCTCTAGGTATCTATTTTTCTAATGTATTAAGTATTCTGCAAAAGTGATGTAATATTAATGTATGAAAAGTGAGGTTCACTATAATTATACACACATGATACCCTTATAGAAACATCATTCTTAAAACTCTTATTAATTTATATCGGGAATGGAAACATAATAAATTGTGATATCAAATTCTCAATAAGTGGTAGCATACATCAGAAGTTATCAAATGATAAACAAGGAATGATAAATATGGTTGGAATAATAATAATCAAATAATTCCATATCGGTAATATGATGAGAATGAAATATATACATGGATATAATAAAAATATAAATAACCACATAGATAATAATAACTAATTTCATAGTGAACAAATTCATAATTTCAAATATCTTAATCTTACTATCAAGGCATCTTTCCAAGACATCATGCATAAATACGTAAAGTATATTCCAAATAACAAATCTATTTTTCACAAAATACATACTAATATATTGTGTGGATATATAATTATAGGCCCCACCCATTAATAATAAGTCCAATTCATTAATTATATTAAGGAATTAATAAACAATAGAATACATATCTAACATGGCTTAGTAATTAATAAATATCCATATTGAAATAACAAGTATACAAATTGTCAATATTTCCCACTTCAATAAATGGAAGAGAATTATTGGTAAGAATCATCCAACCTAACACTATATATATTAATGAGTATGTATTTAATTCAATAATAAAATAATCAATATATAAATAGTGGAATTGATATCGAATATATCCATGAAATTAAAGAATATATACATGAAAGAGAAAAACAAATTCAAGAGGGAGATTAAGAGTGATATAGATAATAACCCATATGAACAAGGTTAGGCACAAACTATAAATTAATAAATGAATTTAAATGGTAATACATGATACATAACTCTAAAGGAGATATATATTTTAGAGTTTAAGAGGAAAGTGAAAGTGAAATTATAAAAAAATATCATAAATATTTTGTAATATGGTTGTAAAAAAACTTATAAGTTACTTTTATAAATTCCATTTCAAGGGGTGAAATGAGGGAATTTAAAACTTTAATTTTAAAATAATTCTAAATATTTAATCCCTAAAAATGAAGTTAAAAATAGGAAATGTGGAGTGGAAGATAAAAACATGCATAGTGAAATTAAATCCCTTTATTAATTCTTCTAAACTACTAACCTTTATTTTTAAATGAAAAAAATCATAGAACAATGGGAATATAATTTTCTTTGAGAACCCATTGAATTTTAATAGGAATATTCATTAATAAAAATGGTTATAAAATTAGAAATGGTGGTCATGCAGTAAACATTAAAAATATTCTTTTTAGAACTTTTTTATAAAAGTAAATGGAAAATGAAAATGACCTTAATAAATCATTAAAGTAGAGAGAAGATAATTCTTGTAACAATATAAATAATATGGATATGAAGGAAAATGATTCTTGTTTGTAAGGAAGGGATAAGTTTAAGTCCATATACAAGCAACTGTTTAGTAGCATTGTAAACCAAAGGGAGGTGAAATGTCAAGAAGACCTATAAATCTAAGAAAATAAAGAGAGAATACGATATAATACTATCATAGGGTGGAAGAAACCAAAAATATAAGGATGAATTTCAATAATAAATTTTATAACTTAATGAAATTAAATTAAGTTAACAAATATCTTTATGACTTAGGTAATGAATAAATGGAAAAATAATAGGGAGAGTTTAAATAGAAATTAAATTCTTAATAATAACAAGTGATTTAATACATAAGCTTAAAATAGAGCAGTATTTATATAATATAAATATAAATTAGTTCATAATAAGATACATGTCTCAAGGAATTAAAATTGAGACCAAGAACCTATTGGTTGGAGTATAATGGAAAGAGGTGAGGGGATTGAATTTACTTTAAAAAATAAAACAAAAAGTGATGGAAATCACAAATGAGATAAGAACAATGAAAATATAAATTTAAAATTAATGGAATAAAAATAATTTTGATATGAGGGATAATTTAAAGGTTAATTAAATGATTAATAATAATAGATTTAAAACATATCAAAATTATGTGTTTATAAGAATCAATATGATATGCAATGAATAAAATAAAAGTGTGTACATAAGCCTTATCCAAGTTGGCGAGGACTCGGCAAGTGAATCCAATAGACCCGAGTTCAAAAATGGGCGGATACATAATTTATAGGTACTGTAGAAAGCACTATTCGGTATTGTAATAACCAAAACTATTCATCTGTTTGGAATTTTGGTCCACCAGTTTGGGCTTTGGGTCCTTTAAGGCCTTCAGGCCAGTAAGGCTTTCGAGCCACCTAAAGGCCTTCAGGCCACCTCAAGGCCTTTGGGACACCTCAAGGCCTTCGAGACACCTCAAGGCCTTCAGGACACCTCAAGTCCATTGGGCCACCTAAAATTGTGCTTAATGACTAGACAGACTCTATAAGAAGCAGACTCCAGATGAGGATTCAGAGCAGGTGCATTCACTAGAGCAGAAGCTAAGTAGATTTGTCAGAAAGAGAGGGTATAAAATTTCCATTGGGACCAGCCTGTGTATGCATGGGAATCCTAGCTAAACAAGCCATGGGAATGTGGATAGATAACATCACGATGAAGAAGCTGGGGAGGAGCAGTTCCATGTAGTTACAGTCTAAATATTTCTTAAAACCTACGGGTCATGTAATCTCTAAGCCTACGGGCCTTATAAGGTTTCCACCTCATCCCTTGAAAAGGGGTTATTAAAAATCAATAAAAATAAGCCCTTTAAGAAATTCAGACATAAAATAAAAGTGAAATTAAACATGACATGATAAAGGATTTCAATAGTATCTCGGTGTGAATCCCTACTTCTCCTCCCCTCAGGTTAAGAGGTTTATCTTATTACTTCTTTGATTTTAATATAAATCAAGAAACCAATTATCCCTTTATTTTTACATGATTGTAGTAATAAACCCATGTCCCTTAATTCAATGGTATTAAACACCTATCTTCCTTTCTTTTCACTTGTTATAGAAATAAACACATTATAGAAGGTAGGTGAGAAGAAGAGAAAGATTTTCTTACAAAAAATATATTAAAAATATACTCCCTTATCTCCTAAAATGGATAGATAAAAATTGAGAAGAGATAGAGAGAGGTAATTTAGAATAGAGCCTTTGAGAATTTAGAATCAACATTTTCTCTAGAGAGGATTTTGATATTGGAGATAATTAACTAGAGATCCATCATTGTTACATCACTTGATTTGATTATTCAATCCACCATCATTATAAGATAAAACCTAAGCCTCCAAGATCCTCTATTTATTTCCTTCAAGACTTTAAGGAACATTATGGAATTATTCCTGGTCATTAAGCCACATAAAATTCCATTTAATAGCTATAGGTTCCATGAGAATCAAAACACTTAGACTATAGATTATGCCCCTCTGGAGCGATGCTAGATGAAACAAGCTAGTCGATAGGTGTGATGGGGACTCTAGGATATATCTTCTTCCATTGGGTAGTTGATTATCCTCTATCAGGTAGTCAGTAGAATTTCTATAATTATGGTATTTTTTCCATCATCACCTAATGGATGGTGGCTTTACACCGGTTAGTTGGTGATGCCTGCATCTTTGTAAAATCCACCATAGTCCCCCAACTTTCTTCAATTTCTCTATTATTTCTTTGAATCTTCTTTCAATAATTTTAACACATGTAATTATACTTATACAATATCTTCAATGACTCTTTAAATTCCTTTCAAGATATCAACAATATATTTAAGTTCAACAAGATCCCTATATTTTTTTACATTAATATCAACACATGAAATCCTAAAAATGTAACTTCCATCCACTCAAATGAAATAATAAGAAACATAAATGACTGTTTTTGGTCACGGAAACATCATGAGAGAGAGTGGTACAAAAATATCTCATATTTTAATAACCATTAACATTAGAAAAATATATGTCAAGAGTAAATCTGGAGTAAAATAAGTATTCAAAGTAATTTAAGATATTTCAAACAAGATATTCAATAAGATCAAGGTATAAACATAAGATATTAAATATTATCAAGAGATAAAATTTTCCAATTTTAAACCAAAAAGTTCTCCCCATTTGACACAAAACCTCTCCCCAATGACTAAACAATATCTTCCTTTGTTCTTATCAAAAATAGAAAAATAAAGGTAAATGAGAAGGTGTTTATAAAAAGAATGAAATTTCACATATAATAAATAAATAGTGACATAAAATACTATCCCCCCTTTATGATTATCATGAGATTAAAAAATAAGTTTAGAGAATAATGAGTTTAAAAAAATACAATACATGAGATTGATTATAGTTATAACGCTGAAGTTTTATTTAAAAACTTATAATTTAAAATTATAAGGATATTCAAAGAAAATTTATAAAAATAATTCCAAAAAATCAAAATAAATAGATAATAGAAACTCTCAATTTTTCAAAAAAAATGTTTAAAATCAATATTTAAAAGAAATTTAAAAATATTTTTAAGTTCAAGATTTAATTCAAAATAGTTTCAAATAAAAAGAGAAAAAATAGAAAATAAAAATATTTAAAAACAAGATATTTGAAAAATAATTTCTCCCCTTTAAGGAATAATAAATAATAGATGTGATAGAGATAAGAGATCTATTAATTAGGTTTAAGAGAGAAATTGTCATCAAAGAGATCAAAAAATTATCCCCGTTTAAATCATCCTATAACTTTACCTATTATTAGTAAGGTAGGGGTGAATTTGAAATCATTAATAAATTATTACCTATGAAAAGGTTGATCTTAAAAAACTTCATTAGATTAGGATCCCCCTCAATAAGTGAAATTAAAGAGGAAAAAGTAACTTTTCCACAAGATAGAGTGGGAGTAATAACAATTTAAATTATTTAAAGAGAAAATATTTAAAAATACATCAATAATTTCAAGTGAAAATGAATAGATCAATAATATTAAGAGGTAAGAATAATAGATTAATCAAATATTAATACGAGACATCTCCCCCAGTATAAAATAACTAGATCATATAAAAGAAACACTTTCGATCTCTATGGATCATCCTCTTGATATGTAAAACTACTTTTGAGTTGGATAATCCATTTTTATTTAGATTCCACCAAATGATATTTCAATGAATCTTGGTGTTGTATCCTAAAAAATATCAATTTTGAGTGAATTTTAGTACCCATGAGAACTTGGGTCTGGCAATTTTAGCTAGAATATATTTAGGAACCTAAATTTTTTTATTATGGGACTTTCTATTGGAGATATGGGAAAAAAATATAAATATATTTGGGCCTATAATATCTATAATTTTTTTAACCACTCATAAATAAGAAATCATAATGCCCAAAAATATTAATAATTTTTTTAGGAACATCCCTTTACAAAACTAGTTTTTGAGAAATATTATTTGAATTTGAAAAACTAATTTTAGGATTATCTTTGGTATAAAATTTAGAACCCCAAATATTATTTTTATATTAATCACCATGTGTTAATTGAGCAAGAGTACTTTTAATATCTTTGATTATGGAATACAACTTTTCAACATTAGGATGATCTTTTGTTTTTAAAATAAATTCATCTTTTTATTTATACAGAAGATACTTTACATTAATTTTTTCCATTAAGAACTAGATTGTATTTGTTTGTAAGATCATTGTATTAAGAAATTATTTCATCAAAGAAATTATTAAGTTCATTTTTTATTATATTAGAAAGAATATGAGGAAGAGTGAGTGGAAGAGGATGAATAATAATAAATAAGAGAAATAACCACATCACATACCCCAATATATTCCATGAGGCATTTAGGACTTGATTTTCATAATGAGGTTGTGGAGGTTGAGTCCATGGAGTCATCGATAACACTCCAAGTTGATACTTTAAGGTTTTTATTTCCTTTATTTTTCTTTTTATAAACTAAAAAATTTGTCTTGATGTGACCCCTTTTCTTTCAATTATACCATGTCACTTCTAGTATATGATTTTTTTTTTCATGTAGAGTTGACATCTTATTCATGAATTTTTTTAACTTCTTAGGATAAATGTTCAATCTCTGTGTGATCTCTCGACCTTGGGTGCCACTCAAAGGTTCCCTGAAGACGATTGGCCACATGGTCTCAAGCACATCTTCCTGAGTGCCAGAGGCTTCCAAATAGCATAGAGGGACCAGGGTGTGTCTGTGGGGTGACTATGACCTCATTAACAAAGTGAATCACAAAAAATAAATATAATAATAAGTAAATAGTGGAAGAATAATAATAAATAGATGTAACAACAAATAAAAGACACTATAAACACTAGACCAGTAACCCGCTGTGGTGGATGATTACATGAATAATAAATAACCAAATAAACTGGTAATAATACTCAAAATCTAGTGATAATGTATGTCATGAGTCTACAAAAACTGAAAAATATGTATACATGGTAGCAGAAAATATATTCTATACAAAAGAAGAAAAAAGAAACCCAGAACTATCTAGGCATCCCGAGCTCCGGTTTAGTCATCTTCTACCAAGATCCATCCTAAGAAAGAAAGAAATAACATGTCTCTAAGGTAATATGCTTCCCTTTTTCAACACTTGTATACATGTAACCTTCCCAGGTACCAATGGCAGTCTGAATAGGGTGTGAGATAAATTTCAGTAGGCCACCACCAATGGCATCTATACCATCTAGTATACAAAATATAAAATGACATTGTGAACATATATTTATATGAAAGTAAAGATATCATGGTAATGTAAATACCATGATACCTGCTTCATCCTTAGTTGGTAATGTCTCTGAAAAATGAGATCATTAAATTAATTCATTTAATTTTAGGTTATATAAATAAGTCATGTGAGG
Organism: Viscum album; assembly: GCA_963277665.1. Lineage (NCBI taxonomy): Eukaryota > Viridiplantae > Streptophyta > Magnoliopsida > Santalales > Viscaceae > Viscum > Viscum album. The sequence goes on along the minus strand of OY728128.1, from coordinate 656,647,506 downwards.
TGTAACAAGCACTGAAATCATGTCATTATAATAATAGTGAAGGATCCAAGATATAACAAGGCATCATGTAATGATGATAATAATGAAGAGGATCCATGGTAATAACCGAGGCATCCATGACCTCATGGGTCGATCCAACTTAGTGATATTCTATAGCCTAGATATAGGGGATGTTACTGTAATCCAAGGGGAATCTCCCAAGGAATTCTGCTATTATATGATTCTAACCAAGTATAATTAAATCATCCAAGGTAAAATGGGTAATAAATTTCTAGTAAAATGGGTGTTTTTATGGAGACACATGTTTATAGATGTCACTTTGGATCCAAGGAGTATATCCAAGGCATCTTATAATGATAATGGAGGGATCCTATAGCTCCATGAGGGGCATCCACTAGTAGAAAAGGACCGGGTTCCAATATGGGTATCTCCCTTGGAAATTGGCGTCCATGAGTACCCAAGTCAATCCTTCAGGAATCCAAGGCTTTCTTGAGTCTGACCACTCCTATAATAATGAATATGTCCATATTCAATGGGCACTATATACTTGATTCATTTAATAAATTATACCATGTAATACTCATTCCATTTAATAATTCATTTGGTTTAATACATTTTCTTTCATTAGGGTGAAAAGGACTAACAAGGGATGTAACTTTTTAGTAGTTTATGAAAGTCATAATCAATTCATTAATTTCACTCATCTACCTTCCATTATGCATGGAAAGGGGTTCTATGTACATGCAACCAAAACATTTAATTACAGTGTTTTAATCCAAGTGATAAGTATCAATATACTTTCCATTTATCATTTAAAAGATTCATTGAATAATTTATAATACTTAACTTATAAGGTCCAAGTGACATTTACACATTCTATCCATTACCAATTCATAAAAATTCTATTAAGGAAGGGCTTACCATTAATAGGGTCAAGCCATAATACACCCGAACGGTGGCACATAAAATCACAACAAACCACTAAAGGCATAAATATAGAAATACCCTACTTGGGGTGGTCAAAATTGAGTTCATAACCCCCAATAATGGATAACATAAATAAAAAGGTCCTTCAAATACAATTATAATGACTATAATTAAGGCACATAAATTAAATAGGCAATGCACAATGAAATCGGTGTGCGTACAACAATGACAGCTTATAAATTGGTGATAAATGAGATATGAGTCATAGATCACCTACCTTGATCTCATAAAACTATCCTCACATAGTATCAACCTTTAAATTTTCCTTGATAGAAAGAAATATAATGAATGGATCAATACCCTAAAAATAGGGCATATCAGCCTGTATTTAAATAGCATCATCAAGATAAAGAATAATGATGAACGACTCAATATGATTAGAGTACTTGCTGATGCACATCCATTGAGATGAATGAGAATTGAATCAGTGTTCAGATGTAATAATAGGAGAAAAACCTATAAAATAGGGCTTGAGAGATTCAAAATGGGATAAGAGAGCTTCCTTTATCCACTGGTGAAGAAAAAGATAAAGAGGGGTAGGATTAAACATTAATTAAGGGAATTTTATTATTTTTTCCCAAGAAAAATAGAGGTGCATGGTTGGCCAAACCGTGTGCCAACCATGCATTCATTACTACCTTAAGAGGGGATCTATATGATTAGGCTAAACGGTTAGGGAAACTGTACGACAACTGGGCAATTCAACTATGCTAAAAATTAAATAAATCCAACACAGATGTGTGTACCACTCTACATGGTTTCCTCAAACCATGTAGCTTCCCTAATATTTGTTTTCAATCCCCATAAGGTTATGGGTAACCATGCAGTCAACCCTGCATGGTTCCTCATAACTGTGCATCTATTCATTTTTACCACCGGTTGGGGTTTTGAGCTCCGAACAATCCCTAAGCACCGCTGAAACCTTTGTGAAATCATTAGGCATTAATTTTAGGTCCATAACAAATAATTACATTGAAATTTTAAAGGATACATAACTGAGATAAAAACCATGTTCTTGTATTCTTTCCCCTTAAAGGAACTCATCCCCGAGTTTACCTACCAAGGCTAGAAAAACATTATCTGAGAATAACTTTGGCCACCAGACATGTATGTTGGCCTCCCACTCCCAAGTATCATTCTGTACATAGTCGTTCATACATAACACCCATACTAAAGGAAAATAATGGCCTCATAGATCCTTCATTATCTAGTCAACGATGTGTATAGGATACTCCTTAAAAGAAGCACCAGCATTCAACTCATCCTCCTCAGGATCAAAAGTATGAGACAATTCGACATGATAACAGTGATGCTGTGAAACATGGAAGACAACATGCATGGAACAATACCACTGAGGTAATATAAACTGATAGGCTACCAGACTTACTTTCTCTATAATCTCAAAATACCCTATAAAACAAGGTGACAACTTATTTTGCCTTTGTATATATCTAAGCCCAAACCTAGGTGATAATTGTAGGAAAACATGATCCCCGGCCTCAAAATCCATAAGTTGTTGATGGTGATATCCATAGGATATATGTATAGACTAAGTATTATATATACTATTTCTAATCAGTTTTACTTGCATTGAATTCTTCTACACAAGACGAGGACCTTGTTGGGATGCCTCTCTCGCCTCTAACCAGAACATGGGTGAATGATACAACCTATCATATAAAGCATCAAAAGGATACATCTGAATTGTCACATGAAATATATTATTATAGTTGAAATCAAATAAAGGTATATTATTCTCCCAAGAACCATTGAAATCAAGGAAACATGATTAGATCATGTCCTATAACACCACGATTCACTATTTTATTCCACCCTTACACCGCTGTTTTTAAACTGGTTTTGTAATGAATATTCCAAATATAATAATAAATTTCACTTACTGTTTGATTCAATGAATTAATTTTTATTAATATTTAATACGTAAATTTTACTTGTTTAAGTGTTTACGTTATAGGAGGAGGTGATTTGGAGAGCCCACGATGGTAATCAAGCAAAACGGGCCAAACTGTGCAAGGGCCCAAGCAATCATGTGGACATAAATATGTACTATGGATACTTTGTGCATTTAATTGGGCTAACAATCGGTTTATGAATATAAATTTGTGTGGGATACATTTCTCTAGAAGACCATGAAGCCCAATTAGCCCATTTAAAGACCCATAATAGGCCCACAAGGTGAAGCAATTCTGGGCGGTCCAGATTGGACCACCCTTATTTATTCGGGCCATAACTCTGACCTAGAAGATCAAATTGGTATGATTCCACATCCCATGGACATATAACTTTAATTCCCACCTCTCCACCGAATTTCAAGTCATTTCAACGCGTTTTGGTCAGTCAACCAGCCGGCTAAAGATGGAGTAAAAAGTCTGCCCTAAATAGTGACCTAGTCTCTTAGGCACTTGACTTCTTTTGTGTAAAGTGTGATGTGTATGTCCATAAAAACACCTATCACCCCCATTATCTCATGTCTCACGACCATGGGTGAAGGTGAGTCGAATTGGAGAGCTTCTTTCATTTATTTTAGTTCTCTTCTCCCTCATGTACTTCTAAGTTTCTTATTGATCAACTTGGGGGGTGTCCATTGTTGTAATCCCGAGCTCTACATTTGTAATCTTCGTAAGGTGATTTAATTTCCAGATTTGTTGTATATTGTTCTTAATTTTTACCTTATGAATTTTTGTTTATTCTGGTATGATTAAATATAAATCAAAGGAACAATAATCCTCGTGCTTCCATGCATAACCCGGATCTTGTGATGATTTGAGTGCGTTTACCTCTTTTCTCACCTCTTCTCTTTCATGAGTTTGATTTTGAATTGACTTGTTTGATGATATCCAGAAGTTATAACCCATGAATATTCATGTTTTTTTATTGATATCAATTTTGATAAAGACCTAAATCTGGACATCTCATCACGTTGTTGATATGATGCCTTGATTGAGTTCGATTCTTACATCGACATAGTTTTATTGATTATGAGCGGTCACCGATAATCAATATCATTGATCGATCAAATCCTAGGTGGTAACCTAGTAAGAATTCACATACTACTGGTTTCAGTGGGTATAAAATCAAGGAATCTATGATCCTTCCCATTCCCTTGAGAGCGATGACGGATTGAGCATCGAGGGACACTTACCCGGGTTGATCACGATTTCTCTAACCAGTTTCTCTCACTTAGTAGTATAGTTACAATTGAAATTTTAAAATCCTAGAACCCCCAACCACTTAATTTAATTTCAATTTTTTTAACTTAATCAGAACCTTATTTTGAAATTAGTGATCTAAGGCTCCGTCGAGAGACAACCTAGGGTTCCTGCAATACTGTAGAAATTCTAGTAAAAACTTAACCTCTAATTTGACACGCTCGACAACGCGATCAAATTTTGGCACCATTTCTGGGGAGCCAAGATCATTTATTTCATTTTATTTATATATTTTACTTCTTAATCAGTACTCTATTCAATACCCCCCCACCATTTGATAGTTTTTGTTTTAGTTTGTTTTTGTTTTTGTGTGTTCTTTCTCTCGCTCTCTCTCTCTCTCTCTCTTATTCTTCTTTTTTTCTCTATATCTCTAATTCTGTAGTATAACATTCTATTTTATATACTACTTTCATTTAATAAGTTTTTTTTAAATTTTATTCACCTTCCATAAAACAAAAAAAACTTTAAAAAAAATCAATCAATCAAATTGGGCATTGTTGTTGCATGACAAGATCTGGAAAAGAAACACTACTCGAATTTGACCCTGAAATTGAAAAGTCACTCCACTCAAAAATCAGGTCATCTATAATAGGACAGTCAAGTAACACTAAGGAACCCCATTTGGAACCTCAAGTGGTCTTAAAACAATCAAAAATTGAACCAAATCAAACCCCAGAGATCATGACTGCAAATAACCAAACATTAAAAGAACTGAACACCCCGGATGTGGAGTACCAACCTGCGTACATCCAATATCCTGAGGAAGTGGCCAATTTTGAGCTAAGATCATGCCTCATCTACCTCCTTCCAAAATTCCATGGTCTTCCCGATTAGGACCCTCACAAACATCTAAAGTAGTTTCACATAGTGTGTTCCACCATGAAACCCCAAAATGTGTCTGAGGACCTCATTAAGTTTAGGGCATTCCCTTTATCCCTTGATGGTGTAGCCAAAGATTGGATATATTATTTGCCTACCACAATTGGGGGCTGTAATGACCTTAAACGACTCTTTCTGGAGAATTTTTTTCCTGCCTCCTGAACTGCATCAATTAGGAAAGAAATTTGTGTCATTAGGCAGTTACAAGGAGAGACCCTTCATGAATACTGGGAGAGATTCAAAAGACTTTGTTCAAGTTTCTCCCACCAACAGATTATAGAACAACTTTTAATTCAATACTTCTATGAGGGACTTATCCCCATGGATCATGGAATGATTTATGCTGCAGCTGGTGGTTCCCTATTTGACAAAACTCCTTCTGCCGCTCGTGACTTAATAGCCAACATGGCTCAAAATGCACAACAATTTGGTACACGAGCTATTGAACCAACCTGAGGAGTTCATGAGGTAAGTCATTCATCCCTAGAACAAAAGGTAGATAATAAACTTGATGAGATACATACCATTCTAAGGCAATTACCTCAAGCACAAGGTAACTCACACTCTCCTCCCGTTCCATTAAATTGTGGCATTTGTTCTGATAATACTCATTTTTCTGACCAGTGCCCACAACTTCAGGATTCATCTGAGTCTTGTGCTGCAGTGTTCCCTGGGCGTCCATTCCAACAAGAACTACCATTCAAACAAGAACCATTCAGGCCAAATCCAAACCCCGGGTGGCAAGCACACCCACAATACTGACAAGGAGGAAACTTAAGCTACCCCAAGTAGAACTGGTATCAACAAGGCCAAGGTATGAAACCTCTTATCCTTCAACATCTCAAAACAATCCTCCTCCTCCCAATTCTGAAATAAGACTTGAGGATATGGTGAAGAAAATGACAACCCATAACCTCCAGTTCTAACAAACCACACAATCATCTATTCAAGACCTACGAACCCAAGTGGGGCAATTGGAAAACACCATCAGTGAGATTAAGATGCAAGGTTCTGGATAACTACCATCTCAACCCATTTCCAATCTGAAGGACAAAGGTAATGTATGTGCAATTACACTTCATAGTAGTAAATAAGTTTCTCCTTCTACTGATTCTGCACAGCAGGTATGTCCCCCTCATGAAAACTCTCTTTCCCAACCCTAAAAAATTTCATGTAAAGAAAAACAAGACAAAAATGGTAATCGAATTGTCATTGATGATTCAAATGAACAATCCATTCCTCTTCCTTTCCCTCAAAGACTCTATAAATCTAGGAATAATTTTGATAATGAGATTGATAAAGAAATAATGGATACATTTAAAAAGGTTCAAGTTAACATTCCTTTATTGGATGCAGTTAAACAAATCCCTCGATATTCCAAATTTATTAAAGAGCTTTGCACCCATAGAAGGAGGCTGAAGGGGAATGAGAGAGTAAACATGGGAAGGAATGTCTCGGCCTTGATTCAACCACCAATTCCAACCAAATTCAAGGATCCAGGAAAATTCACGATACCTTGTACCATAAGGGAGACCTTCTTTTCTGATGCTATGCTAGATTTAGGTGCTTCTATTAATGTAATGCCTCACTCCGTGTATAATTATTTGCAGGTTGGAGAGCTTCAACCAACAGGAATTATCTTGCAACTCACCAACCGAAGCACAAAACATCCATCAGGAGTGGTCGAGGATGTCCTCATAAAAGTTAATAATCTCATCTTCCCTGCAGACTTTTACATTCTTGAGATGAAAGATACCCGAACCCAAGGACATGCCCCTCTCATACTTGGGAGGCCATTCCTCAAAACAGAAAAGACGATCATCAACGTTCACAATGGTATATTTTCCATGGAGTTTGGTGGAGAAAAGGTAAGTTTTAACATCCTTGAGTCTATGAAACACCCCGTTAAAGAGCACTCCACTCTTCCTATCTATTTGATGGAGGTGCTCTCTAACGGCAAACACACACAAAATTCTATCCTCGACCCATCCTATGATTTATTTTCCTCTTATTCACCCATGGATGATTTGAGTTTTGGTTCTTCTTTTTAATGTTGTGTGGGTTTAGAAAAATGTAAATTTTTTTCTTTAATTGATGAGTGTGTTTATTCTGAGGTACCCATGACTATCGATGATTCTGAAAATCTCATTTCAATAGATTCTCTTTCCTTTGAGAATAAACATGATCATATAGATAGTTTCATGGACCTCACTCCCCCTAAATCCACTCCATAAATACAAAAACCCCTGGTGTTGGAATTAAAACCACTTCCATCAAATTTAAAATATGCCTATCTTGAGGGTATTAACCAATTGCCCATCATTATTTCCAATAACCTCTCTCAACAACAGGAATCAAAACTTCTTGATCTTTTGAGAGAGTGTAAAAAGGCAATAGGATGGCCATTGGCTGATATTCCTGGGATTAGCCCATCTATTTGTATGCATCATATACTTTTGGATGATGAGGCTAAGCCCGTAAGGCAGGCTCAATGCCGGTTGAATCCCACTCTCCTTGAAGTGGTAAAATTGGAAGTTAGTGAATTACTTACTGTTGGGATCATTTATCCTATATCCGATAGTAAATGGGTTAGCCCGGTTCAAATTGTGCCTAAAAAACTGGAATAACAGTTGTGTCAAATGAAAGGAATGAATTGGTTCCAATGCGTGTGCAAAACAGTTGGCGAGTCTGTATTGACTACCGTCGACTGAATCAAGCCACGCGGAAGGACCACTTTCTTTTACCTTTCATTGACCAAATGTTAGAATGGCTGGCTGGTAAGTCCCATTATTGTTTCCTTGATGGCTATTCGGGTTATTTCCAAATCCATATAGCCCCTGAGGATCAAGAAAATACCACATTTACCTATCCATTCGGCACATTTGAATATAGAAGAATGCCTTTTGGCCTATGTAATGCTCCTGGTACTTTTCAGCGATGTATGTTGAGTATTTTTTATGAGTACCTTGAGAGTTGTATGGAAATATTTATGGATGATTTCACAGTTTATGGTTCTTATTTTGATGATTGTTTGGAAAACCTAGGTTCTATCCTCCGCCGCTACATTGAAAAAGATCTTGTTTTAAATTATGGAAAATGACATTTCATGGTTGAGCGGGGGATAGTTCTTTGTAATATCATTTCAAATAGGGGAATTCAAGTTGATAAATCTAAAATTGAATTAATTTCATCCCTTTCATATCCAAAATGTGTTCGTGAGGTTCGGTCTTTCTTAGGTCATGCTGGTTTTTACCTCCAATTCATTAAAGACTTTAGTAAGACCGCACTTCCCTTATCTCAGTTATTACAAAAGGATTCTGAATTTGTTTTTGATAAAAATTGTGAGGATGATTTCAATTCACTAAAAATTAGTCTCACATCACCTCCTATAATACAACCACCAAGGTGGGATCTGCCCTTCGAACTTATGTGTAATACCTCTAACTTTGCAGTTGGGGCAGTTTTATCACAAAGGGTTGAGAAGTCCCCTCATGTCATTGTGTATGCCTCACATACCCTTGACCTTGCCCAGGTAAACTACACAACCACTAAAAAATAACTTCTTTCTATTGTGTTTTCCTTGGAAAAATTCCGTTCATATCTTCTCGGGTCAAAAATCATCGTCTTATTTGATCATGATGCCCTTCGTTTCCTCCTAAAGAAACCCGAAGCCAAACCCCGCCTAATTTGGTGGATGCTCCTCCTCCAAGAGTTTAACCTTGATATTAGAGATAAGAGAGGAGTGGAGAATGTGGTAGCTGACCACATTAGTAGGATATACCCACCATTGGACCATCATGTTGAATCACCCCTACCCATTGGAGAATTCTTCCCTCATGAGAACCTTTGTGATGTTGTGGACCTTACCCCCTGGTATGCGGACATTGTGAATTTTCTAGCAACATCTAGGGTCCCCACTGATTTTAGCACTTCACAATCCCATAGACTTAAACATGATTCTTGATGGTACATTTGGGATGACCCATATTTATGGAGGATCTGTAGTGACCATGTTGTTCGTAGGTGTGTCCCTGACCATGAGTTCACCTCATTTTTGAGCTTCTGCCACACATTGGCTTGTGGGGGCCACTTTGGCTCGCAACGTACTGCTCGAAAGGTCCTTGACTCAGGATTATATTGGCCAACATTGTATAGATATGCCCATAGGTTTTGTAAATCATGTACTCGATGTTAATTCATAGAGAATATCTCCAAGAGGAATGAAATGCCCCAACAACCCATGTTATTCTGTGAAATCTTCGATGCATGGGGAATTGACTTCATGGGGCCTTTTACAAATTCATCTGGCTTTGTGTACATCTTACTAGCTATTGACTATGTTTCTAAATGGGTGGAAGAAAAGGCTACTAGGACCGATGACTCTTGAGTTGTTGTTGATTTTGTGAGGTCCCATATTTTCAGTAGGTTTGGTCTACCAAGATTCATCATTAGTGAACAGGGTTCACATTTTTGCAATCGTAACATGAAAAACTTGCTTCGTAAGTATGGGGTTGTTCATAAAGTCTCCAATGCATATCATCCCCAAACTAATGGACAAGAAGAAATTTCAAATCGGGAAGTTAAGCGAATCTTTGAGAAAACAGTACAACCCAATAGGAAATATTGGAGTTTGCGCTTGGATGATGCACTTTGGGCATACCGTACTGCTTTTAAAACCCCGATCAGAATGTCACCATATAGGATTGTGTTTGGAAATTATTTTCACCTCCTGGTGGAGGTAGAACACCGTGCATATTGGGTCATTAAGTAATGTAATATGAATCTCTCATATGCAGGTGAGAATGGGAAGTTGCAAATTCAGGAGTTGGAAGAAATTCGGTGTGATGCATATGAGAACTCTCGAATCTAAAAAGAGTGGAAGAATGAAATACATGATGGGATGATTCATCAGAGGAAGTTTCATATTGGTGAGAAGGTCCTCATGTACAATTCCAAGCTTAAGCTCCACCCAGGTAAGCTTCGTCCCCAGTGGCTCGGTCCTTATACTGTTACTAATGTTTACCCTTTTGGTGCAATATAGATTTTTCATGAGCAGAGTGGACGAAGTCTTACCATCAATGGGCACCGACTTAAACACTTCTATGAGGATTTTCTGAAGAATCCGGTGGAGGAAATCCACCTTCTCGACGCATCATACCAATAAAACACACCAGGTTTTATCCTTCCTTCTCACATTCTTAATTATTTCAGTGAGGACACTGCATATTCTAGGTGTGGGGGGGGGGGGTGGATACATTCCTGGGTTAGTTAGGAATTTTCATCGTTTTCTCCTTTCTTCTCCTTTTAGCCTTCTTTATGGTATTTTCATTTTTCCCCATCAAAAACTGCGAAGTTCCATGATTTGGTGACCATAAAGGGGGGAAAGTAAAAATACCATAACGAAGGATAAAAAGAATATTTGTATGAATTTAACATCAAGGAGTGATTTTATTAGTGAATTGTTTTTCTGTCAATGATATAAATGGTTGTATCTATGTGAAACTTTTGGGATGATTGATGCCCCTTGTGTGAGTAGTTTTTGGGAAAATTGTGTCACTAATATCTCCAAAAATTATTGCACCAAACCACAAAGTGTGAATATTTCTTACTTAATATAAGGTAAATATATGTTAGGTTAATATTTTTCAGCTTTAAATGATATTTCCATACGTTCATTCCTTATCTGATCTGTTTCATTACTGTACCAGATTGACTTATGTGTGTGTAACTAATGTCCGACTGTTGCACGCCCTCAAAAAAAAATTGGTTATGTCTTGGGCAGGTCAAAAACCACTCCTCCCCAACCTTTGATCTTTTTATAACTATTTCAATTAGTTTCGTGAGGAGATCAAACAAGGGTTGAGATATGAGTGTGAGATTTGTTCCATATGCAACTTCAAAAGAATAAATAAAGGAGGGGAGTGATGAAATGTGCATCATATGAGGATATCTAGGTCGGGAGCTTGTGGTTTGACTTATGGGAATGCTTAAGTGAGTGGGTCTTGAAATATGATTGCAAAGGATGTAGGGTAGGTTCGGTGGACAAACTCATTTAAGCTGAAAAATGTTAAAATAACCTATATTTATTGGATAGCAAGTGGAAAGAATTGCATGGAATGGTTTTCACACACACGCATGGAGAGTTATTGTCATGGTTGACTTCTGAATTCCTTGCTCAATTTGGTATTATGAATCTGTTTTAATTTCACTATGATGTGATTTATGAGACATCTTTTTCTATTTTCACTAGGAAGAACTCCTTGGTGTGGTTCGTGCATTGATCACATTACTTCAAATAAAATTTCCTCAAATGATAAATCTTCAGGATTTTTGGAATAAATATATATGCATAATTTTATTTGGATATGTGAATTTTCGCAGGAGTGCCAATGTTTACGTGTGGGGGTGTGATCGTACCACGATTCACTGTTTTATTCCACCCTTACACCGCTGATTTTAAACTGGTTTTGTAATGAATATTAAAAATACAATATTAAATTTCACTTACTGTTTAATTCAATGAATTACTTTTTATTAATGTTTAATAGGTCAATTTTACTTGTTTAAGTGTTTACATTATAGGAGGAGGTGATTCGGAGAGCCCACGATGGTAATCAAGTAAAACGGGTCAAACTGCGCAAGGGCCCAAGCATTCATGTGGACATAAATATGTACTGTGGATACTATGTGCATTCAATTGGGATAAAAATCGGTTTACGAATGTAAATTTGTGTGGGCTACATTTATATAGAAGACCATGAAGCCCAATTATCCCATTTAAAGGCCCATAATAGGCCCACAAAGTGAAGCAATTCTGGGCAGGCCAGATTGGACCACCCTTATGTATTGGGGCCATAACTAAGACCTCGGAGATCTAATTGGGCTTATTCCACCTCCCATGGATAGATAACTTGAATTCCCACCTCTAAACATAATTTCAAGTCATTTCAACGCGTTTTAGTCAGTCAACCAACTGGATAATGATGGAGTAAAAAGTCTGCCCTGAATAGTGACCTAGTCTCTTAGGCACTTGACTTCTTTTGTGTAAAGTGTAATGTGTATGTACATAAAAACACCTATCAACCTCATTCTCTCATTTTTCACGACCAGGGGTAAAGGTGAGTCGAATTGGAGAGCTTAATTCATTTATTTTAGTTCTCTTCTCCTTCATGTACTTCTAAGTTTCTTATTGATCAACTTGGGGGGTGTCCATTGTTGTAATCCCGAGCTCTACATTTGTAATCTTCGTAAGGTGATTTAATTTCCAGGTTTGTTGTCTATTGTTATTAATTTTTACCTTATGAATTTTTGTTTATTCTGGTATGATTAAATATAAATCAAAGGAACAAGAATCCTCGTGCTTCCATGCATAACCCGGATCTTGTGATGATTTGAGTGTGTTTGCCTCTTTTCTCACCTCTTCTCTTTCATGAGTTTGCTTTTGAATTGACTTGTTTTATGATATCAAGAAGTTATAACCCATTAATATGCATGTTTTTGTATTGAGATCAATTTTGATAAATACCCAAATCTGGACATCTCATCACGTTGTTGATATGATGCCTTGATTGAGTTCGGTTCTTACATCGACATAATTTTATTGATTATGAGCGGTCGCTGATAATCAATATCGTTGATAGATCAAATCCTAGGTGGTAACCTAGTAATAATTCACATACTACTGGTTTCAGTGGGTATAAAACCAAGTAATTTATGATCCTTCTCATTCCCTTGAGAGCGATGACGGATTGAGCATCAAGGGACACTTACCCGGGTTGATCACGATTTCTCCAACCAGTTTCTCTCACTTAGTAGTATAGTTCCGATTGATATTTTAAAATCATAGAACCCCCAACCACTTAATTTAATTTCAATTTTTTTAACTTAATCAGAACCTTCTTTTGAAATTAGTGATCTAAGGATCCATCAAGAGACAACCTAGGGTTCCTGCTATACTGCAGAAATTCTAGTAAAAACTTAACCTCTAATTTGACGTGCTCGACAACGCGATCAAACACCTATATCATCTTTTCTGACTGGATATCGATCTGAGGGTGAAATTCTATGCTTAAAATCACCTATATGTTCATATCCTTCTACAACCCCTACTAGAATCGTGTCATAAAATAAGAATCCCTATCTAAAATGATAGTATAAGGAACCTTGCATAGCCATATGATCTCACAAACATACAGTCTTCCCAGCTCAGTAACTGAGAAACTCTCCCAGATGGGAAGGAAGTTGTATACTTTCGTCATTCGGTCAATGACTACCCAAAATACATTTCCACCTCGAGTTGGCCTCATTAAGAAAAATATAAAATACATTGAAACATATTCCCATTTCCTTTCAAGGACTGAAAGTGGATTTAAAAAGATTGTAGTTCTTTGGTGCTCTGTCTTCAACTGTTGATAGGTATAACACCTAGTGATAAAGATTGTTATCTAAATTTTCATCATAGGACACCAATTCTAGTGTCGCATATATCGATACATCTTGTATATTCTAGTATGAACTTCCCACTGATCAGTCGTCCATCTCTTTATATGTTAGGTTCACTGGTTTCGTCCTGTCATGGACTCATCAAGAGAGTGGCCCCAACTCCCAACCAATGGTTTCAAGTTTGACACACACCATCCTCCTATTTGTCGGGGCAACTCCCATCTCTTAGATAGGGACAAACCAGATGAACTGCAGCTTTGATGTTCTTGCTGGTGTGGGACAAGACCCCCATGATTGGGTCATGACATTCTCCCACCACCATTCCATGCATGCCCTCGTGCATGCAGGATCGTGGCCTTCTGTGTGTTCGCGAAATGATGCTTCCAACTAATCGACTACCAATCATGGCCTCAAGGGATGCTCCTTTCTTGTCATTGGTATCAATGGACCACCCACTCTCTAGGTCGCAAACCACCGTGGTCCACCCTCTCTCTCAGGGTAGAAAACCACCTCCACGAGACCCACCCTTCATTGTGGTGTCTCTGCCTCTGACTTCTCTCAAGCGCGACCTTCTATATCATGTCACCTCTTCATGAAACCCCTGGACTCTTCTCCCACCACCAAGGTCCGTTCGGCAGCATTCCACAACACCATGGGTCACATTCCCTCTGATACCACTTGTCACGGGTTGAGCGTCTCAGCACAGCAGTTCGCTCGTGCGGCACCCCAGCCCCCTCCAAGGTGGGTGGGATTCAGCCATCCACATGTGAGGTTCAGTGGTTTCATCTTGCCATGGACTCATCAGGAAAGTGGCCCCAACTCCCAACCAGTGGTGTCAAGGTTGACACGCACCATCCTCCTCTTTGTCGGAGCGACTCCCATCTCTTAGATAGGGACAAAACAGATGAACCACAGCTTTGATAAGCATGAGACTCACCCATCAGTTCCTATCTCATATCTATAGTAACCCAGAAACACCCATAAATATGTAAGATGTTTAGGTAAGAAATCTCTTAAAATAATCTCCCAGATAACCGAGCCTTCATGATCTAAAAACTTCCTGATCTTTACCTTATGAAGGAGGGAAGAGTTAACTGTAAAGTTTGAGAGATAAAACTGCTAGTGACTATCATGAAACTCTATATATAGCTCAGAAAATATGGCCATTAATTTCCATTCATAACTGGTTTCTTATACAGTCTGTGCCTAAGTTTTTCAACTCAGTGCATCAACATCTATATTTCCCTTTACATACATATAAGAAAGTTCAAATTCAAAGGACTGAATATATTCACCACATATTCACTGCCTATGATTTAATTAAAACTCTGAAAAGATATATTTGAGTCTTTGGATTTCTATATACACCACAAATTTCTCACCCAATAGATAGTGTCTCCAATAATGTAAGTTATGGACAACAGATTCTAGCTCGAGGTCATGCATTAGATAATTTATCTCATAAAGAATAAACTATTGAGATATGTACCCAATAACTCAATCCTCTAGCATCAGTACTTCTCCCATATTGAAGATAGATGCATCATAGAACATTGTATAACCTCTTCCCAGCTCCGGTAAAATCAAAATTGGTGCAGAAACAAGAATTCCTTTCAACTCCTGAAAGTCTTTCTCACACTCTTCTAACCATAGGAACTTAACACACTTCTTTGTAAGACCATTAAGAGGTGAACCAAGATGTTAGAAGTCTTGGATGAAACACCTGTAATATAAAACCATCCCTAAGAAACGCCATATATCAAACACATTCTTAGGATGCTCCCAGGAGACTACAACGCTCACCTTCTCTGGGTCAACTGATACTCTCGATTCTGAGATAATATGACCAAAGAAGTGAACTTTTTCAATCCAAAAGTGGAACTTATGAATCTTAGAATAAATATGATGCTCTATCAATGTATTTAGAATGATCTCAAGGAGATTATCATGGTTTTTATGAATGTGAGAATACACCAATATGTCATCCATAGAGACCGTGGAAAAATAATATAGATAGGGGTGGAACACCCTCTTCATCAAATTCATGAAAACGATGGGTGTGTTTATAAGACTAAACAGAATAATGAGATACTATTACTGACTATACCTACTACGAAAAGTTGTATGAGGTATGTATGAGGGCTTGACTCACACCTTATGATAGCCTGATCTCAGGTCGATCATAAAAATCACCCTAGCTCCTTAGATCTGGTTAAAGAGATCATCTATATGAGGCAACGAATACCAATTATTAACTATAAACCGGTTCAACAATCGGTAATACACATATAAAAAAAGGTTCCCATCCTCATTCTTAGGGAAACACATAAGTGAATACCAAGAGGATATTCTTGTCCATATAAAAACTTTGGACTCTAGAACCTCCAATAGTCTCTTGAGCTCTTGGATCTCATTAGTCACTATCCTATAAAGAGGAATGAACACTAGATCTACTCCTAGAATAAGATCAATCGTAAAATCTACCTATCTCTCAGGAGGTAAGACATAAAAAATCACCAGGAAAGACATCACTAAAATTATCTACTACATAAGGAAAATATGTCTAATAAAAACTCTACTCTTCCATGAAAATACTTGAAATTTTTGCAGTCCCTGCACTTATCCCATGATGCTCTGGTCTAACTTTACTATCCAAGGCATCACACTCACCCCTATGTAGATAATTTTCACCCTCTGGTGATGTAAACGATAACATGTGGTGATAGAAGTCTACAAATGTGTGATATGGGACCAACCAA
Source organism: Viscum album (assembly GCA_963277665.1). Lineage (NCBI taxonomy): Eukaryota > Viridiplantae > Streptophyta > Magnoliopsida > Santalales > Viscaceae > Viscum > Viscum album. The sequence goes on along the minus strand of OY728128.1, from coordinate 656,631,209 downwards.
TCCATCCCGAGAATGAAATCAAAGCCTGTCATTTCAAGAACAAAGAGGTCCCATAAGAAGAGTTAATTGCCTAACTCAAGGGGGAAATCCCTACATTGGTGTATTCCCTTGTACCGTACACCCAACGGCGTATCTAGGGTCATCACACCATAGTAATACTAAATTTCCATGATAGATAAATATATGAAGGTGCGTGAAGAACCTATATCAAATAAAGTATATACCATAGTAGAGGCTACTAGAATAGTACCTCAAACTATAGACGACCCTTCACTTTGTTCCTTGAGTATCACCTATAATGTATGAAACTGACCTGATCCATGACCCTTTGCTACATCTAGACTACCCTGAGTATGAACACTCTACCGGCAATGACAATATGAAGTTTAGCTACAACAACCACGACCTCCTCCTCGTCCAGTCCTACTAGTGCCACTCTAACTCCCCACCTGATGCAGTGTAAAGTAACCTCACCCTTAATGTGGATCTAGTAAAGATTCTATTACACTATAAGCATATGGAATGGTTCAATAGAATATCTAAAGATTCCCCATAGGGTTTCAATCTTGACACTCCAAAGGGTCTCTATCACACTGAGGCTTTAGATGCCTCTTCTCTCTACACTGATGGAATATAATGGAGATTCCCATGTCGTTACCCTAATTGCCACTGTTCTAATTTTAAACCTCAATATAACATTTCTTGCTATCATAATAACTTGTAGCCTACCATGACACTGATCCTCTATGACTGGCACTATAACCTTCCCTCAAGTTTATCTCAGTGATAAGATCCAGATTAATGATCTCAAAAATGGTTGGTAGGTGAAATACATTCACTTGAGTACATATGGAATAATAGATCCCATCCTCGAAACATATTTCATGTGAAAACTCATCAATTTCTAGAAGTGGTGAGAAGTACTATAACTCAGTAAAAAAAATTAATAGTCCATACCTTACATAACACTATGATCTAGGTGAATAAACTCTCTAGCATGGTCAGATCTCATCATATGAGGAAATAAGTGGTCATAGAAGGCATTCTGAAAATCAATCCAGACCATGCCTTGTTTTCGGAAAGCCTAGGAAATCACATCCCACCATCTATTGTCTGAATCACAAATAATATAGTTAGAAATCTTGACCCTCCACTTTGAAGGTGTCTCTAGATTCTCAAAGATAGATAGGGTTGTCTTCATCCAAGACTCAGCAACCAATGGACCTCCATCCCCTCAGAAGGTCAGAGGATGTTATTACTAGAAGTGACATGTTAGACCATCCATCATAAGTGAGGGTCATGGAGCACCCTGTATGGACTGCATCATATGTAGTAAACTCTCATAAAGCTGAGTGTTAGTTCCCAAATCAGGTATAATAGGTAGTGCCTCAAGTGGAACTCCTGGTGGTAAGACTGGTGGCTCAGGACCCACCACATTTGAATCATGGTTTTCTCCACCCTCCTAGCACATGACATGAGTCATCGTTGTGGAATATATCTACAAATTCCAAGAACATGCCTCATAACAAGATTTAAGAATATCTAGAATCACTAGCAGAAGTTGAACAGAAAAATATGGGCTCACTAACCAAGGTATACTACACCAACTTCCCGCTTAGGAGTCCATGTATTGTTAAGTTTTCAAGTTTAAATTTCATGGTTTCCAATAGATGAAGGTTAAATAACACATTGCCTCTTTATTTACTAGAAACCATTTATTTTTAAGTCATGTTTTACTTTTTAAGTTTCAATTTTCTTATAAAATTATATCAAAGTCTGATTAAAATGGATTTTCATTCCCAATAAATCAGGTCCCATACACCTTATCACTAAAATTGATATCCATTTAATGTCTAATTAACCCAATCTACATTCAATCTTAGAATGTAACTAGTTATATATAATGGATTGACTCGGTAAACTACCCATGCCGACCCATGAGGGCCCATGAACCTCATGAATTGAATTTGTAAATCAATTAATCAAAACCATAGATCAGCATAGGCATAATATAACTACCCTATAATTACTAAATAATCATAGGAAAAACAAGAAATGAAAGTTGAGAAATAAACCTATATGGCATGACATGTGAATTATAGGTGCCTACGATGATGCATGTAACAATTATCATTTCTCTAATATCATCAGGACAAGGATGAAATGAAACCCTCAATAATAATAATAATAATAACCATCACATAACATTTACATCACTCAATGATTAAAGGATATCAATTGTAATAGAAAAAATATTGAACATCAATTATTATTTCATGAAACTTGACATTTACCCCGAACGTGGGTTTGCTACGCCCAAGAACAACTTATAACCAAGTTCTAATCACTATAAATATCATGTATATTATCTTAGAATAGTAAATAAAAAATTAATCCTTTGATACCACTTTGTGAAATCCTGAACCTTGGTGATACTCAAAGGTTCCCCAAATTTGGTTGGCAACATGTCCTCAAGCACATCACCTCGAACGTCAGAGGATTATGACTATAAGTGAGGGACTAGGGTGTTTTAGTGGGGAGACCATTTACTTATTAATAGAGTGGATCATAATATATAAATATAATAACAGGTAAATAGTTTAAGTAGTATAATAAATATATGGAACAGTAGATAAAAAACACTATAAAAACTAGACTAGTAACCCATCATAGAGAAAATATAAAGGAATAATAAATAACTAAAGAAACTATTAATAATACTCAAAAGTTTGTGATAATGTATTTCATGATTCTAAAAAAATGGAAAATAGGTATACATGTAAGTAAGAAATAAATTCTATAAAAAAGAAGCTAAAAGAAACCCAAAACTATCCAAGCATCCCAAGATCTAACTCGGTCATCTGCTAAGCTCTATCTTAAGAAAGTAAGAAATATTAGGTTTCCAAGGTGGGATTCTTACCTTTTCCAACACTTGTATACATGTAATATTCTTGGGTACCAATGTTTTCTTAGATAGTGTGTGAGATAAATTGTGGTAGGCCACCACTAATCATGTCTATACCATCCAGTCTGTGAAATATAAACTGATAGTTTACTGGTAGATGTATATGAAAGTGAAGATAATATGGTAATGTAAATACCCTGATACTTGCTTCTTCCACAATTGGTAATGTCTATAAACAAGATATCATTCAATTAATTCACTTAATTTTATGTTATATAAATAATTCATGTGAGGTGTAACCAATACTAACATCATGTCATTATGATAATAATGAAGGATCCAAGATATAACAGGAAATCCTATAATGATGATAATAATGAAGTGGAACCAAGGTAATAACCAAATAATCCTTGACCTCAAGGGTTGATCCAACTTAGTGATATTATGTATCCTGGTTATAGTGGATCTGAGTGTAATCTAAGGGGAATCTCCCAAGGCATTCCACTGAAATATAGTCCAAGGAAATCATCCAAGGTAAAACGAGTAAGCAATGATTGGTCCTAATGGGTGTATCCATGGAACCACATGTCCGTAGACATATTTTGTATCTAAGGTTTGTATCCAAGGCATCCTATAATGATAATGGAGGGATCCTATGGTTCCATTCCAGGAATCCACCGGTAGAAAAGGATTGGGTTCCAAGGTGCATATCTCCCTAGGAAACCGACATCCCTAAATTAGAATGGCATCCACAAGTGCCCAAGGCATTCCCTAGGGGATCCAAGGAATTCCCTAGGGAATCCAAGGCATTCCCTAAGGAATCCAAGGCTATATTCAGTCTGACCAATCCTATAATAATGAATAGTTCGATACAATTTATTCATTTAATAAATTAGTCCATGTAATACTCATTCCATTTAATATGTCATTTGGTTCGAGCTGTTTCTTTCATTCGTGTGAAAAGGCATGATAAGGGATGAATCTATTTAGTAGTTTATTAAATTCATAATCAATTCATTAGGTTCAATCTGCTACATTCCATTATTCATGGAAAGTGGTTCTATAAATATAAAACCAAACCATTTAATTAAATTCTTTTAAGAAAAATGATATGTATCAATATACTTTCCAGTAATAATTTAGAATATTTATTGAATAATTTTTAACACTTAACTTAGAATGGCCAAGTGACAAGACACATTCCATCCATTATCAATTCATAAACATTATATTGAGGAAGGTCTTACCATTAATAGGGTCAATCTATAACACACCCGAACAATGGAAAAACTATAATGACAAACCACTAAAGTCATAAATATAGAAATACCCTACTTGGGGAGGCCAATGGTGAGTTTATTACCCCAATTATGGATAAAATATATACAATATGACTTCTAATATGATTCTAATGACTATAATAAAGGCACATAAATTAAATAGGCAATGCTCAATGAAATCAGCACGCACACAACAATGACAGTTTATAAAATAGTGAGACTTGAGGGATAAGTCATAGACCACCTACCTTAATCTCATATGACTCTCCTCATCCAGTATCATCCTTTAGTTTGGAATTGATCATAGTAAATCTAAATAATGGATCAACATCATAAAATAGGTCATATGATCCTATATCTAAATATAATTATTGTGGGAAAGAAGAATTACGAATGACTCATGATGATTAGATTACATACCGATGCACATCCAATGATACAAACAAGGATCAAATCAGAGTTCAGATAGAATAATGGGAGGAAATAATATCTATGAGGGATTTAGGGCTTAACAATGGGAGAAGAGATACTCCTCTATCTATTGGTGAAGAAAAAGAGAAAGAGGAGTAGGCTTAAATATTCATTAAGGTCATTTTGGTCTTTTTACCCATGAAAAACATAGGTGCACAGTTTGGTTGCACAGTTGGCCCAACTGTGTGCCAACCATGTATGTATTACTACCTCAAGAGAGGTCCTACATGGGTAGGCTTTATGGTTAGGGAAACTGTATGCCAAACGTGTGATTTAGCTCTATTAAAAATTGTATGCATCTTGCATGAGTGTGTAGCCCACTCTACAAAGTTTCCTCAAACCGTGCAACCCCCTGTTTCTCACTATCAAGCCCCGCACGGTTAGAGGTAACCAAGAAAACTACCCCATATGGTTTCTCCTAATTATGCGATAAGTCTTATTTCCAACAAGCTAGGGTTATGAGCTCCAAACAATCCCCAGACACCCCTGAAACCTTTATGAAGTCGTTAGGCATCATTTTTGGGTCCATAAAAAAGAATTAGACTAAAAATTTGAAGGATCCATACCTATGATAAAAACTGAGTTATTACACTCAGTATAATCATCAGATGATTCTTCATCATCAATATCTTTAAAATAAATTGTTCCTTTTTCTTCTTTTAATTCCTTATCCTCTTTATATTCTTTTTAATATTTACACTTCATATAAATTTCTTACCTGATGAGGGATCCAATTAGTTCCTTGAGTGGCATATTTTTGGTATCTTTCACTTCTTTTTCAGTCAAAACCTTTGGTTCCCAAGAGTTTGGTAATATCCAAAGAATTTTATTTACTAAAGTTTCTATAGAAAAATCATCACCAAGTGACTTTTAGCTAACCATATTGGAAATAGAATCATTTTCATGAAAAATAAAACTTTAAAAGTATTTTATATACAAATGAAGCTTAGTATACTTGTCTTTTTACTTTCCTTCCTAAGTAATTTATAACAATTTCTAAATTTCATGGGATATTTTTCTATTAGATATTCTATTTAATTAATTTTGGTCAAGAAAAAAATTTAAGGAATTAATAGATTTACCATATAATTTAGAAGAAGTTTTATCTTGGGGGTGTACATTTATCTTTCGGTTCTATTATAGTATTATAACCATACATAACCATTTTCCAAATAGGATATCCAATTCTTATAAGGAAAATTGACATGATAGTTTTCTAATAAGATTAATTTGTGCCATAAAATAAATGATCATTATTATAAGAGTTAGAGGTCATCCTATAATTGTACTTTGAAGTCAATAAAGATTATTTTTTTATATAAAACAATTTTTTGATAAAAACACAAATACCTCCTCTAATATAAAGTATTAGTAAATGTATAATGACAAGAGGGGTGGGTGAATTGAATTTAATAAAAAAAAATTTGTTGGAAATCTCAAATGATATAAGCATAGTTGAAATATAAATATAAAATGAGAAAAATCAAGATAATTTTGATATGAGTAATTATTGATAATTTCAAGGTTAATTAAATGAGTAAGCATAGTGTATTTAAGGTGTATCAAAATTATGTATTTATGTGAATATATATGATATTCAATACATAAACTAAAAGAGAGAGAAAACAATATTTGATAAAGGAGTTTGAAAATAGATCTATGTGATCCCCCTATGTTGTCTCTCATTGGGTTGATAGGTTTTTCTTTTCATTACCTTGGTTTTTAATGGAAACTAAAAAAATAATTCTCCCTTTCTTTTTTGTGGTCATAATAAGAACCCTCCCTCCTTACTTCAATGGTAGTATGCACCTATCTCCCTTAATTTTTCTGATTGTAGCAAGAAACCCATTGTAGAAGGTAGGTATGATAAAGTTAAATATTTTACTAGCATAAATCCTTTATAAAGATGATTCATTATCTCTCAATATAGATAAATATGAATTTAGAATAGATACAGAGTGGTAATTTAAAAGAGATCCTTTGATAAATGAAATTATATCTAGAGAGGATTTTGAGATTAGAGAGAATTCTCTAGAGATCCATCATTGACACATCACTTTATTTGATCATTAAATCCACCATCATTATAAAATAAAATCCAATCCTCCAAAGTCCTCTATTTATAGCCTTCATGAATTTAAGTAACATTAAATAATAATTTTCAGACATTAATCCATGTTAAATTCTACTTAAGATATGTGGGGTCCATATAAATTGAGAAACATGAATCACAAATTTGGCCCCATCGACTAGCCAACTAATTCCACTAGCTAGCTAGTAGGATTTCTAGGTACTCCTAGCTCTATCTGGTTCCACCAGGTAGTCAGTGCTCCACCACTGGGTATCCTGCAACAGCCCAAAATTTTATCAATTGAAATCCACTTCTTATAATTATGTCATATAGTATAAACCACATAAAATTACTTTAAGAATACAATACAAAATTTATAAATAAATAATGAATTAAATAAGTGGTATTTCAATAGATTAAGGAACCTATACAGATTTAATAGTTACTTGACCTTTGGAATAGTAATGTAACCATTAGGAATAGTAAATTGACCTTTAGAGTAGTAATGTGACCATCAGGAATAGTAGATCATCCAATAGAATAGTAACCTCACCTATGAAAGTGTAAATAAAATTTATCCATCTTATAAATGAAAATATGATATAATTATATCATAATATAAGTAAATAAATATTTTAAAAATGATAAATTAAGTGTTGGTATTTTTATAAAACATACCTATTTATTTAAGATTTTATAATTAATATAATGATTTAAAAGAAAATTTAGTTTCATAAAAATTATTCATAAATTAATATTTTGTTGTATTATAATTATAATATAATTTTATTAGACCTTAAGTAAATTTTCAAACTGTTATAAAATCAGTTATAATTTTAAAACCGGTATTTTTCAAATAAATAATTATTTTAATTAAAAATTAAATTTATCATATTTATAAAATTATTTTTATAAAATATAGTTCTTTTTTGAATTATATACCTTAAAAAATGGTTAGAGTGGATTTTTGGGTTTCTTCTAAAATAGTTGAATTTTTTGTAAATAGTGAAATACAATAATTTACGTTATTTAATAGATACATGAATAATTGAGTCATAGATGTTGTATGGATAATGTAAACCCATAATATTGAACTACCCATTATTTTAATATATTTATTTATAAGGTTTAAACTATTCATAGTCTTAATCCAAAATAATAAACTAATGAATAAAATAATCAAAAAACACCTCTCTCCTCCCCTATAAATACCACCCCACACCACCACTTATTATCACTCCTTTGAAGCCTTGAATATTATCCAATTTCTACCCAATTATCTTCCCAATCCTCTTACCCACGTCTAGGAGCCTTTTATCTCAACAAAAACCAAAACTAATCTCCATAAGGAGGTTCTCAAGGAGAAGAATTCAAGAGGTAAAATCCTCTTTCTTTTCTTTTAATTTCTTTTCAATTTATTTTATTTTCTTATTATATTCTCATATACCCTTATCCAAGTGGAATTATAACTCCAATATCTTATCTATACTATAATTTTAATATGTTAATGTAATAATCTATCATCAAACATATTCTCTTCTCCCTTTTATTCTAAAAATGGAAACGTTATTCGTAAGGTGTTGATTTATCACATTTGAGGATGAAAATATTTCATTTTCCTTTACTGAATTCAAGGTTGGTCCTAAAATCATTATAATGGTTGAAATATATTTTATAATTTATTTTATAACCTTTTTTATGTTATATAACTAACATATATACATAATATTAAATAATAAAACAAAATGAGTTCATTATGATCGAAAGACGCCAAAAAATAATCTAAATGATTATCATTAACATTTTATCTAATGAATAAACCTAATATATAAAAACAAAAATAATATATAAGGCCAATTAAACTTTTATAATTTCATTAATAACACATAATTTCAATTCTGGAGAATTATTCTTATCTTACTTGAACTTCTATACTTGAATACAAGCGAACCAATCATGAAAACCAAGAATTCTATGGATTTGAGAACTCTAGCACGGTCCTATAGATTTCTTACAAGCCTTAATTGAGTCTTGTAATCTTCCTTCCATGAATTCCATGCATTTAATAAGTCTTAATCAATATCTTCAATTCCTCTTTAAAGTCCTTTCAAGATACAAATAAGATATTCAAGTCCAACTAGATTCTTTCATTTGTTTCATTAAGACCGACATATGAATCTTAATAATTCAACTATTATCCAATAAAATGAAATAATTAGATACCTAAATGATTATTTATGATCATGAAAATATCATGAGAGAGAGGGGTATAATAGAACACTTACTTGAGGTCATGTTTTATTTCATCATGTTTGCACCCCCTGTATAATAAATTTATATTTATTAAAAAATGAATCTAGAATTAAATTATATTCCTTTATTTATTCTTGATCAGTTATAATAATTAAACTTTATTTATTAATTTTTTTAAAGATATAATGTCTTAAAGAAACATTTTATTTTAAATTATCATATTTTGTTTTGATTTTATGATTTTGATAATTTGTAATTTATCATTTTGTAAAATTATTTTTTTAATATTATAATAAATTTATATTACATAGTATATACTATCCAGTCATGTAGGTGGTATAAATATGAAATAATCCTTCATTTTGGTTCATAATAAATACTTCATGAATTATCCAAAGCATGTCCCTCAGGAGTGTCAAAACAAGCGTGCAATTTGGATCATTAATTATGCATTGAGTGAAGATCGAGTTAATACCCAACCAACATTATCCAGGGTTATTACCCCTTGGTGCATTAGAGTGAGTGACTATATCCACTTACATAAATCCAGATAGAGATGTCATTTCTAAGAAACCACACGCTCATTACATTACCAAAATTTAGGATGTTTTTTTGGATACGAGAGTTTTTTAGCATTATAATGAATTATGAATGTATTATAATGTGATTTAATGGTGTTATATCATTGATAATATAACAAATAATTTATAATAATGAATCATAATTAAATTTTTACTTGAAAATGAAAAGAAACATAAGGATTGAAAAAATAGTGTCAAAGAGGAGGTTAAGAACCCTTACCTTGAAAAGTATATTATTAAAGTTATAAAAGAACACCTTAGAACATTATAAACACCTTAAAGAGACTATAGATATGGAAAATAATAGGTAATTCATTATTTATGGATTTTTATTGGAGAGTAATTGGAGAATGGGTGCGTATTTATACTTGAATAGGGGGTATTTTTTGGTTAAAATATTGATTTTTTTTGTTACCTAAGCCAACCAGTTTTGGGTAAAATTGATTAGCATGAAATTAGATTTATTATTATTATAAAAATTAGGGTTATTTTACATTTAAATCAATACAAAACTGAACATAACCTCTCAACCACTCAATTAAATGCAAATAATCAGAAAATAGTTTTTACTATGATAAAATACAATACAGGTTCCAAAATGTCAAATGTAACTTTATAAATTAAAATTAATATTTATAAATTCATTATTTTAATACTTAATTAATTTTTTGGTTTAGAAAAATATTTCATAAATTTTTATATAATAATTATATCATGAAAATTTCAAAAAAGTTACAGCATTCGTAAAATCAGTAATTTTTACTATTCACCAAAAAAATGAAATTATTTAGAAAAATCATAAAAATTCACCACAAGATAATTTATAAATGATGATTCTAAAAATTAATTTCTTTTTATAAAATTATAATTATAAAATTATTTAATTTATCCCTTAAATGAAATCAAATAATATAATAAAAACCCATTTTTTTAAAGAAAATGACTTTTTAAACTTTAAGTATTCTTAATAACATTTAATATCAATTACTAATTAAATGAGTGTTAATATATTAATTTATGAATTTAAAATTTTAATTAGATTAATCCTTTAAAATTTTTCAATTTAATTTATTAAGATAAAAATACATGATATATAGAACAATACAATTCTTTAAAAAATAGCCCTATTGAACACTAACTGATTTTAATCACTCTTAACATTAAATTTATTCAATTAATTGGTATTAGAACAAAAAAATATTATTTTAAAAAATAATAACAATAATATGTAAGGAATTAAAATAATTTAATTTACCTATCTTTTTATTTATATGAGGTTTTACTCTTCTTGAAATTTTATTTTTTGTTATTCCACATTTTTACTCTCATGATGTATTAATGTTTATCTTTCATTGTAAAACATATCATGGTTCATTTTAGTTCAGTGTTGCATATGATACAAGATATTTAATATTGTATTTATTCAAATAAAAATAGGTATTACAATCTTGGGTTATTACAGGAACCTCATCAAGCTGAGGGAGGTGGTTGGAAACCATGGTTCAATCGATGTTTTTTCAAATACCAGCATGGAAAATGAGTTTTTAAATATTTAAACCACTTTTTAATCCATTCCCATATGTTCCAAATTAATAACACCTTACTCTAATTTCTCTTTAATGTAATGGAACCAAATATCACTATACTTTATTTGGTAATGTTGTGTCATATTCTTGGTCAGTTCTATCACACTTTAGTTGTCGCAATAGACTACCATGGGTAGCTTCACCTATTCTTAGGGTATTACACAAACCTCATATAACTAAGGGAGGTGGTTAAACACCATGTTTCAGCTGATTTTTTTCAAATACTAACATGGCTAATGGTTTTTTAAATATATATATTCCAATTATTGATCCATTCCCACATGTTCCAGTTTTCTAACACCTTGTTCTACCTTCTAGTTAATGTAATGGTACCAAATCTCACTATGATTCATTCTATAATGTTGTACCAGATTCTTTTCTAGCTCTATCACACATTGGTTGTGACAATGGACTGGGTAAGTTTAACTCTTCTTTGAGATCCTCTAATTGTTGTTTCATCCATACTAGTAGTGTTAATTTGGGGTTGAAATCTATTCTATGAAAGATGTACTAAGATAGGTGATTTTTTACTTCTTTAAGATCCACCCAATACACTTGCTTCCAATGAAAAACTCTCTACCACTTATATATTTTCTATCCATATTATCCTCATCCAAATCCATATTTTAGTAGTATATCATTATTTTTCATCACATTCAAAATATACTAAACCATAATAAAGTGTGCTATGAATGTACCTAATGATTCAATTTATGACTAAGTGGTGATCCTCCATTGGGAAAATTTGTTAGTGGGAAACTAAGAATTTAAAAAAGAAGATATTTAGTGTTTTTTTGTAATATACAAAAACCTTCTCATTACCCCTTTATAAAGTGCAAGATAAAATTATTTTCCATCCTCCTATTTTCTAACCTTGGTTCCAACTATAATTGGTGTTCAAACAATATTTCTATCATTCTTCTCAAAATTAATTAATATATAATTCTCATATTTATCATTAGAAATGGATTCATAACTCCCTTTTAGTCCAACTTTCACCCTAAGTAAAAATGTGAACTTTTCGATCATTGACATTTCAAACTCTGTTCTCATCAACCAAATAAACTCCTATATTGAATTATGATTTATTCCTCTAAACATGGTGTCATCAACACAGATAAATCCCATAAACTGTAAATATTATGACCAACTCTACCTATTTTAAATTCTAGTTTCTTCAACAATGTTTCCAGATGTGTATACTCAGAATATAGTTATTTTTTCCATATAAACATGGCCTTCTTCAACCTGTAAAATTTTGATTCATCATCTAAAATAATAAACCCACTGAGTTTTAAATATAGACTTATTATTTGAGAATACATTTTAAAAACACTTTATTGAGATCCATTTGGTATATTTTGAATTATTTTTGAACAACCAAAATAAGAAAAAGTCATATCAATTTAACTATTTATACGAGTGTGGAGGTATCTTCCACATCAATTTCATCCACTTGTTCATACCCCTTACACACTAATATTTCCTTATTTTTTCTTGACTTTCCATGCTCATCATATTTATTTCCAAGCACCCACTTTGTTCCCATGATATTGTGATCTTTTTATCTATACATGATCTCCCTAGTTTGATTTTTATCAATTTAATCTATCTTCTTAATTCATGGATTTAAACCATGACTCACCCTTTATATATTCTTCAAATGTGGTCAATTCCACTTGATATAATAGATTATGGTTATCTATTGTTCTCATCCTTTGTGTTTGTGTTTATGTAATTTTTATTACTAATTATATTTTAATCATCCAACTCAATATTCCATTTTCTCTAAAGAGGAAAAAATTAACCCTTTTGATAGATTTTTCATCCACTAATTGAGTCTCTAAATCCTCCTAACATGTTGGACTATGATCGTTTCTCTGATTCTTATCTAGTTTATCTTCTACACCACCAATCACACCTAGATCTATAATTTTATATCTTTTAACAACCATTTATTAAATGTTTTCTATATCACCACTCCTTATTATATTGTTAATAATTTTATTGAGACACTTATAAGCCTTAATTTTTAAGGAGTTTCCTAATAATATTCTTTAATCCATTTCATTTCTATATTTTCCTTGGTTTCATTCCTTATTTAGGATGTAACATTGGTTATAAAACACTCCAAAATGCTTCAATGTTGGATTTATTCCATGAAACATCATTTTCATGATCCGTCCCCTGGGGCTCGTACCGTGACTACCCCAAGCCCGCCTTCCATATGCTAGGGGATGACGACTAGCACCAAAGGTGTAATTCCATAAAACTGGGAAGGTATTGCCTTTATAACCTATAAACGCACACAACAGAGCACACAGCTGGATACAAAACACTATGTAAACTATATAACAAAATATTTTTGAAAAGTAAAAGGGACAGAAAATACAAGCCCAACTATAAAGTACAAGGAATTGGAAGTACAAGTACAACTGAAGAAAAGAAAACTAGTTGTTGGGTCGTCCTCCAGGATTCCTACCTAAAGGGTAGGTACAGATAGCCTCCTCAGCACTCTATGTTCGTCAGTATCCTTTGTGTACCAACTCGTCGTAAGGTACACCTCCGGGTACCGTCCAGTCCTAGTACTCTCAGCCTCAGTTCGCGCTGTCTGTCATCTACATCCAACACAACAAGGTGCGAGCATAGCCCATGCAGGGGTGAGTATAACGATACCCAGTAGGGACACCGAGACCCTCAAGGTCTCACAAATCCACCAAGGACAAACCACAAAGTAAGGAATCAACAGATAACCCTACTTAGGTATATGCTCATACATATACCTAAGTTATTAATTAATCTATCTCAATCATGAGGAAAACACAAAATTACTGACTCAGCTCAATGAGGATTTTATTCTAGGTGTAGTATCAAGTAACATCCACAACACATTATCAAAACCTCGGCTTCTAGAGAACTCCTCCTCTATCGAGTATAGTGGGCCTTATGTGACACCAAGCGCGCTTCCCACTAACCTTGGACTACTGAGGTACTCCTCCTGTCGAGTATTGTGGGTCTGCTGCTTCACATAGAGGCACTCCCCACTGCGGGTCTGCCACCACACCCAGGCTCTCTCCCTCATAGCCTGCAGAGGTACTCTTCCTGCCGAGTGTTGTGGGTCTGCCACATCACCAAGTGCATTCTTCCACCGTGGGTCTGCCTCCACACCCAGCTACTCCCCACTAGGCTAATAGAGTCACTCCGAGTCAAACTGTCAGTAGTCGTCAGGTCTCAGCCAGCTACTAAGTCTCCGCACTCTGTTCGCTCTTCACTGGAAGGATCTGCTCCATGAGCTATTGGTCGATACTCCAACTATCACTAATTCCTATGAATAAGTATCCCAAAGGTCCGCCACATCATAGGGGTATCAACGCAACAGACGGCGCGTCAATCAGACGCCCGGTCTGTGAGTTATTAGCCTTTTAGTCTCGGGGGCCCAGTTGGATTCGTGCAAGATCCAACCTGACTGTATCTCAACTATACCCCAAAATTCAGTGGGGTATACTCAAAGGGACCGTCATGCTCTAATATTACCAGGGCCGCTGATGGTTCGTCAAATGGATGTTCATTTCCAATGATATGGCCAAAAGAAAGTAAAGGGTTGTAGTGGGCCCAGGTCCGATCTAACCCAGTTCGGGTCGACCTGGCCTGACCTGTTGGGTCTGGCCCGGCCCGTTGGCCTGGCCAGCCCGTTAGGTTTGGCCTGGCCCACTGGGCCCAGCCCAGCTGGCCGCGAGGGTGTGGACCGGTCGCGAGGGTACGAACCGTTCGTTGGTCGGCGCGAGGGCGGCTCAGCCCAGAGGGCACCATGAGGGTGGCTCATCCCAAAGGCGCTGCAAGTGGCCGGTTTGGCTGGGGCACCACGAGGGCGCGGATTCAGTCGGGGGCTTAGGAAGTCGGTGGGTCGGGGTGGCGCGGCCAAGGAACGGTGCGGCCAGGGATGGTTTGGCCAGTGGTGGCGCGGGGCCAGCGGGCTGGCACGTCTGGAGTGGCTCGGGAGGCCGGCGTGGCTGGGATCCGGTTCAACCAGAAGACCGGGGTGGTCGGGGCTGGTTCGTCCAGAAAACAGCATGGCCAGGGTGGCTAGGCTCGGCCGGAAGGGTGGAGACCATGGGGGCGGTTCGGCCGGGGCGCCGCGAGGGGGCATGGCCGGTTCGGCCGGCAGTGGGTCGGAACACCGCGGGGGTGGCACGAGTCATGGAGGCCGCGGGTGCCACGGTCGTTGCCTTCATCACCTTCATCTTCATTGTCTCCTTCCTCCATCTCGAAGAACACCACAAAAGAGAATAGCGGAGGGGTTGGACCATGTTGGTTTGGTCTGCACCCTCCGCGTTTAGGGTGGTAGCATTTAACCTATAAGAATAAAGCACAAAAAACCCTCCCGCAATGATTAATCCCAAAACCCGTAAAAGAAAAACATTTGTGGATCAACTAGTTAGAAGTTTATCCGCGTTGTTTGTTTTAGAAGGAAAGAATCACTGGAATATAAAATCAATCACAAAAATCCCCTACCTTGTTCGTTGTTCGTCGACGGAGTCACGGGGAAGATGACGGAGTTGTCGTCATTCGTCGCGTCCTACACACACCTCCAATCCCGAGCTCATGCATTGGTTTGTTGATGACGATGAGGAGGGAAGGTCGGTCGTTGAAGACATACCACATCGGTTGCCTCCGCAAGGTGCTTCCGAGGAATAATTTGAAGTTGTTCCTCACTGGCGTTCTTTGTGGAGGTAGAATTCTTCGTTGGGATCTTTCTCCCAATATTCCTCCTCTCCCAAGTTCCACCAAAATGAAAATAATAGCCTCAAAATAATAGATTAAGATATCTATTAAGTCGTTGGCATAATATTAAAAATGGTTTAATTAATTAATTGATATGTTGGATCAATTAATTAAAAGTAATGGTTGGAAAAATTAATGGTAGGTGTGTTGTCACAATTTAGGTGGAGAATGTCAAGAGGCTCTCCCTCATTTATTGTGGGAGTTGAGAGGTTTTAGGCCTCGGGTGGTCCCCACCACCATAACCTCTCATGGGAGGTTAAGTTCTGGCGGACCCCACTTCCAACTTCCACGTGGAGGTTTAGTTCTGGTGGACCCCACCCCTGAACATCCACATGGTGGGTGGTTAAAACAAAATAAAATAAAATATGAGCTTATTTTATTTTATTATTTCCACAAAAAACCCAAAAACTAACTTCCACCCTCAACCAACTATCATCGAGGTGAAAGTCTTCTTAAGAGAATACTGGAATTGTGAGTTCAACAGTGTCCTCAGATTTCAATTCCAAGCACCGGTTCAAAAGTTATAAAAACCCGTTTGAACTTTCACTGAAATTACCTGAAAAAAACTTCAGAAATTGATTCTGGGCACACCGGGCCTCAGAATCACACGCTGTCAATTTTCGTGGACTCATAAAATTCCAATTTAATAAAAAAATTACATTGAAATTCTGGGTCTTTACAATCTCCCCACCTCAGGGTTTTACGTCCCCGTAAGCTACAATTCAAACTAAGGGAATAAGTGAGGGTACTGAGCATGCATCTAAGCCTCCCGCTCCCATGTGATCTCCTGGAGGTTCCCATGGTGCCAACGAACGTTCACCAAAGGTATCAACTGTCCACTAAGGAACCACTCCTATCGATCCTCAATCTCTACTCGAACCTCCGTAAAAGTTTCCCCATCGTCGACATCCAGCTCGCCATGATCGATGATGTGAGAAGGGTCGTGCACGTATCTCCTCAGCTGGGATACGTGGAAGACGTCGTGCACTCAGTGCAACTGAGGTGGAAGATATAAGTGGTAAGACACCTTTCCAACTCTGCTGAGGACCTGAAAAGGTCCGATGAATCTCGGAGATAACTTGCCGCCTCGGCCAAATCTCCATAGACCTCATCAGGGTGAGACCCGTAGAAAGACGTGGTCACCATCCTCGAACTCCATAGGTATCAGTCTCATGTTGGCATACGACTTCTGCCTGCTCTGTGTAGTCTTAATCCACTCCTGGATGATCTGAACCTTCTATGTGGTAGCTCGTACCATCTCTGGTCCCACTAGTGCTGACTCCCCTGGGTCAGTCCAGCACAAAGGTGATCTGCAAGGTCACCCGTATAACACCTCAAAAGGTGTCATCCCAATGGTGGAGTGGTATTTTTTGTTGTATGCAAACTCCACCAAGGTCAAGTGATCCTACCAACTACGACCAAAGTTGAGGACACAATCACGCAGCGTGTCCTCGAGGGTTTGAATAGTTCTCTTAGTCTGACTATCCGTCTGAGGATGGAAGGTGGTGCTCAAACAAAGATGTGTCCTGAAAGCTTCCTAGAACCCATTCCATAGCCGAGAATTAAAATGTGCATCATGATCGGAGAAAATCGTCGAAGGTACTCCATTTAGCCGCATAATCTCCTACACAAAGAGGTATCCCAAGCTCTCTACTGAACCCTGCTCTCTGATCGGTAGGAAGTGGGCTGACTTGGTGAGTCGGTCGACGATCACCCAGATAGAGTCATGACCTCTGGATGTACGTGGAAGTCCTATCATAAAGACCATGGATATCCCATCCCACTTCCACTCTGGGACCTCTAAAGGCTGAACCAAGCCTTCTGGTACCTGATGCTCCTCCTTCACTTGCTGATAAGTGAGGCACTGAGAAAAAATTATGCAACTGCTTTCTTCATTCCCGGCCACCAGTTCTATCGTCGGAGGTCCTGGTACATCTTAGCCACTCCTGGATGTACCGCTAGAGGGGATTTTTGGAACTACCTCAACACTTCCTCCTGAAGTGACACTGGTACCATGGTATGTCCTCTGAAGAGGATGATGTGCTCCCCACCTTCAGAAAATCCATCAGGTGCATGTCCTGTGGATATATGAGCACGTTGTATCTCATAGTCAACGTCCCCATGTTGCGCCTCCTTGACTTGCTGAAGAAGTGGGGTAGTGACTATAAGAGACTGAAGGAAGGCTTCTCCATCTCTATCCACAAAGGAAATCTATAAACCAGCCATCTGCTCTGTCGCCTCTCCTAGCAGTTGTATACCAGATCACCTGCTGAGTGCATCTACAACAACGTTCCCCTTGTAACGACCCAATGTTTTTCAATGGAAATTAAATTATCATAATTATGTCATAAAATCACATGAAAACAAAACATAATGAACTAATAAGTTCTAAGTGACCTTTAAACATAAGTTTGTCACTTCTGTGTTTGAAATTTCAAAAATCCGACATACACAGTTGTAATCAGTAAGTTATTTGGAGTCTGATAAGAAAGACTTAATTTTTGGTGAATAGAAACCTACCCTAATGAATAATAACATACCCTTATGAATATTGATATACCCTAATGAATAGTAACCTCACCTATGATAGTATAAAAATAATATTCAAGTTGGAAGTATGATATACCTATATTTTAGAATAAGTTAATGAATGTTTTAAAACTGGTTTTGATAATAAATTATTATTTTAATTAAATATTAAAATAATCATATTTAGAAAATTATTTTTGAAAACTGGACTTAATTTTTGGATTCTACACATCGAAAAATGGTTAGGGTGAATTTTTGGGATTTTTCTGTAATACTTGAATTTTTGATGAATAGTAAAATACGATAATTTAAAATAAATGCTAAATAAGGGATTTATTGAGTCATTGAAGATGTTCTGGTGATGTAAGACCACCTGGTTTGGGATCACATGATAACATTACTATTATTGGTCATGTAATACTTACTAATCCTTGTATTGTGAAGAAATAATAAATTAATGATTATAATATTATGAAATCCCTCCTCTCCTCCACTATAAAAACCCCCCTTCAGTCCCTCTTCTCTTCACTCCTTTCAAGCCTTGTTCCTTGCCATTATTCTGTCCAAATATCTCCCCAAGATCCTCCCACATGACCAAAATCTTCTAGCCTCTTCAAAATACCAAAACCTCTCCCCTTTAGAGGTTCTCAAAGGAGGAAGTCTCAAGAGGTAAATTCCTCTTTCCAATTCCTTCATTTCTTTTAAGTTCTCTTTCTTTTTGTTTCTTTCCTCACCTCCATTCACCATAATAGTATGATAAATCCAATAAAATAAATTTACTGGAATTTTTTCATGCTAATGGTATATTTCATTATCTTCTCTCCTTTCCCCACCCTTTTATTTGAAAGAAATGAAAGCACCGTTTGAGATGTGCTAATTTAGCACATTCAAGGACAATAGTTTATCAATTTCTATTATTATCTTTAATTATGGTCATGAAACCATTTGTGTTATGGTTGAACCAGATTATAATATATGTAATATATCCTATTTTTGGTTTTTTAATCCTTTTGTACAAATGGTATTAAGTTATAAAGCAAAACATGTTCTTTGTAATCAAATCCACTGATTAACAAAAACGGTTATCACTAAGGTTATATATATAATAATTCGACTTCACTATAAGTGACCTAATTAAAATTAAAACCATGTAATCTCCTGGATGTTCACTAAAGAATATAACTTCAATTCTGGAAAACCACTTTCATCTTACATATAATCCAAACTTGAATATAAGTGAATCGATCTTTTAAAGTCAAGTAAACAAACGAGCCCGAACAATGAAATTGAACCTTATAACTAATCAAAAAGGATTTTAATGAACTAAAAAGGGTTATAATAAATAAATTGAATATAGAATATGTTCTGGAATTATTAATTAATAATCCTAAATTTGTTTATTCAGGTCTTTAATAACAAGTAGAGAACACCAACGGATTTAAGGTAAGGGATTATCTCCTTTTCACTCTTAATCATGATGCCCTCTATGCTATGTATTTTTATGTGTAATCTCAAATTATTGGGTACGTTTTTGTACCTCCCCCATACTTCCCTATTGATTTATAAGTGATGAGAAATCTCTTTTCTCTCTCATCAAGCCCTCTTAGTTACACCCGACACCATGCCGACAAAATCGTAACGAATTCTACCCAAACCTTCTTTGTTCTTTCGGGTTTCCTTATATTTCTTTCAAAATGGTTTTATCTTATACATTTATGTGAATATTATGAATTATGGTTAGTTTTACAAGATTCTTATATCAATATCCTTTCATCACTTTCTTTCAGGGATATACATGTTTTTAAAAGATTCCCTCCATGGAAATTTCCGATAAGAAAACCTGTTTTAAGGGGACTTCCCCAGGTTTTTACCCAAATTTCAAGTGCAATATATCCTATGTTTTAAGACAAAATTGTATTTATAAAATCATTATTTTATTATTAAAACCTTCTTGGCTCAATTCTGGTTTTATATAAAATAATTTCATCTTTTTTATTTGAAAATCTCTATAGTATTTTCCTTAAAACCGCACAAAAATGTTTTAATGCTAATGTTTCTAAAATACATTTTTTGTATGTTGTAACTTATGTTTGAAACCAATTAACATGTTATATTCCTATTTTACCCTATTAATGTCCATGTATTTTCTAATTCTTTCCTTACATGGACACTTTCATGATACGCCCATTGGTTATGATTTATGTCATGATTGTGGTACCCAATTCTTTTCATGGGTACCCTTATGTTTATGTATGGTTGATTATGTATGAATGTATATGTGGTAAGAATATTTATGTGGAAAGAATATTCATGAAAATTTTGAGATGGGTGTGCCCATATAGTGCTCCAATGCATTGGGTAAGGTTAAGTCCCATGAGATGCGATGTGAAACGAGATTGGAGGTTAGCCTTGACCCGTACTGAAATGGGAAACGGGATTAGTGGTTAGCCTTGACCCATACTAAAGAAATGTTTTATGATTCTATAACTTTTATATGATTCCATGTTTATATGATCCCATGCTCATATGATATTGTTTCATATGTTCCATGCTTTGGATATCATTATGTCATGCCTCCTAACTCATGTACTTAAGATGTATCCTTATGTTCATTCCCTTACTGGGCTTTTTAGCTCATCCCTTTGTTCATGTGTTCCCTAGGGTACCCTATGAAGATGTAAGGGCTCAAAAGAAGTTACGATATTATTATAGAGATTAAATAAAGAAGTGTTTTTTTGCCCTATGTTTTATGTTTAATGTACATAGTCTTCCAAGACACTAGACTTAACGATCCTTGGCTTGTACTCTGTTCATTAATTATGATTAAAATCATGAAATGTTATATTTAAAAGGCTCGGGTCATTATACCCCTTCCCAGGAGTATAGACTATCTCGAAGTCATATTCCTGGAAGAACTCAAGCCAACGTCATTGTCTTAGGTTCAGGTCCTTCTGGGAGAAGATATACCTGAGACTCTTGTGATTAGTGTATACGCTAAAATGTTTGCCCATCAGATAGTGTCTCCACATATTCAATACGAAGACCACTGCTGCCAACTCCAGGTCATGGGTAGCGTAGTTATACTCATGTTATCTCTCATGTTGAGAACCATAGGTGATCATTGCTCGCTCCTGCATCAGTACACATCCGATTCCGTTCCCTGATGTGTCGTAGTAAACTACGTACCCTATGCCCTCCTCCGGAAGCCTCAAGATAGGGGCACTAGTCAGCCTCTACCTCAGCTCCTGAAAACTCTGCTGGCATCTCTCTGGCCACATTAAGGTTTGGCCCTTCTTCATTAACACTGATAGTGGTGCTGAAACTTTCTAGAAATTTGGCACAAATCTTCGGTAGTATCCAGCCAAACCCAGGAAACTCTGCACCTCCGTCACACTTTTGGGTGTCTCCCAAGAAAGTACCACCTCAATATTTTCTAGATCCACTACAACTCCAGCCTCTGAGATGACATGTCCCAAAAAGTGAACCTCTCGGATCCAGAACTGGCACTTCAAGAGCTTACCATAAATCTTGTTCTCTCGGAGTGTGTCCAGTACTACCTGCAAATGATAGGAATGCTCATCCCTAGTAGTGGAGTATATCAGAATGTCATCAATGAAGAATACGAAAAATCGATCGAGGTATGGCTGAAAGATCTTGTTTATGAGTCCCATGAACACTGCTAGAGCATTGGTTACACTGAATGTCATAACCAAGAACTCATAGTGGCCGTACTGACATATGAAGGTTGTCTTATGCACATCCTTGTCTCGAACTCTGAGCTGGTGATAGCCTGATCTAAGGTCTATCTTTGAGAACCACCGTGCTCCCTTCAACTAATCAAAGAGGTCGTCAATCCTCAGGAGTGGGTACTTGTTCTTCACGGTCACCTGGTTCAGGCACCGATAGTCAACACAAAGCCTCAAACTCTTATACGCCTTCTTGGAAAATAGAATCGAGGCTTCCCAAGGAGAAACACTGGGTTGGATGAATCCCTTCCCCTGCAAGTCCTCTAGTTGTACCCACAACTCTTGAAGCTCCTCGGGAGTCATCCGATACGCTGGTGTAGATATTAGTGATGTCCCAGGGTACAAGTAAATTTAAAAGTCTACCGCTTGGTGAGGGGGAAGACCTGAAACATCATCAGGGAAGACATCATTGTACTAGTCCACCACTATAGGA
Organism: Viscum album; assembly: GCA_963277665.1. NCBI lineage: Eukaryota > Viridiplantae > Streptophyta > Magnoliopsida > Santalales > Viscaceae > Viscum > Viscum album. The sequence continues at coordinate 656,608,572 of OY728128.1, read as the reverse complement.
TAGATCGAACTCTCCACATCAACTACTCCGAGGGTAAGGCTAGCCAACTAATGAGTGATCGAATGCACTCTCATCTGAGTAAGTCCATCATGTGCTGCAAAGTCTCACTTCTCACCGGTGAAGGTAAACCTGGTCCCATCCATGCGGACACACCGTACTTTTCACCTAATACACTCAATCTGAGCATGGAATGTAGATAACTAGTCCATACCCAAGATGACGTTATAAGGCCTCAACGCCGCTACTAGGAGATCCCAGCCAAATCTCTCGCCTCCTAGAGTAATATCACACTGCCGGCACCAGTGCGTAATCGTCGAATACACTCTTATAAGAGTCTCTAGCCATAAATATCGATCCAATGGCTCCATCGGAATCTCTGAGCTCTGAACGAGGGTAGAGGCAATGAAATAATGACTAGCACCTATGTCTATAAGTACTGAAGCTATGGTGGAGTAGACACAGATCGTACCTCGTATCATCTCTGGAGTTTCATGGTCATAGGCCTCAGCTGCCTGGAGCTGAGCTCTCCCATGTCCACCTACTCCCAGCGGTTTGGGTAGACCTCCTGGTGGTGGTGGCGGTAATATCTCAAAATGTCTCCCACTGCCAGTTGTATGACCGGATCCTATACCACACCCACTTTCGCCCTATGGACCGCCTTGATCGAATCTTTGTCTCTGCCTGGGTGGTCCTTCAACTGTCTGCTGATCATCCGTATGGTGGGTCAGATAGTCACGAGCCATGTGACCCTGCCCGCCGCATGAGTAACACTGCCCACTCCTGGTATGACTAGCTCTGTCTCGAGTGCCCTGCAAAACCGATCATGAATCATGTTGTCGTCCACCTATAGTTCTAGTCCTCTTGGACCTCTATGACATTTTTCTACTACCAGCTGTAGAAGACTATGCTACGTGTCGACTAGTGGTGGATCTTGCTGCTGGAGAGTGCTCAACAAGGAAACTCTCCACTAGGAGGGATCTCTCTAACACCCCCTCCTATGTTAGGATGATGAGTGAGATCATCGAAGCTCTAATATTTCGCCTGATCCCCTGCTCGAAGGTCCGATCCCTGAAGAATGGGTCCCGCACCATATTGGTGGAGTAGCATGAGAGTTCAGTGAACCTCGCTGAGTACTAAACTACAGTCATGCTGCCCTGCTGCAGATGTAGTAGCTCCTGGATGCACATTGCGTGAAGATTCACTGGGACAAACTCTACCCAAAACAGACTCTCGAAGTCTTCCCAGAGAAGCGTCACCTCACCATGAACCTGGAGCATCAAGCTCCACCATCTTCCCGTTGCTGCCTATAGAAGGTTGGCGGCAAGGATCACCATGAAGTCTTATAGTGTCCCTACCAGTCAGAAAACTCTCACCATGACCTCTATCCAATCCTCAGCCACCTGTGGGTCTGTCTCTCCCCTGAACCTGGGTAGCATCTGGTGCTGGAACTCGTGCAACGTGCTCAAACGGCATGCACCGTCTGCTACTAGGGCTAGTGGCATCGATGGCCTAATGGGGAGTGGTTTCGCTGGTGCCTCCACTGGTGCCTCTACTGGAAGAGGGACCTGCATCGAGGCCTCGTCACTCAGTGGGCTATCAGTGTGTATAACTCTCAGAACTCTAGTCGGCTGTCTGTGTGGAGGCATCCTGAAAAGAAACAGGTGCGCTATAGTTAAAAAGGTATACCTGGTGATCTGACCTGGTGAGATGACTTAAAGAAAACTTTCGAAAACACACACACAATCAGTGTTTTCATGCACTGAGTCAGAAATCAGAATTCAGGGTCCTGGTGTATGGATACGCCGGCCGCCGCACCAACACTGGACTCCCTAAACTGAAAACCGCACTCAATACACTTAATACTATTTCTTCACAGAAAAGATCAGAGTCCTAAGTTCTTCAGTAGAACCAACTTCTCTAATACCAATTTGTCACGAACCATCCCCCGGGGCTCGTGTCGTGACTACCCCAAGCACGCCTTCCATAGGCCAAGGGCTCACGACTAGCACCAAAGGCGCAATTCCATAAAAATGGGAAGGAATTTCCTTTATAACCTATAAACGCACACAATACAGCACATAGCTGGATAAAAAACACTAAGTAAACTGTATAACAAAAGAGTACTGAAAAGTAAAAGGGGCTGGAAATTCAAGTCCAACTGTAAAGTCCAAGGAACTGGAAGTACAAGTACAACTGAAGAAAGGAAAAACAGTTGTTGGGTTGTCCTTCGGGATTCCTACTTGAAGGGTATATACAGATAGCCTCCTCAGCACTCCACGTCCATCAGTCTCCTCTATGTACCGACTCTTCGTAAGGTCCACCTTCAGGTACCGTCCAGTCCTGGTACTCTCAGCCTCAATCAGCACTGTCCATCGTTTGCATCCAACACAACAAGGTGCGGGCATAGCCCGTGTAGGGGTGAGTATAATGATACTCAGTAGGGACCCTAAGACCCTCAAGGTCTCACAAATCCACCAAGGATTGACCAAAAAGTAAGGAATCAATAGATAACCCTACTTAGTTATATACCCATACATATACTTAAGTTATTAAGTAATCTGTCTCAATCATGAGGAAAACCCAAAAGTACTGACTCAACTCAACCAGGATTTTATTCTAGGGGTAGTATCAAGTAACATCACTAACACATTATCGAAACCTCGGCTGCTGGATAACTCCTCCTCTATCGAGTACAATGGTCCTGACACGACACCAAGCGTGCTTCCCACTAACCTTAGACTGCTAAGGTACTCCTCCTGTCGAGTATCGTGGGTCTGTTGCGTCACACAAAGGCGCTCCCCACCGCGGGTCTGCCGCCACACCTAGGTGCTCCCCATCATAGCCTGCAGAGGTATTCCTCCTATTGAGTATCGTGGTTCTACCATGTCACCAAGTGCGCTCCTCCACCGTGGGTCTTCCGCCACACCCAGGCGCTCCCCACTGGGCTAGTAGAGTCACTCTGAGTCAAATAGTCAGTAGTCGTCAGGTCTCAACCAGCTACTAGGTCTCCGCACTCTGCTCGCTCGTCACTGGAAGGATCTGATCCATGATCTACTAGTCGATACTCAAACTATCACGAAGTCCCATAAAGAAGTATCTCAAAGGTCTGCCATATCATAGGGGTCTCAATGCAACAGACGGTGCGTTAATCGGACGCCCGGTCTGTGAGTTATTAGCCTTTTAGTCCCGGGGGCCCGGTTGGATTCGTGCATGATCCAACCTGACCGTATCTCAACTATACCCCAAACTCTAGTGGGGTATACTCAAAGGGACCGTCATGCGCCAAGATTACTAGGGTCGCTGACGGTTCGTCAAACGGACATCCAGTGCCAATGATATGGCCAAAAGAAAGTAAAGGGTCGTAGTGGGCCTGGGTCCAATCTGACCCGATCGGACCGACCCAGCCCGACCTAGTCTGGGATAACCCAATTCGGGTCGACCGAGCTTGACCCGTTGGGTCTGGCCTGGCCCGTTGTGTGGGACAACCCGTTAGGTTCGGCCCAACCCACTGGGCCCAGCCCAGCAGGTCGCGAGGGGTCGCGGAGGGCCGCGAGGGCATGAACCGGTTGCGAGGGCACGGACCGGTCGCGAGGGAGAAGACCGGCCGCAGGTCAGCACGACGGTGGCTCGGCCCAGAGGGCACCATGTGGGTGGCTTGGCCCAAAGGGCACAACAAGGGGCCAGTTCGGTCGGGCCACCGCAAGGGCGCAGGTTCGGTCGGGGGCTCGGGAAGCCGGCGGGCCGGGGTGGTGCAACTGAGGTGTGGCGTGGCAGGCGCTGGTTCAGCCGGTGGAGGTGCGGGTCCAGTGGGTCGGCGCGGCCGGGGTGGCTCAGGAGGCCGGCGTGGCCGGGAGCCGGTTCGTCCGGGGTGGCTGGGGCCAATTTGGTCGGCGGACAGCGCGGCCAGGGCAGCTTGGCCCGACCCGGGGTAGCTCGGCCGGAAGGGCGAAGACCATGGGGGCGGTTCAGTCGGGGCATCGTGAGGGGGTGCGGCCAGTTCGGCTGGAAGTGAGGCGGAACGCCGTGGGGGAGGCACTAGTCATGGAGGTCATGGGTGGCGTGGTCGTTGCCTTCATCACCTTCGTCGTCGTTGTCACCTTCCTCTATCTTGAAGAACACCACAAAAGAGAATGGTGGAGGGGTCGGGCCATGTTGGTTTGATCTGCACCCTCCACATTTAGGGTGGTAGCATTTGGCTCACAAGAATGAAGTACAACAAACCCTCTCACAATGATTAATCCCAAAACCCGCAAAAGAAAAACATATGCAGATCAATTAGTTAGAAGCTGATCTGCGTTCTTTGTTTTAGAAGGAAAGAATCATGGGAATATAAAATCAATCACAAAAATCCCCTACCTTGTTTGTTGTTCGTCGATGGAGTCACGGGAAAGAAGACGGAGTTGTTGTCATTCGTCACGTCTGCCACACACCTTCAATCCTGAGCTTGTGCATTGGTTCTTTGACGATGATGAGGAGGGAAGGTCGGTCATCGAAGACGTCCCACGTCGGTTTCCTTTGCAAGGTGCTTCCAAGGAAGAAGTCGAAGTCATTCCTCATCAGCGTTCTTCTTAGAGGAATTATTCTTCATTGGGAGCTCTCTCCCAATATTCCTCCTCTCCCAAGTTCCACCAAAATGAAAATAATAGCCTCAAAATAATAGATTAAGATATTTATTAAGTCGTTGTCATCATATTCAAAATGATTTAATCAATTAATTGATGTGTTGGATCAATTAATTAAAGGGAAAGGTTGGCAAGATTAATGGTAGGTGTGTTGCACAATTAAGGTGGAGAAGGTCAAGAGTCTCTCCCTCATTTATTGTGCCAGTTGAGAGGTTTTAGGCCTCGGGTGGTCCCCACCACCATAACCTCTCATGGGAGGTTATGGTTCGGGTGGTCCCCACCACTATAACCTCTCATGGGACGTTAAGGTCTAGTGGTCCCCACTTCCAACTTCCACGTGGAGGTTTAGTTCCGGTGGACCCCACCCATGAACATCCACATGGTGGGTGGTTAAAACAAAATAAAATAAAATATGAGCTTATTTTATTTTATTATTTCCATGAAAAATCCAAAAACTAACTTCCACCCACAACCAACTGCCATCGAGGTGAAAGTCTTCTTAAGCGAATACCGGAGCTGCGAGTTCAACGGTGTCCTCAGATTTCAATTCCGAACACTGGTTCAAAATTTATAAAAACCTGCTTGAACTTTCACTGAACGTACCCGAACAAAACTTCAGAAATTGATTCCAAGCACACCAGGCCTCAGAATCATACGCCATCAATTTTTGCGGACTCGTAAAATTCTCATTTAATAAAAAAAATTACATGTAAATTTCGGGTCTTTACAATCTTGTATGTGGTTATATTTTATATTGGTCTTAGAAAATCATGTTTTTTAGGTAGACTGATACTTGAACATTTTCCTTTAAATAGTGGCGATATATTCCATATTCAATGAGAAATCTTTTCACCATATTATTCACCATTTGATTTATCCTTTCCACCACACCATTTTTCATGTTTTTCTTAATAATGAAATGTCATACTTAATATCATGCTTCTCCAAGTAACTTTCAACCTCATGAGAGGTGTAATCCAAGCCATTAGCAAATCAAATAATCTTGATTATTATTCAGGATTCATTCTTATCTCTCCTTTGAAACTGATTAATTCACTCAATCACCTCCACATTCACCTATATAAACATATAAAACCAATTATACTATAATCGTAAAAAATGATAAAATAATTTTCACCATATGTCTCAATAACCTTTATGGGTCCACACACATTAGTATGGATTAGATTAAAAATATTTTAAACTCTATTATTATTTGGATCATATGGATTTCTCATCAGTTTCCCTCTTATGCAGGCATCCCATGTCTTCCCCTAATCTCATTTCATATTTGGAATGTATGTTGAAACTCTTAATTTGGATAAATTTTCAATGATTTGTTTATTAATATTTCTAAACCTCTAATTTCAAGGATTATTTTATTGCTCCACCATAATAAAAAATGTGTTGTTTTCCCTGAAATCTACTTGATATATATTTCCATTGGTTCTATATCCCTTCAATAGAGAATATCTAGTTCTATTATTTATATATAAACTATTTTGATAGTAATTGAACTCAAATTCAAAGTTACAAAGTTTTCTAACAATTTAAATATTGTGTTGAAGGTCATCCATATCAATAACTTATGTATTCTTTAGTTTATCTCTAGCTAGCCCCATCTTTCTGCATCCCTTGATTTTTAATACTCCATCATTAATGAGTCTAACTGTTTTATTGACAAAAATATTTATATTATTTAAGATATTTATATTTCCAGTCATGTGGGATGAACACCCAATGTCAAGTATCTAAATTATATTGTTTTTAATTTATTGGATAGAGATATATGCCAAGATAGCCTTCTCGTTCTCCCCCTTCTCCTTCCAATAGATTCCCTGTTGAGTTAAGACACAATATGATCTCTCCTCATTTTCATTATTATAAGCTAAAAGATCATAATCCATTTTTTCCAAAGGATAGAATCTATTTTATAAAGTAATATCATATGTTTATTTAACTACCTTTATTATTTTTATTTAATTGGAGTAAGTCTGACTTCTCTATTGCCTGCAATTTATTATATTATGACCAAAGTTAGAGTAGTTGTAACAATATCCATAAAAAGAATTTTTTTCCTTTAGGATGTAGAATATGTTCTCATCTTTTATTGCTGAATCCCAAGAGATTCACATCTCAAATAAATCTCTTCTTCCTTATACCAAGTTTTTTTATATCCAAGAAATCCATAGAATTCACATTTCATCAAAGGAAAGATCCTTCCTTCACTTCCCATCCATATCTTTCCAAATTTTGAGTATATTTTTTACTATTCTATTTACCTTAATGATTGAGATATTTCACTAAATTTCTTCTTTCCTATATTCCGAACATCAACACCACATAATTTGGATGTATCGGCTTCACATTTGAGTCCACTCTTTCCCATAGGCCTAGGCCTATGTTAATTTATAATCTTCTCAATAGTTTTCATACCTCTTTATGATCTTTCGTCAATTATTTTTCAAATAACATACTTAATTATAACATTTTGTATCACCATATACTTTTTTTCAATCTCAAACTTCTTCTTAAAGTGATTCAACCCTCATCCTTCTTTATTCCAACTAGTTATTGATATCATCAATCATTTTAGATTTTTCTTCAATTCCTACCACGAAATCAATTACTTATTCAGATATATCTTGAGAATCCTAAAACTATTCCACTATCTTCACTAATTGAGTAATTTTAGCTTCAAGTTAATAAATATAAACTATTTATTCCTTCAAAAAATCACATATATTTTAGATTTCATTACATTGAATATCCCATTATTTAAGATCTCCTTCGAGTTTGTCCTTAAAGCCAACTAGTCCTTTGGGTTGAAATTATTTCTCATATTGATTCTTGTTCCTTTAAACCATTTATATTATGAAATCCTCTACATCTAAAATAAAATCAAATTCATCATCTTCAATAAACTTTCATTCTCTTATTCTTTTTTACTCAATAATTTTTTCCGTTGTAACCTATTTCCATTTAAACTTCCTAATTTAAATTTACTCCTTAGGTGAAATTTTTCTTTACTATTTTGATACCACAACTTTTTTAGCTCCACTATACACCTTCTTTGGGAATCTTGTTGTGACATGCCAAAATTTTCCACAATTAAAACAAGAAAATAGAAACTTTTCTTCACATATTACATTTACTAACTTGAATATTCTTACAAAAAGTGAAAGAAAATCATATTTAACATCTTCATCATTGATTATAGATTTAAGTGTGTCATTATTGTCCATTTATCTTAACACAATATATTTTTATGATTTTGGGATGTTATTTCTAGTTTTACATGCATCACATAGGTCTCCATATTAGTATAAAGATCATCAAGAGTCATATTTATGAGATATTATTATTTGATAGTTGACACCTTCAGATTTTATAATGTTTGTATTCTTCTAAGAATTGTTTTATAAAATCAATACCTTTTATCTAATTACCAAGTCTATAGATATATTTAACAACTTCAATGAGATGATTGAAGAAACCATCAATGTTTTCATTCAGTATCATCTTCAAATCACTAAACCTGTTTCTCTATACATGTAGTTTAGCTTCATTCATATTTTTTACCCTTTATAAATATTGGATAGTTTTTCCTATGTAGTTTTTTCTAATGTATATTCCATCAATTTCAAGTTATTCTGGTTTTTCAAGGCTACAAATAAATAATTTTGAGTATTTTCATCAGCATCAAAGAGTTTTCTATTAGCTTCACTAACTATAATTCTTATTATATCACTGGTTTCTATTTTATATAATGTATCAGTAAATACATCAAGTCCAAGTGATCATAAGTGATATATCATGTGATTCTTCAATATTTGGAACTTATATCCATCAAATAAAGGGACCCCTTTTTCATTAATCACATTCTCCATATTAATATCCTTATCAAGATAGATTCATCATGTAATAATCTAGTGTCTCCAATACTACTTGTTATACCCAAATTTTTACACCTTGATTTTTTAAAAGAATAACATTTTGTTCGATGGAGTATCTAACATGTAACACTGATCTTAAATGACGCACAAACTATATTATTTAAATATTATTAGTATAACCTAGCCATTGAATTGGAGGATATAAATAGGATTAACCAAATTATGGAATATATATAGAGAGAGGTCCTATTAAATAAAATATATTGATAAATTATTAGTAAATAATCACTAAAATTTTTACAAAAGTAATTTTATGCTTTGAAATATATTTTCTTCAAAAATGGTTTTTTTTCATTTTATGTTTGAAATTTATAATTAATTTATATCAAATTTAGAAATTTAATTTATAAAAATAATATACTTTTTAAAATGATCATATCAATAAATATAGTAATTTAAATACCCCATTATGATTTTAATTTTACTTAAAATTAAAAAAATTATCATTTATATATATTTAAAACAATTAATTTCATTTGAATCATCTTTATACCCTATTTTGATATAACTTTATTTTTAATCTTAAAAATGCAATTTTTTTAAACTACTTTTAAATTCATAATGTTCCTCCATTTTAATTAATTAAAATAACCACTAATAAGGAAATATTTAACTTAAATATATATATTATATATCACAATATATGAACTTAAATCCATATAATGATGATCGTTATTCATATAGTTAATGTAAGATCATCTTATGCTTAAAAAATGAATTTCTTGAAAATCCTTTTTTTGACATGATTTGCTGGATATTTTTTAAATTAAATTATATAAATTAAATGAATTTAATTTAATAAAATGGATTATATATTTTTTATCAACATAATAAATATTATATAATAATGAAAAATTAATTTTTGGTCATAATGATCAGTAAAGGAATTAAAATTTATCTATCACTATTAAGGTTAAAATGGGGTTTTGTGCGTTATGAAATTGTGTTAAAATTAATTTAAAAAACATGGAAATTTTATTTGAAAATTTTGATTTCAAATTAATAATAATTATATCTAAATTATATAACAATTATCAATTTATTTTAGTATTAAAGGATAATTTATATAGGTTAACAACTAGTTACAATGGTGAAAACTAAAATGGTAAAAGTGAGTAACCATGGAGGAAAAGGAAATAACATGTTTTAAACATGTTTATTTTTAGTTTTATAGGTGTTTATATGACTTATAATCCATAAAAACCATTTTTTATCAATTTTTTAGGCACTTTTGTTGAGATTTACTTCCCATTATTGAATAATTTTGGGAATTCACAAAAATGCCACTCCTCATCAATTATAAATGGGCACTCCCTCCCCTCACTCCTTTACACTTATCAATACATTTTTCTAGACCAAAACCTACCAAAATATATCCCCAAAATACTTATACATATTATATATTTTGTTTTCCAAAATACCAACCATAGGGTCCTTAGTAAGGGATATAAAGGAGGTTTTTCTAAGACAAGGTAATCGTCTTCACTAGGCTTCTTCTTTTTTACTTCTTCTTTTTACACCTTAAATTATGTTTTAAAAATTAAAAAAAATCAAATCCAATATAATTATTTGTTATTTTTATGTAATAATATTTATCCATCTCATTATCCATCAAATTGGAAACAAATCCATCACTCGTGAGTATGGCAGACTACCGCATCACGAAATGATGTAATTTTTTTTCCGTCATCAACTCACGTGGATAGTCATAATGATTAAAATAATTAATATATATGATAAATATGACATGATATTAATTATGAAAAATTAATGAATTATTCAATTCCTTACCATTTCACCCATTAAGGGAATGATATCGTTACTCATGTGTGCGTACGACCTACCGTCTCCACGAAGCGATGCAATTCATTTTACATTCCCAACTTTCAAGAATGGTTATAAAAATGTATCAAATGAATAAATATGATATTTATATAATTATTATAATTATGGATATGAATATTCTTTATCCTGTTCACAATAATTGGATCTTCCGTGGAAAAACATGCATGAGAAAACGAAGCAGTTGACACCTGAAATAATGGAAATGGTGAAATATTAATAACAAACAGGTAATAAGATGTAATAATAGGATAAAATATGATATTATAAATATGATTATAGTTATTTTATAAATTAATAACATGTTTAAAACCATTATAAATGTGGTTAAATCATGATCAAATAAAGGGAAACATGAGGTAAGAGATTTTGTCTCAATTTCTTTCCAATGAGGTATATTTTAATGTTATGCACTAATTTATTTTATATAGTGTATAAACTAACCCTTTTACATGTTATATAACTAAAAATTCATTCTTAATGGTATTTTATGTTTTAATTCATATTATTTCATCCAAGGGGGTTTGATTCAAATGTTACCAAGTGGAAAGTGTTTCATAACTCAATTTCTTTTCATTAGGTTATGTTACTTCTCCATTGTCTTTTGATATTCTAAGATTATGTATATAACTTATTTTGATTATTTTATGTTTTATTTCCACTTGTTTTATATTTATTTATATTTTATACGCATAATTAATTCATTGATTAATCCTCACTTTAATGATATAATCTTTTCAAGAGATTTCTTCTCAATTTCCACTCCATTGGGATATATTTGGTATTATGCACCTATATATTTTTATGATATAATAACTCATTGATGTTTTATATCATTAATATATTTATATTAATATTATTTAATGTTTTATTTATGTTATCTCTTTCATGGGTATCATTATTCAAAATTTACCAAACTAGTGAGGGTTTATGCTTCAATCTCATTTTAATCAGGATTGTTTATTCTTGAATTTATATCGAAGTAAATAATTTGAAAATTATATTATAAAACCCTTTAATTTTACTATATTATGGTTATTCATGAAATTTTCAAGTAATAGTACCATTTTCCTCTATTTGGTACTTAAAATAATTGAGATAATGTTTTAAAGAAAATCAGACTATATTTCTCTCTTTGGTCGAAAATCATTTTTCTTCAAAATCCATGTTTTTTAAAAATGTTTTCACAAATTTTTTTAATATTATCCTATGATTTTTTAAATTTATTTTGATTAATGACTATATTTTTTACAAAATTTTTTAAAAGGAATATTCCTATCATTTTCAAAATATGGTACTTTTTTACTTTTCTTACAAAATTAAGAAGTGAATATTTTTTTAACATACTTAATATGAATAGAATATTACCACCATCTTGACCACTCAATTATTTAAATCTTACTTAATTAGTTTCCATGATTCATATTAGATAAAAAAATTACTAGTATTTTATACATGCTTTTTTTGAAAATTTATTTTCAAAGTGAAAAATATATTTTACCCAATAATATCTTTAATGATTTTCTTATGGTATTTCTATTCATCAATGAAAAAACCATTTATTTTAATTTTACTAAACTATGGATATGTTGTAATAATGCCACCATTATTCTTTATTTGGATGGTTTATGATCAGTTTAACCAGGGTAAGTATTAAAATTGACTTTCTTGTTCAATTTTATAATCATTAACTTTTCCTTGAAACATTCACTTTCTTTTGATAATTGGACATCAAATTTCCCCGAAATATCTATATTATTTATCATGTATATACTAATTTATTAAACCATGTATCATTTCTATCTATAGTGCTTTACTATGAATGTTATTTGATTGATTGGGGAGAATATTAATAAATTCATATCTGTTAATCAATATGAATATTTATTGATAAGGTATATAATTTTTTAACTGAATTAATAATTTATTATATGAGGAATGAATTGGAAATGTAGTGATGGGTGGGGAATGGTTATAGATATATCCATGATTTATCAGTAGTCTTATGAGGAAAATCAGTTGTCTAGCCTTATTTAAATGGGTTTGGTGTATACCTATCCATCGATTAAACTGTCTTGGAAAAAGGTCTCGATGATAGAGATATCCTAGTATCTAAGATCATGATGTCCAATACTAAGTATTTCCTTCATTGATAATTTACTTATTATTATCCATGATATTAATTCATTGATATTCTCCATGGATTAGCTTCAAGATCATGCGATTATTTATATAACGTTGTTTGATCATCATGTATTCCTTCCATATTATTTTTCATGATAAAATTATTGATTAAATGACATGTGTTTTTAGTTATTTACCTTTCCATATTGATGATTCCTTATTGATTCATGTTATATTCCACTGTATGCAACCCTTAATGATTATTTTATTTTACCCTTATTTTTTACTCTTCCCCAAGATATGAATAAGGAATCATTGAATGAGTTCAAGGATAATTTTTTTTTACTTTAACTATGTTTTATTTAATGTTTTAAAATGTAATGTGAGATTCAAGTATGTATCTATTTTTATATGAATAATAAACTATTTGATCCTTCAAGGTGAAATTTTTACTATCTTTTTCCATTGTAGTAAATTGATTATCGGCTCTAGGTCCCTGGGGTTTGGGTCTTTCCAGTTGGTATTAGAGGGTATTTTAATAAAAACCTTGGGAACTAGATTTAGAGAAAACATATTAAGGAAAATAAACCTATGGTATAATTTTTGGATAATTATAGAAGAATGTCTTATAGTTTTGTTAAGGAAGATATTATGTGTTTTTTATAGAAATGCATCCCCATATGGATACTATAAATGGATGTGTTTTTTGGAAAAATTATACCTAGGGGTAATAATTATGAAAATTGAGCATTGATATTTAACTTGATCGTCACTTGGTGTATTAAAATATGCCTTATTGTGCACCTGGTTTGACACTTTTTTGGGATATGATTAAGATAATTCACATTTTCTTTACAAACTATCATGAAGGATTTGAATAGATGATAATAATGAATAACCTAGGTTAAACATAAGGTGTATTATATTTTTAAATTAGGATTCATTATTTAGACATCCTTTAAATGATTATATGGTTTTTCTACTATGATTATTATTTATCACTATATTATTTTTTTCTTTAGTCAATGGTTGTAACCCAAAGGAATTCTGTTAATATTGAACATTATGGATAATGTGGTGATTATAAGAAACTAAATGGGATGGTGATTAGAGTGAAAGATATCATGACTATGCCTAACCAGTTATCGTGATATGTGATTAAAAACCTACACCTTAACTAACTATCAGACTCACCAAAGAAGATAAGGATGTATTTTACTAAGAGATATAGTGGTAGAGACAAAGGAGGAAAGAAGGATCGATTTACTTTATATAATAAATGTGTAAAGATACACACATGAGAATGTATCAAAGGAACGAGAAAATGTTTTATGTTTAGAAAATAAGGGCATAAAGCAATAAATTTCCAAGGAAAAGTGAGGAGTACAATGAAGAGAAATAAATTTCATCATATAGATCCATTTATAATTTTTTGTATTAAATGTGGGGAACTTGGACTTTATTTGAGTCAATTACCTCATTTAAAGGTTAACTCATAGACCATATAAGGACATGTATTTAAGTAAAAGATTTTAAGTATTTATCTGTTTGGATTCAATAATTATAATGTAGAAGTATCTTTATCAATGGTATTTTTGTTATAAGAATCATGAACCATCTAAGGATTATGTTATTTTTTTGGAATCATATATGTATTCATCTAAGATAAAATCAATAATTATGGATATCATCATGGGTTTATGAGTTTAATATTGATCATAAGTTCAATGTCTTAAACATCCCCTTTTAAGGTTTTATTTGATGGGGAGTTTATGAAGATTAAGGGTATTTTGGGATATATTTATGGAAATACAAACCATTGGTTTAGTATATGTTTTAGTGAAAATTTTATACAAGGAATAATGATTTTACATTTGTGTGGAAATAATATTAGAGGAATTGATAACCATTTTGGTTTATCTTATATTTGATATTTTGATTATGGGTTATTACTATTTGGGAAAGGTATAGGAATTATATTAATATAGTTTTGAAAAAAGAATGACCAGCATGTTGGGTGATAATTTGTCACATCTGACAAGGCCATGAGTCTTAGAGCCAAAATTGAAGGGTTATAAGGGTGAAACTCCTACCACTAGCCTACAAGATGTTCTAGTTAATATAATTTTTTAATTAAAATATTTTATAAATTAATATTAAGTTGAACTTTGGGTGTTACTGTTGAGGTTTAGATATTAATGTATTATATTCGATAACTGATCCTAACCATTTCAGTTCTAGAAAATATTTAGAGAAATAAAGAAGGAATTTTCACTCTTTTATAGATCTTATGACATATAAAATTTTAATTTTAGTGATTCAGGAATAAAAAATTTATATTGGATATTTATTCCTTATAGTAAGAGGAGGATTGAAAATTGATCGAAGCATAACCAAAGGATGAAATTATGCTTATGAAATAGAAAGATATCCGGTAAGTATATTTACTTATATTATTAGATAGAAAAATAATTTCTTAATTTTAAAAAAATGACCTTAAAAAAAATTATCCTGTTACCTTCATATTTTATGAATTAGTGGTCTTTAACTCATCATAGATTTATGGATTTGTGTTCATTGACTTTCTCTTGATCATTCACTTTCTTGTGATCAATGACCTCTATCACTCTCTATAATTATTTACACTTTTATTAAATTTCTATATTTTAACTTACTACTAATTTTATCTCACTTGGAAACCTGGTTATGTGTTATTCTATATAACCTTAATTTTCCCCTTTCTCTATTTTAAGAGGAAGTTTTGTTAACCCTTTTTATGATGTGGGTTTTCAAAAAAGTTATTTCCAAATTTCAAACACTTAAATTCTTAGAACTTAAAATTACGAGGTTTCAATTTATTAAATGTGGGGAGAATGTTACACTCTGAGATTTTAAAAGAAGAATATTATGTTCAATAGAGTATACAACATGCACCATTGAGCTTAAATAACCCAAAAAAATATATTATTTAAATATGATCATTATAACTTAGTCATTGAATAGGAAGGTATGAATAAAATTAACTGAATTTTGGAATATATATAGGTCCTAATAAATATAAATTTATTGATAAATTCTTATTAAGACATCAGTCATATTTTTAGTAAAGTAGTTTTATGCTTCGAAATACATTTTCTTCAAAAATGGTTTTATTTTTCATTTAATGTTTGGAAATTATAATTAATTTATAAAACATTTAGAAATGAATTTTATAAAAAGAAAATATTTTTTTAAATCATCATATAAAAATTATATTTGGATCAAATTTTGGGATTTTCTGAAAAGAGTGGTTTTTTTAATAGTGAAAAATATAGCTTTTTATAAAGCCGTCATTTTTTTAATAAATTAAATAATTTAAAATTACCATTATGATTTTATTTTTTTTCAAATAAAAAAATGTGTCGTGTAGTTAGATTTAAAATAATTAATTTCATTTTAATGATATTTATTCTCAATTTTGAAATTAGTTTATTTTTATACTTAAAAACACATTTTCCTCGAAACTATTTTTAAATGTATAATGTCCCTCTATTTTAATTATTTAAAATAGGAAATATTAAAGAAATATTTAAATTAAATTTATATATTATAAATATATATATATATATATTAAATTAAATCTATATAATTATTTTCACTAGTCATATAGTTAATATAAGATCATATTATGCTTGAAAAATGCATTTCTTGAAAAACAATTTTTCGACATGATTTGTGGGCTTATTTTTAAATTAAATTCATCCAATTATTTGAATTGAATTTCATAAAATGGATTAAGTATTTGGAATCAAAATAATTAAGGTTATATAATAATTAAAACTTAATTTTTTGTTATAATGATTAGTAAATTTAATAAAATTTATTTACCGTGATTATGGTTAAAACGAGGTTTTGTGTATTGCATGCACTTATGTTAAAATTAATTTCAACACAAATTTATTTTTTGTTTGAAAAAAATGGATTTCACATTAATAATTAGTGAATCCAAATTATCTAATAATCCTCAATTTATTTTATTCTTAAAGTGTAAGAATCCAGTTTTTTCTATAAAAGACTTTGGAATATTCTTGATGTTATTCCAGAGCAGCGCCTTCAGAAGACGTGCGATTCTGAGCCCTGGTGTGGCCGGAATTAAGTTTTCAGTGCGTTCACACTGGGAATGCAAAATAAATAGGATAAATCCTAAACGGTGCTTCAGATCAGAAATACGAGTGTACGGATGGATCTGAAATGGGGTGTTTACCCTAGGAACGACATAAAACATGTCGGTGTGGGGTGTTTGGACCCCTCACTCGCTTTCGGAACGTTAAACAGATAAATTAAATAATTAATTTATTCATTTAATGGTTAAATGTAGGTATATATTAAACGGTATCTCGGATTAGAAAACTGATGTTACCATTGAGTCCGTAGCGTATCGTTTACCCAAGAGAGGGTGTAACTTTCGAGGGCGCGGGCCTTCTGTGAAAAATGCCGCCAGGGGCGTTTTCATAATTTAGCGGCTTTGGACGTTAAATCTTATAACTTTCGAACGGAGCCTCGGATTAAAATTTCGAGACTGTCGTTGTGCTCGGGAGGTGGTTTTTACCCTAGGGGAATCTTAACCTCGACTCTGTCGAAGGTTTCATATGTGAGTTAATTTGGGAGTTAAATTAATTACAAATTTTTAATAAATTTTCTCTACTTAAACCTATGCCCCACCTCTTCTTCTCCCCTTGCACGTCCTTGGTAGGATCTCTCATGTAGGAAGCTCTCCACCACCGTCCAGCTCTCCTCTCCCAATTCCAAGCCTTGTGGCGGCGGTGGATCGTGCGGGAAGCGTCGGGCGAAGCCCTGCGAGGTAGGATCGTGCATTTTATATCTTCTCACCCTCTTTGAATTCGATCTTATTCATTGAAAAACTATTTAAATTTCGAGCAAAGCCCATATCTACGTAGCTTATGTTCTGGTCTTTCCAACACCTATTTCAGTTTGAGAATCTGAGTCTTAAGGCGTTCTCGGTCGTCTGCCGAATATTGCGGGTTTTGGTATTTTTCTGTGGTTTTGGAGCTTCTTCGGCCGGCTTTGGGGGTTCCGGCAGTGAGTGGACGCGACGGCGGCGGCTCGGCCTCCGGCAGGCGGCGGCACTCCGAGCTCCAGGCAGATGGCGGCGTGCGGCCTGTACGGCTTCGGCGGCCTCCGGTGGTGCTCCAGGCAGGCGGTCGGGGGGCTCCTCCGGGTGAGCTGGGGGCGCGGAGCAGAAGGGCCAGCCGGCTACGCCGGCCGGTTGATGCGGATGATCGGGGTCGCGGCGTGCGACCCCGCGGGGGACAAAGACCCGCGTCCCGCGGGTCTTCACGTGACGGGACGACCGGCCACGAGGGTCGGTCTGTGCGTGGACTGTGGATCCATGGTCAGCCCACGTGGCTGAGTCACAGGCCGGCGCTGAGAGCCAGGCCAACCGGCGCGGGCCGGCCCAGGCCGGGCGGGCCGGCCGATCCAGGCCGGTCCAGCCTAAGGGGATTCGTTCCCCCACTTCGGACGCCCGTAATTTTCAGTAAGGGAGTCCATTTTGTGTGTCGTCTCCGGAAGTGCCTTCCTAGCATCGAGAAGAGCTTTTTGAGATGGTTTTCCGAGTTTTTAATTCCCAAAACGAGGGGCCTCAGAGGCGCGACACTCGTTTAAGTGAATTGGCATTTTTCCGGGGGTTTTGTTTTGGGCGGCGCGGACACATCTGATGTCCGTTTTGAGCGTCGTTAGTGGCGTTGCGACCCTGGTGTTGAGGCGGAGATTACCAGTGTGGTTTCGGGCGTTGAATCCGGAGTTGAGGCGTGGGCCCCACGGCCTGTCTTTCGAGCTACGTGCATCACTTTACAACTTTTTCATCGGACGCTCGTTAGGGGCGTGCGAGTAGTTCTTTCTGAGTGTTTTTCTGAGGGAATTGCAATGGTGCAATCTGCCCGCTCTAATTCTGTACGCTGGTGCAGGCCCTGCGAGGGCCGTTTTGGGAGTTGGCGGTGATTTCCAGCTTTATCACCGAGTGTCTGTTTTGGACAAGTGAATAGTCCATATTGTGTACTTTTTCGAGAGGATCGCAATGGTACGACCAGTTCGCTGTGCTTTGGGACCGGGATGTGGGTCCCACGAAACACCGCTCGTGTGCGGTATGGAACAATGCATCTTTTTCTCCGGATATCCATTCCACTCAAGTGAGTATTCCTTTTGACGTGTCTTTATGATGAGATCACAATGGTGCGATGCGACTGACTGTTTTCGGGGCCGAGGCTCGGGACCACGAGACACCGTTCGGGCGTAAAGTGGTGCCAGGTGACTTTTACGTCGGATATCCGTTGGAGGTGAGTAAGTAGTCTATCTCGCATGTTTTTCTGTGAGGATTGCAACGGTATGAACCGTTTGTATGTGAGGAGCCTCATTCGAGACCTCATTTGAATGTGGAAGCATGAAAGGTGTACCAGTAGTGGTTCTTCCTATGGTGTTTGCAGAGAACCCTTGGCATGTGATCATGTGCACTCCCGTGTGAGTGAAGTAAATGTTTGAAGAGATGTAGTTGGCCATGCCTAGGCCGATGATGTGGTAATTTGGAGTTGTTATGTTTACGCCTTTTGCGTTGACGTTGGGTGCCATGTGCATGATAGCCTTTGGGCTGGAAATGTGGTATACTCTGGGAGTATACGGGAATTCTTGGAGGTACATGTGGTTGTTTGTACCTGATAACATTTGTGCTCTTGGTTGGAGTTGACTTGGAGACACACGTCGTGTGGGTCCCATGTGCGTGTCGTGTTCTTCTTTACGTACCCTTGACCTCTCGCGATGTAGAGGGTCCTTTTGTTCTCATTTGTTTGACCAGCAGGGTTGAGTTTCCCCCTGGTTCTGTTCTCGTTTATTTGAACAGCAGGGTTGAGTTTCCCCCTGGTTCTGTTCTCATTTTTTTTACCAGCAGGGTTTATTTTTCCCTGGTTCTGTTCTCGTTTGTTTGACCAGTAGGGTTGAGTGGGTTTCCCCCTGGTCCTGTTCATGATGGTTTCGACCATCAGGGTTGAGTGGTTTTCCCCTGGTTCTGTTCTCGATGGTTTGGCCGGCAGAGTTGCTTCGTGTTCCCTGGTAGAGTTCTTGTGGATTTTGTGTGACCAACACATTACGCGAGCACCGATTCTCTAACTAGGAGGTTGTTTCCAGCAGGGCTGGCCATGAGGTTGTTTCCAGTAGGGCTGGCCAGTGGGTTACCATCCAGCAGGGATGGCCAGTGGGGTACCATCCAGCAGGGGTGGCCAGTTGTACCATCTTGTAGGGATGGCCAGTGGGTTACTATCCAGCAGGGATGACCAGTACAGTGGTGTTCACCGAGCAGTACCATCCAGCATGGATGGCCAGAGCAGTTTTGGGTTTACCTCCAGTGGGGCTGGGAAGTGGTCCCTGATGTCGGGTTTACCTCCAACTGGGCTGGGAAGTGGTCCCTGATGAGGGTTCCGAGCCTCCCTCCAGTGGAGTACCCTTTTACAGGACTGGGCATTGGTACTCATTGACAAATTTAGCTGGGTCTCCCACCAGTGGATTACCCTTTTACGGGACTAGGAAGTGTGGCACCCGTCGACTCTTGTCGGGTCTCCCTCCAATGGGAACCCATCGACTTCCAGGGATTACCCTCCATTGGGGCTGGGCAAGGGGTCGCCTGTCAACTTTGAGGAGACCTCTCGACTACGGGGTAGTGATGAGGTGTGGCTTGACGTTCCCCCAGAACTCTGAAGTACAAGGGGAGATTTCTCCACCGAGACGCGTCCTTGTGAAGCGATATAAAACCATATGGGCGAGTCAGTGCCACCCAAAGCAGATAGTGTCAAGTTGCGGTGATTTGATCCCCTACACTTGCAGTTTGGGGCAGACGTGCGGGATGCTGGGCATCGATGGTGTTAACTTCTGGGACTGTTGGCTACTCACTTACTTGGGATGAGCTACGGGATGGAGATCCCCTTACAATCTTGTTTGGGATTCTTGTTTGAGCATATGGATATGTATATACCTTGTTCCAGTACCCACTTCTTGGGTTTTGGTTACTCTCTTTCCAGGAGAGGCGAAGACACGCGGGGTATGCCACGTGCTTTCCGTGTCTATCTTCTCATGGTTGGACGAGTCTACTCTCCTGCTATAGGTAGAGAAGAATAGACAAGAAGTTCATCTTCTCATCGTTTCTAGATCCTTGTGTCTGGACGAGTCTACCTCCTTTCTCTTGCGGGGTTGAGCTGGACTCTCTACTGTTACTCTACTGCACTCCTTGTTATACTCTTTACTACACTTTCAGTTATACTCCTTTACTTTCCCCTATCCGATCTACTGCTCACCCTTCGGTACCTCCTTTTTTGATCCCCTGAGCCTTCGGGGTATCCAACTGAATATTTTTATACTCACCCCTCCTTGGTCTTTTCCCGCACTTGGAGTGCCCTTGCAGACGACGGACAGGATGGTCGTGACTTCAGTGGAGCTTAGGAGTTCGGGAGCTTGGACCGTGTGCGGTGGTCGTAGTCGGGTTCCAGGTGTGGGAACCTCCCAGCTGTTTGCTTTTGTTTACCTGTTGCTGGGTTGTGGCACTTTTCTGGTTGGGTGCGTATTTTTTCCTTTTTCTTTTCATTTTACCTTCAGCTTTTACCTTGTACTGTTTAGAGGTCGATGCACATTTTTGGTTTATTTATAGCAGTTGGTACTTTAATTTTCCTTTTACTTTGAACTTCTGCATTGAGTTTGTTGTGTGTGTGTGTGTGTAAGTACTTAGGCAAAGGCCTCCCTGAGTTGTTGTGCCTTCGGCGCTGGTCGCCAGCCCCTGGCCTATGGAGGCGGGCTTGGGGTAGTTGCAGCTCGAGCCCGGGTAGGTTCGGGTCATGACAAAGTGGTATCAGAGGTGGTTCGTTCCTTGGGACATTGTTCGGACATCCCTAAAAAGTAATTGGTTGGGATTTAGGGAAACAGTGTTAACGTGTCTCGAGAGTGGCTCTCAAGCCAGGGAGTCCAATGATGGTGCGGCGGCCGACGTATCCATTCAACAGGACCCTGATAACCCGCTTGTCGACTCAGCATGTTGAGACACTCGTTGTAGGGAAAAAAAATTATGCATCACATAGGATTGAGTCTTGATTGTCCTTCTTGAGTCAGCTCCCCATTGTTGTTACTGTTATATACATTTATGCTCATCTGACTGCAGTACTCCTTGATAACATTCAGGATTTCTCCGCGAAGACAGCCATCCAGGATACCAGCTTTGGTTCGTGATGAAGAACATGTGAGCTACGATGCCTCATTCCAGGACCCATCATGTGAGCCCCTTTCTCCGGGTGGGCCGGTAGTAGCACCCCCACCTGGTGAGCAGCAGACAGCTCCAGCAGAGCAGACTGAGCTTAATCGCAGGTTGAGCACGCTCTGCGAGTTCCAATGGTAGAGACCGCTGAGGTTCGGTGGTGAGACAGACCCTGAGGTAGCTGAGGTTTGGCTCGAGACAATGGTTTTCCTTTTCAGGCTTGTGCAAACGCCGACAGATCTTATGGTGTCTTTGGCCGCCAACCTTTTCTGTGGAGCATCTTGGCGTTGGTGGAGTCTGGTGACTCAATTTCTTGACGATTCGTCACTTTCATGGGGCGACTTTCAGTTGTTGTTTCATGAGGTGTTTTTCCCCTCCTGCTTACGCTCTGTTCGGATTTAGGATCTCCTATAGTTTCAGCAGGGAGGGATGACGGTGGCCGAGTACACAGCTAGTTTCGCAGACCGTGCATGCTTTTACCCGGACTTGGTCCATGACGGCAACTTCCGAGCGCAGGAGTTTGAGCAGGGTATCCGCCGAGAGATTCATGCTATCATAGTACCTTTGGGTATTCCCACTTATGTTGGGGTGCTAGAGCAGGCGCTGGTGAGAGAAATCTTCATGTCACGTTCTACAGTTGGTGACAGCAACAGGCACGATGGAGCCGAGACGTCTGCCGCAGCTAGCGGGCGTCGGCAAGCAGAACCTCGACGCAGGTGGCTTACCGATAACCGGACTCAGGGGAATGGTCGTATACCATAGTGGTGCCGAAGGGCACCAGTGCATCCCGGAGAGAGTCGGTGCTATGCTTGTGATGGGTGAGGTCACCTGGCACGAGACTGCCCGACCAGGCGCGCTGAGAATATCGGGCACGTAGCGGGTGCACCACCACGACGGAGGCTGCACAGTGATCGGAGTAGCACCCAGGGAGGTGGTGCTAGTAGAGGATCGGTAGGATCTGGTAGTGGGGGACGGGTTTATGAGGTCTTCCCATCACCACCAGGCGGCCCACGTCAGGCTCCGAGAGCTGACAGTTGGGACCACGGACAGCCGCGAGCTTTGGATGTCTATGATCCTACAAAGCATGAGGTGATAAGAGGTACGCTCTATAGATCTTTTACTTTTTGTAGTAGAATTTTTAGACCCTCTGTGTGAAAATATTTTCTCCTTGATCCTTGTTTGAGTTGTTACCAGGGTGGCGCGGGGCGTCGGTGTAACCCTGTGTTGGTAAGGTAGAAGGCGTAGAACCTTTTCCGTTAGTCGATGGTGTTGACTCCATCGCTTTCCGAGCATGTAAGAGAGTCTTGGTTGTTAGACATCGACTATGAAACCTTGCGTGACCAGATATCCTTGGGAACGTGCGAAGGGAGCTGCCCCCGAGGTCTTTTGGACCGTTTGAGAAAGTGCGAAGGGATGGCGAGGTTCCCTACCGCTTTGCCCTAACCCCAAAGTCTGGAGCACATGACTCACCTGAGAAGAAGTGTGTGTGCTCCTATGCACGTCATCAGAAATGGAAGATTTTTCATGAACATATCAAATCCTTTGGTCCATGTGCGGTGACGCTGGACTATGCATCAGTTCTTCTGGGTACAGGAGAGCCAGGTGTGGGCTTAGTACCCTGAGTTGTTCCCTGATTTTTCTTTTCGGGGACGAAAATCTTGAAGGAGGGAATGATGTAAGAACCCATTTTTTTCTATAAAAGACTTTGGAATATTCTTGATGTTGTTCCAGAGCAGCGTCTTCATATGACGTGCGATTTCGAGCCCTAGTGTGGCCGAAATTAAGTTTTCAATGCATTCACACTAGGATGCCAAATAAATAGGATAACTCCTAAACGGTGCTTCAGATCAGAAATCTGAGAGTATGGATGGATCTAAAATGGGGTTTTTACCCTAGGAACGACATAAAACATGTTGGTGCGGGGCGTTTGGACCCCTCGCTCGCTTCTGGAGCGTTAAACGGATAAATTAAATAATTAATTTATTCGTTTAATGGTTAAACGCAGGTATCTCTTAAATGGTAGCTCGGATTGGAAAACTGAGTGTGTCGTTGAGTCCGGAGTGTTCTGTTTACCCTATAGGGGGTGTAACTTTCGCGGGCGCGGGCCTTCTGTGAAAAATGCCACGAGGGGCGTTTTCGTAATTTAGAGGCTTCGGACGTTAAATCTTATAACTTTTGAGTGGAGCCTCGAATTAAAATTTTGAGACCGCTGTTGTGCTTGGGAGGTGTTTTTTACCCTAGGGGAAGCTTAACCTCGACTCTGTCAAAGGTTTCAGATGCGGGTTAATTTGGGAGTTAAATTAATTAAAACTTTTTAATTAATTTTCTCTACTTAAACCTATCCCCCACATCTTCTTCTCCCCTTGCATGTCCTTGGCAGGATCTCTCAAGGAGGAAGCTCTCCACCACTATCCATCTCTCCTCTCCCAATTTCGAGCGTTGCGGCGGCGACAGATCATGCGAGAAGCGTCGGGCGAAGCCCTGCGAGGTAGGATCGTGCATTTTATATTTTCGCACCCACTTTGAATTCAATCTTATTCATTTAAAAGCTGTTTAAATTTTGATCGAAGCCCATATCTGAGTAGCTTATGTTCTGGTCTTTCCAAATCCTATTTCGGTTTGAGAATCTAATTCATGAGGCGTTCTCGGTCTTCCACCGAAGATTGCGGGTTTTGGTGTTTTCAGGTGGTTTTAGAGCTTCTCCGGCCAGCTTTGGGGGTTCCGGCAGTGAGCGGACGCGGTGACGGTGTCTTGGCCTCTGGTAGGAGGCAGCGCTCTGGGCTCCAGGTTGATGGCGGCGTGCGGCGGTCCGGCTTCGGCGGCCTCCGGCGGTGCTCCAGGCAGGCGGCAGGGGGGCTCCTCCGGGCGAGCTGGGGGCGCGGAGCGGAAGGGCCGGCTGGCTGCACCGGCTAGTTGATGCGGATGATTTGGGTCGTGGCGCGTGACCCCGTGGGGGAAGAAGACCCGCGTCCCTACGGTCTTCACGCAGTGGGACGACTGGGCACGAGGGCCGGTCTGCGCGGCTGAGCCGCGGGCCGGTCCAGCCGAAGGGGATTCGTTCCCCCTCTTCGGACGCCCGTAATTTTCATTACGGGTGTCCGTTTTGTGTGTCGTCTATGGCAGTGCCTTCCTGGTGTAAAGAAGATCTTTTTGAGATTTTTTTGCAAGTTTTTAATTCCCGAAACGAGGGGCCTCGGAGGCGCGACATGCCTTTAAGTAAATTGGCGGTTTTCCGGGGGTTTTGTTTTGGGCGGCGCGGACACATCCGATGTCCGTTTTGAGCGTCGTCAGTGGCGTTGCAACCCTGGTGTTGAGGCAGAGATTACCAGTGTGGTTTCGAGCGTTGAATCCGGAGTTGAGGCATGGGCCCCATGGCCCTTCTTTTGAGCTGCGTGCAGCGCTTTACAACTTTTTCATCGGACGTCCGTTCGGGACGTGCGAGCAGTCGTTTCTGAATGTTTTTCTGAGGGCATTGAAATGGTGCAATCTACCCGCTCTAATTCCGCAGACTGGTGCGGGCCCCGCGAGGGCTGGTTTGGGAGTTGGCGGTGATTTCCAGCTTTATCACCGGGTGTCCGTTTTGGGCAAGTGAATAGTTCATCTTGTGTACTTTTTTGAGAGGATCGCAACGGTGCGATCAGTTCGCTGTGCTTCGGGACCGGGATACGGGTCCCACGAAACACCGCTCGTGTGCGGTATGGTGCAATGTATCTTTTTCTCTGGATATCTATTCCACTAAAGTTAGTAGTCCTTTTGACGTGTCTTTCCGAGGAGATCGCAATGGTGCGATGCGCCCAACTATTTTCGGGGCCGAGGCTTGGGACCACTGGATGCTGTTCGGGCGTAAAGCGTTGTCAAACGACTTTTACGTCGGATATTCGTTGGAGGTGAGTAATTTGTCTATCTCGCATGTTTTTCTGCGAGGATTGAAACAATACGAACCGTTTGGATGTGAGCAGCCTCATTCGAGACCTCATTTGAATGTGGAAGCATGAAAGGTGTACCGGTAGTGGTTCTTCCTACGGTGTTTGGAGAGAACCCTTGGCGTGTGATCGTGTGAACTCCCATGTGAGTGAATTAAATGTTTGAAGAGATGTATTTGGTCATGCTTGGGCCGATGAGGTGGTAAGTTGGAGTTGTTACTTTTACGCCCTTCGCGTTAACGTTGGGTGTCGTGTGCACGATAGCCTTTGGGCTAGAAATGTGGTATACTCAGGGAGTATACAGAAACGCTTGGAGGTACATGTGGTTGTTTGTACCTGAGAACGTTTGTGTGCTTGGTTGGAGTTTACTTGGGTCCACACGTCGTGTGGGCCCCATGTGCGTGTCGTGTTCTGCTTTGCGTACCCTTCACCTCTCGCGATGTAGAGGGTCCTTCTGTTCTCATTTGTTTTACCAGTAGGGTTGAGTTTCTCCCTGGTTCTATTCTCGTTTGTTTGACCAGCATGGTTGAGTTTCTCCCTGGTTCTGTTCTTGTTTTTTTGACCAGCAGGGTTGAGTTTCCCCTGGTTCTATTCTTGTTTGTTTGACCAGCAGGGTTGAGTGGGTTTCCCGCTGGTCCTGTTCACGATGGTTTTGACCAGCAAGGTTGAGTGGTTTTCCCCTGGTTTTGTTCTCAATGGTTTGGCCGGCAGAGTGGCTTCATGTTCCCTGGTAGAGTTCTTGTGGATTCGGTGTGACCAACACATTACACGGGCACCGATCCTCTAACCAGGAGGTTGTTTCCAGCAGGGCTGGCCAGGAGGTTGTTTCCAGCAGGGCTGGCCAGTGGGTTACCATCCAGCAGGGATGGCCAATGGGATGCCATCCAGCAGGGGTGGCCATTTGTACCATCCAGTAGGGATAGCCAGTGGGTTACCATCCAACAGGGATGGCCAGTACATCGGTGTTCACCGAGCAGTAACATCCAGCAGGGATGGCCAAAGCGGTTCCGGGTTTACCTCCAACGGGGATGGGAAGTGGTACCTGATGTTAGGTTTACCTCCAGCTGGGCTGGGAAGTGGTCCCCGATGAGGGTTCCGAGCCTCCCTCCAGTGGAGTACCCTTTTACGGGACTGGGCATTGGGACTCGTTGACAACTTTAGCCAGGTCTCCCTCTAGTGGATTACCCTTTTACGGGACTGGGCAGTGTGGAACCTGTCGACTCTTGTCGGGTCTCCATCCGTGGGAACCTGTTGACTTCCAGGGATTACCCTCCAGTGGGGCTGGGAAGGGGGTCACCTGTCGACTTTGAGGAGACCTCTCGACTACGGGGCAGTGATGAGGTGTGGCTTGACGTTCCCCCAGAACTCTCAAGTATGAGGGGCGCTTTCTCCACCGAGACGTGTCCTTGTGACGCAATCTAAAACCGTGTGGGAGAGTTAGTGCCGCCCAAAGAGGATAGTGTCAAGGTGCAGTGATTTGATCCCCTTGACTTGAAGTTCGAGGAAGACATGCGGGATACTGGGAATCGATAGTGTTTACTTCTGGGACTATTGGCTACTCACTTTCTTGGGCTGAGCTACAGGATGGAGATCCCCTTACGATCTTATCTGGGCTTCTTGTTTGAGCATATGGATATGTATATACCTTGTTCCAGTACCCACTTCTTGGGTTTTGGTTACTCTCCTTCCAGGAGAGGCGAAGACGCGCGGGGTATGCCACGTGCTTTCTGTGTCTAGCTTCTCATGGTTAGACGAGTATACTCTCCTGTTATAGGTAGCGAAGACTCGATGAGAAGTTCATCTTCTCACCATTTCTAGATCCTTGTGTCTGGACGAGTCTACCTCCTTTCTCTTGCTGGGTTGAGCTAGACTCTCTACTGTTACTCTACTGTACTCCTTATTTTACTCTTTACTGCACTCTCGGTTGTACTCCTTTACTTTCCCCTATTCGATCTACTGCTCACCCTTCGGTACCTCCTTTTTTGCTCCCTCGAGCCTTCGGGGTATCCTACTGAGTATTTTTATACTCACCCCTGCTTGGGCTTTGCTCACACTTGGTGTGACCTTGCAGACGACGGGCAGGTTGGTCGTGACTTCAGTGGAGCTTAGGAGTTCGGGAGCTTGGACCGCGTGCGGTGGTCATATTCTGGTTCCATGTGTGGGACCCTCCCATCTGTTTTCTTTTGTTTACCTGTTGCCAGGTTGTGGCACTTTTCTGGTTGGGCGCGTGTTTTTTCCTTTTTCTTTCCAGTTTACCTTCATCTTATACCTTGTACTGTTTAGAGGTTGATTCACATTTGTGGTTTATTTATAGTAGTTAGTACTTTACTTTTCCTTTTACTCTGCACTTGTGCATTGAGTGTGTTGTGTGTGTTTGTACAGGTACTTAGGCAAAGGCCTCCCCGAGTTTTTGTGCCTTCGGTGCTGGTCGCCAGCCCCAAGCCTATGGAGGCGGGCTTGGGGTAGTTGCGGCTCGAGCCCAGGTAGGGTCGGGTCGTGACATAAAGGATAAATTACTTGGGTTAAAAAATAGTTACCGCGGTGAAAAATAAAATGTTAAAAGTGGGTAACCTTTTATTTAAATGAAATAAAATGTTTAAAACTTGTATATTTTTGTTATAAGAGTTTTTTATCTACCTTATCATCCCAAAACCTCATTATTTATCAATTTTTTAGTCACTTGGGGTTAGATTGACTTCCCATTATTGAATAGTTTGGGGTATTTATAAAAATGTCACTCTTATAATAGGGAAATCCCTCCCCTCACTCCTTCACACCTATCGAGACATTTAGCTCAACCAAACACTTAAAAAAGATCTCACAAAAATCCTTATACATATTTTATAGATTCTAATATTTCCATAAGACCAAACCTTCGGTCCATAATAAGGTATCTGAAGGAGGTTTTTCTAAGTTAAGGTAATCATCTTCACTAGGATCCTTTTTTACTTCTTATTTTATACCTTCAATTATGTATTAACAATTACAATATAATAACACCAGTATGTACCATATACTGGTATTTTATTATGTTTATGGAATAATATTTATCTATATCCTTATTCATTAAATGGGAAACAAAACCATCACTCATGTGTACGGCAGACTATCACCTCGCAAAACAATGTAATTTGTTTTCCATCACCGACTCACATAGATATTCATAATGAAAAAATAATAATTATATATGATAAATATTACATGATATTAATTATTTAAAATTAATAAATCATCCAATTCCTTAACCTTTCACCCATTAATGGAATGATATTATCACTTGTGGGTACGTAGGACCTATAGTCTCCATGAAGCGATGAGATTCATTTTCAATGTCCATATTTCAAGAATGGTTCTAAAAATGTGTCCAATGAATAAATATGATATTTATAAAATAAGTATAATTATAGAGATGATTGTTCTATATCCTTTTTACAATAACTAGAACTTCCTTGATAAAACATGTATGAGAAAACGAAGCAGTTAAAACCCGAAGCAATGGTAATAATGAAATATTATTAACAAACGGGTAATAAGATGTTATATTAAGACCATATATGATATTATAAATATTTATATGGTTATATTATAAATTATAAACATGTTTAAAACCATTATATGGTATTTTTAAGCATGATAAAATATAGGGAAACATGAGGTAAGGGATTTCATCGCAATTTCCTTTGAGACGTATTTTAATGTTACGTACTAATTTATTTTATATGGTGTATAAACTACCCATTTAATATGTTATATAACTAATAAATAATAATTCATGGTATTTTAAATTTCAATTCATATTATTTCATCTAAGTGGATTTTATAATAATGTTACCAAGTGGTAAGTGTTTCATAACACAATTTCTTTTTATTGGGTTATGTTACTTCTATATTGTCTTTTGATATTCAAAGATTATATATGAAATGTATTTTGATTATTTTATGTTTTATTTATTTATTTTTATGTTTATTTACATTTTATACACATAATAAATTCATTTATTAATTATTATTTCAACTATATGATCAATATAAGAGATTTCTTCTCAATTTCCACTTTATTGAGATATATTTTGTATTATACACCTATTTATTTTTATGAGGTGTATCTACTACCCCATTGATATGTTATATAATTAATATATTAATTTTTATGGTATTTAATTTTTTATTTGAATTTATATCCTTCATGGGGGGGATTATTCAAAAGTTACAAAAGAAGTAAGGGTTTATTATTTAATCTCATTTTAAAAGGTGGGTCTCTATTATTAACACACGCTATAGAAGAAAACAGTCTGGGGACTTGACCCTGTGACCAGATCCCCATACCCCAACCCCCTGTTCCACCTTAGCCACCTGTGGGGGGACATTAATCTCAATTTAATCAGGATTTTTTATGCATGAATTTCTATTGAAGGAAATTATTTTATCATTGTCTAATAAACCCATTTAATTTTATTCTCCTCTGGTTATTCATTAATTTTTCAAGTAATAATATAGTTTCCCTATATTTTGTACTTAAAATGAATGAGAAAATGTTTTCAATAAAATATGACTTTATTTCTCTCTTCGGTCGAAATTTTTTTTCTTCTAAATCTATGTTTTCTAAAAAAAATCAAGAATATTTTAAATATTTACAATGATTTTTTAAAGTTTTTTCTACCAATTAATGGATTTTTAAAAAGTGGTTTAAAAGGAATATTTATATCATTTTCTAGAAAAGGTGTTTTTTGAATTTTATTACAAAAATGTTAAAGGAATATTTGTTTTAATGCAATCAAAATGAATGGATATTTTCTACTGTCGTAACCACTCATTTCTTTGATGTTTTCTTCAAATTTTCCATGATTCTTTTAAAATAATTTTTTATTAATATCATTGAATTTTTTAGTTTTTAAAAGTGATTTTCAAAGTTAAAATGATATTTTCCTCAAGAATGTTTTTAATTATTTTATTATGGTATTTTTATTCATCAACAACAACTACCCTTTATTTTACTTATACTCCACTGGGGATATTTTATAATAATATCACTCTTATTCTTTCTTTATATAGTTTATGGTCAGTTTATCCATGGAAAGTATTTACATTCACTTTCTTGCTTAATTTTGCAATAATTAAATTTCTTTTGAACCATTAACTTTATTTTGATAATTGGAAATTATATTTTACATAAAAATCCATATTATTTATCATGTATATTCATATTAATTAAACCATATGTCATTTCTACATATGATGTTTTAATATGAAAGTTATTTGATTAATTGGATAAAATGTTGATAATTGTGTATCCTTTACTCGATATGAATATTTATTAATAAGGAATATCATTTATGAATTGAATTGATCATTTAATATATAAGAAATGCATTGGACATGCAGTTATGGGTAGGGATCTATTATATATTGCTCCTAGATGCATCGATAGTATCATGATATGAATCAGTTGGATAATATTATTTAAATGGGTTTAGTGTATACCTACCCAATGATTTAAATCTCTTGGAACAAGGTATTCATGGTAAAGATATCATGATGTATGAGATCATGAATTATAATATTAAGTATTTAATTCATTAATAATTTAGTTATTGTTATCCATGAGATTACTTCATTGATATTATCCATGTATTATCTTCAAGATCATGTGATTATTTATATAGTATTATTTGATCATCATTTATTCCTTATATATTATTCTTCATGATCAAGTTATTGATTAAATGGAATATTTTTTCAGTTATTTACCTTTCCATATTGATTATTGCTTATTGATTCATGATATATTATGCTCTACATAACCCTATTGAGTATTTGATCTCACCCTTATTTTGTTTCCTTCCAAAAATATATAAAGAAAGAATATTTGAATGAGTTCAAGGATTCAAATTTTTTTACTTTCACTATATTTTATTTTAGGTATTGAAATGTAATGTTTGATTCAAGTATGTATATAGTTTACCGAGACCACTAAACTATTTGATCATTCAAGATGTGATCGCTTGTATCTTTTTCCAAATTAGTAAAGTGATCACTAGATCTAGGATAATGGGGTCTAGGTATTTATAGTTGGTATCAGAGGGAGGTTTAGTAAAAACCTTAGGAACTTGATTTTGGATAACATAGATAAGGGAATATAAAACTTTCATATAATTTAAGGATAAGTATATAATAATGTTCTAAAGTTCTAGTAAGGAAGATATTATATGGTTTTTCTTAGAAATACATCCATTTATAGATAATGCAAGTGGATGTATTTCTAGAATAGTTGTACCTTGGGGTAATAACTCTGAAAAGGATGAATTGGGATCTGATTTGGTCATCACCTAGTGCATGAAAATGGGTTTTATTGCACACCTATTTTGACACTCCTAGGGTACATGTTTAAGATAATTCACATTTTCTTTAAGAACCATTATTAAATATTTGAATAGACAATAAAAATGCATGACCTAGGTTAAACCTAAGGTGTCTTAAATTGAAAATCATGTGTCATGATTTAGACATCCTATAAATGATTATATGGTTTTCGCATTGTAATTATTTTTTCTCACACTATTCATTTTGATTTTAGTCAATGTTTGGAACTCATAGGAATCATGTTAACATTGAATGTGATGGATAATGTGGTGATTATGAGTAACCAAATGGGATGTTTCACGGATTTAAATATATCATGATTATGCCTAATCAGTTACAATGATATATGATTAACAACCTAAACCTTAACTAACTCTTAGACTCTCCAAATAAGAAAAAAATGGAGTTCTCCAAAAGCTTAATTGGTGGAGACCATGGAGGAAAGAAGGATTGATTTCCATCATTTTAGAAATGTGGAAAGAGACACGTAGGAGAATGTCTCAAAATAATAGGAAAATGTTTTATGTGTGAAAAATAATGGAATAAGGAAAATAATTTCCAACAAAAAGTGAGGAGTTCAATGGTGATAAATAAATTTCATCCTATATATTCATTTAAAGTTCATTGTCTTGAATGTGGGGAACCTAGGATATATTTGAGTTAGTTACCTTTTTTAAAGGTTAAATCCTAGACCATAGAAGGGAATATGTTTTAGTAAAAGTGTTGAAATATTTATGTATTTGGATTCAAGAATTATATTATAGAAGTATTTTTATCAATGGTATTTTGGTTATAAGAACCATAAAACATATAAGGATTGTGTTAATTTTTCTGTAAGAATATATGTATTCTTATAAGATTAACTCAAGAATTATGGATATCATTATGGTTTTAGGAGCTTAAGGTTAATCATAAGTTGAATGTATTAAAAACCCATTTTTAGGTTTTATGTGATGGGGTGTTTATCAATATTAATTTTATTTTGGGAGAAATTTATGGAAATACAACCCATTGGTTTAGTATAAGTTTAAGTGAAAAATATATATAAAGAATAATGCCTTTAATTTTCATGGAAAAAAGATTAAAGGGCATGTTAACCTTTAAGGTTTATCTTATCTTTGATGTTGGGATTATGCTTCATTACAATTTTGAGTGGTTATAATAATTATATTAATATAATTTTTAAAAAAGGAAAGCCCACATGTTGGGTGACAACCCATCATATTAGACAATGTTGTGGGGATTGAACCCACAACCAAATGGTGATAAGGATGAAATTCCTACCACTATCCTGTGTGATGTTCTAGTTAATATAACATTATTTTTACTTATACAATTTTATGGATAAATATTAAGTTGAAATTTGGGTTTTACTATTGAGGTTTATAGATTAATGTATTTTTTTGGATAAATCTTGCTAATCATTTTTGTATTAGTAAATATTTAGAGATATAAAAAAGGAATTGTCACTCTTTTATAGATCTTATGATATGTTAAAAGTTAATTTTAGTGCTTCATGTGTAAAAAAAATTATATTGGATATTAATTCCTTGGAGTAATATGTGTGTTGGAAATTGATCAGAGCATAAATAAAAGATAAAATTATATACATGAAATAGAAATATATCAAGTAAGTATATTTCATTTTATTCTTAGAAAGTAAAATAATTCCTTAAATTGAGAAAAAAAGGCTTGAAATAAAAATATTATCCTATTAAATTTATATCTGATGAATCCATGTTCATTTAACTCATCACAGATTTATGGTTTTGTGTTTGTTTTCTTTCTCTTTATCATTCACTTTCTTATGGTCAACGATCTCTATCACTCCCCATAATTATTTATGTTTTTATTAAATTTACATATTTTAACTTCCCAAAAATGTTTTTATACCTGGAAACCTTGTTATGTGTTATTATTAATGATTTTCTTATTTCCATTACCCTCTTTTAAAAATAAGTTTTATTAGCACTTTTTGTGGTGTGGGATTTCAAAAAAGGTATTTTCAAATTTTAAACCCTTGAATTTCAATTAGAAATTAAAATTTTAAGGTAACAATTTATTGGTAGGGAGAATGTAACACCCCAAGATTTTAAAATAATAACATTATGTTTAATAGTGTATACATATTATAACACCGAGCCTAAACGACCTGTGGAATAATTTTATAAATATGATCATTATAACATAGTTGTTGAATTAGAAGGTATGAATAAAATTAACCAAATTATGGAATAAATATATATTTATAGGTCCTAATAAATACAATTTTATTTATAAATTCTTAGTAAATATTTGCTCAAATTTTTAATAATGTCATTTTATGCTTCAAAATACATTTTCTTCAAAAATGGTTTTATTTTTGATTTTATGTTTGGAATTATAATTTATTTATAAAAATTTTAGGAATTTTAATTTATAAAAATAATACCATTTTTTAAATCATCATATGAAAATTATCTTAAGGTGAAATTTTCTGATTTTTATGAAAAGGGTGAATTTTCAATAAATAGTGAAAACTATAGTTTTTTTGTAAAATTGTCATTTATTTTAAATAAATTAAGTAATTTAAAATTCCTATTTTTTTGGAAAGAAATTTCTAGAAGTTATTTTTTGAAGATGAAAGATGTTTCTTTAAGGTGTTGTCTTTTGTTTTCAAAGAAGAAATAAATCACCACACATTATAAAAGTAGGTGATCAGACTCACAAATGTAATCAAGTAATCAGATCCACAAATCTTAAGAAATTCCAGTGGTTTGGGAAGAAGTTTTCGGGTAGAAAATTATCATTTAACTTACCTTGATTTTGATAAAGAAAGATCTGATTGTAATAATAATGTTAATTGGAGTCTTCATAGATCCGATGAAAATCTGATGATGCTTTGCTGGTTTTTAATTCACAAAATTCATAAGTTTTCTTGAAACTTATGATGAAATCCTTATGAAGGATAGGGGGAGAAAAAGTGTTTCCAATCATAGTAAGGGTTGGTTAGAATGAAATATTTTGCTGGAAGGATGAAAATTTAGAATAATTTCCATTATAAGTTAGAATATTCCCTGACGATCTTAAATTTTTCCAAAGTCATGAGGAAGTTATGATACAAGTAGAAGTTTTTTAAAGAATAAGGTTACTAAAGATGTAGTTTTCCAGTCTTTATCCATTAGTATGAGATAACTGGATATAGATGTGTTTGAATTCTAGGAAGTTTGATCAGAATGTAAGAAAATGAAGGTGATGGTTTTCAGTAAGACCAAAAATCCAAAAGATACAAATATTCAGAGAAATAAGCTGATGAATGATGAAAGTTCGTGTATCATAATCTGAAAAGGAAAGAAGT
Organism: Viscum album; assembly: GCA_963277665.1. Taxonomy (NCBI): domain Eukaryota; kingdom Viridiplantae; phylum Streptophyta; class Magnoliopsida; order Santalales; family Viscaceae; genus Viscum; species Viscum album. The sequence continues at coordinate 656,573,125 of OY728128.1, read as the reverse complement.
TGTAGACACTAGTTCATTGGATGCAGTGTTCCACTGACCATTGAACTAACCCTAATATTGATCATTAGATGTAGTTATGATTAGTAAAAGGGAATTACAGGGATAAAAGTAGTTGAAATTTTTTTATTGGGAATTATTGGGACTAATTAGAAGGAAAATAAAAAATGGTACCAAAGATAAATAAAAAATATAGTTTACCATTTTCATTAGGTTGAAATATTTTGTATCAATTAGTTTAATAATGAAATAAGAAATCTGATATGTTTTAAATTGGGTCAAGACTATTAGACTAGTACTGACACTGATCTTTAGAGTGAATTAGAGACTGATCCATCAGACACAGACTGATATTGATAACTCCATCTGACACAGGATAATCAGTCTAAATAAATGAATAAAATAATAATTGTTTCATAATGTGTTATATTTATCATTTGGTATAGGGAATCAAAATTAGAATATGGTTTTTATTTTATATCAATCATTTTAATGAAAAGTCATCTGTTTTCCTTTGTGTTTTCATTTGGTATAGAGGAATGTAATGAAGAATATGATGCTGAATTTATGTCTTCATCATAATGAAAAATTAGAGTGAAAATTTAAATCTAACTAAATAATGGTTAAAAAGACTAATGTAAGATAAAGTTTTGAGAAGATTCAAGAAGATTAGTGAAGAAATTATAAGACTATATAAGCATTGAAGAAATCAAATATGTATACGAAATGTAAGGAAAATTTATGTTTCAGGAAGTTTGTTTAAACATGAATGTTTTTTTGAATCCCACCCAAACCACATCTAAAAAACATATAAATAGAGGTAAGTACATTGTAACTTATGATCCAAGTACTATTTATGGGAAAAGAGAGAAAACATAACACTAAAATTTTTATAGAGAAGAAGTTTCTGGATTGAAACTTCCTAAGGAAGTTTTTTGGATATAAGGAGAAGAGAGAATATCATAATCAGAGTTTATGGATTGGACTGGGCAATCAGACTAAGATTTCTAGACTAATGTAGAATCATTTCAGAATTTTTTCAGCAGTATTCAGATATAGTGATATTATCAGACTGAGAAATCACATTGGGGATCAGACTAAGTATCAGACTAGTATCATTGAGAAGTCTAGAGAAGTTATTACCTATTTCTGGGTAGAAAAGTGAAGATTTTTTTTGAATTTTATATTTCTAAAAGTTGACAAGGTATCACAGAAACTTGTTTTGAAGAATCTAGTGAAAGTTTCTAAAATTATTACAAAAAAAATTATTACATCATTTCATGCTACTTGAATAATATAAACCATTGTATTGGACATATTTATACACAAGTTTAAGGGAATATCCAAATTGTTTTATCCACCCAAAAGTATTTTTTTCTAGTGGATTGTGTGTTATTGGATTGTCTCCAAACCATAATAAAAATGTAACTAATATTTTTGAGTAGTGAACCTTATAAATTATTGTGTTATTATGGATGTGTGATTTTTTTGTTTTCATTAAGTTTATAACACTTTAATAGGAGGTGAAGGTTGTTTCAAAATAAAGGAAACTTAAAAGAATAATATTTCGCTGATTCACCCCATCCCCCTCTCATTGATACATTGATCTTGAATGGGAAATATAACCATTACGATTTGAATTTTATTTCAAAGTAAATAAAGTATCATTTAGTTACATTTAAAATAATTAATTTCATTTTAATTATCTTTATACCCAATTTGTGAAGAAGTTTATTTTTAGGCTTAAAACACATTTTTTTTTCTTCTGAAAACTATTTTTAAATGCATAATGTTTTTCTATTTTAATTAATTAAAATAACCAATAATAAAGAAATATCTAAATAAAATTTATAGATTATATATCTAAATATATTAACTTAAATCCACATAATTATGATCACTATTCATATAGTTAATGCAAGATCATATTATTCTTGAAAAATACATTTCTTGAAAAACTATTTGTCTACACGATTAGCGGGTTTGTTTTTAAATTAAATTCTACCAATTATATGAATTGAATTTAATAAAATGGATTCCATATTTAGAATCAAAATTATTAATATTATCTAATAATCAAAACTTAATTTTTGTTCATAATGATTAGTAAAGAGAGTAAAATTTATTTATTTTGATTAAGGTCAAAACAGTATTTTGTGTGTTATATGCACTTGTGTTAAAATTAATTTCCAAATACATTGAATTTTTATTTGAAAATTTTTAATTCATATTAATAATAATTGGTTCCAAATTATGTAATAATACTCTATTTATTTTAGACTTAAAGGATAAATTACCTAGGTTAAAAACCAGTAACCATGGTGAAAACCAAAATGGTAATAGTGAGTAACCTTTGAGGTAATGGAAATAACATGTTTATTTTTAGTTTTTTTTATATGGATAGACATTATCATCCATATTCCCAATTATTTATCAATTTTTTAGGCACATGGGGTGAGATTCACTTCTCATTATTGAATAGTTTTGGGTATTTACAAAAATGCTGCTCCGCGTCAATTATAAAAGGGCATTCGATCCCCTCAATACTTCACACCTCTCAAGACATTTAGTTCGACCAAAACCTACCACAATATATCCCAAACCTACTTATACACATCATATATCTATTTTTATTTCAAAAATATCAACCCTTCGGTTCTTAATAAGGGATCCAAAGGAGGTTTTTCTAAGTGAAGGTAATCGTCTTCACTAGGCTCCTTATTTTTACTTCTTCTTTTTCAACCTTCAATTATGTCTTAAAAATTACAAAATAATAAAACCAATATATACCATATAATTATATGTTATTATATTTATTTAATAATATTTATCCATCTCCTTCTCTATCAAATGGGAATAAAATTCATCGCTCGTGTGTACGATGGAATACCCCCTTGCAAACAAATATAATTTGTTTTCCATAACTAAGTCACATGAATAGAGATACTGATGAAAATAATAAATATATATCATAAATATGACATAATATTAATTATTTAGAATTAATAAATCATCCAATTTTTACCCTTTTACTCATTAAGGGAATGATATCGTGGCTCGGGTGTACATATGACCTTCCATCTCCATAGAGCGATGCGATTTATTTTCTATTTCTAAATTTCAAGATTGATTTAAAAAATGTATCTAGTGAATAAATATTATTTTTATAAAATTAAAATAATTATGGATAATATGTTTCTATATCCTATTTAAAAGAACCATAATTTCCAAGACAAAATATGCCTGAGAAAACGAAGCAGTTAACAACCGAAACAATTGTAATAATGAAATATTATTAACAAATAGGTAATATGATATTATAATAAGATAATATATGATATTATAAATATGAATATGGTTTTTATATAAATTATTAACATATTTAAAACCATTATATATGATTTTAAATCCAGATCATCTAAAGGGAAATGTGAGGTACATGATTCCATCTTAATTTCCTTTCATTGAGGAATATTTTAATGACATGCACCAATTTATTTAATATGGTGTATGAACTAACAATATTACATGTTATATCATGAATAATTCATACTTAATGTTATTTTAAATTTTAATTAATATTATTTCATCCAAGGGGATTTTATTTCATCCAGTTGGTAAGTGTTTCAAAACTCAATTTCTTTTCATTTGGTTATCTTACTTCTCCGTTGAATTTTGATATTATAAGATTATGTGTGTAATTTATTTTGATTATTTTATGTTGTATTTATAATTTTTTGTGTTTATTTACATTTTATATACATAATAAATTCATTTATTAATTCTTACTTCAATGGTATGATCTTTGTTAGATATTTCTTCTCAATTTCCACTCTATTGAGATATATTTGGTATTATGCAAATATTTATTTTTATGAGGTGTATATAATGCCCCATTGATAAATTATATCATTATTATCTTTATATTCATCATATTTAATGTTTTATTTGAATTTATCTCATTCATAAGGATCATGATTCAAAAGTTACCAAAGCAATAAGGGTTTATGCTTCAATCCCATTTTAATTGTTATTTTTTTTTAATTTATATTAAATGAAATTATTTTATAATTGAGTAATAAACCCATTTTTTTTATTCAAATTTGTTTATTGAAGAAATTTTCAATTAATACTACCATTTTTATATCTTTGGTACTTAAAATGATTAAGAAAATATTTTCAAGAAAATATGACCTTATATCTCTCTTCTATCAAAAATAATTTTTATTAAAAATACATCAAACTAAAAATGTTTCCAAGAATATTTTTAATATCATACTATGATTTTTTTAAATAACTTTTATCCCTGATTATATTTTTATAGTTTTTTTTAATGAATATTCCTATCATTTTCCAAATAAGGTAATTTTTTACTTTTCTAATAAAAATGTGAAAGGAAATTTTGTTTCAACATACTCAACATGAATAAAAATTTACCACCATCATAAAAAATCATTGATTTTAATAATTTTTCACAAGGTTCCATTATTATTTATTTAATAAAAAAAATTCCTAATATTCTTGAAATTTTTAGTTTTTAAAAGTGATTTTCAAGGTGAAAATGATATTTTTTTCAAGAATTTTTTTAAGGATTTTATTATGGTATTTCTATTCATAAATGAAAAAAACCCTTTATTTTACTTATAATCCACTGGGGATATATTGTAATAAAATAAACCTAATTATTTATTTGGATGGTTTATGACTAGTTTAACTCAAGAAATTATTGACATTAACTTTCTTGATTAATTTTGTAATCATTAACTTTCCCTCGAAACATTCAATTTCTTATGATAATTGGACATTACATTTACCTTAAATTTACACATTATTTATCATGAATATTCTTATTGCTTAAACTATATATAATTTCTAGATAAGGTGTTTTACAATGAAAGTTATTTGATTAATAGGGTAAAATCATGATAAATTTGTATCCTTTAATAAATATGAATATTTATTAACAAGGAATATTGTTTATGAATTAAATTTATTATTAAATTTATAAGGAATTAATTGGAAATGAAGTAATGGGTGGGTCCCAATTATATATATCCCCTCGATACATTAGTTTTCTAATGAGACGTATTAGTTGGAAAGCCTTATTTAAATGGGTTTGGTGTATACCTACCCGTCGATTAAACTATCTTAGTGTAAGGTATTGATGATATTGATATCATTATTTTTGAGATCATGACATCCAATATTAATAATTTTCTTCATTGAGAATTCAGTAATTATTATCAATGAGAATACTGCATTGATATTATCCATGGAATGGATTCTATATCATGTGATTATTTATATGAAGTTATTTTATCACCATTTATTCCCGCTATATTATTCTTCATGATCAAGTTATTAATTAAAATACATGTGTTTTTAGTTTTTACCTTTCCATATTGAATATGAATTATTTATTCATAATATATTCTACTGTATGTAACCATTAATGTTCATTCGTTCTCACCCTTATTATGTTTCCTTTCCCCAAGATATAAAGAATTAATCTTTGAATGAGTTCATGGATACATAATTTTTTACTTTCACTATGTTTTATTTCATATTTTAAAATATAATGTGTGATTTAGTATATATATAATTTACCAAGACCACTAAACTATTTGATCTTTCAGGATGTGATCACTTATACCCTATTCCAAAGTAATAAAGTGACCACTGTCTCTAGGCTACTGGGGTCTGGGTATTTATAATTGGTATTAGAAAAAAGTTTAGTATAAACCATGGGAACTTGATTTATGAAAAAAATATTTGGGAAAATAACACTATAGTATACTTTGAGGATAAGTATAGAATAATGTTCTAAAGTTTAGTTAAGGAAGAGATTATGTGGTTTTCTAAGAAATAATTCCCTTTCTAGATATTAAAAATGGATGTGGTTCCTGAACAATTTTACCTAGGGGTAATAACTGTGAAAAGAGAACAATGGGATTTAACTCAATCATCACCTGGTGCACAAAAATTGTCCTTATTGTTCGCCTATTTTGACACTCCCAGGGGGTATTCTTAGAATAATTCACATTTTCTTTATAAACCATCATGAATTATTTTAATATATGATAATAATGAATCACCTAGATTAAAAATAAGGTGTATTAGATTGAAAAGTATGTGTCATTACTTAGACATCCTATAAATGATTATATATTTTTACCACTGTGATCATTGTTGCTCACACTGTTCTATTTGGTTTTAGTGAATGGATAGAACATTAATAAATTGTGATTAAATTGAATATGATGGAAAATGTGGTGATTATGAGAAACCAAATGGTATGATGACTAGATTGAAAGATATCATGATTATGCCTAACTAGTTATCATGATATATGATTAAAAACCTACAACTTAACCAATTATCTGACTCACCAAAGAATATAAGGATAGAGTTCTCTAAGAGATCAAGTGGTGGAGACCATGGAGGAAAGAAGGATTGATTTACTTCATGTTAGAAATGTGTAATGATACACTAAGGATAATTTCTCAAAGTAATGAGAAAATGTTTTATGTGTGGAAAATAAGCGAATAGAGCAACTAATTGTCTATTAAAAGTGAGGATTTTAATGGAGAGAAATAAAATTTTTCCCAGAGATCATTTTATAGTTCTTTATATTGAATGTGGGGAGGGTGTGATTTATTTGATTCCATGCCCTCTTCTAAAGGTTAACTCTTAGGCCATGTAAGAACTTATTTTGAAGAAAAAGAGTTGAATTATTTATGTATTGGGATTCAATAATTATATTATAGAAGTATTTTTATCAATAGTATTTTGGTTATAAGAAAAATGAAACATTTAAGGATTATGTTAATTTTTTTGAATAAATATATGACTTCATATAATATTTACTCAAGAATTATGGATATAATCATGGATTTATGAGTCTAAGGTTGATTATAAGTTCAATGTCTTAGACAACCCTTTCTAAGGTTTATGTGATGGGGATTTTATCAAGATTAAGGGGATTTGGGGAGACATTTATGGCAATAAAACCCATTGGTTTAGTATATATTTTAGTAAAAGAGTTTTATACAGGAGAATGTTTTTACATTTTATTGATAAAAGATTAAAGGTATTGGTAACCTTTAAGTTTTATCATATCTTTGATATTGTGATTATGGGTCTTTATAATTTGGGAATTTTATAGGAATTATATTAATACAGTTTTAGAAAAATTACAACCTGCATTCTAGGAAACGTCCCAAATTATTTAAGTAATTTTTTATTACCATTATCCCCCTCTTTGTGATATCAAGAAGAAAGAAAATTGATGAATGTAACAAAATCAATTTTTTCACTCTAAAATATAAACTGTAAGAATATAAATTTGAGGGAAATTTAAAATTGGAATTAAATTGTATTAAATATATTGAATATAAATATAATCAAATGAAATCAATATATAAATGAATAAACAATAATCATTAAAATAAAATTTAAAGAACACATAAATTTATAATCATGTTAATATCACATATCAAAGGTTAATTAAATATACCAAAATATTAATATTACATATCAAAAATTTGATCAATTTAATATTTTGTATCATGTTTTGTAAGTTTAAAAATTCAATAAGAAAAAATAAAAGTATAAATATGTAGAATTAAAATGTTATCATCAAGAAAACATAAGTTTTAAAACTTAGAATAAATAATGGATTAAACACAAAAAAACAACATAAAAAAGGTTATTAGTGAATAATCTGACTTAAATTAAAAAATAACTTGTAATTAATAGAATCAAAACAATCCTAAAAAGTGTCTTAGTGAATATATCCTCCAATTAATATTTATTTTTAATAAACTCAAGATATATACCAATATTTTTAGTATGATCTCTTAAGAAATGATGCCTCATGTCAATGTGCTTGGTCATTGAATGCCTTATAGTATTTTCATAAATGTTTAAATCATGAGTGTTATCACATTTGATAGGAATATGTTAAAATTTGAATCCAAAATATATCAAAGTGTGTTTTATCCATAGTACTTGAGCACATCAACCCCCAATTTTAATATATTATACTTCATCTATAGATAATTTAAAAGTATAATATTCCTTACTAGACCAAGAAATCAAAAAAATTTCCTACGAACTAACATATTCCTAAGGCAGTATTTATATCTAGTCTCAAACTCTTAAATTTAGCATAAAAACATGAAATGAATTAAAATTAATAAGTTTTAAGAAACAAAAGGCTAAGAAAACAGTTACTTTAAGATACCTTAAAATCCTTTTTCCAGCTTTTAGATGAGATATCTTAGGATTAGTTTTAAATCTAAAATAGATAAACACAAAAAACAAGATATTTGTTCTACTGGTAGTAAGATATAATAACATACAAATTATTTATCTATATGACTTTCTATTAATTGGATTCCAAAATTTTTCTACATCAAGTTTAATATTATAACTCATATGAGTTGTATATGATTTACTATTTTAAAGTAAATTTTTTTATTAAGTCTAGTGTGTACTTTATTTGATTTAAAACATTCTCAAAGTCTTTTTGAAATATTTTAAAACCAAGGAAAGAAGTTCAACTCACCCATAATGCTCATTTGAAAATCTTGTTGCACAAGTTTAAAAATTTAATTACACAACTTCTGGTCTGTTTAATAAAAAATTACATCATCAACATATATTTAAACTAAAAAATATATCTCATGATGAAATTTTATTAAAAAATATAGGGAATTACACCCATATATAAAACCCATTTGTTAAAATAAAATAACTAAATTGCTCATACAAATATCTAGGTGCCTATTTAAAACCATATAACGATTTGGTAAGTTTGAAAAAAAAATCTAGAAAAAGAGGATTCTGAAAATGAGGAGGTTTTTCAATATAAATGTTAGAACCTGAAACTAGTAACCCAAATTTGGTGGTCATTTTCTTAAATTTTTATAGAATACATAGATCACATTATAAATGATCCTAAATCTTAGTAGTATGAGGGGACTAGATACATAAATGATCCTTATATTACATTTAGTGACTTAAAATACAATATAAAATTCTATAAAATTTTATTATCCCTCCAGTAATACCCTTAGATAATTCATAGTAATATTCATAGTTTATTGGGATAAAGGGAAACAAAATAAATGGGTGTATCATACGCTCAGTAAGGGTTAATGTATGATGGAATCTAACATGTAAATATCATGGGATAGATAATATAGAATAAATAAATATTCAAATAAATGCTAGATGAGAAACATAAAATCAAAAAATATATAATAAAAAGAATAAATAATTATATGGATAATAATAAATGAATTCATATTGATGGAATGCATAATTTTGGACACATTAATCATACCATTAAGGCCTCAAAAATACTTTATAACCATGCCATCAAGGCCTTGTTCCAAGACATTATATATAATAAAGAGTATTTATAACAATACCCCAAATTAGTTTGTCTCATGAGACCTATCGATGTATAGAGAAGCTATATAATTATAGGAAAAAACCATAAAATAATTATTCCAATATATCCATAATATGAGATAGTTTGGATAATAATACATATCATAATTTTCTATTTTATACCACTTACATTCATGTATCTTAGAAATAAATTATTTTCCATATAGAAGTAATAGGCATATAGATTGGAATATTTTCCTCCAATTAATTGAATTACATGTCCATCTATGTGAATATCCATCAATATAGTATGAATTATAGTATATTGAAAATACAATGGAATGTATCCTTGATAATAGTGTAATCGGGTGTGACACTTTCATCATATAGGTGTATTAGTAGGAATTAATGAATGCAATGATTAGAGACTATAAAAATGATAGAAAAATACCCTATCGTAAAAATATAGTTTATAGAAATATAATGGCTTATGAGGGTGGTTTAATAAGTGGAAAAGGTATTTTATTATTCAAAATATGTTCATGGATTTGTAATAATGAAACATAACATCGTAACATAAGGAAGCATAAAGTAATTAAAAATGATCTCAAAAGATAAATTAAGATAAAGATATAGAAACCACTAAATTACTAAATCCATTAAAAATGTTATACAATGTTATCTTTATATTTATATAGTTTCGGATTCTATAAATAGAAATTTAGATATGAGTATGGTAACTGTTACCCTATTAAGACTCTTGATAAAAACTCTTACGACCACCTTTGAGAGAGAAATGTAGATAGAGTTTGTTACCCTTATCTTGATAAGTCTCTTTTAAAAGATTCTTGAGAGGGAAAATGTGGAAAAAACTATGCTCAATGGTTTTTTAGTGAAGAAATATGATATTAGGGGTGGTTATTTATAACAAATGAAGAGTATTTTCATATTAATTTCTAAACATTAGTTTGTGTAAAAATTTAAAACCATTGGCATTATTATGGTTTTAAATAATGTTATTTTACATTTAAGACCTATTTTTTTACTTTTAAAAGCTTAATAATTGAACTCCCTTAAATTTTATTAATTTTCACATTGAAGAGATTTCTTATTTATAAATATTTGTTTTTAAAATCATAAAATATAATTTAGGATTTGGAAACTTCTTTATAAGATTTGAATTATTATTATTATTTTAAAATAGATTATTTTAATAAATAAACATATTTTTTTGTTTACAAATACCTTATATTATTTGTTACACTATTTTTACTAAATAATAAATTCAAAATTCTGATTATATACGCATTACATATTTTACTATTTACCTAAAAATTCATCTATCTTGGAAAATTATTAAAAGTAACCATTAGATAATTTCAACATTCTAGTTCAAAATTTTATGTTTTTTTATGAAAATAATTTTCTATATATTAGAAATTAAATAATTAAATAATTTTTTTTTGTGTATTTCATAATCTAGTGTTTTATGAAAAATTTTAAAAACTCTTTTCTAAGGCATATGTATATAGTTACATTTTTATTCATTAATGAATATATAATATTAATAATTAATAATTAAGAAATGATTTTATTTATTTTATAAGTCACTTTTGTGTATAAGGGTTTCATTACTATTGCAACAGTTATATAGAGAAGCTACTATTATAATGGTTTAATTCCTAATGGTCAAATTGCAATGGTCACCTTACCTTTACAAAATTCATATTGTCCTATAAATATACACTTAATTATAACATCTAAAATCATTAATATCCTTATCTTAACTCCCATACTATTTCTATTGCATTTCTTATTGTTTTATTCATAATAAAAATGTATCTGGTATACTTTTCATTCTTCTTAGAGTATGGTCCTTTAGAGTTCAATATCATGGTGGTTACCAATATTGTAATGCGTCCTATAGAAAAAGTTAAAAAAATTATTGTGAATGAAATTTTATTGTGTGTATTGTACTATGATTATGATGAAATAATAAAATATGCATTGTGAAAATAGTTATTTTAATGAATTTTTTTATTTAATATAGTATAATATCAAGTCGTACATTATCCCCCTTAAATAATATCATCCTAAAAATTTTTTATATACATAAATCCATAAACAATGTGGGAAATTATTCATCATTTCTTCCTTAGGATCCCATGTTGCTTCTAATAACTTATGATTCCTTCAAATTACTTTTAGCAGCTAAGTTTTCTAATTCTAAAACACTTTTTATTTAGTATCAATAACAAGGATAATCCCTTCATTATTTTAAAAGTTAGGTTCTAGGTATATTTATTTGGTTGTGAGTGCATGTATTGGGTCTGACAGATACTTATTCAATAATGAGATGTGGAAGACATCATGAAATTTAGAGAGGTTGGGTGGAATAGTTAAAAGGTAACCCACAACTCTAATTTTATCCAAAATCATAAAAGGACCAATGTACTTAGGACTTAGCTATCATTTCATATCAAACCTTATAACTACCAACAAATACATGATTACCTAATTAAAATTATATGTCATTCCTCTAATTATCATCATAGATTTTATACCTTCTTTAAGTCATCTTGATATGATTTTGAATATATTTCACTTTCTTAGTTGTCTCCTTAATCATTTCTAGACCAATTAACTTTCTCCAACTTCATCCCTACAGGTTCGGGTATGACATCCATTTCTATACAAAGATTCATATGGTTCTTCTTTTATACTTGAATATTGGCTATTATTCTGTGAATATTACTCTAGAGGTAAATACTAGTATCATATTCCTTATAAATCAATTGAGAATGACCTCAATATGTCCTATAATGTTTGTAAAATTCTTTCAGATAGTCCATCATCTTGAGGATGATAAGCGGTGGTCAAATGTTTCTGATTGTTTAGATATTTTTGAATACTAATATAGAATATTATTTTTAAACAAGGTTTATAATAAGATTAAATTGATAGAGGTTCACCATGAAGTCTCACAACTTAATTGATATAAATCCATGTAGGACTCTCAAGTTTTATAACTTCCCTTATATCTATGAAATGTGTAGACTTAGTAAGATAAAAAACAATAAACAAGTTAATATCATTTTTTTAGATATCTTACGTTTCCCTATAAAAAATTCTATTGTAATATTATACCACTTTCATATTGCTATATGGGGTTATATAACACCCTTAAGGCTATTATCTTTTAGACTTTACTTATTGGAAAGACAAATTTTTTGACACATAGTTAATAATTTATTTCTTCGTATTATCAAACTATAAATTTTCTCTTAGATACCTATACATCTTGGTGCTACTAGGATGTATAAATAATTTTGAGTTGTGAGCTTCATTTATAAATTACCTCTCTAGGTCAGGTTATGATTAAAAAGTTATTGTCTTTATAAACTTAAAAACTTTATCTTCATAGATTAATTATTTTAAGACTCCCAACACTCATGCCTTTAATATTATTTTGTAGATCCTTGTCATATTTTTGGGGCCACTATATCTTCACTAGTAAATATAGTTCGACAATAACTTGGAAAAGGAATGATGTTTTCCCTTCCCTAATTATTTCCAAGTCCAAATTTACTAAATCATTGAATATAAAATCCTTATCTTTCAAAATCATGGATATAACACCATGATACTTCATACTCAATTCATAAACCAAATTTTTTTTCCTTTCTAGGATGGTGGTGTATTATATATTCATAGTCCTTGAGTAGTTCTAGACATATCCTTTATCTCATTCTAATCTATTTATTTGTGAATATTATCTTCAAACTCTTGTGATCCATATACATGTATCATCATTCACATAAGTGGTAGTGTATTTATATAAAAAATCATTAATTTTATTATCAATAATAACAAAAGAGAATTCAAATTTATGAAATCTATAATTTAACTCTAAAAACTAGTTAAAAAATAATTATTCTTGGAAATAATGGGATCATAATATTTTCCAAGAGATTTATGTAATTTATTTAAGGAATCGTATTTATCTTCAAGAATGGAAAAATACCCATTAAGCTTGTTAAAATTATAATCATCAGATTCAAATATAGATAAGAAAAATGAATGGACCTCTTCAATTTGATCCATAAAACACATATTAACTGAATTATTTGATTAATTTGTTTTATAGTCAAAAAGAGATTCATCACTAAAATCTTCATAAGCAATCCAAGTAGCTTAAAAAGCTTTATTTACATTCTTTTTTCAATTTAATCTAATTAATTTATTCTTGAAATTTATTCTTCTCTTTAATCTAAGATAAATCAAGATAGATATGTTCAAGTTTTTTATATTCATTGAATCTAGATTCCTTTCAATTTAAATCACTTTTCTTGAACTTGTTAATGGATATTTTTAAAACATTTTACCTCTTATAGAAATTATTGAATATTTTAGAAAATTGAATAATTTTATTTCAAAAATTTGAACTACTAAAATAACCTTCATCAGATAAAGAAAAAATTATATCTGTGGCTTTATTATCATCCTGTGAAATAGAAAATTTTAGAGAAATACTATCCTTTATATAAGTCCCACAAGGGACTTAGGTGAGAGAATACCTGATGAGGGTAGGGGTGGGTGGGAGGTTTAATGAATCAGGGTGTCAAATTTATTTTCTAAATTGATCACTTATACTTAGTCTCTCTTGTCCCTAAAAGATATTGACCTCATAGTTATTATGGTCACTTTTTTACCTTATTTTTGATGTTGACATGATTATTTATCAACTATACCTTTACTAAGAATAATAAATTTTTAATTCATCCTAATTTTACTAGTTTATAACATGAAAAAAGTAAATAGGAAAGAACATGAGACACATTGAATTTTACTTGTTTCACCTACACTAGAATAAAATAAGGAGCATGCAATATATGATGTGATGATGTATCAAAATCCACTAATATCACTAATTTAGTGGTGGTTTTGGGGATAGTTCACACATATACCTAGGGTCACTCTCATTATAATTCTAATGGTAGGATCTTTTTCACCCAAGGAATACTTCCCTTTATCTTTATCTCTCTGCACACTATAATAGGAAATGGATCACCACTTTGGCATGCAGGCCAACACCAAACAACCACACTATTATTTTCACATTGAGTATGTGTAGGTGTACTTTGATCTCCAGGATGCTCCTTCATAGTTAGACTATGAACCCCTTCTCGAACAATATCATCTTTCCATGAGACATCATGAAAAAATTATATCCTTTTTATGTGTTAGGTTTTTTAAGTAGTTCCAATATTATCTCCTATTATATCTTCCTCCTTTCTAGCAACAATTATAGAATTAATTTAATTTTATAGTTTTTCAAATGGAATAAATTATTACTTCCTATCCCATAGTAACTTTACTATTATCTATAATGATTCAGATAAGGAAAAGTTACTTCACTTCATTTCAAAATAGTAAACCACCTCCTTTTCTTCTCCTTTATAATATAGTTCTGAAATTACTTCACTTCTATGATAAAAATGATTAACAAAATAATGGAATCATGAGTATCTCTCTCTCTAATTCTCTTTTCTTATATAATATCATGTGATAAATTTAAATATTTGGAATATGTAATCTTCCTTTAATCATTGTCTCAAGTTCTCTCTCATTTAAGTTTCCATGGTTCTATGTTCCATTACCTTGTTATTATTGTACATATCTATTTACATATTTAAAATATGGAAACCCTAAGAATTTAACTTCTCATTATTTTCCAGATGGAAATAGTATAATCTTGTGAGAAAACTTTCAATATAATGAATATGGAAACTCTATAATTTTCACAGTGGAATCTCTTCCAGTTCCGAGTCAAGGATGACTTATTTAATTCTACAATTTTCTCAAAATCTTCTCAAATATTTATATCTTTAATTATCTACAAAATATTCACTAATATTTATTAAAAATTGAATATAATTTCAATTATAAAACATAATTGATAATATTCCAAATAATGCACATGGACTTCTATAATTGTTCTACATGAATTCATATCCTTATAGTGTAACCTCCTTTATTACAATTTTATTTTAGATCAAAAGAATTTTCACATATTTTCTATTTAAATCACTAAAATATTGCATCATATTTCATATTTTATTTCTAAAAATATCACCTTCAAAATAGCATATTTCAAAAACTGTTTTTTATTAAATTATCAATCACAAATTATGATTAATAATATTCAATGAAATCCATGACATTGATTATGATAGATAAAACGGTTGGTTGATATTAAAATCTAAGTGCTTCATATTTAAAAACAAATTAACCATATAAATCTCCCCTGAGATATCCTTTGACTACAAATTTTAAAAATTCAGTGATCTTTACAAATTTCATAGCTTATCCTTACAAATATCGACTTCCATCCTTATAAACCTCTGAATAATCCTTAAAAAATAAATTTTATCCTTATGAAGTAACCATTCATCCTTAAAAACTTTTGAATTATCCTTAATAACTTATAGACTATCCTCACAAACATTCTAAATATCCTTATGATCTTCCAGATTAGCATTTTATCTATAAATCATCCTTATAAACTTTGATTTTATCCTTAAGTAACAAATTTATATCCTAATGATTCACTGGATGGTCATTATGATAATATCATTCATCTATATGAAGACTTGTATGATCCTTACAAGGATCACTGTAAGAACTTGGGTTTTTAGAATGGGTCAAAATTCAGACCCTGTTTGAATTTTTGACTCGTTTCTGAGAAAACTGGGAAAATCTGGGAAGTTCTGGAAATTTCCAGACTACACACCATGTACTCTAAGGTACACTCCATGTATGGGTTAGGTGAGTATCAGCCGTGTGCTCGCCGAGTACATGTTGTGTGATGACCGTGTAGGAATTTCCTACTACACGGCGTGTAGTGTTGCTTGACACATCATGTATCCTCCTTTATGTGTACCGGTTGAGTTCAAGTTGTGTGTTGACCCATGTGGAGCATCCTAGATATGTGGCTACCTCCACTTAAGTCAGAGTACGGACAAATTTACTACAAGACATGTATTCCTATTGTACAGGTCGGTCATTTTTATTTTTATTCACTTAAATGAAAGAGTGTCGCATCGTATTTCATAAAATAGCTTCTTCTTCCCCAACTTTAGAATGGGTCCGTTATGAAGTTCTGAAGAATGTTTCCTACCCTATAATCATCATCTGACATCCTTTCTTTAATATTTCAATGGCTATGGGATCGCAACAGTGAGGCTAAACCCACACACCCTATTTCGTTCCAGTTTATTTTCCTCACGCGTCGCAGTTTCCATCCGAGTGGAATTGCCGGGATTTGACAGAAACATAGATCTACGAAGATCGGCTTTGAATTAGAGCTTGATATTAGACGTGCCTACATATATGAGTCTCATGTAGGTCGTACATACCTTCTTTCGTGTTTCTGCAGACCTTTGGGTGGTGCGGCTTAAAGCGCGCATTTGGGTATTTTGAGTGTGACCCTGTTTTATCTGCTATTACATATTGAATTAATTGTTAGACTCATGGGATTCCTTTGGGAATGCCTTATTGCCTATATTGCTTGAACAAGTCTGGGAGAAAGGCCGATGCTCATTGGGACATTTTGGCCTAGGTTTCAAAATGGATATAATTGGTCTGCTTTGTTTAGAACTAGTATATTAAATATAGTAAAGCATGATTACATTGTTTAGAGGCATTCAAGACCTCAGTGTTGTTGTGTGATAATCGTTGGGTTGGTGTAAATTCAACTGTTTAGATTATTTTTCCTATTTATGTGACTTGTTTAGAAGTGTTATATATGTAATTGCTGAATTGCATATGCTGGAACCCTTTGGGCTGTGTTGGGCATGGCCCGGATATTCTTGAGTGATGTTGATCACAGGTTGGGCTTGGGCCAGGTTACATTGGGTTGTTCTAACCATGGGATTAGGCATCATAGACGTCATCTTGAGGCATGGTGACTATCAGGTTGGTCATGGTATGGGTTACTTGGATGGAAAGTCCATCGGACTTGAGCGGCATGGTCATAGGGGCACGAGGTGTCAAAGAGGTTGTGGCTTGGGTACTATTTTGGTGATTACCACTCACCCGAAACTTTGAGTAGTGTGCACACATAGATACTCCGTGATGAGGTGGTTTTGACCACTTGTATGGGTAGAGTCCCCCATTAGTTGTGATTTAGGTACTATTGGTTTGGGGGTGCTTTCCATAGGAATCCACGTGGAAGGTGAGGAGCCTTCAAGGGATAGAATTGAGGCTATTGGGTTGGGGGAAGAGGCACGCCGTTATTTGAGGGAAAACATCGTTGTTTTTGCAGTTACCTTATTTGAGGGAAGACATTGATGACCCTTTGGTTACCTTATTTGAGGGCAGAAATCATTGTCCCTCTAGTTACTTATTTGAGGACATACATCATTGTTCCTCTGGGTTACTATTTCTTGGGTGTGCCTTTGGGATGTCAGTACTTGAGACACGCAGTGTCAGGGGGCATATGGTGTCGGGTTACATGATAGAGATTCCGGTGTTGGCCGAAGCAGGTGACACTTCATGGTGGCTGTAGAGCACCAGTGGAGTTTATGTTATTTTTGCATCATACTATTTATCGTTTTCCTTATAACTGCATGCCTGATTAAACACTTATATTAGGTACGCACTGTTGGATGGTATCCTACTGAGATTCATCTCACACCCTGCATGGGCCCTTCGGGATGCATGTAGACTTTGTGGATTTATGTGTAGGAAATAGATCGGCTTCAGGATCTAGACCGCATTAGCTGTTTTACGGGGATGGTATAGACCTTGAGGTCTTGCCTAGTTGGAGTTTAATTTGTTTTTCTTTCTTTCCTGTATCAGCATGCTTACTTATTTTGTAGCTACAGTTGGTTATCCTTGGCGCCTTTACATGTGGATATGTATGACCTGATTTGGATGTATATTTTTTGTTCAGTAGTAGTTACAAGTGATCATCATGTTGTTGTGTTTACTTTCCGCTGTTATTGTTTATATTTATTTCTTTTTCTGTTTATCGATATTGAATGTTCTTCCACTCTGCGGGTCTGGTTTGAGTCTATTGAGTCATTTATTCCACTGCATATTTATTATTATACTCAGACTAGTACCGTCATTATCCTCCAAGAGGGTATAGCCTCCCCACTATACCTATAAGACCCTCGTTGCTGGTCGTCATCCTTTGGAATTCAGGGAGGTGCGCCTAAGGTAGTAACACATGACCCATTTAGCACTGTTTGGGTGGTTGTTCAGGTCCGGGTTGTTACAAAGTGGTATCAGAGGAGTTCTTGATAGGGATTTAGTAGCAGTGTTTTGCTGGCTACTAATGATATTGAGGCTTCTCTTTTTATTTATTCTGATCTCACTATTTGGGATATGGTATATTGGAGATAGGTTGTGACTAGAATTGGGTTTCTATCTTGTGATTGGGTGCCTGCAGCCCCAGGTATGAGGGATGGAGCAAGTTTCCATGGGTGGGAATTGTTGTTTTATTTTTGTTCAGATTATAGTTTATATGATTTTCACCTCGGTGGCTCACTTGGTGTGTGATGTTAATGATTGTGATATGTAAAACTTGACCCGGTATAGTAAAGGATAATTGTACCTTGGCACGGTAGGGAAAGGATTGTTTTCTTGGATTTTGATAGACACATTTTTAGGGTATTTCAATTTCATAATTGCATGTATGCTTTGTGAAGTGACAATTTCATGTGAATAATATCAATTTCCATGTCTTATATTCTTTTGAAATGTGAATAGGTCAAATTCCTAATAAAATTTCTTGTTTATTGCAATGTGTTATGCCATGCATTATATTTTTATAGAATTACATGTGGTAGGGTATTTGAGTCTGGATCTTGTACGAGTAGGCGGGTATTATGGTTGAGGTGATTTTGATCATCAGGATTGGGAGACTCGGTCATCAGTTTGGAGGCAACGTTAGTTGTCAGGATGGGTATGGTCTGAGGTACCTTTGATACTTGGTTCTGTTGAGGGCGGGCAAGGAGGCTAGGAGGCTGGGATGCAATGGGGATGGGTTACGATAGGGGAGAGTAAGGGTAGTTGTTTTATGCTACCTCTTTACTAATTTCCTTATCTGCATTGAATATATATTGTTATATATATATATGGGTTGTATGACCATTTAAGGTATTCAGTGAGTTCCTTTTAGTCGACTCAGACGGAACGTCAGGTGGGAGATGATACAGTGCTGCAGGATCATGTTCAGGATCTGGTGCAGGCAGAGCAGGAGCTGCAGATATAGTCTCAGGGATAGGATCAGGTTCAGGATCCAGTGCAGGCAGGACAGTAGCCGGGTTTGGCAGCATTCGTACCATGGCTCGATGAGCAGCTCTAAGCTAGCCTGGTACGTGTCTTGCATGGGATCGATAGAGGTGTACAGGGTACAGAGCCATCTATGGAATATTTGATGCGGGGGTTCCAGTCACATCACCCGCCACTTTTTCAGGGTGAGGGTGGTCTGCAGGTGGCTTATAACTAGATAGACATCGTTCAGATGATCTTTGAGTAGCTTGAGACACCTCCAGGGTGGAGGGTCAAGCTGGCGACGTACATGCTGAGAGGACCGGCGAAGTGCTGGTGGGATGTGCAAGTTTAGGCTCGCAGACACGAGGGACTAGCATGGAAAGACTTTGAGGACCGGTTTTTTGAGCACTTTTACCCAGAGAAACTAAGGGAAGAGAGAGATTGAGATTTCTTGAGCCTTCAGCAGGGAGACCTATATGTCATGGACTATGCAACTACTTTCACTGAGTTGTCTCACTTTGCACCTGGTATGGTAAGCGATGACGCGGAAAGGGTGAGTCGCTTTAAGGATGGATCTCAACACGCCATTCAGATACAGGTGAATATCTTTAGGCTGGGTTCATTCTTATAGGTGGTGAATCAGGAACTTATAGTGGAGGGTAACTAGAGGGATAGTCCCCAGGTTGCTCGGAAGACAGCTTCAGGTGATGGTTCGGACAACAGTAAGCGAGGACGGGATGAGTTCTAGTAGGGAAGTCAGGCCAAGGACTCAGCTAGAACACCTCGTAGAAGTTCAGTAGTGGTTTGATTTCAGTGTGGGTAGCCATGACATATTCAGACTCAATGCGATAAGCCTCCAACGGAGTGTCAGGCATGTGGATAGTTTGGGCATCTGGAAAGGTTCTGTAGGCAGCCTTCTCTGATAGATAGCAGGCGAGGACCAGGACTGACTGTGGCATCTGGAGTTGGTTCAGGTTTGGTACTAGGAGAGAGTAGCTGAGTTTTAGCTGTACATGGAGGATGTGACAGGGAAATTGGGACCCAGCTGAGAAGTCAGTGGCTGGTGACTGGAGCAGCACCACAGGGAGGTCAGGCATCAGGCAGCCATACTTCAAGCCAGGTGCATACCATGGAGCTGCCAGGGGCTAAGAAGGTTGGTGAGCCGATGAAGGTTATAGGTACATCGCGAATGTGGTTGTGACTTTCTTGTTTCTTTTTGGCATGACCTATTGAGGCATGTCCGTTTTGAGTGCACGAGGTGAACATGATTTATGTGGACTGACTAGATGTTGGTCAGTGGGATTGGCACCATATTGGGTGCATGATATATTTATATAGATTTATTAGATGTGTGGCATCGGGGCATCAAGGATGCAAGTTACTTGAGGTGCCTTGGGCATCAGGGCATCGAGAATGTGGGTTGCCTGAGGTGCTAGGCACCAGGTTCATTTTGAGCATCCATGGGATGTAAGACCTCATAGAGGTGGACACCGATGCAGTGTAGGATATGTTTGGGGTGTCGGGAACAACATGAGAGTACCAATGAGGCGCAAGGGTGATGATGTGTCATGAGATTCTGAAAAAAAGTTAGTGAAACTTTGATTTATTTAGTTTTGTAGGGTTGAGACCGAGTTAGGAAATTACTAAGGTGGGGATCCCCTTGGGGAATTTATCCAGAACCTTTGAGAACAGGGTAGTCTGGGTTACTTTGATCAGGGTGGTATGTTCGGTGCCATCTCTGGGTTTCGTTTGATAGCTCAGGGGTGAGCTATGTCAAGGTGGGGAGATTGTAAGAACCCTGGTTTTTAGAACAGGTCAAAATTCTGACCCTGTTTGAATTTTTGACATGTTTCTGAGAAAACTAGGAAAATCTGGGAAGTTTTGGAAATTTCCAGACTACACATCATGTACTCTAAGGTACATTCCATGTATTGGTTAGGTGAGTACTGGCTGTGTGCTCACTGAGTACGTGTCGTGTGATAACCGGTAGGAATTTTCTACTACACGGCATGTAGTGTTGCTTGACACATCAGGTATCCTCCATTCTACATACCGGCTAAGTTCAAGCCATGTGTTGACCCATGCGGAGTGTCCTAGCTGTGTGACTACTTTCGCTTAAGTCGGAGTACAGACAAAGCTACTACACGGCATGTAGTCCTTTTGTACACGCCATGTATTTTTATTTTTATTCTCTTGAATGAAAGAGCATCGCATCTTATTTCATAAAACATATTCTTCTTCCCCAACTTCAGAACAGGTCCGTTCTGAAGTTCCAAAGAACATTTCCTACCCTATAATCATCATCTGAGGTTCGTTCTTCAATCTGTCAGTGGCTGTGGGATCGCAATAGAAAGGCTAAACCCACGCACCCTATTTCGTTATAGTTTCTTTGCCTCATGCATTGTAGTTTCCATCCGAGTGGAATTGTTAAGATTTGATGGAAACATAGATCTGCGAAGATTGGATTCGAATTGGAGCTCGATATAGGACATGCTTACATCTATGAGTCTCATTTAGGTGGTTCATACCTTCTTTCATGTTTTCGCAGACCTTTGGGTGGCATGGCTTAAAGCGTGCATTTGGGTATTTTGAGTGTGACCCTATTTTATCGGCTATTACATATTGATTTAATTGTTAGACCCATCATATGCCTTTGGCATGCCTTATTTCCTATATTGCTTGAGCAAGGTCGAGCGAGATTCCAACGCTCATTGGGACATTTTGGCATGGGTTCCAAAATGGTTATAATTGGTCTGCTTTGTTTAGAACTAGTATGTTAAATCTAGTAAAGCATGATTATGTTTTTTAGAGCCATTCAAGACATCAGTGTTGTTGGGTGATAACCATTGGGTTACTGCAAATTCAACTATTGAGATTGTTCTTCCTATTTATGTGACTTGTTTAGAAGTGTTATATATGTAATTGTATAATTTCATATGCTTGAACCCTTTGGATTGTGTTGGTCATGCCTCAGATATTCTTGATTGATGCTAATCACAGGTTGGGCTTGGGCCGGGTTACATTGGGTGGTTCTGACCACGGGATTAGGTGTCATGGACGTCGTCTTGAGGTGCGGTGACTGTCAGGTTGGTCATGGCTTAGGTTACTTGGACATCAAGGCCATAGAACTTAAGTGGCATGGTCATAGGGGCACGAGGTGTCAGAGAGGTTGTGAATTGGGTACTATTTTGGTGATTACCTCTCACCTGGAACTTTGAGTATTGTGCACACAGAGAGACTCCATGATGAGGTGGTTTTGACCACTCGTGTGGGTAGAGGCCCCCATTGGTTTCGGTTTAGGTATTATTGGTTTGGGGGTGCTTTTCGTTGGAAGCCACGTAGAGGGTAATGAGACTTTGAGGGATAGCATTGAGCCTATCAGGTTGGGGGAAGAGGATCACCATTATTTGAGGGAAAACATTGTTGTTCCTTCAGTTACCTTATTTGAGGGAAGACATCATTATCCCTTCAGTTACCTTATTTGAGGGAAGACATTGATGTCCCTCTGGTTACTTATTTGAGGACAGACATCATTGTTCCTCTAGGTTACTATTTCTTGGGCATTCCTTCGGGACGTCGGTACTTGAGACACGCGGTGTCAGGGGGCATATGGTGTCGGGTTACATGATGGATATTTCGGTATTGGCTGAAGCAGGTGACACTTCATGGTGGCTGCAGAGCACCAGTGAAGTTTATGTTATTTTTTCATCGTATTATTTACTGTTTTCTTTATCAATGCATGTCTTCTTAAACATTTATATTAGGTACGCACCGTTGGGTGGTGTCCTACTAAGATTCGTCTCACACCATACACGGGCTCTTCGGGACGCATGTAGACTTTATGGATTTATGTTTAGGAAAGATGTCGTATTCAGGAGCTGGACTGCATTAGCTATTGCATGGGGATGGTATGGACCTTGAGTTCTTGCCTAGATGGAGTTTACTTTGTTTTTCTTTCTTTCATGTTTCAGCATGCTTACTTATTTTGTAGCTACGGTTGGTTATCCATTGGCGCCTTTACATGTGGATATATATGACCTTCTTTGGACGTATGTTTTTTGTTCATTATTTGTTACAAGTTATTAGCATGTTGTTGTGTTTACTTTCCACTGTTGTTGTTTATATTTATTGTTTCCGCTGTTTATCGATATTGAATGTCCTTCCACTCTGTGGGTCTGGTTCGAGTTTGTTGAGTCATTTATTCCACTTCATATTTATTATTATACTCAGACTAGTACCATCATTATCCTCTAAGAGGGTATAGCCTCCCCACTATACCTATAAGACCCTCGCTACTGGTCGGAAGCCTTTAGCGTTCGGGGAGGTGTGACTAAGGTAGTAACACCCAACCCATTTAGCACTATTCGGGTGGCTTTTTGGGTCCGGGTCATTACAATCACCCCCATCCTTATGAATTTATCTTTCATCCTTAAGGAGATATCCTTTACCACAAAATTCTCCTTACATCCATTAAGAAACTTTTTCATGCCTTTGGTACTTTACAACTCTGAGTACCAAGATCATCCTTATGAAGATTAAGTGATCCTTCCATTCACAGGGAAACTTACCTACTTTTAAAAAATTCAACCAACCTACCCTAAGTCACACTTACACTTAGATTGGGATAATCTTTATAGAATTAGACTTATCAATATTCTCCAAATACCACCTGAAAATAGATTCATCCACAAATACTCCAAAATTAGTCCCAACCATAATAGAAACTTGAATAGATGTGATATAGTCATTCTCATGTACTTTTTACCAAATCACAATTTCAAATCCATTTACATGACATATAAAGAGATATAAATTAATTTCTTTTTTGTTTCCACGCTAGTTCTTATGAACTGCTTCTTCAGAGCTCCAATGAGCTTCCTCATATGTCATGCTTCATTATTTTGTCCAATAAACACTATCCAAAAATCCACCCATCCATATAGATTGTTGGTATTCATTCCAATACTTCAACATATATTATTTATAAATCCAATAAAAAAACTTTGGTTTTCAACACTCTCTAATTAATTTATGATCATTGGAATTTTATTTCATTTCAATTTCATACATCATGAGATTACCAATCAAATTTTTCATTTTAAAATCCTTAAAATGTGTATAATTTCTAATGGTAGCTGAGATTCCACTCCGTCTAGCAGGTATAAATCTTAAGTATTTATAATCTTTATCAGATTCTAGTACATAATCTCCTAAATTAGTAAAAAAAATTATAATCTTGATAAGTATTCCATTCATTTTTGGGATGTTTTGTACATCAAACATCCTTAAATTATAAAAAATAAATTTTTAAGTATTATATCTTAGTTTTATCACATTTTATTTACCTTTATAATAAATAAATTTTTTCCCACATATCATAAGTAGTAAATTGATAAAATCTATTAAATCCATTGAAACCTGAACAAAAAATAATGACATTTAAATATTTGGAATTAAAATCATATATATCATCTTATTCAACACTACAATGTTCTAGTTCAGTAGCAGGTTCCTTATAAGGTTTAACCACTTTCATGTAAACTTTCAAACATTGATTATTTAAATAGATAATAATTCTTGTCTTCTAGTATCCATAATTTTCTCCATCAAAGTAAGTATATCTTACCATATATATGCCTTTTCTTGGATCAACCATTGTAACAAAAAAGTTACAACCTTTAAACTTCAACAAGTCAACGTAGAGAATTCAAAAGCATTGTTATGAAACCATGATTTTCCCATCATTGTTAATTACATTGACTCAAGAATGGGATGAATTGATTTCTTAAATTTCACCTTTTCATATCTTTTAACTTCCCTCTTAAATTATTTCTTAAAATTTTCATTTTCTTTAATCAGATATGGTACAAAATAAAGTAGCTAAAATAAAGGGAAAAACAAAAGAAATTTTTATAGTGGTTCAGGTTTTTCATGTAACTTCCAATACTCCACTCCACTAATAACCAATGCAAGTATGGTGATTTTATTTAGTTCCTTTTACTATGGGTCTCATAGATGGGTGAAAGAAACTGATAATAAGTCTTTATAGATTACAAGATCTTTCAATCAGGCTCTTAATTTCTCAATTGAAAAGACCTACCCTTGGTCATAAATCACATTTAGTATGAGAAGTGTGGACTCAAAATAGAATAGATAAGTTTTAGAGTTTAAATCACCATGGTACATAGTTGTGTTAGATTCCATAACCAAAATAAGATAAATCTTATTTAAATAAAAACTATCTATCCAAAGTGTATCCATAAAAATATTAACAACCATATATTGATCTTTAAGAGAAAACAAAAAAATACAAACATTATATTCATATAGAGAATAGAACACGGGCATAAACAATTTTAGAATAATAAAGAAATCACAGTAGCAATATCTCAATAATTCTTGTATATATAAAAGTAGTTAGGTGAAAGAATTTGATTTATATTTTTTCTATCAAAATAATATATATAAAAACATGAATTCAATTGAATCAACAACTTCCTTAATATTCATCTTCAATATTGGAGACTTCAAACCCATTATAACTGATTTAGTCTTCCAATAATAATGAATCATAATAATCTTGATCGAAATTCCCTAAAATAATGCTATTGTTAACAAACCATTTCAAAGTTTAATAAATATCTTCTATAAATCAATGACTAAAAATTTATAAAAATATCTAAAAATTATGAATTTGAACCCCACTTTATATATAATATAATTTTCAAAATATATTTTATATATAAAAATAAATCTATTTCTTATGTAGAAGATGTAATAATAATTTATTCCATGAATATATAAGAATAACTTCTATCATTATGTAAGATAAAATCCGAACCCTACCTCATACATTGGTTATATTATTTAGCTAATTTTTAGTACATAATAGTAAAATTTTAATATTACTCAATATTAAATATATTTTACTCTATAAAATTCTTGATATGTAAGAGTAACTTTACTTTGTACTAAATACGTATGAATCTCTCCTTTATAAAATTTCACTCATATAGGAGTAACTTCTCTATATGTAATATTCTATTGTCAGAAAACATTCTATAATGTAAACTTTATAAACATAGAATATAAATACACATTGAGAAAATATTTAATAAATAAATAAATAACCTAAAAATAACTTAAAGGTAACTCATTAGTAGAAAAGAATGGGATTTTTTAAGTATCAAAAATTAAAAAATTATAGAGTATGTTGGAGAAAAATAATATATTCTGACATATTCACAAAGAAAAAAATTCAATGAGATAATAATTTCTAGTCTGATCATCAACTTTATCTAGAAACTCTATAAAAATAGGATATATAATACAGGGGTGATGATATAAGTAAACTTAGTTAGATCCTATTTGTAAAATATTATGAAAATATGAAAGATATATACTAATGCCTTAGTGAATATACAATGAAAGAAACTCATCATATATACCAGGTTAACAACCATATAACCTCACCAAGGATTAATCTCCAAATCCATATACAAGAATAATAACATAGTAATCAAAAGAATATAGATAAAAAGGCACCCCACACCCACTTACCCACTGAAATAGTTTCCCTCACACCCTAAAAACATACATCATGTCTCTCACATTCCTTTTATATTACATAACCACAAGCCTCATATCTACATCATAGACAAAATCTATTAACCATAACCACATACTATATACCATATCCAAATAATATATACCACATTCATATATTGTATGCCACAACCACATACTACATTCTAATAACACATAGTAAATCTCTTCCACATACCACATCACTTCCACACCACTACCACATCATTGAATCATTAATACATCACCCTATACCATAACCTCAAGCCATCACAACCTACACTATGTCTGAAAGATATAGTAGGGAAGTTTTAATAGTCAACCATCCATATTTACCATATCTTGGATGTTAGGGGTGCACTCTAAACTCAAAAACTTATATGGGTATTGGTCGAGTTACCATACTATGGTGGTGGTGTGTAAAAAATAAAAAAAAAAGTATAATTGATATAGTATAACATACAATTACTATCCTAAGGTTAAAATACCTAATGAAATACTACTATAATCAAAATGAGCATCACCATCACTATAAAATGTCAAATGCTTCCACCTCTAACAACAACAACCCACTATAAAAAGACAACTCCGCTGCCTTATAACAAGAATCCACAACAATTTTAATATTTCATAATTTTATTCCACTCACTTAAATTACAAACCATATTAAATTTATTAACCATATTTAAATTCTAAACACTATAATTTCACATAAACCTACCCACTTCTAAATTTATAATTTCATTTAACATATATCAATTTTACACAAATTCATTTAATATTTTTAACCCTTAATTTATATAATCATGACCTGTTCCCATTATTTATTTCATCATCAATACATATTCCAAGAAAACTACCACACTCAACCATATAATACTCTCTACACCACTATAACAATAGCTATATAACCATTATCTTCTCCCCAACCGTGAAAATCTACCACTACCACCGCAACAAAAATCCCAACAACATAGAAACAAAGAAAAAACATTACATAAACCACACCATATCTAAAACAACAATCCTATTTTCCCCATATGCCCATAACGAGTACAAAAAATACAACAATGCAAAAAAAATCTAGATTTTTCATCCTTCTCATTACCATCTTTAAGTTATTTACCTAATTAAACCTTTTTGACATGACATAAAATACAAGGAATCACAACAACCAATAATAAATGTCACGAAATGACCTCACCAAGTCATGAAACAGATCATTTAACCCCATGGGTCACCTATAATACCTAGGTTTCCTTCCTAGTAGAACATATGTTGTTACCAACTGGTTTCACTTATAAGACTAATGGTTGTCCCCACATGCCAACACATTTCCTTTTAGTGTACTTTTTCCTCATTCACACACACCATGGGAAACATTCTAGGATTTTTTCCATCCTGACACTACTATAATCCAAGAATGCTTAAATATAGAGTTCTGATCAATTAGGCTCTATAAAATAATGGTTCAACTTATTTAAATGGGTATAAAAATTTAGTCTTTTATATCTCACTTTATTAGGGATGTTACGCTCTTAATCTATTTATAGCACAATGTCTTCATTATAGACCCCACACCTCAAACCCAACTAGTTCCATTGAAGTTTTAGCTAAAATTTAGATCTGTTTCAATTTATTATGACCCAAACTCCTTGGGATATGAACCTGCTAATTTAACCTTATGGGTATTATGTAAAATTTGGGTTGCCTTCCCAGTGCTCCATAGGCTATTAACCATCAGGTTCATTTATCATATTAATGACTATCCCCACAAGCCAATTCATATTCATTCAGTGTGCTTTTTTATCACTCACACACACCCTAAGAAACTTATCAGAAGGATACCCATCCTGACACTACACCAGACCAAGCATGATTAACTATATAGTTTTAACTAGTTAGGCTCCCGAACAGAAAGGTGCACCATGTTTACATGGGCAGTAATGTTTAGTATTTTATATCTCACTTTACTAAGTGTTTTACAATAAATTCATAGTAGCATGGAACAATCCATTAAATTTATTCCATTCGGAACAAACATCAATTTCTATATTATATCTCACACCTTCATAGTCGTATAAATCATGTAAACACATGTGATTCTATTTCCCCTTTCAATTTTTATTAAGATGGTTCATTATCATCATTAGTTCAAATTCAAATATTTATACAAGGAAAAAAAGCATGATAATTCAAAAGTTAACAAAGAAATAAATAAGGATAGACATTGTATCATCTACCTCGATTGAAGCTTCAAAAATCATATCACATGAATGAGTTGAAAATGATGATTAAGCACCACTAAAATCATATGTGTCCCCTATAAAACCTATTCACATTGATCCACCATCAAGAATTAAACTAAATATCACCGAGAATAGAAAATATTTAAAACCATATCCTATGGGAAGAGAATAAAAAGTAAATAATAGAAGAAAAGGAGATAAATATCACCTTAGATCGAGATGGATTATTCATGTGAATCGAGGGACTTAGATTAACCAAAATAGTAATAATAAAAATATCAAAAACAAATTTCATCATAATAACATAATCCAAACTTAAATATAATTTTAGAAATCATGGAAACACATGTGATTCACCTTCCCCATTTAGTTTTCTTTAATTAGGATCATTATATTTATTAGTATAATTTTGACTATTTATCCATGGAAAAAAATTACGATAATTCAAAATTTAAAAAAGAAGTAAATAATGATGGATTCTAAATCCCTAACCATGATTGAATCTAAAACAATCATAACATAAGAATGCAGATAAAATGATGATTAAATCCCACCAATCTCACTAGGATCTCCCATAAAATTTCACAATGATCCACCATCAAACATTGACTAAACTCCACTAAAACTAGATAATATCCACTACTATATCCTCTAATAATAGAAATAAAAATAAATAATGGAATAAAATGATAGAAAGAGAACCTTGGATGAAGAAGTATTTATCTTGAAAATAAAGGGCCTCAGATTATGTCAGGGATTTTCCCAATCTGTTGTGATTCTGATAAAATAATTATAAGTTCAATTGTTAATCCACTATAAGTTCACACATATAAGTGTAGTAGAAAACCAAACATACAAAACTTCATCCTATGACTAAGTGTACTTAAAGTTGTAGGAATTCACACCCTACTCACAATAAAAATTCTTCCTTGTCCTGTATAAGAAAACTCAAAAATATTAAATATAAATGGAAATGAATTCAATGAAATTATAGAAAGTAATAAATAAAACAAGTTATTAACATGATTTAGAAAATTATTCCTATTTGCATAAGAGAAACAATGTTTCCATCTTTAAATTTACAATGAAAATTAAAATTTATTATGAACTGATTACTAGACACAATTAATCTAAAAATTAATTCATACAACCACCCTTTATAAAGTAATGAGGTCCCACATCCTTATATACTAAGTATCATCTATTCAACCTATAATACCTATTACCTTGAAAACATGGATCACTAAACATTGAAACTTCAAATTATCTACCAACTCGGTGACCCTTCCTCATTCACCATATCTTCTGAACTTCCAAACCTCTACCTATTCTTAAGATCATCTAAAGAATAAGAATCTTCCAATCACTATTGTTTCTCAAATGAAGATGCTTCATTATAGTTTTCTAAATCTAATTCAACCCTTTTATCAATTGATCCCAACTCATATTGGCCACTGAAAGAATATAAAATTATAATATACATGTTACCATTGTCATTTCTCATCAGATTAAACCATTATTCAAACTTCCTTATTTTGATCAACTAAATCTAGCTTCACTTTACAATGATCTCCCACTTGAATACTAGTTTAGAGAATCTCGACAGCTCTCCATACTTAACAAAATTATTCCATTTATCATAATAAGTGATCATAAATCTCCATTTCCCATTCACCCATGTCTCACTAAGGAATGATACTACCTCAAAATTTCTTTAACTATTGTATTAGTAAACATATATACTATATTTTATTTTACTAATCTCTTTTTTCAATGAAGATCTTTATCATCCAGAATATTTCTAATGAAATGACACTTTAGTTTAATAATTTTTTTATTCCAGGGAACATCATATTTTTAAAAAAGTGGATAAAAAATTGATTATCATAGAATAGAACCCCTTTTATTTGATCCCTTCCATGATACTTTAGAAATATCACCAACCAAATCATTTGTTTCCTAGAATCTATTTCCATCTTATACTATACTTCTATTGAACTTATAATAACAATCCACAATAACTTTTATAACTATATGATGGTTTCTGATCCAAAATTAAACACAAAAAATATTACAATTTTACTTGTATCTCCATCACTTTAAAAGTATGAATCCATGAAACCTTGTAATAGATCGTTAGTTTTGAAGAACAGGGTTTTGTTTTCTCTTCCTTTCAAACACCAAAGGATCCTCTCAATATCCTCCCAATGTGTCTTCACAATATATGAAATGAAGAAACTTATAACTCCCACTAAATAGAGAATGTTTGGATTATTAAAAATCATCATGTGCATTAGACTTCCTATAAATTATTCATACATATATTCATCTATATACTTATTTCCTTCTTCCTTTTTGGGTGATTTATCCTTAGACAATTTTAAGTTTCCATACAAAGGGGTAGAGTTTGAATTACTTTTAGTCATTAAAAATATTTAGATCACCTTTTCAATATATTCCTTCTAAGATAGTACCAATATTATGAACATATTATCTCTCTCAATATCCATTCCCAAAATCTTCTTAACTTTTTTGAGATCTTTCATCTCAAATATTTTGGATAATTCGTTTATCAGCTACCAAATTCTTCAATTATTTGGTCCTGTAAAAAATATTCCATCCACATATAAAAGAAATATAATGAATGTCCTATATTCCCATTACTCTCAATAACATTAATGTTCCACGTTTCACTTTTTGAAACCTTATTCTAACATATATTAATATAATATTGTGATTCCAATGTCACGGTTCTTAATTCAGCCTATAATGAATTTTATTCAATTTATATATGAAATTATGGTCTTCAACCTCTATGAAACCCATTGGATTCATCAAATAAATTTCTTCCTCCAAATATCTATGACGGAAGAACATATTTACATACATATTTTACAGGTAAAAATCTTATGATTCTATCATTCTCAACAGTGTCTAGAATTTTGTATGTTTAACTACTAATGATAAAAATTATGAGAAATCAACACCTTTTTTTGTTGTAGTCCTTTCACCCCTAGTGAATCCTTATACCTTTTATTACCATCTTCTTATTTATTTATTTGGAATACCCACTTTTTTAGTTCTTTATTCCCTTCCATTAATTTAGTTAGTT
The DNA here is from genome assembly GCA_963277665.1 of Viscum album. NCBI lineage: Eukaryota > Viridiplantae > Streptophyta > Magnoliopsida > Santalales > Viscaceae > Viscum > Viscum album. Next base: position 656,540,500 of record OY728128.1, on the reverse strand, counting down.
CCCAAGTTCCGTTGAACTTTAATGAGTCCATTTTTTTATTTATCACAGAATTTCACTATTTGGAATCACTAAGTATGAAAAACTCTTCTGGGATCTCTAGCTCTACCACCCATTAGAAGAAGAAAGTTCATATCATCCCCAAATATCCAAACTATATTTATGACCCTGGTTTTTCTTATAAACTTATTCAACTTCACTATACTACTTGAATCAGCTCTTAATTTTAGTACTTGAACTTTTGGGTTCTCCCACTCATGATTCAACACTTCTTAATATTCCTTTCACATCTTCTATAGGTCTCACCGCTGGACTTTTATTGCTTATATTTGAGTCCTATGGAACTTTTCACCATATAATACTCCCACTCAAATCAAATTAGACTTCGATAGTTGATTTAACCAAAACATCCTTCTCTACCAAGTTTCCATCTTTCAATAGAACCCATTAATTGAAGTGAACATCTCATATTCTAATAACTTATCACTTAATATCATCCCAAAATTGATAGTCAAATTTATCATCATAATACCCAATGAATAAATAGACTTTATACTTAGCCTCAAGATTTTCCCTTTACTTAGCATCAATAGGATTATATTCCATGAATGTAACATGGCGCGCAGCAGAAGCCAATGGGACAGGGATTTAAAAATTTTCACTAGTGACTAATATAATGATTTCATCACTGGTGAAGAACATTCCCAATTAAAAACCTAAGTACCCCGTGTTAATAATTTTAATAACAAAATTTTAAACAAGAAATACATGGTTTGATCTGAAGCCACACGTTCATCATTCAATCATTTTCGATGATCACTTCCCAAAGAATCCAAAGTTGAATTCCTATAGATCATCCACACATGATTAAAAAATATGTGGGACTATTGATCTTCAAATTCCAAGTGCTAGCATGGATATATTACAATTCCTTTGACATTCCAACAATCACAACATCAACATTCTTGCGATACATGAGGGAGATATTGATATGATCACTTGGATCGAAAGCTTCTATCCCTAGAAAGCATGATAGGAGAGATGAGATCTCAAGATCTTGTATTAAATAGTTACATGAAAGAGCATCAATCCTGCTATATATAGTGAGATATGTAGTTACTCAGAAAAGGATCCTCGACCCCTGAATATTTATTACCCACTAAATAAACCATAAATGACATATTATGACTATTGTAATGAGTCCTAAATATCATTTATATTTTTATCTCTTACTTGTAATATAAAAAATATATTACATGATAAAAGTGAGTCATTAACTTTACATTTCATTCCCGCAAATATTAAATTTATTGGGAATATTAAAATAATATTTGTTTGTATAATATTTTCCATGTATTTATTTTAGTAATTATAAATACATTTAATAAATAAATTCAATAATAATTATTTTGAAATTGAATAATATGAATTTATTTATTCCTTGGTGATTTGGATTCTTGGAAAAATCTCAGACCCCAGTGGTGGGGCTCACCATGTCATATATACCTATTCACCAAAATAGGGCATATTCTTGAATATGATATTGTTTGTGACCATATAGTCCATTATCTAGATAGTAGTGAATAGTATTACCGAGCTAATAATGGAGTCTAGGAACTAATAAACACCCCTAAAGAGATAAGTAATGGTCATAGCAATGACAACCAACCTACAAACATGCACTATATAATATAATCTCTTTATCATTTGATATATCATAAAGAAAGTCGCACACTTGTGTCATCATCCTTTATTGATTTATTATTTTTTGATATATCTAGAAAAAATTACCTTCGGCTACCATGACCATGGATTTATGATGGTAATACCATCTTGATCAACCTAGCCCAAGATATTGCTTCCTCAACTCAGAAATGAAAAATTCTATCTTGACTATTCAACCAATTCGATACTTCTAATGACACACCCAACACAATCTACCTTTCCATGATTTCATTATCATGGTTTTTTACTTACATAAAATTATGTGATAAAATGGAACACATTGGTAATAATATAAAGTCAAGAGACCAATACACATGTCTATAGATAAGAGTAACTAATGACACTAGAAATATGTGGTGTTCCTATTAGCGAGTATGTCCTCATGAGCTCACTTACCAAAGATCAAAAAGTGTGAACTTCATGAGAATAAGTCTCAATGATTATGATCCCCCTACACCTGATAGTTAGACATAAACAATTTCAAATCAGTATGATGTATCTGGACCAAAATAAATTAGTTTAAGATTAATTTCATAGTATCTCGAGGTTATCAATATATCATGGTATCTACTATAACATTTTGATATGATAATTAATCTATGAAAATTACCATTTAAATTGTGTAAATATTAATTTCTACACTATAACGGTAAGTTTAAATCATGCATATCTCTTTGTATACATGAAATTATAATTGAAAAGTATTGTATGTTTGGGTATATAGAACCTACTATTACAACACTCCCAATGCACTAGATCTAACTTGATAACCATCCTTGTTAGATATCACATTATTAAGATCATGTTTCTATTGAGTCATTACTTTAGTTGTTGGGTATTACATGTCTCTACTATGTGGCTATTCTAATATGTTTGAAATCATCTCATTGAGTAAAAATCCTCAAGAGATGCACACCCTGAGTGTATACCTTTTCTCCACTTTCCAAACTTGACATCTTGGCTAGTACCATTAATATAATTATCATCATGATAAAATTTTACTTACTAGGTGAAATTCCAATAACTGAAACAAATTGTTTCTTATTTTATACTACTTCTTAGATTCCTTAGAAGTTTCAATTCACTCAGTATTTGTAGACATGGCAACTGATGGCTTGAATGAGCTTGTCTTTCTCATTTCCTTAGAGTGACTATGATATTATATCATATTGACCTTATAAAAAACTATATTGTGTCCCATTTGTAACTAGTATCCCTTCCTCTCCACATACTAGGTACATATCTTTTATACTTTCTAAATTATAGTCAGATAGTTTTGACTTCTTCCCTTATAGTTCTTCTAGATATAACTGATATTTTCTTACTATAAAGTATATGTTGGAAATATCATTTATTGTACATATCATTTAATATGTGATTAATCCATTGTAAAAATTTATGGAATTCAACTCACCGCATTAATCTTCTCCTATGTCCCATACATGTATACTTGGAGAGATTTATGCCATGTAACTTTGTTAACAATTTTCTCTCAGATTGTTCCAACATATATTTTTCAATACCTTGTCAGTATATGTAAAATTGAGTAGGTTTAATCAACCATTACATCTACCTCAGTAGATATTATTCCCTAGAACACAAGTTTCTAAATTAACTCAATCACTAAATAATTACTTTCATTCTATTTCTAGATAACTGTAAGACCAATAACTATTTTCCATATGTTATCAAACATATTTTACTTAGAAAACAATGATAATCCCACTAACCTCTAATAGACACTTGACAAATATTCATTCAAAATGATGTTCTATGATCTTGTTACTTTAACCCTGAACTGAATTTTAGTAACTTCTACACCATATTGGCATTCTATAGTGTCACCATCCCTTTCTAGCTATGTCTTATACGCACATTCCGATATTGGTGGTCTAGAAATCCAATTCTCAATAAAATTATCAAATAAATTATCTATGATAAGTAAAATTATAATGGATCTTGGAATAATGAATTGGTATGGAAAATCGAGCCTTATTGGTATTATGATTGTACCATCTATGTATAGTCTCACTTGAATACCCACCATAGTATTCAAATAATAAGCCCCTTTTCTTTAATACATGGAATCCATTATTGAATTTAAATTGGTTTTTTCAATTTTAGAAAATTTCCATATACTAATTACTTGTAAGAATTATTATTCTCAATTAATTATGCATCACCATCCATGGTGAACATAAAACCATCATTATGGTTTTATCCTTCCTACACAGTATGTGTCTTTAGAACATTCTATTTTCACACCTCTTGTGGAACTCATTCCTATGTGAACTACATGTGCATCTCCAACATTTAATAAAATCAATTCAATCTTTATCTCACTATATCGAGTAGATATGTACACCCTTTTATAGAAATATAGTCTATAACTTGACTATCACTTTTCTATCTTATGGATTTCTGTAATATACTTAGAAAAAATTAGGATAAATGCATTATATACACATCGTGTTTCTCTTGATGCAAGTTCATTTATATCCTTAACAAGAACTTCACATCTAAACACATGTTCTTATGACATACTAGATTTCCATCATACTATAACTTATATGATATCCATTTTTTGTGATACTTGGAATATGGTTATGGGATAACGTGGTTATTTGTAATGCATGTCTTGAAAAATTATGGAATTATCTGTAATGAATATTAGTCTCAACATTTATACTCTTTTATTTACATCATAACTATGATGTAAATAATGAAATGAAAGTTTAGGAATTACTCTATAACGCATTTTGTTGATTAATGTTAATATATAAGGCTCATCATCAATCATCCTTATTTTATAAACCTGATGTGAATATGGTAATTTTTTTTGGAATTACACTATTTCATTATATTGATCGATGAATGATTTTTCAAGATATTATTTGTCAAACCAACCCAAAGCATCTCATATATTCTGAACATGCATATACCATACTTCACTTTCACATTCCTTAAATACTTGATGTAATATCATGAAGTATAATTACCAATATATTACCCTTAGAATAGTTCATTCTCTCTAACCAAACTAATTTTGAATACTTTGTGGCATACCTTTATTTCTAAAGGTTTTATTATCCAAAACTAAATATGTCGACAATACCTACAGTATCTAACTCTAAAGATTCTAAATTCCATATTGGTTATATCCTTAACATCCAATTAGTTTTTCTTGAAAAAAGTATTATCTTTCCACAATTGGGTATATAAGTCTTACATTTTATACCCAACAAGTATTGCCTATGATTCAATCATAACTGAACTATTGGTTGAGTATTAAACACCACAACTAACATTCATTCCTAAACTAAATTAATGTATACTTTTGTCTAAAGGACACATGAGATAAATGATTTTTAATAATCAAAAAAAAATCATCTAGAATCATTAACATGTAAATTAGAAGTTGTGTACTTCCCACAACTGACTTAGGAACCACCCTTTCTCAGCTTCTTGGAGAGCACACATTACTTTTAATAATGTTTCTATACTTAATTAGTTACTGTATGTATATACACATATGTAATAGGCATATTGTATTTAATATCCAAGATGAATGACCATAACATTTCTTTTATATTGATTAATATACCATAAGAAGAATTGAATACAAGATTATGAAATTTAGTTCATTGTGTTTAAACTTCCATAGAATTATTTCATGATATGTGAATAAAATAACATCTTGTTTAATACCTATTTTATTTGAAGGATGTTACAAAGGTTCCTTTGATTTTAGGCTTTCTATTGGACTTTTCTCCTTGTATTTTAACTTGTTTTCCATAAGAATTAAGTATTATACTTTCTTTAAGTTCTTATTTACATGGAAAAATTTATCCAAAAGTAAATGAAGCATTTTCTACCATATTTTTCATTTTGTAATCTTAAATAAAATTATATAATATGTGTGAAAATGATATTAGAATGGGATCCATTGAAATATCATAAAACAACATTCAATTTACAAATATTTAGTGTAATCTTCACCTATTAATATATGTGCTTCACTTTCTCCTCACAAGTTTCTCAAATATGAGACTACATCTAAAATAATCCATGTACTAATGTTATATCCACAACTCACATAGAATGTTGATGATAACATTATGACATAACCAATATATGAATCATTCATGAGTAAAATGTAAACAATTTTTACACCCTCACTTCCTAAGTTGGCTTAATAGGTATTGGGGACACCGACACCTATAATTTCTTATGTATTACTTTGCGCAAGTGCCTATACTACTCTTGGAAAGTCATACCAGTGTGAAAATTTTCTTTGTCCATTTTTTATCTCCATTTACTTGTGGTATTACTTTTATTTTTCTAAAAAATAAAATCTAACAAATTGTACTTTTATCTTGATTACTGATTTAGAAATTATTGATTGATTAATGAAATCATAAATATCTCCCAATATTTTATTGAACTCTAGGAACCCTCTTTATTATAATTAGAATATTATGTTTCTCAAGTATTCTAGTGGAAGGGATCCTTGAAACTCCCCTCATAGTTTACAATTTATGGATACGCCACTACTTAGAGAGTTCAAGGTAGGCATTTGACTGGACGACTGTATTAATTCATGATTCATTGATCTGTTGAGTGAAGTCCCAACTTCTAAAATCATAAACTTGATTTACTCAATACTTTCCTCTAAAGTTTCAATAAAAAATCTTTGGCTACTCCTTTACTTCTAAAATCAGTTAATTCAACCCATTATTCTCATAAGAACTCTCCAGTAGTAGGAGGCACCCTCAACTATGGTTGACTAAACACCATGAACACCTATTTGTGTTCAAATTTGAATGATGGAAGGAATTTGTGACTTAATATTTATTTGAGGGTTTTTATAATTATTACATGAATAAATGAAATCATTTTCTATATAATAACATGTACTAGGTGATCGCACATACAACAGATCATATCATAAATAGAAAATATCCATCACGTCACATCTTCATTTTATCTATCCATGATTTATTATTATTTTATGTGATTTCATGTCAAACTACTCATACACGAAATAATAAACCATACATGAATAAAATAAGATGATGTGATCATGAGATGATACCAATGGTTGATCCATTGAGTGAATAATAGATAAATCTAGACCCTAGGGGTAACTCCTTGAGTTGCATCACTTGCCAATCGAGTTACAACACTCACCCATCCAATGTTTCAAACTCATGTCTGGTGTATCACCAAATTTCAATGGGAAGTACCTCACTCTCTATCCTCATCATTATACAATATTACTCTCATGTAGGCAAGGGAGTATCAGTAATGGGGAATATATATAACCTCTTTTATCTGGGCACATAGACCCTTATACATATAATGATGTAAATACAACACACACATTGTCATTTATTAAAATAATTATTGCATACATGCATTGAAATAATTAAATATATAAATTAATGTCAAACATACATTGGTCAATCCATGACTCAAGATTAGTTAATAAAAAATAAACTTATGTATTTAAATTAAATGTATAAATAAAAATAAACTTACAATAAATTATTTTTCTAGGGGTGATTTTAATGAATTAAAAATTTACTCTGATTTTCAATTCAAAAAATTACGTCGTTTGATCCCAATATTAATTTAATTTTAATGCCAAAAAAATTATTAATTAATTAATTAATTTAATACCTAAATTTAATTAATTTAACCTGGAGTATTAAAAAAATTAAGTAATTCAAAAATTAAATTAATTAATTGAATTAATTTTTTAGTTATATAAAATTACCTTGGCCTTGAAACCCTCCGCAGGGCCTGTGCAGGTCAAGAAAACCCTATGCAGGACCATTTCGGGCTAGGTAGACCCTATACAGAGCTGTTATGGGCTAGGAAAGCCTCTCAGACCTATTTTGGGTTCGGAAGATTCACCCCAACTCACTACAGGTTGAATCGAGTCCAATAGAACCTAAAAGAGGTTGGGCATGGGTTACTTCAGATTCACTGTAGATGAGTCCATCACAACTAGAGCTATAGTGACAATGTCTGACAAGAAAATAGCACCAAGTGACATCAAAAATATTCCATTACTACTAGTCAAGTGTGTTGTAGGTGTACAATGCTTAGGGTCTTGCCACCTGATTCTAGTGGCGCCTGTCGGCTCGCGTACTGGATGACAACAGTCGTGGAGCTCCGACAATCAAGAGCTAAGGCAAAGAACAGTGGGGTATCAGTGGCGCATAATGACCAGAGAGTGAATTTGTTGAAGGAATGATTCTAGCATGGATTCACACAATTTTGGGATGTCCAGTGGAGGGAAGAGGGGGCCGGACCACGGGGCTCGTCCACTCAAAGGAGTAGCTGGGGTTGGAGGCTGACCTGCACATGACAGGAGGGTCAAAGTAACGCTAAACCAAGGGAAGGTGGCCTACATAGCATAAAAGAGGGATCAAAAGGGCATAGAGATGGTGGTCTATGTTATCCCAGATATTGAATTTGGCCAGGGAGGTGTCTCTAGCAGAGCGCGATGATGGCGATGGGGTTCCATGGTGACTAGCGTGGTGCTAACATTGGTGGGCGGTAGTGAGAGAGGGAAGGAGTCGATCATCTTGATTAGGGAGGAGAGGGAGCCACTATGGGAGAGGAGAACAACTAAATGGGGAGATAGAAGTTCCATTCATTGAAATATTTTTCAATCCAACTTTTTTTTGCTAAAAATTTCCAAAATCCTACTTATTAGGCATTGGAAAGTTTTGTGTTTTTCATTTATTGAGATAGTCCACAAAAAATCTCAAATTTTAAAATACTAATAATTTTATGGTGTTTGATTTTTTGTTAATTATAATAAAAATAAAATGTTTTCCCTCATACAATGTAAATATAACAGTATCCAAATACACTAAACATAAATACTATTTCAACCGTAATCTTGGCCAAAACACAAAGTTAAATCGGAAATTCTCTTTCCAACACCGTTCAAGTATAAAATAACATATATTTATATTATTCAAATTATACCTACAAAAATTGCAACAAAATATATAATCAAAATTTTAGATGACCGCAGATTGGTAGCCCAAGGTCGAATTGTAATGTCATCTATGGCATTGGGACCAGAACAACACCCTCTTTAAAATTTAAAGAAAATTTAATTTTTCCTTGTCTTAAAATTTTCATGTGTCATTATTTTACCAATTGAAGGTACCATGAACATAGTTAAAGCTAGTGGGATGGGGATTTAAATTTTTTCACTAGCGATTGATATAACAACATCATCAATGGTGAAGCACTACCTCAATTAGAGCATGAGAACCACATGTAAAAAAAATTAAGCATAATCATTAAACCAAAAATACATGGTTTAATCTAAAGTCATGTTATCTTAATCTACTCATAATTGGAGATAATTGGTTGAATAATCCAAATTCTAATTCATTTAGATCATCTACATGTGCTTAAAAATCCACAAGAGTGTTGATCATCAAATTTTGGGTGCTAGTATAGAGATCTGATGATCCCTTCGATGTTCCAATGATCACCGCATTGACGTTCTTACGAAACATGAGGGATATCTTGATTGAAACACCTAGTTCGAGAGCTTATCTCTCTAGAGAGAGGGATAGGATAGATAATCTCTCAAGAGTTCTTAGTGAATTGTTACATGAGAGAGCTTATCTCTTACTATATATAGTGAGATATGTAATTACCTAAAAAAGGATCTCTAGCCCCATAATATTTATTACCCAATAAATAAACCATAAAGGACATATTATGACTACAGTACTAATTCATAAATATCATTTATATTTTTATCTCTTACTTGTAATATAATAAATATATTACGTGATAAAATTGAATCATTAACTTGACTCGTCATTCCCAAAAATATTAAAATAATATTTGTTCATAAAATATTGTTTGCATATTTACTTTCATAGTTTTAAATAAATTTATTAAATAAATTAAATACTCATTATTCTGAACTTGAATAATATGAATTTATTTATTCCTTGGAAATCATGTATCCTTAAAAAAATATTGGGCCCACCATGTCTTATATAAAAAATCACTAGAATAGAATAGATTCTTAAATATGATATTGTGTGTAACCCTTTTGGCCCTTATCTCGATAGAAGTGAATAGTATTCATACATGAAGAGAAGAGTTTAGAAACCCATCAAGGTCCTTAAATAGATAAGGAACAATCATAGTAATGACAACCAACCTACGAACATACACTCTGTAATATAATCTCTTTGTCATTAGATATCTCATAAAGTATAACACACACCTATATCATCATAATTTATTAATTTATTATTTATTGATATGTCTAGGTGGATTTACCTTTGACTACCATGGCCATGGATTTATAAAGTTACTACCATCCTGATCAACCTGACCCAAGATAGTACTTCCTCAACTTGGAAGCGAAAAAATATATCTTGACCATTCAACCAATGTCATACCACAAATGATGCACCCAACACAAGATACATCACCACAATTTCATTATCATAGTTTTTTCCTTACATCAAAGTATGTGATCAAATGGGATACATTGGTAATAACCACAATTCATGAGACTAATACACATGTCCATAGATAGGAACAACCATTGACACCTGAAACTTGTGGTGTTCCTATTACCGAGTCTGTCCTCATGATCTCACCTACCAGAGATCACCAAATGTGAACTTCATGAGAAGAAGTCTCAATTCTTATGACCCCCATAACCTGATAGTTAGACATAAATTGTGTCTAGTTAGTTATGATGTATCTAGACCACAAGACATTCGTTTAAGATTAATTTCATAGTATCTTAGGGTTATCATTATAACATGTGATCTGTTATAACCTTTTTATATGAAAATTAATCTATGGAAATACCCATTTAAATTGTGGATGTAGAAATTTATACACTATAATGGTAAGTTGAAATCATGCATATCTATCTTTATACATGTAATGGTAATTGAGAAGTACTATATAGTTGGGTCTACGGAACTCACTATAACATCATTTCAAGATTTTGAAGACACTAAAGTGATGAACATATAGTCACTTACCAGACTATAGTTCATCTAAAGGCTCCTACCCTACCACTGAAGTTGGACTCCCATTGACTAGATATGCAGTTTTTTTGAGACCTTCCACCCAAATTACCTCGTCCATCAAAAAATGTAGCCATGTTCTACAAGATTTATTAATCAGTATAGGATTCATTATTTCATCCACTATTTTCTGATATGGAGTTCTAGGTATTATCTTCTCATGCATTATCCCCTTCCATTGGAATTTTTTATAAGTTTTATCTAATGTAATCACCATTGTTCTTAGTGAGATGTAATTTCAACTTTTGGTTGCTCTCCCTTTACACCAAGGATTTAAATTGAATAAAAGTATGAAACACATTATATTTAATGTTTAGGAAATAAACCTATACCTTTCATGTTGAATTATTAATTAATTTAAAAAATTAGAGTGCACCACAAAGGATTAGATTGGGGAAGGTCCAAAAATATCCTAATGTACCAATTCTAACTTTCAGGATCTCAAATTTCATATGTTTGAATTAAAGGAAACCTTCTTCTGGTTCCATAACATACATCTCTCAAAACATTCGATGTATTTTTGTTTAAACTTTAATATTCCTACTCTAGTTATAAATTTTAGGTACTTCTAAAAAAGGTGACCCAACATTCAATGATAAACTTCATGATCTTGAGAAATTTATACTCCCAAAAAATTCATTTTCATTTGATCTTCGAGTCTAATAAAGGGTTTTATCTTTCAATTCTTAAGAAACCACCATAATACCACTGGTTAATTTCCAAAATCCCCCAACAATGCTAATCCCATAGCCTTATTCATCAATTTGAAAAAAAAATTATGTTATTTTGAAGTTTGGGTATATGTTTTACTTTTTTTATCTTTAAGAAACTTTTATTCTTAATTATACATTTACATTATTTTTTTCACAATCTTCAGAGCTTCATCATTAATCAAATGCACCTTTCCATATGTATAATTCTATATAAACCTCTTCTCTATTTCTATGTAAAATGATGTCCTGAAGCCAATTACCCATGAATCTTCTAGATTATCGACACTTAGCTACACAATGTTGCTTCCTTCAATTATACTACTAGAGTTTAAACCATCTAAAGTATATGTCTTGCCAGTGTTCTCCTTGTAACTCATATATTCCTTTTTGATATGACACCCTTTTTCCACAAAGATAACATGTGGGACATAGGATAGCTGAGTTTCTCTAGACTTTCACCCTTTATTGAGACTTATCTTACAATGGTTTACTATAATAGAATTTATTCTATCAGGGTGACCATCCTCATCTATCAAGATTAATATAATTACTAAACAGTACTTAAAGCTCCCTAAAATTGATCTCCTCATTTAGGATCAAATCCTATATGTAATTGACCTTTAATTATGTCTTTTTTTTTGTAGAATTACTAACTAGAGTAACCATTGCATCCTAACTCTTCTGAAGAGAAGATAACCGAAGTATTTCCCACACATCATCTACAAACTTCACTTTCACTGATTCTATATGTCCTTAAATCATATTTAAATAATTCAAATGATCTTCCATACTTCATCTTTCCGATAACCTTTGGTTGAACGACCACTGCAACATAAACACTTTGTTCAATGTTGTTGGTTTCTTGTACATATTTTCCAACTCCTTCATCACTTATACCATTTTCTTTATTTATTGAATGTGATATGAAACATTCCTTTCCAATCACATCCTCACATGTTCCATGGATTTCCTATCCATCAATTCTCATCCCACCTTCTCCATCGTCTTTGGATAAACACTAGTAAGTAGAGCATTAAGGTCTTTCTAAATCAGATGATCTTCCATCTATATTCTCTAAAAGGAAAAATTCATTGCGTCAAACTTGTATACCCAGAACTTTAAATCATCTAACACCATATATTTTGATTATAGTGAACTGCCACTGGAATCTATATATCATCAAGATAAGGGACCCAATATTCTCAAACCTTACTTTGATACCAGTTGTTGGTACCAGACACTAGAACAATAACCTTCTCTGATACTTGTTTATACCAATTTTTTGGAAATTTCTTGATATCCTATGATTTTAATAAAACCAAAATAATTTTAATCAATGGTCTAGTAAAAATTATCATATAGAATCAGTTTAGAAAAAACCAAACCTCTGTAACTTCCTCCCTCAACCCAATGTATTAGAATTAGGTATGATTTTTTCCTACTCCTAAAACAAATAATTCCTTATCCCACAAAATAAAACCTACAATCATTAGATACAAATGGAAATGAATTAATGGGAAATAGAGAAAGAAATATTTTTAAAAAGTGATTAAAAAGTTTTAGACAATAAGTCTTACATGCATGAGAGAAACACAACAACCATATTTCTCATTACCTTGATAAGTAAAAGGAATAAAAAAATTGATTACTAAGCACAAGTAATACCATAATTAATTTATAAAAACATTCACTATGAATCACTGAGGTTCCATATACATATATATAAAGTATCATTCAGTCAACCTATAATACCCACTCCCATGAAAACAAAGATCACTAAACATGACCACTTCATCTTAGCTACCAACCCAGTGAACCTTTATTGTCCATCATATCTTCTAAAATTTTGCACCTTTTCTTGTACCTGAGATCAATAGAAGAAAAAAAATCTTCTGGTCACACTTCTACTCTACTCGATTTACCAGATTCTAGTGGTTTGAATCCAATTACACACTTTGACTAATTGATCCCAGATTTCACTTCCCATCAGAAGAAAAAAAACTTCCAATATTCTTACAATAGCTATTGTCACCCATTGAAATATACCATCTTCTAATATTTCTTCTTTTGGTGGACTAAATTCATATTTACCTCCTGGTAAATCCAAAAATTAATGACCAAGGAGAAAAAAGAGAAGATACCACTTCATGTGTAAGTTGTATTTATTATCAAATTCTTTCATTATTTATCAATGAAATAGAAATATTTTATTGAATTTAATATGTTGAATAGGATATAAAGAATAAGTTTTAAGAATTTGTTTTTGAATTATTCATGTTTGGTGATGAAGTTGATGCATCTTGGATGATAGGATAAAGTCGATACTTGTTATATAAAGAAGAAGATGCATGAAATTATTTACTTTGGTAGAGTTATAGATTATTCATTAAATGAAAGGTTAAGGTTATTTAAAGGTTTTGAGTTTATTTAAGATAATTAGTGAGATGATCATAATGTCTCAAACATGTGATTCATGTTTATAGAAACATATTTTTTATCAACATTGTGATGTTTTTAAAGGAAGTTATTTAAAAAGTTTCAAGATAAAATGTTATTAGATAGAGATAACTGAGTCTAACCCACAATTTCCAACAACATGAGATGAGCATACAAAGTCTAGTGGATAGAGTCTATCATTATGAGGTGATCAAATAGAGTATGGAACCAAATGACATGATAAAAATAATTTTTTGTTCCACCAAGAAAATATCTCTAGAAAAAATTCATTAGATGATTGGTGATGTGTTCCTTAGTGTTTAATAATCATAATGGATTTTGTCTATGATTCAATCTGAAGTTTTTCATATGATAAATAAAAAACCATATGATGCTTCACTGTTCCTAAAGTATCATAAATCATGATTATGGAAATTTCCCATGATCCAAGATTGAGTAAAAAGGGGGGAGAATGAGGTTCAACTATACAATGTTTTTTCTATGAATTTTTGTGTGGTATGTGGCTATGAAAAATTTAAGTTATGAAATAATGAAGTTTCAGGACTCTAAGTTTGAGGTTTATGAATTTTTAGAGTTTTAGTAGTGAAAATTGTTATCGATCAGACATGTATGAAGTTATCTAGTCCAATGAAGTTTGAATAATTATAAAACATAGGTATCTGGGAATTTTCATTGGAAAAATTCCATTAGAAAGAATTTTATTATCCAATATAGTACACCATATGGGATAAAGTTCATTAGTTCATCTTACAAAGAAAATTTTGTGATTCCACTAAATAAAATTTTATATGTTCATCATACAGAATAATGTTACACTATATGTGAAGTCTATTGGTTGGACTTGTAAAAATATCATATTGAGATTAATTATGGTGGATACTAATGAGGTTGTAGCTAATGAAATAAAATTTTAAGACTATTTTAAAAACATGGTGAGTCGTCAGATATACTCTATTAGACAGAAGATTATAAATGATTAAACATATGTTTCCTAACAAAGTTAGAGGAAACATATGAATATCATTAGAAATAGGTGGATAATATTTTAGAATAGTGGTATTCGATAGATGTTTTAAAATGAATTTTTGTCTGATACAAGTATATGTATAAAAGTATTAGATATAGTTTTTAAGAAATCACTAGACTGAGTTCACCAGATAAATAAATTATGTGAGACCACCATATGAACTCTTATAAATTCATTAGATATAATGATATGAGTATATCTATTATGATTCATTAGATAGAGGAAAAAAACAAACATTTGGAAACCCGTTTTATAGAGGAAGAGTCTTGTGAAATACTTCTGAGGGAGAATGAAGAAGATTGTTATGAATAAATATTGATTAAAGTTCAAATATCTTTATGAAGTTTTTGTAAAATTATTAATATGATGATGCCAAGATAGTCATTAAATGTTTCAATAATATTAGAGTATGATCTATTATTCTAGCTAAGATATTAGGAAATTTTGAGGAATATTGATGATTAAATATAAGGAAGGTTTCTTAAATTAATGTTGACTCCTATCTTTTAGTAAGTTTTAAGGTAGTGAAATGATAAATGTTTTGAAATGGTTGTTCAATATTTTACTAAGATGTTTGATATTGAAGCTTTATAGTTCACAATTAAAATTCATAGTAATGAAAACTATATAAAAAGGAGTATATATGTTTAGAATATGTATTCATTTTATGAGAGTTTTTAGGGTTTTGAATATTGTTTAAGAAATAAAGTTCTGTAAGGAAGTCTCAACTATGATGATTTGGAGAAATTATCATTTGGGTTGATGTTTTGGGAAAGGAGGTATCAGATATAGTAGGGAGTACCAAAAATATTGAAAGAACTAGATGAAGTAAACAATCATTAGATGAATAAAAAAAGTGATCAGGCAAGCTAGTAACAGATGCATAGGTAGCATACATAGGTCACTAGATGGACTGATATCTATCATATATTTCCTTTGAATTGGTATAGAATGTGTAGGTTGGAGAATAATTTATCTTCTTAATTTTAATTATATAAACATGTACTAGATGAATATCAATGGATAGACATTAAAGATGGACATTATCATATAGATAATAGGTACTAGACAAATAGTGTTTCAAACAAAAGGAAAGAAGAAGAAGGGAAGATCATTTTTCTATTTTCCACTGCAAAGAAGAAGAGTTTCTTGTATGCTACTATACAAGTAAGAGAAGAGGAAGAAGAATTGAACAAAACTTTGAAATTAAAAATAATTCACATATGTGGAATAATTACTTGGTGTTGCAAAGTATCTAATATGGAAGCTAAAGACTGCCTACATAATAATTATAAAAAACTGGTAAGGAGTTGAAGTTAGACTAGGAATACATCAGTCTAGGGATTAATGAATGTTTTATTATCCCCCATCCTATTGTGTAGGGAACCACACTCAGGATAATAATTTTTTACCGAACCAATGTAAATAGGTATATCGTTATAGTGGATAATCTATGTACTAGTCATCATTATACATGAAAAGGACTAGGTACTCTTATTGAGTAGTTAATCTTGTAAAAATATCATGTACTATCCTTTACTTTATTTCATATACATTCATATTATAAGGAAGAGAGAGTTATAGAATCAAGATCCTAATAGGTATAATCCATAAAGGGATAAAAAAAGTTATAATTTTTTTTTTAAATCCTTAACACTAATTCACCCCCTATAAGTGTTGTGAATATCCCAAAGTGGTCCTAACATGTGGTATTATATCTAAGGTTAACCTATATTGGATTCTCTTCTATTAAAGTTATTCTATTTTAAATATTTTATTTTCTTTCATACATTAATTGTGAAGTGTAAATTTGGTTAAGATTATATTATATCAAAGTATAATTCTATTTCTACCATGAACATGATGAACAAGAGAATTAAACAGAAAAGGAATCTAAAGAATTTATCCATCTTAATCCAAGAAGAATAATAAATTTTATTATCTTAATTCAATTATAACAAAGAAGAGAGATTTGTCTTGGAAATTGAATAATAATTGGGTCAAATTACCACCAAGGAAAAGGAAAACATTTCTACCTTAAGTATTTTAAGATCAAGTGATCATGAGGTATGTGAAAATTCTTGTACAAACTATCCTTAAGGAGAAGATACTAGATTAATTGGTGATGATGATCTATCTAAAAATTCTCAATATATATAAGTTAGTATATTGAATGATATTCTTTCTTTAATTACCAAATAAAATTTCTCTCTTTTTTGTTGAGTCATTGAAAGTATGCAGGAATAAATCATCCAGCTAGAAGAAAAAACCGATAAGATGGATAAGCCTTTGCAAGAAAAATTTCTATAATGTATAAATATCTCTAAGAAAGTTAGAACCTTTAATATAATAAAATTTGGGGTTGAAATAGGTTCTTCAAAATTATAAGTAAATTCTCTAAATAAGTTAAAGAGAAAGGTGAAGTCAAGAATGTTTTTGAATAAATGATCTATTTATTTGAAGAAAAATTGAAAAAAAGCATTAATGTAAAGGATTTGGAATTGGAAGTAAAATACAATTAGATTAAGAAACTTGACTCATTTTCACAAAACAAAGTTATGTTACATGAATAGTAAGTTGAAAGAATAAAAAAGGATTGTTAATAGTATGTGGTTTTTTTTAAGAGTATAACAACACCCTTAATATGAGATATCTTGAAGTGGAATTCATGATTGTTAATCTTGAAAATATACATATTATGTCTTAAAAAAATAAGTAGAAATTTTTCTATTCTAATAAATTTTTAATAGAATATTATAATTTTGAAATTCCTCTAACATGTGATAAGAAGATCATGACTTCATTTGATGACCCATCTCAATAAGTTGGGAAGGAAGATGACGTACCATTTATACCTTCTTGTAATGATGTTTCTTAATATATTTTCATAAACAGTTTAAGTTCAAAAATAAAAATTGTACAATTATAGATGATGAAATGTGGTAATAAACCTACCACCATGACTAGGTTGGATATGAAAATGAGTTTGGAAGATGGTTCCACATGAAGATCCCAATAAGTTATGAAAAAGACCCAAGAACATTTTACAAAATATATAATAAGATAAATTTTTGTGGGTCATTGTTGGTGCTATAAAAATTATTGGAAATTTCTATTATATTTTTGGTATAAAACTCTAAATAATAAATCATAAAATAGGATGATGTAAAGGAGATGTAAGAGAGATAAATATGAAACATCCAAAGAGTAATAAAAATATGTATACATATAATAGATTTATAAAGCTTGAAAATATCAATAATGTTTGAAATATTGTTGGTTATGATGTTGGTATATACCAATCTAGACATTTAGTTAAAGTTGATAAGAAAAGTAGACTATAGAATTTGGTTAATAAATAATAATAAACCATGGGAAGTGAAAGAGCGTTGTCGCACGCGCTCTCAAAAGAACTTCAAAAGTGAGTTACGTTGGATAAAACTCCAAGCACAACACTCTATGAAGCTAATGTTTAGTTTACTTGGTGTAGCATAGGGGGCTAACCAAGGTCGTCTCTCAAAGGAGGAAGTGAATTAAAACATCTTATTAGAGGTATTCTAAAAATAAAATAAAAGAGAATAAAAACACTACTAGAAAAGGATGGGGGTTGTTTATAGTTTATGAATCTAGAAGAAGTTTTCTGGAAGAAGATTGTATTTTTTTTGTTTTTAGTTTTGAAATGAATTCCGATTAAAATAACACAACAAGAAGATGTTTTTTTTTTTAGAAAATATTTTAAAAGGCGTAATCGATCTAACTCTACCTCTTAATTTACATATTAATCATTATCATTTAGATGAATATCCACTTAATTATGATCCTCTAATTTGTTAACCCTCGAACCCTACAAGAGTTAACTTAACCACAAAGATGGAATTACTTAAACCCTAGGCTAGCTTCGGAACATGCAATCGCAGAACCCTGCTTTGATTGTTGTTCTAAGGTTAGCTTATGGTCAGTGGTTAATTAGAGCACAAATCCATTCTATAAATGAGGATGAGTTGTGTTTAGGGATTATATTTGAACTCTACAAATTTATCCCAAGTGGTCTTGTATTACCGATTAAGCTCGCACTCTCACAATTTACACAAAATCTCGACCTCGCGTGTTTTTGTATTAATTGTTCAATTGCTTGCTTAGTTTCTTAAAATTTAAAAACATAATTCATGGATCATATTAAGTGAATTACAGTAGGCTCAATGATTCAAAATAATTAAATGAAGAGGGTAGAAGATAGATCGATCACTAAAAATTACTCTTCCATGGGTGGCGTAATCATCGTAGAAGCGTTTTGCATGTGCAAAGGTTTATAATGGGTATAACCCAATATCGCTTCTACTCAAGAATTACAGCTCCAAGAGGAAGATTAAGAGAAGAATAAATTTAAATAAAACAGAGGAAAAGAGAAGAAATAAAAGAAGAACAAAGAAGTTTATTACACAAACAAAACAATTACAACATGAAGGAGAGAAGGAGGCTTCGATGAGAGGATCCTTGCTTCAAGAGCTACCTCTCTTACAATGGTTGTAGAATTTGGTTGAAACCAATTCTCCTCTGCCTCCAATCTCCCAATGCACGAACCAGCCTCTACAAATGAGAAAATCACTAATTTATAGAGTGGAGGGGAGGCTAGGTTTAAAGTGGTTTCAAGTGTGAATGCAAAATCTCGGCCAAATATTTTAATGAAACGTGCACCGCCCATTTGACCTCCAAAAAGCGTGAATTGACCGGCCTTCCAGAAGGATGATTTGTGCCACATCATGTCCCCGATCTTTCCTCAAAATTTGGGCTCAATCCAAGCCCGTATGTAGAGGATATGGCCCAAATACAGAACCTTCTCCATTCTGGCGATCCCAGCCCAACTTTGACTTCATGGCCCAATTTCAACAACCAACTTAACTCTTTAGCTTTAGTGTCCTGAATAAAAGTTGTAGATAATTAAGTTAGGAACACTGTTACAAAATTTCAAATTCAAATAATAAATATAAAAATATTTATCTTTGAAATAATACAGTGCACTATTAAGGGTAAAACTGGAATTTTCACCAAATTTTCAAATGAATGATCAAATCCCAAATATTTTATAAATAAACATATTTAACACAATGTGAGGAAATTATATCATTTATTATCAATAAAATATTTAATAAAATAGTGTTTTATCAACTCCCCCACACTTACCCTTTTGCACACCTGGGCAAAACTTCATATCAAGTAAACATCAATATCAAATCAAAACCAATTTTAAAACACATATCTTTAAGATCAATCAATTTCACACCAAGAATAAAAAAGATATCATGCCTCATAAAAGACCTTATTTCAAGTTCTCCATTTATATCATTAAATATATTTCCACTTCATTTATCCACCCATGCACAAAACACTTACCTCGCTTGAATTTTCTCTCATCACTCAAATATCAATTTTTTTTTTGCAATGTCTTTCTCATCCAAACTCATACAAGGGTCACCATAGGCTTGATAGATTCCTACATCGCTACCCGATGTGAGTCAAGGACATATGTTTATCATGAGGACTTTTCAGGGTTGTTTTGTGGCTTTCGGTTGGTAGGATTAAGATGTGAAAAACTCTGAGGCTGAATGAGGAGGGCTTGACTCTTTTAAAGCAAAATTGCATTAATCTAATTTTCACTTAAATATGGTCTTCTCTTCAATCCCCATAGTATCAATTCAGCTCCATCATCATGAAAAGTCATGAAAGGTTTACACCATTCATCATTTCAGCATAAAAAAAATGTCAATCTTCTCAAACATGATTTTCTTGAAAGCTCCAGATGGGCACAGCTTTCCACCTCAATTAGAAGCTCCAGAAAAGGCACAGCTTCACTTGTCATGAAAGCTCCAGAAAAGGCACAGCTTTCAATATAATGACTTTCTTTAGCAGAAAACACATCTCTTCAGAATTTAATTTTCCACCCAAAGTATCACATAATGTGGTGGCACAACACAAGACAGCTTCCCCCACACTTAAGCTCAACTAGATTATGCAATTTCATTTCAAGAGTTGGTTGGATAGGGAAAATTGGCTTGTAATGTAGCTTAACCTAACAGGCTGTGCATGGCTTCTAAGGGCTACAAGGATTAAATATTCAAGGTAGGCCATTATAAAAAAGGATTATTTGAAATAGGGGTTTTAATACCAAACAAATGCCTCAATCATTTAAACACAAGTACCTCAAACCCTCAAGTTTTGACAGGAATAGATCAAATTCTGGTTAAATCAAGTATGGTTTGGCTCTCTCAAGAAGTGAGGTGAATGTAAAGAATATGAAAATAATGGTTTAGAAGCCTCACAGGAAAGTGATTTCAAAAATAAAGACAGTGAGATTGGCATGGGATTCAAAATTCAGCGTACTTTGCATGAAATTACTAAATATTTGAACTTGAAACAAAGTCATTTCAGCATTCATTTAAGCTTAGTTTCAAGGGGTAAATTGTTTCACTTATTGATATGGATTTAAAAATGGTGATGAGAATCATTTCAGCTCAAAAGTTTAAAAAACACACAGAAAATTGTAAAATAAACACACAAATTTTGAAAAACACACAATTTTTGTTTTTTGGTTTTTTTTTAACAGGAAAACAATTGAAATTACTAAACTAAAAGGTTCCCTCCCCCACACTTAAAATATTGCATTGTCCTCAATGTGAACCCGTGAGATGATATATGCACATGAAATGCAGAATTTTTAAATAGGACAAATAATATAAAAGTGAAAGGGTTAGGAACAGCCTGATGTGATCAAGTGATGATGGGGTCATGCAGTGTGATAAAATCCACTGCATCAGTAGGATGTCCCTCAATGTATCTCTTCAAACGTTGCCCATTGACTGTAAAGCTCCTTCCAGTGTCCTCTTGTGTGATCTCCACTGCACCATAAGGAAAAACATTAGACACAATATAAGGACCTAACCATCTGGAACGCAACTTACCAGGCATCAACTTCAGTCGTGAACTATAGAGAAGGACTTTCTCTCCAATATGAAACTCCCTTTGTTGGATCATTTTGTCATGAGCTGCTTTTGATCTTTCCTTGTAGAGACTTGAGTTCTCATATGATGACAGGCGAATCTCCTCAAGCTCTTGAATTTGCAACTTCCTTTGAATTCCAGCTTGGGCCAAATCCATGTTACATTTCTTTATAGCCCAATATGCCCGATGCTCGACTTCCATGGGGAGATGACACGCTTTCCCAAAAACAATCCGAAATGGGGACATACCAATGGGGGTCTTGTATGCTGTCCTATAAGCCCACAATGCATCATCCAAGCGCTTGCTCCAATCCTTCCTATTTGGCTGCACGGTTTTCTCCAAGATTTGTTTCAACTCACGATTTGAAACCTCAGCCTGGCCATTTGTTTGGGTGTGGTATGGTGTTGATGTTTTGTGTGTCACCCCATACTTACGAAGGAGGGAAGCAAAATTCCTATTGCAAAAGTGTGTCCTTTGGTCACTGATGATGGCCTTTGGTACTCCAAACCTGCAAAAAATCTGTGCTTTGACAAAATCCACAACAACATGAGAATCGTCAGTCCTGGTGGCCTTGGCCTCCACCCATTTACTCACATAATCGACAGCAACAAGGATATACAAGAAACCAAATGAACTAGGAAAAGGTCCCATAAAATCAATTCCCCAAACGTCAAAAATCTCACAGAATAAAATGGGTTGTTGGGGCATCTTGTGTCTTCTTGAAATGTTTCCAGTGTGTTGGAAACGAGAGCATGACTTACAAAATACATGGGAATCATGGAATAAACTAGGCCAATATAATCCTGAGTCTAAAACCTTCCTAGCTGTCCGTTGGGGTCCAAAGTGTCCACCACAAGCAAGTGTATGACAGAAATGAAAAACAGACTCAAACTCATGATCGGGAACACACCTCCTAATGACTTGGTCACTACACATGCGCCAGAGGTATGGATCATCCCACACATAATACCTAGACTCACTTTTTAATTTTTGGACTTGATGCTTCTTCAAATTTACTGGGATTTCAGAGCCAACAATGTAATTAACTAAATCAACATACCAAGGATGCTTACCTGAGATGGTATAGAGATGCTCATCGGGGAAAGTGTCCCGAAGTGGTACCTGGTCCAAGGTGTCACCCTCTAGTGTGTGAGTAAGCCTACTCATGTGGTCTGCCACCAAATTCTCTGACCCCTTCTTGTCCTTTATCTCAAGGTCAAACTCTTGAAGAAGTAGCATCCAACGGATAAGTCGTGGCTTTGCATCTGGCTTCTTTAGGAGGTACCTCAAAGCTGCATGGTCAGAAAAAACAACTAATTTAGAGCCCAATAAATATGAACGAAATTTATCTAAAGCAAATATAACAGTAAGAAACTCCTTTTCTGTTGTGGTGTAGTTTGATTGGGCTGAATCTAGTGTCCTCGATGCATAGGCGATCACATGTGAACGTCCCTCCACTCTCTGAGATAAGACAGATCCAACCGCGAAGTTGGAGGCGTCACACATAAGCTCAAAAGGAATCTCCCACCGTGGGGGCTGTATGATCGGTGGAGTGGTCAGACACTTCTTTAGCTCATCAAATGATACCCTGCATGAATCATCAAAATTGAAGTCAATATCTTTTTGAAGCAATCGAGATAAGGGTAGAGCGATCTTACTAAAATCTCTGATGAAGCGTCGATAAAATCCAGCATGTCCAAGGAATGATCGAACATCACGCACACATGAAGGGTAGGGTAAGGATGAAATGATGTCTACCTTAGATCTATCAACCTCTCCCATGTTTTGACACTACATGCCCTAAGACAATGCCATGCTCTACCATGAAATGACACTTTTCAAAGTTCAGGACTAGATTCTTCTCAATACAACAATTCAGCACATTTTCCAAACTACTTAGACATTCATCAAATGAAGATCCATACACTGTAAAATCATCCATAAATACCTCCATGCAGGTCTCAATAAAATCAGAAAAAATACTCACCATGCATCTCTGGAAGGTACCTGGGGCATTGCAAAGTCCAAATGGCATCCTCCGATAGGCAAATGTCCCAAAGGGACAGGTGAATGTAGTCTTCTCCTGATCCTCCAGAGCTATAGGAATCTGAAAATATCCAGAAAATCCATCCAAGAAACAATAGTGTGTCTTCCCAGCTAGTCTCTCAAGCATCTGATCAATAAATGGGAGGGGGAAATGATCTTTGCGAGTGGAATGATTTAGTTTCCTATAATCAATACACACGCGCCAACTGTTTTGTACCCTCATTGGAACTAACTCATCTTTCTCATTTTTAACAACAGTAACACCACTTTTCTTAGGCACAACCTGAATAGGACTTACCCACTGAGAATCTGAAATGGGATAGATTATACCTGCCTCGAGCAATTTTTCAACCTCTTTTTTAACAACCTCCAGAAGGGTTGGATTGAGTCTCCTTTGTGGTTGCCTCACCGGTTTAGCTCCATCTTCCAAAAGAATCCTATGCATGAAAATGGAGGGGCTAATACCTGATATGTCAGCCAAGGTCCACCCGATTGCCCTGATGTTCTCCCTCAAAAGATTCAAAAGTTTTTCTTCATGTTCAAAAGAGAGATTGTTAGCAATGATAACAGGTAATTTTTCACCACTTAACAAGTATGAGTATTTGAGATTTGGTGGCAATGGCTTTAGTTCCAGTGATGGTGGCTGCTGAATGGATGGAAGCATGAGTGGCGTAGACATCTGTGCACAATCATACATATCATCTGAATGAGAGAACAATGCATCAAATCCATCAGAAAAATTAGCAGCCATATCATAATCAGAGTATACATGCTCAGAATTCGAATATGATTGGACAAATGAACCAATCCCAAGATCAGAAAGATCATGAATTAAAGGGGATGAAGTAGAATGAGACATCAAGTTGGACCCAATACTCATTATTTCATTAAGAAATGAATAGTCCCCAAGAGATTGGGAATCAAAAATAGAGGGACTATCACATGGAGACTCAGAATGAGAGAGAAAGAATGCTGAGTGTTCCTCTGGTGGGTACTTCATAGAATCCAGGATTTTAAACCTCACGATTTCATCCCCGAATTCCATGGAAAGAGTACCCTCATGAACATTGATAATGGTCTTAGCAGTTTTGAGGAAGGGTCTACCAAGAATGATAGGGGCATGAGAACTTACCTGGTCATCTTCCATGTTTAGTACATAGAAATCAGCAGGTAAGATCATGTCCTTTACCTTTACCAACACATCTTCAAGGACACCAGCCGGATATGCTGTAGCTCTATTCGCTAGCTGCACCACTACCCTTGTAGGCTTGAGCTCACCAATCTGCAATGAAGAGAAAACAGAGTGAGGCATCACATTTATTGAAGCTCCTAAATCACAAAGAGCATCAGAGAAGTGAAACTCCCCTATGGTGCATGGGATGGTGAATGTCCCGGGATCCTTGCACTTTGTTGGCATTGCTAGAGTTGGTGTAATGAGTGCTGAGACATTCCTTCCAAGGTTGATCCTCTCATTTCCCTTGAGCCCTCTTCGATTGGTACAAAGTTCTTTTAAGAATTTGGCATACCTTGGGATTTGCTTAATGGATTCGAGTAGAGGAATGTTGATCTCCACACGCTTGAATGTGTCCAAAACCTCCTTTTGCATTGCTTCTTCAGCCATCTTCTTGGTTTGAACAACCCTGTTTGGAAAAGGAAGTGGTTTAGGAGGAACATCATCAATCTTTTTCTTACCTTTATCTTTCTCCTTGGATTGTTCATCAGTTGGTATGGAATGTGGCTTCTCTGAAGTTGAGGTGAATCCCGGTGGAATGGTAGGTACAGCTGTATCGTTCATTTGCTTCCCACTTCTCAATGTTATGGCACTAACATTCCCCTTTGGATTTGGAGTGGGTTGGGAAGGTAGATTTCTAGAATTCTTACTTACAAGTTCATGGAGGGCGGTGGCAATCTGGCTCATTTGAGTCTTCAACTCCCTCAGCTCCGAACCTTGACTTTTCAGCTCATTCTGTTGATTAAGAACAATTTGTTTCAAAAGATCATCAGTGTTAGAGTCTACCTTGGGTTGGAGATTCCCTTGTTGCTGACTTGTTGATGTTTGAGCTTCAAATCTCCTTTGGGGTTGTTGGAAACCCTGTTGGTAAGGTGGAGGCTGCTGGAAGTTTTGTTGAAAGGGGGGCCTTTGTTGTTGTCCAGAGCCATACCTCATGTCCAGATGATCTTTCCACCCTTGGTTGAATGTTGGATCGAACTTCTTCTGGGGATATGGTTGTTGCTGTTGCTGCTGATATGGTCTCCCAGGGAACACTGCTGCACAATCTTCTGTTTCTTGGAGTTGTGGGCAACAGTCAGTTGGGTGGCTTGTCTCAGTGCAAATACCACAAGGCCTTGAAGGAGGAGGTAAAGATGTCTTTTGTGCCAAAGCAATCTGCCTTACCATAGTTGTCAATTCTTCTAACTTGGTATCAATCAAATGACTCTCAAGAGAAGAAGGACTTACCTGATGTACTCCCCTGACATGTAGTGTACCTCTATCGCCAAATTGTTGGGAGTTTTGGGCCATCTTGTCAATAAATGCACGTGCGGCTATTGGTGTCTTGTCCACCAATGCCCCTCCAGCTGCGGCATCCACCATGCTTCTCTCCATAGCTGTGAGTCCTTCATAGAAGTACTGAATGAGGAGTTGCTCACTGATTTGGTGATGTGGACAGCTTGCACACAACTTCTTGAATCGCTCCCAATACTCATACATGGACTCCCCTTGTGCTTGCTTGATCCCCGAGATCTCCTTACGAATGGAAGTGGTCCTCGATGCTGGAAAAAATCTCTGCAAGAAAAGTCGTTTCAAATTGTTCCAACAAGTTACATCTTCAGGTTGTAAATAATACATCCAATCTTTTGCAGCTCCATCAAGTGAGAATGGGAATTCTCTTAGTTTGATTTGATCTTCAGAGACATTTTTAGGTTTTAGGGTTGAGCAAACCACATTAAATTCTTTCAAATGTTTATTCGGATCCTTACCAGAGAGGCCATGAAACTTTGGAAGTAAGTGAATTAACCCTGATTTTAGTTCAAAGTCCGATTCGAGATTTGGGTATGCAATGCAATTTGGTTGATAGTTAATATCAGGTGCAGTCAATTCTCGAATGGTTCTATTAAGTTCATTTCCATTATTATCAGTCATTGGTTCCTCTTTTATGTTTGAATTTGAATTGCTTCCAATTTCAATGTTCTGATATTGGAGTAATTCTCCAACTGGTTGAATGTTGAAACTTCCCGTAGACTGAGATTGTCTGATTCGTGCCCTAAGGCTACGTTCAATCTCAGGGTCAAGATCTAAGAGATCTTCGGGATTAGTTCGTGTCATAGATCAAATAAAAATGAAAAGAAAGAAGGTGGACCATAGTAAAATAAAAATGAGAAGTTTGAGTTGATGGTCCACAAAGAAGTAGGAGAAAATAAAAGAAGAGGATGAAAAATCAGATTGGGTAAAGAAGCAAGAAAGAAGAGAGGAAAATAATAAAATGTAAAATAAAATAAATACCTCTAGTTGGTTGAAATAATTACTTGCCTCCCCGGCAACGGCGCCAATTTGAAAGAGCGTTGTCGCACGCGCTCTCAAAAGAACTTCAAAAGTGAGTTACGTTGGATAAAACTCCAAGCACAACACTCTATGAAGCTAATGTTTAGTTTACTTGGTGTAGCATAGGGGGCTAACCAAGGTCGTCTCTCAAAGGAGGAAGTGAATTAAAACATCTTATTAGAGGTATTCTAAAAATAAAATAAAGAGAATAAAAACACTACTAGAAAAGGATGGGGTTTTTTATAGTTTATGAATCTAGAAGAAGTTTGCTGGAAGAAGATTGTATTTTTTTTGTTTTTAGTTTTGAAATGAATTCCGATTAAAATAACACAACAAGAAGATGTTTTTTTTTTAGAAAATATTTTAAAAGGCGTAATCGATCTAACTCTACCTCTTCATTTACATATTAATCATTATCATTTAGATGAATATCCACTTAATTATGATCCTCTAATTTGTTAACCCTCTAACCCTACAAGAGTTAACTTAACCACAAAGATGGAATTACTTAAACCCTAGGCTAGCTTCGGAACATGCAATCGCAGAACCCTGCTTTGATTGTTGTTCTAAGGTTAGCTTATGGTCAGTGGTTAATTAGAGCACAAATCCATTCTGGAAATGAGGATGAGTTGTGTTTAGGGATTATATTTTAACTCTACAAATTTATCCCAAGTGGTCTTGTATTACCGATTAAGCTCGCACTCTCACAATTTACACAAAATCTCGACCTCGCGTGTTTTTGTATTAATTGTTCAATTGCTTGCTTAGTTTCTTAAAATTTAAAAACATAATTCATGGATCATATTAAGTGAATTACATTAGGCTCAATGATTCAAAATAATTAAATGAAGAGGGTAGAAGATAGATCGATCACTAAAAATTACTCTTCCATGGGTGGCGTAATCATCGTAGAAGCGTTTTGCATGTGCAAAGGTTTATAATGGGTATAACCCAATATCGCTTCTACTCAAGATTTCCAGCCCCAAGAGGAAGATTAAGAGAAGAATAAATTTAAATAAAACAGAGGAAAAGAGAAGAAATAAAAGAAGAACAAAGAAGTTTATTACACAAACAAAACAATTACAACATGAAGGAGAGAAGGAGGCTTCGATGAGAGGATCCTTGCTTCAAGAGCTACCTCTCTTACAATGGTTGTAGAATTTGGTTGAAACCAATTATCCTCTGCCTCCAATCTCCCAATGCACGAACCAGCCTCTCCAAATGAGAAAATCACTAATTTATAGAGTGGAGGGGAGGCTAGGTTTAAAGTGGTTTCAAGTGTGAATGCAAAATCTCGGCCAAATATTTTAATGAAACTTTCACCGCCCATTTGACCTCCAAAACGCGTGAATTGACCGGCCTTCCAGAAGGATGATTTGTGCCAAATCATGTCCCCGAGCTTTCCTCAAAATTTGGGCTCAATACAAGCCCGTATGTAGAGGATATGGCCCAAATACAGAACCTTCTCCATTCTGGCGATCCCAGCCCAACTTTGACTTCATGGCCCAATTTCAACAACCAAATTAACTCTTTAGCTTTAGTGTCCTGAATAAAAGTTGTAGATAATTAAGTTAGGAACACTGTTAAAAAATTTCAAATTCAAATAATAAATATAAAAATATTTATCTTTGAAATAATACAGTGCACTATTAAGGGTAAAACTGGAATTTTCACCAAATTTTCAAATGAATGATCAAATCCCAAATATTTTATAAATAAACATATTTAACACAATGTGAGGAAATTATATCATTTATTATCAATAAAATATTCAATAAAATAGTGTTTTATCAGGAAGCATATAGAAAAAAAAATTAAACAAAAATTCTCTAAAGAAGATATCAATAAGGAAAGGTGAGAAGTCATTGATTCCAAATCCAAGAAGTTTAAGCAGTTTGAAACATCTAGAAAACCTAATTATGATAAAGGTACTCAAAATAATCCATGTGTAAATCCCAAACTTAATAAAAATGTATGATTTTTTTAGTAATCTAGAGAGAATATTTTGAAATTATGAGGAAATAGAAGAAGAACAAGAAAAGGTTGGTGCAAAAGTAACACAAAATATTATATTGATTAAGAAAAATATGTATGCTACTAAAATATTTGGAAATATTGAAAATATCAATTATGTACACAATAGTGGTGTTCACTAGTTTGGTCTATGCTCATATCGACATGTATCTAGAGTTGATAAGAAAATAACACCATACAAGCTGTTTAATAAAGAAGAAGCAACCATGGGAAGCAGGTGGAAAAAGTTTTAAATAGTAGTTATCCCAGGTAGATATTAATAAGGAAATGGGATATGTCCTTTGATTCTAAATCCAATAAGCTAAATAAGTGTTCAAAATCTAGAAAACCTAATTATAAGAAAGACACTCAGAAGAATCCATGTGGATGGCCCAAACTTACTACCAATGTACCTAATGATGTTTTAGTAATCTAGACAAAATATTTTTGAAATGATGAGGAAAATTGAATAAGAACAATAAAAGTTTTGTGAAAAGGGAAAATAAAATATTCCACATGAAGAAGTATAAGTTCTATGTGATAAATATAAGAAAGTTGGACATAATGAAAAAGGGTTTTGAAAAATTATACCAGAACAATAAGTTGTACTTAAAATAATTAATAGGTAATCATCTATAAAAGTTTTTGAGAAGAAAATATCTCCACACAATGTATAATAATAAGTGATAAGATCCATGGTTTCCTAATATAAATAAAAACTGATGTTTGGACGTGCAAACATGAAGGTCATAGGAGATAAAGTAACTTGGTTGAGAAAATTACCTCAACCTTTTTGTTCACATTGAGAATCAAGGAAGAGACACCTTATTCCATTAATCATTGTGGGTTAAATTTTTTCTTTCAAAATAATGAATTAATGGTTAGCAGGATCTCAGGGGGAGAACCTGAGATAGTAGATGAGTCGTCAACATTGAACACTATCCTTTAAGGATGTTTCCATCCTTGAATGTTTCCTAATTTCAAACACTAAAAAATATTATGATAGGATCATCCTTGAAGAAGTGGATATTTTTTCAACACATGATAAAAAAGTGAAGAATATTCCATTTTGATCTGAACTTACATTTTGAATTGAAAAGGAATATATTGAAAATTTTCATCTTTGGTGAAGATGTATAAATTTTCAAATATTTGGAAAACCACCTAAGGAAGATCCATTTTTTATATTCTCAACATTAATTTCATAATGAATAACTATTAAAGGGATTCATATTAGGAATATCATAAGTAAGGTCTCCTCATGGAGGAGATAAGTAGAGTATGTTATAAACACTTCTAGGATCATTACTTTGGAATGTCCATAAAGGAGAGTCGTTGAAAGGGTATGTTTTTCTTAGTATATCATCCTTGGTTACAAAAGATAAAAATTTGGACACAAAGGAGGATAAATTGAATCAATTAGTCACTTAAAAAAATTAGAATAATGAAAGTGTAACAAGGCTTATTATCTAGTTATTTTATGAGAATGTTTTTAATATATTTGTTAAGGTTGGTGCATGGGTTTTAGATTGATTTATTCTACAATAGTTTTATATCACTATTAGTATATTCAACATAGAATATCATGGATAAAACTTGAATATAATATTATAAGTTCTCATTTCATGATGTATCAAGATCAGTCGGTAAAGGAAAACCTTGTTGTGTAAATTAAATCCTCTTGGGAATAGATCATGTATAATTAGAGTGAAATGATTGTTTCCACATTGCTTAAGGATATACTTATACCCTTTTCCCATGAAAATTTTATTTCATGTCAATAAGGGAGATAGAAATTGAAATTAGTGTCTGAGAATAAAGGGAGATAAAGAAGATAAAGATTCTCATATTGATATATTCATTTTAAAGGAACTTTTAAGGTATTTCCACCAAGTACAAAGGGGGGATTTAGGAGACTATTTTGTGTGTAAGTTATATTTGTTGTCAAAGGTTGTCATTATATTTAAATGAAATTGAAAGATTTCATTGATTTCAGTTTGTTAAAGAGGATATAAATAATAATTTTCTATAAAGTTTGGTTTAAGTATCTATGTTTTAGGATCAAGTTGATGTAGATTGGATGATAGGATGAAGTCAAGACTTATTATCTTGGAGGAAGATACGTGGTGTTCTTGGATTTTAAAGATTTAGAGATTATTTATTACTTGTAAGGAGAAAGGTATTTGAATATTTTGAGTTTAATTAATATGATTCCTGATATGATCTTAATGTCTCAAACATGTTCTTGATGTTTAGATAATCATGTTTGTTATCAACATTATGAAGTTTAATTTAGGAATTTATTTAAGAAGTTTATAGACAGAATGTTACCGAATGAAGATATATGATTCTAACAAAAAGGGTCCAATAACTCAAGGTGAATGGACCAGGTTTTGTGGATGGATTCCATTATTCTAAGGTGATTGTATGGAGTATGTAACAAAATTTTAAGCTTAAATAAATTTATAATTTCATCAAAAAAATATCTATGGACGATATCTATATATTCTTGGTGATGTGTTTGTTAGTGTTTAAACATGAAAATTCCTTGTGGTTGTGATTCACAATAAATTTTAGAGGATCATGGAGAGAAATATAGTGATCCTTAAATGTTCCTAAAGTATCATACATCATGATTATTTAAATTTCTCATGATCCAAGTTTGATTACAAAGTGTGGAGATTGAGGTTTGACTATAAAAATTTTGTGCTCTAAAAGTTTTGTGAAGTACAGTGGACTGATATTTTTGGAAAAAGGTACAACTGTTAAATGTTCAAGATGTGAAATAATTAAGTTTCATAACTCAAGGTCCAAGGTTTATGATGTTTTAGAGTTGTGTCAGTAAAAAGTATTATCGGTCAGATTTTTATGAAGTTTTTTGGTTTGAGGAATTTTGAATAAGAATTGAACATAAGTGTATGGGAAATGTCATTGGAAACATGTCCTCAGTAAAACTTTTTCTATCCAATAGTGTCCACTAAATGAACCATATTTCATCAATTTTTATTCTAAAGAAACGTTTTTCAGTCCACTAAATGGAATTTTATATGTTCAGAAGATAGAATAATGTTTTCTTGTTTATAATATATATCAGTAAGACTTGTAAAAAGATCAAGTTGAAAATAATTGTGTTAGCTACTGATGAGGTTCTATATGATGAAAGGAAGTATGAATTATTTTTTACAAACTTAGATAACCACTATAAAAACTCTATCGTACAGAATATTCTAAATGGTTAGAAAAATGTTTCCTAACAAAGTTATATAAAACATATGAATATCATAAGATAGAGGCGGACATTATTTCTAAGTAGTGGAATCAGAAAGATATTTTTGAATGATGTTTCATCTGAAAGAAGTCTCTGTATGAATAAACTAGAGAGATTTTTTAAAAAATCATCATATTGAGTTCATTGGAAAAATAAACTGTACGAGTACACTAAATAAACTACAATGAAGTAATCAATCAGTAGGATTAGTGAAGATCTCTTAGAATTCATCGTATGGAGGAAAATATAAAAGCATCTTAGAACTCATTAGATGGAGGAAGAGTCTTTCAAAATACTTTCAAGGATGAATAAATAATATTGGTATGAAGAATTACCAAATGAAAGTTCGAAGATATTTAGGAAGTTTTTATAAAGTTTTTTTTAAAAGTTTGGGGACAAAGCCTCAATTTATTATTAAAGAAAATAACTCTTTAGACTGGGTAGAGGGAGACCCATTACATAGCCCGAAGGCCCAAGGCCAAGTGGCCTAAATACAAGGCTCAAAAGCCCATTTTTTGGCCCAAAGGACCCCTTGGTGAACAGTACTGCTACAGTACCCGCGCTACTATAGTACTACCACTACTACATTCCTACTACAGTGCTGCTACAGTACCCCAGAAATTCACCCCTACCCAGATTTGATCCTGGGCCTTTTGGATGCCAAGCAGGAGAAAGATTCTTGATTCTAGATGAGATATTAATATTTTTTTAAGAATGTTGACTCCTAAATTTATGGAAATTTCCTTAAATTAAAATCGAATCCAATATTTTAGGAAGTTTGAAGGTGGTAAAATAATGAAAGTTTTGAGTATAATGTTCAAAATTTAAGTGGGAGGTTTTAAGTTGAAAGTGCATGCTTTACCCAAAAAAAATAGAGGAACCATGCCTATATAAAGTGGAGAATAATTACTTAGAAGATGTGTTGATTTTACTAGATTTGTTGTGGATGTTTATACAGATGAATAAGTAAAGTTATATAACGAATTTCTAACCATGAAAAATGAGATAAATTTTATTTTGATTGATGTTTTAGGAAAAAATATACCAGACGGATCAGGGGGT
Organism: Viscum album; assembly: GCA_963277665.1. NCBI lineage: Eukaryota > Viridiplantae > Streptophyta > Magnoliopsida > Santalales > Viscaceae > Viscum > Viscum album. The sequence continues at coordinate 656,506,554 of OY728128.1, read as the reverse complement.
ACCAAACATAGTGAAAGAGATAGAAGAAGAAAATGAGCACCAAATGAAGAAAGGTAGAAGTTGTTTGATTATATGGTAATGGAAACAAAATTAGTGGATAGAGGTCACCAAATGAAGCAATACCAAATAGATATTTCCTATCAATTGGTGTCGAATGTGAAAGGTGTATAAGAATGGATTGGATGAACTGAAATCAGAAGAACCTGTACTAGATGAACATTAAAATATGGACAAGACCATATGGATAGTATCATATGGAGAATAGGTACTATAAAAATAGTGTTCTGAAAATAAGTAAAGAATAATAGGGAAAGATAAACTTTTATTTTTTGTTGTAATAAAGAAGAGTTTCTTGTACGCTGCAACGAAAGTAAGAGAATAAGAAGAAGAATAGCATAAAACAACAATATCCAACATAAGTCACATAACTGTAAGTATTACTTGGTTTTGAAAAGTATCTAACAAATAAGTTGAATACTGTCTAAATGGGTAGTGTAAAGAACTAGAAAGGAGTTGTAGTTGGACTAGGTCGACACTAGTCTAGGAATTTTAGATTGTTTTATTATCCCACTTCTAAAGTGTATGGAACCACACATGTGAAAAGAATATTTTTCTAGCCAAACCACTATAAACATGCATATAATTAAATTATATATTTCATAACTAATCATCACCATACATGGAAAGGAATAGATACTCTTATTGAGTAGTGAAACTTGTAAAAATATCATTTGTTATCCTTTATTTCACATACTTGCATATGATAAGGAAGACAGAATAAGAGAATCAAGATCATAACAGGTCTAAGTGGTAAAGGGATAAATGATTATAAATTTTTAATAGTTCTTATCACTAATTCCCCCCCTCTCAATGTTGATTATATCCCTAAGTATTCATAACATAAAGGATGATATGCTTATCTTATTGAGCATGTTTTTTTTACTATTCACTATTGTAAAATGTTGGGGGAGATGATTAGTTATTTTATTTCAGGTCATATAGGGGGATATATATTCTATATTTATCATTTTATACCCTTTCAAGTTTTATATTATTTTAATTTTTTCATGAACCACTATTTATTTTTTTATCTTTTTTATTTATACAAAAGGGGGAGAAATGTTCTTATCTATAATGTTAAATTTTGTAATTATCATAAAGGGGGTGAATATTGAGTGACTAATTTCCACTTTATTTGTTTACATTGTGATAATTACTAATCCCTCTAAAAATTTTATGGTTTTTTTATTTATTATTCTCTCATTTCATGTTGATAAAATTAAGTATTTCTTATTGAATATTGAACTACTTGTAAAAGAAATGAACAATCTTGTATTTGATTATCATTATTAATATTTTATTGTTCTAAATTATCTGGGTTTAATCATTTTCTATGTTGCAAGAATTTTCTTATGTATAAAATATTACGTATAGACTTTGGTGATATTTTTCTAAGGATAGAATATCATGCATCCAAAAATGGTTTTCAATATCTTATGTATTGGAAAAAATACTTACCCATTTTCAAGTTATAAATTATTATAAGTCTTATATCTTAAGCATGGTTGGAAATATTACACATGACTATAAAAACCTCATGTTCTAGAAAATTAGCTAAGAATAAAAATTTACGCATGGAAAAATACTATATATTAGAAGAACACATATTTTAATTAAGGAGAAAACCTTACGTTTGAGTTAATATATTTCATATAGAAGGGAAGTTCTATGAAATATGTTATGTATTGATATTTTCTCAAAGAAAATATCTTACATATATTTTATGGAGTAAAAATATATTAAGTATGTGGAAAAGTTGAAGAATTTTAGTAATTCAAAAATGTTATGCATCTCAATAAAGTCAGTATAAATATATTATGTATTAAGGATTAAACTAAGGATAAAAACTTAGGTATCATAAAAAGTTATCCAAATATCATATGTATTGATTTGAAGAAATGGAATTTATAATACACATCACAATTTATTTGAGAAATATGTTACATATTTGATTTATTTAGAAAGGAATAAATGTTACACATTGCTTATGCTTAGAAAAAATCTTTTCGTTTCAATATGCAATAGTAATTTGATAATTTGAAAATGTGTTAATCAGAAGTTATAAAAAATATTATGTATCATTCAAAATGGTTTTTGGTAGTTATGAGTTTCAGAAGATATAATTTAATGAATTAATTATCTATCATAGGATACAACTAATATAAGGGATCGTGAAATTTAAGTTTTGAATGGATGAAATATCAATAGATTTGTTCCATGTGATTTTAGGTAGTATTTCAAAGGGATTAAATTTAAATTATTATGGAGTATTTAATACTAATCATTATGGTTTATTTAATGAATTTAAATGTATTTTTGATTTTTTTTTGATAGGTTATTGAGAATTAGGGAACACATCCATGTGAATATTTTCATTGATATTTATGAAGGATACTTGTGGATTTTTAAGTGAAGACTGTAATGAGGAAAATAACCATTTATATTTTTCACTAAAATATAAAGAATCCAGGTAGTTAAATACATGTACCATATAATTATTCAATTTTTGAAATTATATTATGTTTTAATGATTTTTAAAGACACTTCGGGAATACCAATCATCATTGTTTCAATTACATGACGTTCTTAAGATCATATTTCAATGTCAACACCTCATCTATAACTACTAGGGATTTTCATGATTTATTATTTTTTATTATAGTTTTATGGTTTGTATTTATTAATTACAAGGGTTATACCGCCCTTAAAAGTTATTGAGGTGAGTTTTTTCACTAGAATAGAAGGTAGTTTTCATGGGTTCAGACTGATCCTATTAAAAGGTACTTGGTTTAGGTTTGATTCTTGAAAATTACAAGCAAGGTCTTATCCCACTAAAAAACTAGGTTAAAGATACTCCTTAGAAAGAATTATTTTTTTCTACTCCGACATAAAAGGATTTTTTAGGTATAGGGGCGCTCCTTGAAAATTATTAGGTTAGGTCAACTCCAGTTAAAAGATTAGGATAAGCCTACTCCCTTTATAAAAGTTTGGATTTGGTCTTCACACATTGTAAAAGTTTATACCTATAAGTGATATCCATACTCTCAAGGATGAGAGTTTTAATAATATACATAGGATCATTTGAATCCGACTACTATAAAATCCTTGTGTTCACTTATTTATATTTACTCCTTTCACTCTACACACTTCCACTACATCTATTTTTTGTGAATAAATTTATTATCTTTATTATACACTATATTACACATTATATATTATGTTACCATGCTTATTTATATATTGAAAATTAACCATCTTGTATTTTCCATTAGCCTAGTTGGTACTTCACACATAATTACCATGCATGATTCATATTATACTCTCAAGTTATATGACTACAAAAGATAAAAATGAAACAAAAATGATATAAGTTCACTTAGGAGTGAAAGAAAAAGCAAAGTGTCAAGTAAAACACACCCAAGATGACTTTTTAAACTGAAACGCTAAAAAGAAGAATATACTTTCATTGTGGAAGCACTGGACACATCATGGATCATTTCAAGTAATCCATGAACATCAATGAGGAAAGTGGAAAGTTGGAACAACAAAGAGGATAATCAATCCATGTATGAAACAAAAGTATTGGCTTGGTAGAAGACATCTATGAAAAAGAATATAAATTTATTGAGATTTTACCAAAAGGAGGTGACTTAAAAATTGTTGAGAAACTGTGTGGGAGGTGTAAAAAGTCTTGGAATTCTCCAAAGGAGTTCATGAAAATATTTTCAGTGTAGGAGGAGTTATTTGAAAAAATGAAGGAAGCACTAAGAAACTCATATGCTAAGATGTATTTCATGGAAAATATAGTTCCACACAAGGTGTATATTGAAATGAATATGAATACCATGTTCTCCAAGAATTTTTTTTATAAATTCAAAGGTGAAATCCTAAAGAGTTATAAAAAAATTGGAGCTAAATTGAAAGACCTTTCTAGGTTGAGAAACAACTCTCAAAATTTTTTCTATCACTAAAAAAATTATAGAATCTAATTTATTCATATATTTATTGTTTTTTATCATTATAGTGAATTGAAGCTGATATATGAAGGGGATAACAAGATGATTGTTGAGATACCTATATAACAAGTTGTAAGATCTATAATGGAGTAATATATCTCTTATTTCATCAAATCTTAAAGGATGTGTATTAAGAATATGCTTATTAGCTTCGAGAATGAATTATTATGAAGTTTGAATTTTTTGGAAAGTGTAGAAATCAATAGTTATTGAGGTATATTGATCATATTCTCATATACTTAGGTAAACATGTATTATGAAATTATAGGGTAGATATTGATGATTCAATGATAAGAAAAGTGAGATTTTTTTAAGGAATACATGTCTTTTTAGGTGAATTTTGTAAATTTAATTGGCCGATCATGTTTTCTACACTAAGCATGGATCAAGTAGAATTTGAGTTGATTAATTGATAACATATATGTGCTATCATAATTTTTATTTATTTTAAATAACGGGTATAAAAGAATAATATTTACATTTTTTTAAATTGGATATTGAATTGGGTGTTGATAAAAAATATAAGGGGGGAGATTGAAGTACCCAATTAATTGTGATAAAAAGTGTTTTATTTATTTTCAATAAGATGAAAATTCAATATTTGATGAGTTAAATTTAAAGAGATCAATAAATGGGTGAGAATATTGAATTTCCCTATGAATGATGATTTTTTTATGGAAATATGGATAATGAAAAACCCATTAAAGACTATCAATACATAGTTTTTAGTTTTTATGGATTATATGTGTGTGCTACTGCCTGGTGATATGGGTTATGAAAATTCAAGGAATAATCTTGAGAATATGTAATTATTTTTTAGATGATATTATAAATAATAAAAGATAGGTGTTACACATATTAATAGATGATGAAGGTATTATGTTTTATAGGTTCTTATTAAAGGTAGAAGATGTTTTTTCTTATATTTTGAAGGTTTTATATATAATTTTAATACAAAATCAGTTTTTAGGTTGGTTTATCAATTTGATTTTGAGAAGTTGAATTGAATTTCATGGAATGAAATTATTACTGAATATGACATCTCTATAATGAAATATATGAGGCTCCTTTTGAGAAAGTTTAGAGAGTTTTTGAATACAAGAATAATGTTGGTAGTAAATGGGAGGTGTTACAGTATTTGATAATTAATTAATTAATTAATATTAAGGATATTTTATTAATATGAAGTTAAATTGTTGAGGAAATATATATTCATTGAAGTACTAAAATTAAATATTTTTATAGTATTTATTTGGGAATTATATTAAAAATATCTATTAAATACTGATAAAATATTGAAGTAATTTGAGTTGTTTAAGTGGATGGTGATTCTTCAAAGAAGTTTAAAGAAGTTTTGAGTTGACTTAATGAAGATGTAGAGTTATGATTTTTAGTTGAAGATATAAAAAATATAGTACATAATTTCTTCAAGTTTACTAAAAAATGGTAAAGGGATACTTAAGATATTTTAGAATAGAATATTTGGAAATTAATGAGATTAGACTATGATACTTAAGATTAATCTGATTATATATAAGAATACATTTTTTGATTCAAAGGATATATAAAATTTTATTGATGAAACATAATATCTCCTAGAGAATATGTAATAGTATAGATTATAGTGAAATGTAAGAGTAACTTGGCTAAAACATAAGAATAAATTAATGATACAAAATATTAACTCTATAGTTTCTCTACATATAGAATATTAACTTAGGGATAAAAAAATTAAATATGGGGATATGTAAGTGTAACATATGGTTTCAACTAATACATATGATATTTTCTAAAACCATGTAATATTAAACAAGTTTTCTCAAGAATACATAATATTAAATGTGATAATTTTTTGATGATCATTAGTGAATAAATATTATGATGATAAGTGTAAATCCATGATTCAAGTTGAAGATTATGGTGTTGAGATTATTTTAAGATTATTCCATGAGATGAAGTTTCACACTACAATTATATTACCACATGGGATCATACATACATTGAAATGAATCTATGATTTTTGTGGAAATTTAAAGGAATGAAGAGGTTGTGATTTTTTAAATAATTATATAAAAATATTTGAGAATATATTTGTGTGGTAATTATAGATATTTGAATATGAATAATTAGAATCCATTAAATAATAATGAACTTGGATGATTTATTGGAATATTATTTGACTATTGTAAATGAAGATTGTGATGTCATTCTTTTCATAGAGGTTTTCAAAATCTAAATATGTAAAAAATTTCCTCATGATTGATGATGAGTCTATAAATATAATATGATAAGATGAAGAGAAATAGAGAGATAGAGATATATATATATGTGTGTGTGTGTGTACTATCTATTGAAGAATTAATTGGTCATCAAGGAAGAGAAAATAAAGGGGATAATTAATGAGAGTCTAACCGAATGATTCCGAATATCCTTAGTGTTGAATAAGATTAGAAGACAAGAGATTGAGAAACTAATAGGAAGATGATATTGATTATCTTATCATTGATAGTGAATGTGTAGAGGGAATAATAAGTAAATAAGGGATAATATAGAATTAATCATATTGATTATCATCTGCATTGAGGGGAGTTTCTATTGTTCAGTGATAATTATAAGTCTAACTATTAAATAAGAATAAGGTGATGCATGCTTTCATGATTTTTTCAAATGAATTGATAATTTTAATGTTGAGAAGAGGATGACATACATAGAATTGTATATTATTATCTTCTAAAATTATAACTCCTTGGTCAAGAAAGAAGATCAATCCTTTGATATTGGATCATCCTAAAGTAAAAAATAAGATCATGTTAAAGAAGGATGTTGGAAACACACATTGTAAACTAGAGGGATCCAATATAACAAACCTTTCGGGAGAAAAATAACTACTATGAAGTAGTTTGGGGGGTTAAAATGATACTTTCCTGATTGTATACACTTTTTATTATATTGAATATATTTTTCTTGAACTCAACCAGAGCACAATGAGGATGTAGACACCCACATTTGGGGTAAACCTTATAAATACCATGTGTTGTTGTCATTTTTATTTACTGATTTGAATTAGGAGTATTGTGTCAAGATTCATTGAACATGTACATTCATCCTAACAGGTTCAGAAGTTTGAATACTTAATAGGTTTAAAATATATGTGGATAAAAATATAGAAAAAATGGTTCACACTAATTCACCCCTCTCAATGTGACTACATGACCCACTGGGATATTTATGTTGTTACATAATGTTTACTCGATTGTTCAAAGATATAATATTTCATTGGTAGTGTGTTTCTCTAAATAAAGAATAATATTTTTAGTTTTTTTTATTTAATGGAAGTTGTATTGATTTTATAAGAGGTTTTATAAAAATATTTGTTAGGATTTTTTATGATGGGTTTTGTTGGTCTATTATTTTATGATGTTATCTTTTAACTGGATTTTGGGGGAAAATAATTTTAAAGGTAATTTTATTAATTGATTTTGAATTTTAAATATTTGAGTGTATGGTTTTAAAAGAAAGTTATATTATATAGAATTTTTTTCATTTAATACTACTTCTAAAAAAATTTATCATGAAGCAATTGATGTCTGAAAACCTTATGGTGACATGTTGAAATTGATTTTAAATTAACTATTCTTTCCTTAGAAAGATATTGTTGAATTGTTTTGATGAATGGACCATTATATTTTTTTTGTGGTAGAAATAATTGGTGTTTTCATGATTTTTGTTTGTGATAAATGGTTTATTGGTTAGTGGTGTGGAATAAATGAAGTAATTAATTTTTTGGAGAGAAATGTGATATTTATTTGGATATATGATAATTGTTTTTAGGGAAGTTTAGTTGGTTTGGTAGAGGGGTATCTTGGAAGTGAATGTGATTCCTGATAAGAGTTTTCTTTCCTTACTATTGATTTATGATTTAATTATTTGAATTAACCATTTTGATTTTGACATTGTGATGAAGACATGCCATCATAGATTCATAAGGGTATTGAATAAGGAAATATGAAAAGGGAGTTATGAGATAAAGTGATACTAAGATTTTAATGACAAGGAGTACTAAGGTATTTTAGTAGAGTTTTATGTCCTAAGGCTGAAGAATGGATAAAGGAAGTCAAATTTTATTTTGAATTGGTAAATATTCCAAATTGATTTTGATTTTCCTTGGTAGTAGGTTTTTTATATGTTTCTCTAAGGTAGTGGAATATAGACCATGGATTCTTAGATGGGATATCTTGGTGATAGTTTCATAGATTATTTCAGAGATTATTTATTCCCAAATTACTAGAAGTTTAATATATAATAGATATTTATAGGTTTCGATAATTATAATTTAGTTTGTGTGAGTTTGGTACTTTTTTAGGAATTTATTAGTCAATTTCTAAGTTTCTTATCTGATTAAGGTGTGTGAACATGATGTTTTTAAGCTACTTAGATGTTAGGGATTCAATTAATGGTAACTTATTTGTGATTGAAGAATTTGATAGAGTTGAATGATCACATGAATAAAATAAACATAATCCATATATAGGGTAAGGTTGTTTGACAAAAACAGTCTTTATATATTCAAGAGCAGTGATGTGAATGATATTAATCATGCTTTTCATAGATGACATAGAAAAATAGTGAGGAAACCCTTTAGTGAGAAATTTTAGCACTGAAATTTAGGTGTGTTTGGGTCAAGATTACATGTGAAAAATGAGTTAATTTTTTTATTCTTCAATGCAACGGGACATTGGCAGCATGAGTTCACTATGATTCATGGTGTTCCTTCATTTAGGATACTATTTGTTTTGTTCAGTAGTGTAGGGAGAATCCAACTATTGGTTGGTTAGGGTAAAGTGGGTTGAGCTTTAGGATTGGAGTGTGTTATGACTTTATATCCTTATTCCTTTCATAAGTGACCCTTTAAAATTATATTTTGAATTTTAATTATTCGTTCATGGTATTTTTTTATTCTATTTTTTCTATGATGGTTTTAGAGTTCAATTTTGGTTTCTATTTTGAAAGGGGTGATGATTTAACTTAAGTTGATTTCATAAGTTAAAATAGAATAAAACATGGTTTTTGTGTTCTCTTAAATCCTTAATATATTTGAAAATTCATGAAAATTTTTGAGAATTCAAGTCTGTATTTGGGTAAATGGTACATTTTTTAAACATAATTTCATAAAATTGTCTTGAAATTACAAAAGGAGTGGATATTGGTGGGGTTTGAGTTAGAGGCTGAAGTAATTGAAGTTTTCCTTTATATATTTCTCTATGTTAAACCTTTTTGATGGTTTTATCTTTGTATTTTGTTTTTTTTAATTCTTGAGTAAAATAATCATTTGAGAGGTATATAATATATAGGTGTAGATTTTACTAGTCCTATATATTGTTTTTTCAGGTATAGAAAGTGTTAAAAGGAATCTTGGAGGTGGATAGTGGGATAAAAGTTTTGAAAAAGGGATTTTGAAATAAAAATGGATAGGGTGGGTTTACACTATGTCATGGTGGATTTTAAGAGTGGTCAAGGTCTAACCGTGGTCATGGTGTCTAAACTATTTCTCTAGGTTCATAGATTAAAGGTTAAAAATGGAATTTTTAGAGAGGGGTTTTATGTGGTCTAGTTCTATAGCATGTAGGTGTCCATTTTGGTAGGTGTGGTATTTGGTGAAATCCCTATAAGCCATAGGATAGGTTGAAACACCTATTATAGAGGTCATGGTGGATTTATGTTGTGTTCATGAGAACATTGTGCCATGGTCTTATCAGGGGTTCTTTAGAGGAAATGGAGAGGTTGGGTGAGTTATGTCGTGGTGTTTCGATGGTTTTAATTAGTTTTAAGAGGAAAAGTACATAGTTGATATCACTCTATTGTGTTGTTGGTCAAAACCATGTTCCTATAGTGTAATTATTGGTGATTTAAGATAAAATATGGAAATTTTAAAATATAATAATCTCGAATCCTAGTTGAGAAAACTCAACTATTCCACGATGATTCCTTCAACATGCCATCGTGAAGCCCTAAAATTTTTATTACAAATTCAAGGTATCCCTCCCTCTTGGTTTGATTATTTTGGATTCACTTGAACCCTATGAATTATATAGTTAGTCTTCAGTGGAATTTTATATTCCCCTGATCAATCTTAATCCTTGGTTTTATGATATTGATCTCTTATGAATTAAGGTTTCTTTTCTTCTCTTTTCATTTATACATAGCTTGTTCTCCCTTATTTTAAGTCTATGGAAGAGGTTTTATATTTATCCTAGGTGGATTTGTTTCAAGGATTTGATATTGAATTACATATTATAGGTTGTGGAATATTTCTCAGGAGAATATTAGAATTCGATAATTAATGTATTTCTCTTCTTTAGTGTTGTGTTATTGAAGCTTTGATTAAGGTAAGAGATTTAGAATCTCTCTATTTTTATTTTATTAAATTTTAAATTATCATGCTTTGGTTATATTTGGTTAGAGATTTGGAATTCACCTAATGAAGATAATAAAAAAAATTAATGAAATTAAGAGTGGTGGGGTAGGGTTAATTTTATGTTCTTTATATGATTTCCATTATATTGTTTATGTGTTGTTTCTTGTTTTGTTTTTATTATCATGCCATTATGATATTTATTTTTTATATTTGAAGTTATAAAAAATGTTAATAATTAATAGAGAAATTCAAAGATGATAATGTAATTAAATAGATAAAGTATAGAATTTTTTTAATTGTTGTTATATTAAAATTTAATTGATAACTAAATGGAGAAGTATGATGAAGAAGAACTTTCTGTTTGTTGTTGTGATTATATTTTTTTATTTTTGTGATAGTAGTGGTTTTGGTATGGTTAGGTAATTTTGGTAGTGAAAGGGGTGATGATAATTTTTTTGTGGCATTGTTTCAATGTGGTCGATGTGAAATAATGTTGTTTCTATTATGGAAAGAGATAAAGGTGAAAATACAAGCTATTTATATGTTTTTTAATATGGTGTTGTAAGGGTTTTGATGTGGTTGGTATAATTGTTTCCTATGGATATGGATATAAATAAATGAATTAATTAATCATAAATTTGAATGGGAATGGTTTGTTTTTAGTAAATGAAGTGTTGATTATAATTAAATAAGTGTTAATACAAGGTTTTAAAAATTGAAATAAACTAGTTAAGTAATATATAATGATTTAAATATAAATTAAATGAACTAATGTCATTATAAATATAGTTTTTTAAATTATTATAGTCAATCAATTTAATGTGGTTAATTAATTTAATAAATGTGAAATGGGTATGGAACGGTCAAATTAATTCATAGTTAAATAATTAGGAATAGGTGGTGGGTTAATGATGTGGTGATTTTTTTATAAATGATGAAGTATGTGGTATAATATTGTTCATAAGGTGTAAATAATAGTTGTTGGAATTAATTTGTGGTTTTAATGATGTGATATAAAATAGAAATATGTTGTGTAGTTTTATATGGTTAGTGTGTTGCATTTTTGTGGTCTATAGTGGAATGAGAAGTGATGAATGAAATATTGGACAATAATGAATGAATTTTAAAATTATTTATGGCTAATAAAGAAGGATTCAATGAACTAGTTCTTCAATTATGGGTCTCGTATGGTGTTATGATATATTCTTAGAGGTGGAAAAGGTTGTTATTTTATTGTGGTGTTGTAGAGATGAGGTATGGTCGCATAAGTGTTTTTTAGAGAGTTAACCCTAGGATGGGAATGTGTTTTATTCCTATATATTCATTATATTTTATGTTAATTCTTTCACACCACCACTGGAGTTGGGTAACACGATCGACACCCATATAGGGTCTTGGGTTTCAACTGTTTTTCTGAACATCTAGGATATTGGTGATACAGATGACTGATTACTCCCCATTTCACACTATATTGATCCCAAGTGTTATATTTTTTATCAATAAGTCAATATTTGTTTGGTGAGTAGAGATAAGTGATGATTTTTGAATGATTTTTATAGCTTCATTTCATGGTATTGTATGTCATTCTCAAGAAATTATCCTTGTATATCTAAATTTTTTTGAACTGGTCTTAATTCCTAAGGCACATGATAATTGTGTTTGGAGTTTGAAAAATGTTTACAACTAGTGAATAGATGAAAATAAGTTCATGCATTATACTGTAATTACATGTGAATATTGTTAAAAATAAGTTCATGCAAAAATATTAATGCTTTTTCATGAGTAATCAATGATGATATTTGAGTATAATTAAATTTGAAGAATGGATTACGAATTGAAAATAAAAAATATCTTGAGATGAAATTTTTATGGAGGAATTTCTAACTTAGTATTTTAATAAGTTTTGGTGATTTAACTAAAAAATAGGCCAATTGTATCCAACCAAGGGCCCACATCAACCACACATGTGGGACTTAGGTTTTCCATGTGGAAGGAAGGTCAAATTTGCTAGTTATGGTGGTAGTAGGGCTTTAGGTAGTTAGGAAGAATATGAAAACAATGCACATATGAGCATAAGTGAGACCATCATATGGGGAAGCATGATGTAAGAGGAGGTCGACATGGGTCTGTTCCAGAAGAGGTAGGGAGTAGACCCCGTTACTCATATATAAACACTGAAGGAAGCAGTTTACTCATAAAGAAATGCCAAGATTAATAAAAGTTCAATATGGGATCGTCACATTGCATGCTAGACTATTCATGTATTAAAAACTTATACATATAATATTGGTCATCTGATTCAAAAAATATCCAATATTTGATCAAGCTAAGGAGCATGTTGTTCCTTGAGATCCACCTATATACAAGCACACAAAGTGGCTGCATGAAGGATAGATATCAATAACACATTATTTAGATAAATCGTTCCAAGGAGGATTGACTGCATAACCTACTTACAACCGACAAAATTATACTGATTGACTGCATGATAATGCTACAAATCGATGACATGCCTTATTTTGATCAACAATACCTAGTTTGATTAATTGGATGAGTTATGAGAAAGAGATTATATTCCCATTTCTAAACCAATCACATGAATAGGTAAAGATCAATCATGAAATAATCTTAAGCTACCACATGAAGAACAAAATGTTCACATGGTTGAGTGAATTTATCTATATGAAGATCGATTGAGAAGAGGAGGTTCTATAAAAAAGAAGAACAATGTCGAATATAGAGCATCCAAAATAATGTTTTTCATATAGTTTTGAGAGATAATTAAGATGAAATAAATTATTTAGAAGAGGAACAACATTGATTAAAAAATTTCTTTTTATCGAGTTATAAGTTGTTATACATATGGGGATTATTCATGAATATGTACTGCCATGTGCATTTACAGTAGCTCAAGATTCTTGGTCTATTTTTACTCGATTAATGCATATAGATGATCAAAAAAATCATTCATGTGCATGAGTAAGATTAATATAGTGGTACACACATGAGACTTAAATTTATATGTGTGTAAATTAAATTAGAAGAAAAAACATGACATCCATATGCTCACAGTTGATCCCAAAGTAAACAGAAGGCATGCTGCATGGATACACTTCCATGAAAGTTGTGTGATATTCATAAAATTCATGAACATGAGATGGATGTGATCATTCTAAATGAACTATGGGTATTTATGTCAGATGAATATAAATAACTGATTCTTTTAGGTATTAATTTGAGGAAAGTAATAAGGGGTATTAAATAAGAAATAATACCTATGATTTTAATGAGGAATTGAGGATTAATTATCATGGAATTAATGATGTATTATTAAGGGTTATTTATCATGAAATAATACCAATAATAAAAAGGATGTGATAATTATCCATGATATTTGATTAATGTGATCCATATAAAGAATGATAAGAAGACCTGATCCCATTGAGTATATGAATGATCATTTTTATGAGGAATTATTCTAGAATATTTAACATGAAATTATGTCCAGAATAAATGAGAAAAAACCTTTTTTCAATGATCATGGTATTTCCATTAATTATGGAAAAAAAATATTATAATCAATGTGGATTTATATAGTGAGGTGAGGAAAATTCCATCTTTTAAGAAAGAAAAATATGAAATGGTCTTTGAAGAAATAAGAAAATAGATACATAAATCATAAGTGATTGTTTAATCAAGCGATTTATATAGTGATGAGGATGATGAATATTTCAGTCAAATTATTTCTCTTATATCAAGAGTATTAAAAAGGTAAAGTGGAAGGGAAAGAGTAAGAAACCACTAAATTGTTACAAGTATCGTGACTTTGGTCATTTTGCAAAAAAAATTGTGTAGATCCCAAATGGATTGTGAAGGGGCATTGAGAGGGGGGAGAATCGGTGCACCCGATTTTTTTTCAAATTTTACTTTCTTTTAATTAACACCTCTACTCTTAACCCTATGATCTAGTTAAGAAGAATAGATCTATTTTGTTCTATAAATAATCACATACACATGAAATGCAGATAATAAAAGATACAACAACACATAAGGATTTTTACAAGGTTCGGTAAAAGGATATACTCTTTGTCGTGATCAACCTATGGTTGATTAAAATATTCACTTATCACTATAATTTGAAATGATTAAAATATATAGAATTAGAATACAATGTTCAGGAAGGAAGTAAACGGTCTTCTTGATTCATTGGTGTTCTTTATACTTGTTCCACTGCTCTTCAATGGAGTTTATTTTACTAAAACCTACCATTATTTAAAGATGTTCAATAAAAACATTGAACAATAAATATTTTCTACATTGAATGTCTTTGAATCAATTGTATAATCTTGTTCCTCTTCTAAAGGTCTTTGACTGCTACTAAATCAACAAGATTATATGCATGTCAGCCCACTACTATGTTCCTTCAAAATGATCAACAGAAGAATCTATAAATACACTGTATGTTGTCTTCTTCCATGATATATCAAATTCTTGGGAAGATACTCATTCGAGTGATGAATTTACCATCCTAAAAAATATGTGTACAAGTAGTGCATACAACTTCTTGAATTCTCAAATAATGTCAACTCAGATGTATGATCTTCTAATATTTTTCCCAGCTCTAGTCTCTAGCTTTTTTCATGCATGTATGAATTTTTCACATTACCATTTATCATTCTCATTATTATTTTTTCTTTATAAAATCAATTATTTATTCTCAAATACTTTAAAAAACCCTTGAATATTTTTCTTTGATTTTCCTTTCAAATCACTTGATGTTTTTCAAGCATGGTACTTGGGGTGTAGAGTATGAATGGATTGCATAGATTGCATGAAACTTTTGTCTTATTCCCTTCTTTATTATTTCATTCGAAGTTCATGATCTCTGTCCAAGTTCATGCAAGGAACATGATATGTTCACTAACTTTGCATGATATGAGTGTGGTTCCCAAGAACTCTTCCTTTAAGAACACAATTCTTTTGAATGCATGGATTTTCTTCCTTGTATAATTCAATATTCGCGTGAAATGATCATGTGATCTCATTGTATCCTTTAGGTGACCATGTAAGGCTTACATGAATTGTTCCCCCTAGATTATATGGGGGCCACTCCATAATTTGAGAGTCTTCTTTGTTAGAAACAACTGGTACGCAGCTTCCTTGGTTGGCATCCAACCCACCAGCCTTCATGGATGAGCAGTAGGTGGTGGGACGCATTTCTTCAAGGGTAGTTGAACTACCCAACAACCAGATAAAATTCTAGTTTTTCTTCTCCTTAAAATGGGATCAAATCCCATTGTGTGTATACATTATAATCCTCAGACGATATCCAGAGAGAGGAATAAAATTGGCCCCCATTTATACCGTGGATGTAGGAAAACCTGAAGAACCATGTTAAATTGTGTGTTCATCCATTTTTCTCCTCTGTTTGTGTGTTTTTCATTGCTACGCACCTCCACTGCACCCTTACAAGTGGTATCAGAGGGTGACAGTTTGAAACAGTGAGGTGGTAGTGAGTTTTCTGGTGATTGTAAAATTGAAGTTGTTCAGAAAATTTTTTCGAGGCCAGATCCGTGAAGAGGACAATGAGACGATTCCAATGGCGCAAGCGGCATTAAAAACCGAGATGAAACGAGCCCTGTAGAGCCGGTCAAAGTTTCGTCCAAATCGCATGTGAATAGTAGTCATTTGCCGGAGAATACGGTACTGTTCACGCTGTCGGAAATATTCCTGACGAGATTCCGACAGGTGTTCCGGTGTGCCATGTAAGCGCCATGTCATTGCCACATCAACAGGTGATCTAGACTGTTGAATTTGTTTTGGTGATATTTCAGCCAATCGAACTCCATTTTCGGCAATCCTGGAGTTGATTCCCACTATTTAGACCATTACGAACGCATCTGTATGGTTAGTTTTTCAAAATTAGTACTCCATAAAGTGGTTTCAGAAGGGTGAAACATCAATGGCGGTAATCGCATTTTGCGACATCGACAAAGGATGGTGGCAGTGCACTACCAAAAATTGAGATTGAGAAGTTTGATGGTTGGAATAATTTTGGTTTGTGTCAAAGAACGGTGAAAGATATTCTTGTACATTAAGGAATGATCAGAATGTTGATCGGAGAAAAGCCTGAGAGAACCAGTGATGATGAGTGGCAAGAGCTCGAGATTCGGGTCGTCAGCACAATTTGACTGTGTCTGGAGAATGATGTAAAATACTCAGTGTTGGAAGAGACCACACTGAAAGAGATCTTGAAGAAGTTGGAGCAGTGATATATGGTGAAGTCGCTCACCAACAAATTATTCCTAAAGAATAAATGGTACCAATTGCGCATGGACGAGGGAAAAAATTTGTTGGATCACACCAACAAATTCAACAGAGTCCTAACGCAATTATTGGGGCTCGATGTGAAGGTTGAAGAGGAATACAAATCAATTTTGCTTTTGTCTTCTCTACCAAGTTCATTTGATGGACTTGTGATTGCATTGCTCGTGGGGAAGGAAACATTGAAGTTAGACGATGTGATGTCATCACTTCAAGATTCAGAGGCATTCAAAAGACCTGCAACGCATCCAGGTAAGAAAATCATGGTGATACGAGATGATCAATGTGGGGGGAGCTGATATTAGAAGTCATGAGGTAAAAAATGGCAGCCAAAATCGAGGGGGCGTGATCCTAACGAAATCATTTGTTTCTAGTGCGAGAAAAAGGGTTACTATAAAAGTGACTATGGATAGTGCAAATGGTACATTACTAGGAAATGGAAAGATGAAGATAAGGTTGCCAACATCATAGAATTATCAGTAGATGATGAAGTTTGTGTGACAACGGGAAGCTCGCACTCAGATGGGAGAATCGAATGGGGAGAAGTGTAGTGTCAATACTGCAAAAGATACAGGCATATGAAGTGGGAATGTCGATTTTTAAAAAGGAAGAATGAGTGGTCTCAAAATCCAAAGAAAGATGGGTGAGTTTTGGATTTAGGGAGCTCGGTACACATATGTATGACAAAATGTGTGTTTCATACATTTCAGTAGGGGTGAGATTCGATGAGAATTAGTGATGGGTCAACATGCAAGGTTTGAGGATTCGGGATGGTGAAATTGAAGACACCTGATTGAGGAGTATGAAAACTGGCTGATGTGAAATTCGTTCCAAGGATGAGATGAAACTTGTTGTCATTAAGTAGGCTCAATGCGAGAGGATAAAATATTTCCATAGCGGGTGGAGTGTTGGAAGTCTCACGTGGTGATGCAGCGATACTTACTAGGAAAGAGTCTCAAGGGTTGTATCATTTGATGGGGACCGTAGTCAGCCCAAGATTAATTGAAGACGGTGGAAGTGACACATCATCTGGCCAGAAGAAGTGTGTTCTATTTGTCGATGAAGTTTTCAAAACCTTCAAGGAGATTACAGGTCTGGTTTCTACCCCAAATTGGTCATAAGGGGAAGATTTGTGGGGGCACTTCCTAATTTGGGAGTCTTCTTTGTCGGAAACAACTGGTGTGCAGCTTCCTTGGTTGGCATCCAACCCAGCAGCCTTCATGGACGAGCAGTAGGCGACAGGACATATTTCTTCAAGGGTAGCTGAGCTACCCAACAACTAGAGAAATTTATGGTTTTTCTTTTCCTTAAAACAGTATCAAATCCCATTGTGTGTATACATTGTAATCCTCTGACGAGATCCCAAGAGAGAAGAATAAAATTGGCCCCCGTTTATCCCGTGGATGTAGGCAAACCTTATGAACCACATTAAATTGTGTGTTCATCCATTTTTATCCTCTATTTGTGTTTTTTCATTGCCACACACCTACATTGAGCCCCTAAAATCACATATCCCGCACTTAGTATAATCATGTGAGAACATGGGTTTTATGTGGTGTCTCTTCAATTTATTTGCATGAGGACTTCGCAAGACTGATCATGTGAATTATTAAGCCCTTAGTGTGACTTAAATTGTGTCTGTGGGTTCCTTGGGTGGTATGTTCGTAGGTTCTTCTCAAACACTTCTCAAGACCAGTGTCTTGCGGTTTTCTTCCTTCCTTCATGAGACCCTAATTTTTTATGAGATCCTTCGCAAGATAGGAGATATGTCTCAAGATCACCATAACGAGACAATGGTTTGTCAGTGAGTCCCCTCTTCTTGCCTTCTCTTAACCAAGATGGTTTCATGAGATCTCCTTCACGTGATCGAATCATGTAGACTTCATCTTCCCTTCCCACAAATAGTTCATGTGAATTCTCTTTTTCAAGATCTCTCACAATATCACAGTAGGTTGTAGCGACTTCTCTTGACCTTTTCTCTATTTATATTGGAAACATCTCACCACCTAAACTCCTTTAAATATTTTGTTCCTTAAAAAGACAGTGAGATAAGGATAGTTTCAAACTCCTAAAGATCTTGGGAGATCGTAAACTCCAAGTCTTTCAGCTTTTTCATTCACTGTAGGAATGATAATGGAAAACTCATGAGATCTTCACATGATCACTTTGTTGATAATGTGATGGCTCTGTGGTCTTCCTCCGAATAATCCTGAATAAAATCTTGTATAAATATATGTGAAATATGGGGGGTCCATTCGATCAGAGATATGCTTATCTTCTTGCGATGACTTCTGATTGTCTTCTATCTGTCGCACTGGTTCTTACGACATCATCTTGAAAAACCATGTTGCTTTTCACCAATCAGTCACATGATCTTAAGATATTCATGTGATGGCATCTTATGATTGTCGTTGATTCTTATGATAGCCTCATTCAACACCACTATGACTTTTGATGGGCTTCATGCAACAACATCATGGAAATAATATGCATGAAAAACAAAGTTGCATGCCTTGATTCAGTTTGTTCTACATGTCTTAAGCCTTTATTTGACAACTAAAAAATGAGAGGTTATCCCGATCTTTCCAGGTAGAAGATTCGTCATCTGCAGGTTGAAGATTAAAGCGTATTTCGAATACGCTTGGCTTAATATGAATAAATGTTGTGCATGAGTCGGATGCCACCTAATTTTTGAATATGTGCGACTCAAGATTAAACGAAGGCTCAGATATCACCAATCTGATGAACAACATTAAATGCATAACTTTTTAAACACGTGAAAAGTGAAGCCATGTCCACATCCCACATTGGAAGCTACATAGTTCTTCACCGCAATTTATTAGCAAGGGCGTGACAAAGCTCATTTGAGCTAGTGAATGGGGATCAGCATCAGTACACATCCACACACCACGAGCTTTAGCTCACGCGGGATATATGCCCAAGTCGTGCACACTCATGGCACACGCTATACGAACCTTGTAAACAGGTCTTCCCACACATATCGTGCTCTATGCTCTCCTCTATCATTGTTGTGTTGTTTCACCAAGTCATTTGGTTGGATCAGTAGTCAGCTACATTTTTTAGTAAGCACAAAATGCTAAGTGTAGAATATAAACACCTCAATACAAGTGAAATTAAAATCTATTTTTCCAATATTCTTCACGAAAAGTGTGTGTGTGTGTGTTCTTATGGACTCCTTTAATTTATTTATCATGAAAAGTGTAAATCATTTTCATGGATGAGATTAAAATATTCTTTCACAAATAAATGTATCATTCAAATAATGATTTGCATGGTCTTCACCATATCAAATGTTGAAGACAATATGCACTCTACTACTACAATAAAAACATGTCTTTGAACTTAAGAACAGTTCAATCACTACAAAATATTTTATTTTTTCTAATGGACATATCTGTTGGTAAAACTGCATTTTCTGTTAGTAAAACGTTTTACTAACATATATGTCCTTGTCACTAAAATTTCAACAAAAAACTGTCATTAAATGTTTTTACGACAGATAAAATAGTTCTATTACAATTATAATAATAGCAACAGATAATATATATGTCAATTAAATTGTTTAGCAATAGGTTCTAATGAAAACTTTTTATGTTTGTAATAATATTACCAATATATAATATCTATTTAAAAATAAATTTTGAATAAAAATTATAAATTTTTATTTCTAATAAAATTTCATATTATATTTATTAATTTATCATATATAATATCTAATTATTAAACAAAAGACCATTTTCACACATGTTCAAAATTATAAAAAATTAATTACATTTATAATGAAATTTAATACAAAAACACAGTATCCATCACAACCCCCCCCCCATCCATCGAGTCATCTCCATCTCCATCCAACAAACCAACTCCCACACCAGCCTATCCATGCCACCAAATGAACTCCAACACCAACCCATCCATGCCATCGAGCCAGCTCCAACAAGGAATAGCGAGCCCATCCATGCCATCGAGCCATCTCCAGTAGGGACCAGCAAGCACCAACAACCTATGCTAGCGAGCCATCTTCAGCACTAGCCCATCCATGCCAGTGAGTCAGTCCCAACACCATCTCATCCATTCAAGCTCGAGCATCCATGCAAGCGAGACAGCTCCAACATTACCCCATCCATGCCAGCGGGACTGCTCCAGCACCAGGACCAGCGAGCACCAACAACCCATGGATGGGGTCCAAACATGCACCAAAAATCTTCCTCTCCACCATGACATGTTCCCCAAACCTGTTCTGTGCAACTACACCACCATGAGTCTCCGCAACAACATTTTCTTTCTCATGTCACCTTTATGATGCCCACAAGCACTCGCCTCCCATACATTTGAGTCACCTCCATACATGAAGCCAAGGCATCCTCCTCCCGCATGTCAACTCAATCATGACATGGTTACAATGACAAAGATCACCTATGCTGAAATGGGAACAAAATATGGTCACCGCTACAAATAGAATGTTGCATGCTAAAAAGAGATCTAAATAGGCTTTTGGAAATATAAAGTTCCTGACATAATAGAGCAATGTATACAGTATTTCGTATATAAAAACAAAGACATTTCAAAATCTATAGATTATAGAAAGCTTTCTTGCATACATAGCATCACATAAGACAACATGTTGGATGTATAAATGCTACATGCAAAACAGAAGCCATGACTCAAGCAGATGGGTGTTGATGATAAAAGAAAACTAAAGCCGATCTATAGTTATACTATTCAACAGCTACAATCACTGAAAAAATTCCTTCAGAATAGTTTAATGTTTGGACTAGGATGAATGTAGAATGCTGTTATGAACTGGAGCTAGGAGATTACAGAAGACATGCACTGAGTTTAATGTTTTCGAAGCGGGATAGAGATAACAGGACACGGCCACCACAAATATTGAGGAATTTAGGCCTACAGATTTTTGTAATATGATTTATATGATCATAAGAAAAAATTTAGAAACAAGACTTAGTTAAATTATAGGAATAATTGTACCTTATTTCCGGTATTGATTCATTTATCAAATCAGATATCTCTAATGTGCTTGTAGGGGTGAGAAAACAGTCAGTTTGGTTAAAAATATTCAAAATTTTCAAAAATTGAAAAAACCAACCAATGATTTTTTAATAAACCACCCGACTGTTTTAGCAACCAAAACCTAAGTAACCAAAAACAAAATGAACAAAGTTTAATTGTTTTGAAATAACCAAAATAACTAAAATAACAAAGATTAAAACAATATTTCAGTTTGTAAAAAAGAAAAGTACCAGTGTCTAGTGATGTAGGCCTCCTCTCCAAATGCCTATCACCACCCACATTCCAAATGCCCAACTAGTAGCATTCCAAATGCCCAGTAACAGCAGCAAACACCTTCAGATGTCCAATATCATAGCTATTATGGATTATCCATAAAAAATTACAACAATCATTTAGAAAAATCATAAGTTCTTAATAAATTGATCAAATTGAAATGAAAATTAACAAGTTTCTAATCATATGTATTAACAATTGGATAGAAAAATTCTAATGATATATTTGTAAACGGACAATTATCTAGATTACTTCATTTTCAGTATGTAGTAGGGTAAATATCATGAACAAACGACAAAGAAATTACAAATGCAAAAACATGACTTTACAAAGCTACAAATATCATAAATATGTGCTTGCCTATGATTTATGATGACCAAAATTTAAAATGCAAAAATGTGACTAATCAATAATGCATTTACAAAACTACATATTCCATAAATATGTGTTTCAAAGCCTATGATAAATGATGCGTCAAAGATATAATTTTCTCACTTGATTAGTGAGTGAAACTCTTCTTTTTTACTCTGAACCAAAATCAGAAATCCACACGTCCTAAAAATAAAAAAACACCACAATTAGCGAATACATAAAAAATTCCCATCAAATTAAGGGAGAAAATTTCAAAGACTAACCAACAGTGAACCTGTGGAACTAATAACACCAGTGACAGCCAGAGCACACCCAATTATGGCTACAAAGAAATGGAATTTTAAATCTATGCATTCCTAATTTAAGAGATATAAGTAAAATATAATAGGATATCATACCAAAAATATGAACACAGAGAAATCTAAAATCTTTCACTCTTTCATTAAGAAAACGCCAAGTAACATCCGATGTTCTTACCTTGCATGTACTCTTACCAAGGTGCTCCATTAATAAAAAATGATCCTATAAGAGGAAAAAACATAACAGATACATTAATCTAGGAAATGAAGTGATGTGAAAGAATTCTACTACAAATTCCATTAAAATAAAAAGATATACAAATGTTAGAGAAATGTTGCAGACAAGTTAAGTAGATGATGTTGGGATTATTGGAAATTAATTAAATGGTTTTAAGTTGTATTCATTTATGTTGAATTTTCTGATAAACATCGATGAAATCTCAACATATGAAGTATAAAAGATCTATTAATATGGTATGATGACAGTTCACAAATGATGGAAGATTTGTTCTACCATACACGACCTTGTGTGAGTTATGTAGTCTGGAATCATAAGTGAATGGTTGTAGGCTTCAGTTATGATGTGCATGGACTCTATATTTGGAAAATAAAAATCATTGTCAGCTATGTTGCATAAAAGGAAAAAATAATCACCTGTATAATAAGCTGGAATATTACATGTAGAGTTTTTATATGGACTTCATATTTTGCATTGGAGGAAAAGAGCTACAAACTAATGTGTAGAGAAAAATAGATAATGGTCATTGAAGTATGGAAATTCATACACTACAAAGAAGACATGTATACTAGTGATGGAATTACTATAATACCGGATTGGAAGAAATCATACATTGCGAATTGGTGATCTCATTTGCTACAACAATATATCAACAATTACAACCAGTGGTGTATCATCTTCTACGAGAGTGTTGTAGAAGCTTTTGTTTCTTGATGTCTTTACAACAGAGTATTCTTCATGCTAATAAACTGTTACAGTTGTAGTTTTACCTAGGTTTCATATCATATGAGAAAGATGGGGCCATAATAACACCATGAAGCTCTGTTTTGTGAACGAATGGCCACTGCACAATTTCAAAACAGATAAACAGGCGGGATGTTGTGTGTTTTGATCACTTATGCATATGAAGTCCTGTATTCTATAGTTACTGTGTTTGTACAGTGGATAGAAGAATTTCTATTTGCTTTTACATGGGCAAAAATGTGTGCTTCACATATACAACAAATTATTGTTTATACTGATTGTCATATTGCTAGAGGATCACACACTAAATAAGGAGACTATTTTCTGTAGGATTGTGGTGGCTAAAGCATATTCTATGAATCAATGTATACAAAATGGGTCGTATTTAATGAATGGGTATTTCCAGATGTTACAACGAAGGGATTTTGTAGGTTTCAACTTTGACCATAAAAGATGCCACCCTTTATGGGATGGAGGGGTGTCCAGTTTCGATGAACAAAGCAAGCAGTAGCTTTCTATGAAGGTTGCTGTTGTACTCTACAACATATATATTTCATCTGCAATGCTATGCGATGAAGGGCTACTGCTTTTCCTGAAAGGATTCTAAATAGGAAATATACTTATATGCAAGAAATGGCAGTACAATGTAATAAAGAGTTTCCACGACATACATGGGAAATATGCTTATATGATATGTCATCTGCAATACTATGTATGTCATATGCTATGCTAGACTCATTTTCTTGGGTCCTAGACATGGAGAGCCATATCATATCCTAGATAGTTACACTTTTTCTTGCTTCAACCTTAGTATGAATTCTAATTTTATTTCGGCCTAATACATTCTCAACACCCCCAAATGTCAATATATCGTTATCAAAAATAAAATCATCATTCCCTTGAGCATGTAAAAAAGTTTTTTAAGCTTGTTAGTTAAAATAGTGTTTTACTATCACTTATATAAATAGTTTATTCAAGAATTTAAGTATAAGCATTTTTCAAAGAATGAAACCACTTGTTTTTTAACAACACATATCACAAGTTAAAAATAATATAATCACTTTTTGATAAGCACCACCAACCAAAACCAATATATATATATATATTATATTCCAATTTACATTTAAAAATTTATAATTATTTTAGACATTCATTAATATTAGTAAGTTTAATTTAATGAATTATTTTTCAAATATTAGACATCACTATTAATGATGCTGGTATAATTTTTTCTCATAAAACTTCATGATTTTAATTATCAGATGTCATATCCAGTTGAATTTTTTATACAAGTTAATTCTTATCATAAAATTCAAAAAAAAATGATACAAACAAATTAATAATGCAAGAAGGTCAGAAAGAACATGGAACTTCAGAAAAACATGGGTCTGAAAATTCATACCTTAGGAAATCCCCACCCATCCACTTCCATCTTTACAACAACCTTCCATGATTTCCATTCTTTATTTAAAACTGGAGTTGATGTGATATAGTTAGGACTTGATAGGAGAAATTCAGGATCACCTGTCATCAAAACACAAAAACTATGTATTTAGGAACAATGTTTTAGACATTATCTTTTTATGTCTTCCTATTACAAAAAAATGGTTAAGATTGATGTTACAAAAATAGTAGTGAAGAATGTATGAGTCCGGAAATTGGGCAACCATAAATAAATATGTCACTACCAAGACACAAATGGAAGGTCCGTGTGTTATCTCATGTGCATTTATTAACAGTTAACAGAAAAACCGTCACTTATGTCAGTGTGAAAAACCGTATTATTTTTGTAATAACGTGGATTCCATTGCACCATGCGTATGAAGAAATTAGTAGACCATTTTACCCAAGTAAAACCAGGTTTAGTTCAAGCCTTTTCTTAAATCAACACAGCACATCAAGCCAGGAAGAGAAAGCGTCATCACTAAACAAGGCAGATGGGAGAGCAAGCACATAAAGACACGTGTTAGTAGGATGTGTTCTGATGAGAAAGCACATGGCTCAGATCCAAGATGATCTTTGTTTTCTATGTTTTGGAACATCCTCATGCTAGGGAGGGTACAAAGAAATAGTGTCATGATCCTTCAACTTGATGATTTCTTCTTTCGTATGGCTTCCAACATCCCAAATTGTGGTCATTTAAAAAATCCAAAAAAAAAACAGTTTAGAGAAAAGTGGAGCAGTTTTGATTAATAAAGAAAAACTATAGAAATTTTTTCCGCCTAAAAAGATATTAAAAATATCAAACAATAGCAAAATGAAAATAGATAATGATAAAATATGGGTAGGGCTATAAACAAGAAGGGTGACCTAGGGGGAAATTTTTGCAATACACCTCATCAAGCACCAATAAACCAGCAGCTGTGAAAAATTAAACCATCCTCACCTACCAATGGTCCTCTCCAGTACATCTCGGTACATAAAAATTATGAATCCTGACTTTCAAGTGTTTAGGAAATAAAAACGATAATGGTTAAAGTTTTTTTTAATAAGATGCTGCTGTGTAAAAGTGTTCAAAAAAATTGTTCAAGAATAACTTGTAATTGGGCTGCTGTAATTTTCAGGCATGTTAAGGATTCTCGCAAGGACCAAATGTGGTCATGACCAACAACTCATTTTTTAAGGACAAGTAGATAAGAGAGCTGACATAAAAGAGTACCCTAGTTGTTTAAGTATTTTCAAATCCACCAGAATCTCTACAGGCAAAGAATTCCTAACAAACATGTATATCATAGTGATTCTAGGTTTTATTCATTGCCTTCAATGTATACATGTGAGAGTAATATTTTGTTATGCATTTCCACAATACTATTTAACTTTCAATTTTGATTATTCAACATACATAATTTAACAAAATATCAAAAACTTTATAGAATGCAGAGATAAGGAAGAATCACAAAAAAAAAAAAAGAATATTCAAAACCATTTTTGTAAATATATGGAAAGATCGCAACTAAACCTCAACTACACTGCCATCAAAATCATAACCCTCAAGAGAATTAAGAGGGTGTTAAATGTAGATGGAGAAACCCATACAAAAACAGTCAGGTATTTTGATTCAATAAGAAAGGTCAACGACTCCGCATCACCGACGGATTTATAAAATGTGCAGGTCAGTGAGGAGGTAGAGTATTTGTTTGTAAATATCAGAATTGACATCATCAAGGGTTTGATGTGAGAGTACCTAAGTCGAAGATGATCCAAATAGGTGGAGGTGATAAAATCACCAAAAATATAACTGGAGTGGCTTCAGAGAAGTATGCAATTAGCATACTAATATCACCAAAAAATAATTAACAGAAAAAACAAGCAAACACATTTCATCTGAATTTCACAGAAACTCTAACTATAACTCGATTCAAACATTGGATCCCCATGATTTCAAGTAATTAAAACTTGAATATAAGAAATACATACCTGTAGGCTAAGACATGGACCGATTGAATGAGAAATGGGTTTCTTTCCATGCTCTTCCCAACATATCAGATTTACAGTTGAAAGAGGCAAAAATCCGTCAAACATTACTGGACGGAGTGTCAGAGATGCTAGAAAATCAAGGGTGTGGGAGGTTCGGTCCACGCGACAGTGAGGAGACGTACATATGAGCGCAGCCTATGCCAGAAGACATGGCCAGTGCAGAGATGTGGGTGAAGAAGACATGGGGATAGGGGAGGCGTGACCGCACGGTGAAAACACGAATTGGGGAGGAAATGTGTTTTCCTTTTTTTAATATATCTAAGATATAATTTTAATTCTATTTTAAATAGAATATATATTAGTTGAAATTTTTAATCTATTTTGAATATTTATTAATATTTTTTATTAATAGATACCTAATCTTTTTTATTAATTAAAATTTTATCTTATAATCATTTTTATTTATATTAATATCAACATTATTTTTTTAATAAATGTATCTAATTCATAGTAACATGTTTTTTTAAATGATTTATTTTTAGAGAATAAATAATAGCGACATGTTTATATATTGAAAAAAAATGTTGGTAATAATAGGTATTAATAATATATTTTTTTGTTGGTAAAAAAATGTTGGTATTAAAATGAAAAAGTAATAGATTTAATTGTTGGTAAAATATTTGTTGGTGTTAAACAACTAATAGAAACAAATATATTTGCTAGTAAAAGTAAATGTTGGTACT
This sequence comes from Viscum album, assembly GCA_963277665.1. NCBI lineage: Eukaryota > Viridiplantae > Streptophyta > Magnoliopsida > Santalales > Viscaceae > Viscum > Viscum album. Next base: position 656,478,601 of record OY728128.1, on the reverse strand, counting down.
TAAATTTAATATAAAAAAACTCAATATATGTTGGAATTGTTAGTTTTTACCAACGCGTGTATTATTTGTCATTAAGTTTTTATTGGTATAAGTCATTTTTTTGTAGTGAATAATCATATGAGTTTTCAAGGAGAATTATCCAAGCATGACATCTAATATCATAAGAAAAATCTATAAAAATTCTCCATGCATTGTCACCAATCAAAGAGGGATTCATACATTGAATTTTGATTCCTTCTAATAGGTTAAAAACAAATACAACCGTACTTATAAACCATCCAAATGGTTTTTTCAATACCCCCTTTGGATTTTTTTTTCAATTCCATTTATTTAAAGTCAATGTACCTTCTCCCAATTGTTGACAATAAATGAAAAGGATTAATGTTGGGTTTTCTTCTTCCTTTAAATGTAGTTGTAAATTTATTCTTTTTTTTATGAAAGAAGGATGGTACCACAAGGTTTACTGGGAAAATACCCTTTAGTTGTTCTACTCTAAGTCTATGTGGGCTAACTCGGTGTAAAAAACAAGAGAGATACAACTAAGGTTGTCTATGTTGTCCATTAACAACCATTCATGTGATATCAAACTCAAAAAAGTTTTATTTCTAAAAGAGGAGGCAGTATAAAACAGATTTATCAAGTAATATATTCTCTTGAACACTTCATTAAATACATTATAAATTTCAGATGAAAAAATATTTTACTCCCCCTTTCAATAAGATTACTCATCAACCAACACTCCCCATTAATGCATAGGTTTGATATAATCATGACAAGGGAAAGAAGTGAAATTGGGTTACCTGCATTTTTAACTTCTATTGAGATGACATGAATTTCTAGATATTCGTGAAATAATCCTTAACATCTCATCCTTAATGTTTTCTCCCCCTTCAAGGGGCGAACTCCCTTCCATTTGACCATCAATTTCTTTAAATTTAAGCACACAAATATAACACAATAAGTAAGGGAATAAGGTGGAATTCTTGTGAGATTCTTAATAGGAGCAACAGGGTTGATAATTTCCTATTAACCTAAGGACTCCTTTCCTTATATATCTAATGTGTATAGTAATATTCATCATTGCGTCTTCTTTACATTTAAAATTTTGATCTTTTATTGATAACATGTGTACTTTACTTCTATTCACCTTCATCATGTGTGGGTTGTTTATCCTCACTTTTGTGAGTAGTGTAGTAGCTTCCCCTAGAACTTTTTTCAATATTCAACATCTCCCTTTGAGCTAGTAGAACATTTCTAAAATTATTCTCATTATGTCCAGCTTACTTTCACCTTCCACACAATTTTTGTGAGACACTTGAGATGTTATGTGTTGAAAACCTCTCACGAAATTCAAGATCTTCTTCATGTGAAATAATATGATTTACCTTTTCATTTTCTCTAACTAATACTTCATCCTTATATTTCTTTTCATTTCTTTAACAGCTTGCAATTTCTCAAGAAAAATGATTGAGTATTCCTTCTTAACATATTCTATTTTAGAGCTTCCACATGGATTCTTTAATGTTTTTGAGTTACCCTTCTTGGGTAAATTATCAAATACTTCTTCGAGAATGTATTCAATAAATATTGTCTTCTTGTTTCTGTCTTGGATTGATTCACATCTTGATTTTAGCTTGATTCCATCCATTTCCATGACCTGTTTATAGTGCTACATGGTATGAAATCTCTTTCCATAGTAGAAGTATATTTTATTGGTTGACATTTTGGATTCCAACTTATCATCCTTCTTGGGAGTTTCTTTTTTCACAGATTTCTTGACTTCCTTCTTCTACTTATTCCCCAAGGAATAATTTTCAACTTTTGTTCTTTGCTTCTACATTTGTTTTAGTATTTTCTTCTCATCAAAATATGAATAGTTCGTGGTTGGAATATACCATCACTTATCATAATTGTGACCACTTATGTTGTAATAATCATAGAATTCTTCAAGATAACCAAATCCATTCTTGATAGATAGATTATTCTATATTAATGTGTTTTGCTTCAATTTTGCAGGTTTCTTCATTTCTACACATATACATTCCTTAAATATGGGTGTTTTGTAATTTTCATATGCTAACACATTACGACAATAGTCAATGGTCGGATTCCCAAATTTCTAGCATCACCAAAAAGAGCCAAAAAAATCTATTTCTTTCTCTTATAGTACACATCTAGTTAGATTTAGTACTATATTGTTTCTGGGTTTTTCTTTCCTTCTATAGAGCATTATTTTGGGAGTTATTTTTCTTGATATTTATAGTATCCACCCTTAGTGTTTTGGTGGATTTATCAACAATTTTATCAACCCATATCTTTCCATATTTTTCTTGAACATGCACTAGAAGATGCAACAAAATTAAGAGAAACTAAATTAACTAGGTTATGAGTTACCTTCTTCCATGAGTCTGTAGAGGGTAGATCAAGAGTTGATTTTGAGTTCTTATTTCCACCAGTATGAGTATCTTCATAGAAATGATTATCATCAATAGTTTTTTAGAAAAATTCCTTCTTGGATCTTGACTCTCTTCATTTGATTGGGTGGTAGAATTCATCTTCTCAGTGGCTTGGGAAGTTCCATCATGTGTCTCGTTTGAAGTTATCGATTCAAGATCAAGTTGAATACACTTCATTTTGAAGGAAAACTTATCATTTTCAATTGATTTCATCCTGCCTTCCCAATCACTTTTCATTTTATTGATTTTTTCTTCATTTTTTCTACTACCTTCATTTAGATAGCTCTCAAGTTATTTGATTAGTCTAGCTTTAACTTCCAATTGGGCTTCCTTGACACTAATTGTATCTTTATGTGTGTCTTATAGAGAATGGATCTTTGACATATACTCTTAATGGAACATTTACTTTTCCTCTACTAGATTTTCAAGATCTTTGAACTTACATGTTTGGTCTTGAAGTTGAGTATCTCTAACATTCATGGAAACGTTGAACAATGTTTCAAGTGCTTGGATTACTTCTCCAAAAACATGTTTACTCAAAATATTTCATAATAATTCCCTTGAAATTATTCTTCAATAATTGAAATATTTTTATTGAAAAGTGTCACAAATTATTCTTTTATTCAATGAGGTCTGTGAGAATATTTAACCTTTTGAATTTCTTTGTAAGTGAATCCTCCTGTTTATTGATTTCTTCTTCAAGATGTACTCTTTCATAAAAAATATCCTTAAATGAAAAAATTATATATTCAATTACTTATTCAGGAACATTGTTTATATATCTTTAAAATTGAGATTAGAAGCCTTCAATAATTATGATAGATTCAACTTCCTTATACTCTCTGTTGCTTAAACTAGTTTCTTCATAAGGATCATTTTCAACTGATCTGACAAGAAATAACTAATCCTTCTCTTATTTATTTGTGATTTTTCTCAATCTCTTTGATTTTATCTTATTCATACTTTTTAGAGTCTTTGAAGAAGACTTCATGTTTTCTCTTGTAGGATTGGAGATTAAAATTTCCACTTTAGGTGCTTCAGAATCAGCTAAAAATCTACACATCATATAAACCTTGTAAAAACAAATGGATATAAAACATTGATGCAATCAGAGGAAGACCTACACTCTGATACCTCTTGTAGAGCCCAGAAGGATCGTGTAGGGAAACTAAGAGGGGGAGGGTGAATTAGTGTTCCCAAATTTTTATTGAATTTTACTTTCTTTCAATTAAAACATCTACTCTTGAACTTCTACCCCAGTTAAGAGGAATTCATATATTGTGTTCTTGAAAAAATCACATACAAATGCAATGAAAATAATAAAATCAACAACAACACACAAGGATTTTTATAAGGTTCGATACAAAGATGCAATCCTTTCCATGATCAACATGTGGTTGATTAAAAAATTCTCTTATTAGTATGATTTACTATGAGTAAAAATGTTTATAATTGGCATAAAATATCGAGGAAATAAGTTAACAATCTTCCTGAGTTAGTGGTGTTCTTTATACCTATTCCACTAGTCTTTAATGGTGTTGTTTATACTGACACCACCAATTCTTTAATGTTTCTCAATAAAAACACAAAACAAGATCTCTTTACTACAATGAATTTATTTACATTAATTGTGTAATCTTGTTCCTATTTTGATGGTATTCTACTACTACTGAATCAAAAATATTATGTGCGCATCAGCCCACTACTATGGTCTCTTAGAATAATCAACATAAGAATCTAGAAATACACTATAAGTTGTCTTCTTCTTGATCAATCAGATACTCCTTCCAATGATGAACTTTCCATCCTCAATAATATGTGCATAAGAGGTGCACATGACTTCTTGAATTCACAAGTACTATCAACTAGGATGTAAGATCTTATGATATTTTCCCAGCTCTAGTCTTTAGCTTTTTTCATGCATGTATGAATTTTTCACATTAACATTTATCATTCTCATCATTTTTTTCTTTATAAAATTAATTCTTTATGCTCAAATACTTTAAAAACCCCATGAATCTTCTTTTTAGATTTGCCTTTCAAATCACTTGATGTTTATCAATCATGGTACTTGGGGTGTAGAGCATGCATGGATCGCATGGATTGCATGAAACTTTAGTTTTCTTTACCTTTTTATTATTTCATGCAAAGCGCATGATCCATGTCTAAGGTCATGTGAGGCATATGACATGTTCATTGTTTTTGCATGATCTTAGTGCGGTTCATGAGATCTCTTCCATGAAGAACACTATTATTTTGAATGCATGGATTGTCTTCTAGGTACAAATCCTCCTTCATGTGAAATGATTACATGATGTCACTATATCTATCATGTGACCATGTAAGGCATACACGAACTATTCTCCCTAGATCACACAAACTATATTTATGAAAATTAGGAAACACTAGTTCTATCTATGGTGTCTCTTAAATTTCTTTGTGGAAGGGCTTTCCAAGACTAATCATGAGAATTCTTCATCTCTTCACGTGACTTGAATGGTGTATGTGGGTTCCTACATGAGACTGGAGGTATGTCTGTAAGTTCTTCTCAAACGCTTTGTAAGACTTTTGTCTTGCGATTTTCTTCCTTCCCTAATGAGACCCTGGTTGTGTCCGTAAGATCCCTCATGAGACAGGAGATATGTCTATGGGATCACCTTTGTGAGAAAATGGTTTATTAGCGAGTCCCCTCTTCATGCCTTCACCTAACCGGGATGGTTTCACGAGATCTCTTTCCACTACAACACATATTCTCTTTAACAGTGCACAAATCAGCTTTTAACAGCACCAAAAAGCATTGTTAATCATAGTGATGATGGGGGGATCCCCTTTATCAGCGCTAAAAAAGAACTATTAATCACATCGATGATAAAGAGGGTCCTTTATCTATGAAGGACCCCCTTTATCAGTTCTTTTTTAGCACTGACAAAGGCCAAATTTATCAGTGCTATTTTTAGCATTGATAAAGGACACCCTTTATCAGTGCTTTAAATAGTGCCGATAAAGGCCTAGCTACCTTGTAGTGTGCTATTAATATAACAACACACCCAGAAGCAAAAACCTATAATTTCAAATGCTCTATGCAACCTGTAATTTGAAACAATGCTATATACATTTAATTAACATCATGATTACAAAAATGTCCACCCATGGTATATACAAAAAAGCTGCTATTTACATTTCAAAAAAAATGTTTTATATAATTGCATTTACAATTATCCAACAAACATTCTAAAGAATTAATATTTCACCTTTTGATGCTCATGATCCCCTCTAAAAAATGTCTACCCATGGTATTAATTGCTGAACAAATCATCTCAACCCGACCAAAATATTATGCCTATATAATAAAGCAAATATTATATTAGTAATGATGGAATGAAATAAATTAAACATCAATATGAAAAAAATACATTAATATAATGTCAATATTTTATAAAAATGACACATTTGGAGTTATAATAGTCACACCATGCATCCTATTGAGGTGGGGTTGATTCATTCACATCACAAATGAGTTATGGATCATTTTTGTAAAATATAAAAACAATTTGAATGTGTTTTCTTGGTTTTGAGTATGTCAATTGTTCTTTTACTAAAATTAATGTCAATTTTAAATAATGAAACATTTGGAGTTATACCAGTCACACCGTGCATCATATTGAGGTGAGGTTGATTCTTACCTATCACAAATTACTAATGGATCATTTTCCTAGAGTATCAAAATAATCCGAATGCATTTACTCAATTTTTAGTATGTCAGTTATGTTTTTTTACTAAAATGTCATTTCAAACTGGAAACACGCATTATGAGTCATATCGGTCGCATCATTAATTGGTTTGATGTGAGAATAATTCATACACATCAAAAATGACTTATGAATCATTTTCCTAAATTATCAAGACAATTAGATCATGTTTTCTTGGTTTTTAGTGAGTGACACATTTTGAACTAAAATGTCAATTTTAAACTGATAACAGACACTTTTAGTCATACTGGTCACACCGTGCATCAGATTGAGGTTATGTTGACTCCTACATGTCAAAAATGACTAATGGGTCATTTTTCAAAAGTACCAAAACAATCCTAATTCATTTTATTGGTTTTCAGTATGCCACTGGTTATTTTTTACTTAAATTAATGCCAATTTTAAATAAAAAGAGATGCTTTGAGTCATATCGGATACACCATGCATCAAATTGAGGTGAAAATAATTCCTACATGTCAAAAATGTATAATAAATCATTTTCATAAAATATCAAAACAATCTGAATGTGTTTTCTCAGTTTTCAGTATGTCACTTGTTGTTTTTACTTAAATTAATTTCAATTTTAAATAAAAAGAGACACTTTGAGTTATACCAGTCACACCATGTGTCATATTGAGGTGAGGATAATTCCTACACATCAAAAAATGACTAATAGATCATTTTAATAAAATATCAAAACAATCCAAATGCATTTCCTCGGTTTTCAGTATGTCATTTGATGTCTTTACTTAAATTGATGTCAATTTTAAATAAAAAGAGACACTTTGAGTTATATCGACCACAATATGCATCATATTGAGGCGTTTTTGATTCCCACACATAAAAAATGACATATAGATCATTTTTTATGGAGTATCAAAATAATCCAACAATGTTTTCTCAGTTTTTAGTATGCCAGTTGTGTTTTTTTACTAAAATGTCATTTGAAACTGAAAACACGCATTATGAGTCATACCGATTGCATCGTGCATCAATTTTATGTAAGACTACTTCATAAACATCACAAATTACTTATGAATTTCTTTTCTAAATTATCAATAAAACTAGAGAACTTTTTCTTGGTTTTCAGTGAGTGACATGTTTTGAACTAAAATGTCAATTTTAAACTAACAATAGACACTTTTCGTCATACCAGTCACACCGTGTGTCATATTGAGATGCAATTTACTACATGTCATAAATGACTCATGGATCATTTTCCTAAAGTATAAAAACAACCTGACTGATCTTTCTTGGTTTCCATTATGTAACTTGTTGTTTTTACTTAAATTAATGTCAAATTTAAATAAAAATAGACACTTTGAGTCATACCGGCCACACTGTGCATCATATTGACGTGTGTTTGAATCCTACATGTCAAAAATGAATCATGGATTATTTTAATAAAAATATCAAAACAATATAAATTTTTTTCTCAGTTTTCAGTATATCACTTGTTGTTTTTACATAAATTAATGTCAATTTTAAATAAAAAGACACACTTGGAGTCATACCTGGCACACTGTGCATTGTATTGTTGTGAGGATGACTCCTACATATAAAAAATTACTCATGGATCATTATGAAAAAATATCAAAACATTCTGAATGTGTTTTCTTAGTTTTCAGTATTTCACTTGTTATTTTTACATAAATTGATGTCAATTTTAAATAAAAAGAGACAATTTGAGTCATACCGGCCACACTGTGCATTGTATTGAGGCGTGGTTGACTCCTACGTCTAAAAAATGACTCATGGATCATTTTAATAAAATATAAAAACTATTGGGCAAAAATCCCTCAAGGTATCATTGAAGCACTTTTGAGGTGATTGTGTTTGTTGACAAAGCAGACCACGATGTCCAATTTGTTGACAAATGGGGTTTACATGGTGATTTGTTGAGTTCCATAGATATTTTTGACAACCTATGTTGAAAAATAAAGATGAAAAAGGAATGGACGATCTGGAGGCGGTACAAAAAGAACAGATCTAAGGTGGTGCCGTTTTCTAGTGTTTTCCAAATTTTTGGGACTTAAAATCAGAAAATGAGGAATCATGTTTTTGGAAAAAGAATTTGCGCGCAATATCTAGGGTGGTTTGGAAACTTTCTTGCAAGGCATGTTTCAGGAGCAGAATGTCGAAAAATGGCGAAGGTATGATGTGCGTGAAAGATTTGGAAATGGGCGTGAAAGAGAAGGTTACGTGAAAGAAACTTGCGCGCCCAATGCGATGTCAAACAGGGTTTCGTGCGCTCGAAGAGGAACTTGCATGACAAAAGTTGAATTATCCACGCAGGGTTTATGAACGCCTACAAATAAGAGGTGACCCCCCTCATTCGATGTAGCTCAATACTAGAGAAAATCTGAGCACCTAATTGTGTAAGAATTTCATGCAAAGGGAGTTGCACGAAAGATTTTGAGTTGCGCCCCAGCTAAGAAAGTTGCGCTTAAGATTTGAGTTACACAAAAGATTGAAGTTACACACAAAGGGTGTTTCACGACAAAAGTGGAATCTTTCATGCAAGGCATTAAAGTTGCACGCAAGACACAGTAAGGGTTGCGCGAAATATTTGAGGTTGCCCGGTACACCCGGTGCAAAGAGAGATTCATCTGCGGATGAAAGTGGGATGTCAACAGAGCATCTATTAATAGTTAAGGATGAAGATTTCATTAGAGATAATGAAGAGACCTGTAGGTCTATAAAATGTGAGTGTATCTTATGAAGAAGTAGTAAGAACACTTCAGTTGAGAGAGTAGTGAGCTTTCATATCGTGATTGGTTGTAAACTAGAAGGGACAGTAGGTCCGCTTCGAACATTGTTAACAACAATGCGCTTTTAGTGAAGTTGGTACATTGGCACATTGCTGGTGTATGCTCCTCAGACATATCCCAGTGAGGGTGAACCAAGTAAAAATCATTGTGTCTTGTGCATGATTTGATTTCTATTTATACTTTTCTACGAGAAAGAGAGAGAAGTGAGTTTTTCTTAACAACGAAACAAGATCAATAGGGGCAGTTGTTTTAATCCTTCATACCCTGATTCACCCCCCTCTCAGGGTATCTAACATAGTGAACCTAACAATTGGTATCAAAGGAAAAGGTTAATATCAGTATTTCTATCTCAAATGGAGGTCACCAATCACAAAGGGATTCCGATCTTCGACAGGAAAAATTTTAATCTATGGAAGAATTAGACGCAACACTACTTCCGATCTTTGGGAATGAATGTGTTTATAGCATCAATAGAGCTCAGACGTTAAGGTTGATTTGAGGCGTGATCAGAAACAAAAAGCATTCAGGGTTGAAGTCAGACCGTAAGAACCCGTTCTAAGAATGAAAATTGATGTGTGTACAAAGCAGAATTAGAAAATTCATGGAACCAAAGGAACTACTGGTAGTATAGAAGTGACACGCAGAAATGTGCCTTTCATCATGTGTTATTTATGTGGAAAGATGGGACACTCACAAAATGTGTGTTCTATAACCAGAAGATACCAAAGGGCATAAGGATAGAGGTGACATCTAAACAGAGAATGATTCTCTAGAATGTATTTCAAAGGACACTGTTTTTGGTGTGGAGGATTTGGGCACATGGCTAGATACTGTACATCGATCATACAGAGGAGTGTGCCACAACAGAATCAAAATATTCGCAAACAAAAAATCAATGAATCAACAGATGAGTTGAAAATGAAAAATAAATTTGAAGCTTTGCAAGATAAAGTTGATCCATCATACTCTAATAAAGATCAAAAGTATCAATCTATATTGAGTGTGAAGACAAAAATATGGACCAAGAAGAAGAGAGAAGAGAAGGAAGTGGTTGCTAAAATTTCTCTTAAAGCATTAGACCATTCTAGTGTGTGGATCCTTGATAGTGGTTGTACGTCTCACATGACAGACAACAAGGATCTGGTTACAGGCATAAAATATGACAAATAAGGAGTTGTCAAGTTCAGAAATGATGGAGGCTTGAAGATAATTAGATCGGGAAAGGACAGGTTTGGGGGAAAAGAAATAAGACATGTTGATGTTTTGGTTGTAGAAGGTCTCAGTCACAATTTTCTCAGCGTTAGTCAATTGTGTGACTTAAGGCATTCTATACGGTTTACCAAGAAGACGTGTGTTGTCAAGGGAAGAGATGGTATAGTGATCATACAAGGAAAAAGGACAAAGGGAAATCTCTATTTGGTAAGTGGAGAAGAAGTTATGTGTTTTTTATCTAGAGAGGAAGAAAAAAAGTTATGGCATAAATGACTTGGCCATTTATGTCAGCCATCCCTGGAATATTTGGTAAAGTGTGATGTAGTTAGAGACCTCCCTAAGCTATCACAGGATCGTACTCATATGTGCGATGCATGCCAACAAGGGAATCACATCAGGAAGATGTATAAGACAAAATAAAATAAGTCAACAAGAGTGCTCGAATTGGTGCATGCTGATGTTTGTGGGCCTATCACACCAAGAGAAATTGACAGAAAGAGGTACTGCATTCTTTTCATTGATCAATATAGTAGAATGGCATGTGTATTTATTATTGCCCATAAATCCAATGTGTTCAGCTGCTTAAAATAGTACCGGAGGGAGTGAGAAAGGATGCTTAGACAAAAAATTATGAAGTTTCATACTGATAATGGTATGAAATTCACAAACAGTCAGGTGGAATACTATCTCAAGAAACATGGGATAAGGCATCAAGATTTCTCAGTGAGAACTCCTCAATATAATGGAGTGGTTGAAAGGAGAAATTGGATCATCAACAACATTTCCAGAACGATGCTTATAGAATATGACTTTCCAGATAAATTTTGGAAGGAAGCGGTATTGACATCGGTCTAAATTTCTAATAGGGATCTATTGTGTTTGAAGGAAGGAAAGACTCCGTATGAGATGTGGTATGGAAAGAATCCAACAATAAAATACTTTAGAATCTTTGGAAGTAAGTGCTTCATTATCAAAAAAGAAAAACATAGGAAATTTGAGTCATGTGGAGATGAGGGGATATTCCTTGGCTACTTAGGAAAAAGAAAAGCATAAAAATGCTTTAATAAAATGTTAGGAAAATTAGTTGAGTGAAATGATGTCACTGTTGTGGAAATTGATGAAAATGTTCAACAACACAGTGAACAATTTCTTGATGAAAGTGATGAGAAGGAAAGCAATGCAGGGGGAGCTGAAGTGGCCGATGCAGATTCAGAAGAAGATACCAATGATGAGCATGAGGAAGTAAAATCCATATCTGCACAAAATCCAAGAATTCAAGCTAAAATTGACGGGAAAAATATCATTGGTTATCAATCAGCTCCAGTTCAGATAAGAAGAATTAAATCTCTATAGCAGACATCTTTCTTATCTTAGGTAGAGCCAAAATTCTTTGGTGATGCATCTGAAGATGAAAACTGGCTTTAGGATATGAATGAAGAGATAGATCAGATTGAGAAGAATCAGACGTGGGAGATTGTTTTGAGGCCAGCAGACAAAAATTTCATCGGGACTAAATGGATCTATCACAACAAGATGAATAAATATGGAACAATGATTCAAAACAAAGCATGACTAGTGTGAAAAGGATACTCTCAGATAGAGGGAATAGATGTTGATGAGACATTTGCACCAGTTGCAAGGATAGAGACAATCAGATCATTCCTAGTCATTGCAGTGCAACAGAAGTTCAAAGTTTTCCAGATAGACGTCAAATCTGCATTCTTAAATGGGGTTCTGGAGGAAGAAGTGTATATCGAGAATCCAAATGGTTTTCTCATTCTTTAATATGAGAACAAAGTGTGTCGGTTGAAGAAAGTGCTATATGGGTTGGAACAAGCACCAAGAGCATGGTACTCAAGGCTTGATCAATATTTGAAGAAGCTTGTATTTTCAGCGTGGTGGAGTTGATTATAATCTCTATTTCAATAATGATAGGAATCAAAGGATGATGGTGCTGGTTTATGTCGTTGACATAATATTTGGCAGATCATATGAAGCTCAGTGCAGACAGTTTTATAAATTCATGAAAAGTGATTTTGAAATGTCAATGATTGGAGAGATGACATTTTTCCTTGGTTTTAAGGTGACACAAGGAAGGAATGGAACTTTCATTTCTCAATCCAAATATGATAAGGAGGTTCTGAGAAGATTTGGGATGGAAAATTCCAAGGAAATGAAGACTATGGTTGCTACCTGGATGAAACTGTCAAAATATGATGAAGGAAAGGCAGTTAATATCACAAAATACAGGCAAATTATTGAAAGTTTATTGTACTTGACCATGAGAAGGCCTGACATTGTATTCGCCACCTGCCAAGCAGCAAGATATCAAATTAATCCCAAGGAAATCCACATGATTGCAGTGAAAATAATACTTCGGTATATCAAGGGCACGGTGGATTTCAACTTGATATATAATGAAAAATCTCAGACAGAGTTATTGGGATATACTGATGCAGATTAGGTTAGTTCAGCGGATGATAGGAAATCAATGTCAGGAGGTGCATTCTATCTTGGTGGACTATGTATGTCTTGGATAAGTAAGAAGCAAGATTGCATTTCATTAAGCACTGAAGAGGCTGAGTATATTACAGCCACTCAAGCATGCACAAAGTTATTGTGGATGAAATAAAAACTTGATGATATGAGAGTTGAAGTGACGTCTCCAATCAGAATCCAGTGTGATAACTCAAGTGAAATAAATCTTAGCAAAAATCCATTCTATCCCTCAAGGACAAAGCACATTGAGATAAAATATCATTTTATCAAAGAGAAAGTGGAGCAAGGGCTAGTGAAGTTAGAGTATGTGCCTACAGAGCTACAGGTTGGGGACATTCTAACAAAGCCCTTACCCAAAGATGCATTTGAGAGGCATCAACTGGCTTTGGGAGTCCAGTTGACTCCTCACACTTGAAAAAGTATGGATGTGGAACCCTCCCTCTCCCCGAGGTATAGTGTGTTTTTATAGACTATGTTAATATATGTTATTTCCAATGTCTCATACCACAGATGAGTGACCTTTGGGTTCATTGACAAAGGGGGGGGGGGAATAGTGACTTCTCAAGGGGGAGAAACTGTGGCTAAAGAAGAGAGAAAATGTCTTAGTAAAAGACATGAGGAGAAGCTGAGAGGTAGAGAAATGAGATAGGGGGAGAGCAATGAGATAGGGGGGAGTATTAAATCTGACGATGATAGAAGTGATCAATCAAAGAGTAGATATTATGATAGCTCAGGATCATGATAAAAGCATAAGAGTAATGTTGGAATAGTGTGAGAAGGTTTCCAGCAATCCACAATTGGTATCATTTTAGCAATTAGTATCAGTTTGGTATCAACAATTGGTGTCAGAAATGAAATGATTCATTGATGAACTTTCCATTTACACTTATTTATCACACTGAGCATTGTTCATGCGGGCTTAGAGTATGTGTTGAGTGAATCCTTGATTGCTATCTGAATCATAAGAGGTGAATGGTGGTTGATTATGGAAGGATCTTCAGTGAGGTATCAAAGTGCAGAGAGTCATTATGGGAAGAGTTGTCAAAAAAACCAAAGGGGGATATTGTTGTGCAAAAATCCATCAAGGTATCATTGAATCATTTTTGAGGTGATTGTGTTTTTTGAAAAAGAGGACCTCGATGTTGTCTTTGTTGACAGAGCAGACCACGATGTCCAATTTACTGACAAAGGGGGTTAACATGGTGATTTTTTGAGTTCCATAGATATTGTTGCCAACCTATGTTGACAAAGAATGATGAAAAAGGAATGGATGATTTGGAGGTAGTACAAAAAGAAAAAATCTAAGGTGGCACCGTTTTCCAGTGTTTTTCAAATTTTTGGGCCTCAAAATCAGAAAATGGGGAATCGTGTTTTTGGAAAAAGAAGTTGCACGCAAGATCTAGGGTGGTTTGGAAACTTGCGCGCAAGGAATATTTTGGGGGCAGAACGTTGAAAAAAGGAAAAGGCATGATGTGTGTGAAAGATTTGGAAATGGGCGTAAAATATGAGGTTACACGAAAGAAACTTGTGCACCCAATGCGATGTCAAATGGGGGTTTGCGTGGTCGAAGAGGAACTTGTGCGAAAAAAGTTGAATCTTCCGTGTAGGGTTCAAGAATGCCTATAAATAAGAGGTGACCCCCCTCATTCTATGTAGCTCAATACTTAGAGAAAATCTGAGCACCGGGTCACGTAAGAATTTCACCCAAAGGGAGTTGCGCAAAATATTTTGAGTTACACGCAAGCTAAGAAAGTTTCACATTAGATTTGAGTTGCACGAAAGATTGAAGTTGGGTACAAAGGGTGCTTCGCGACAAAAGTGGAATCATGCACGCAAGGCATTAAAGTTGCGTGCAAGACACAATAAGGGTTGCGTGAAATATTTGAGGTTTCCCGGTACACCTGATGCAAAGAGAGATTCATCTGCGGGTGAAAGTGGGACGTCAACATAGCATATATTAACAGTTGTGGATGTAGATTTCATTAGAGACAATAAAAATACCTACAGGTCTATAAACTGTGAGTGAATCTTCTGAAGAAGTAGTGAGCACACTTCAGTTGAGAGAGCAGTGAGCTTTCATATCATGATTGGCTGTAAACCAGAAGGGACAATGAGTCTGCTTCGAACATTGTTAACAACAGTGCGCTTTTGGTGAAGTTGGTACATTGGAACATTGCCAGTGTATGCTCCTTGGACGTAGACCAGTGAGGATCAACCAAATAAAAATCATTGTGTCTTGTGCATGATTTGATTTCTGTTTATACTTTTCTATGAGAAAGAGAGAGAAGTGAGTTTTGCTTAATAGTGAAACAAGATCAATAGGGGCAGTTGTTTTAATCTATCATACCCTGATTCACCCCCCCTCTCAGGGTATCTAACCTAGTGGACCTAATAATTGGTATCAAAGGGAAAAGTTGATATTAGTGTTTCTCTCTCAAATGGAGGTCACCAATCACAATGGTATTCCGATCTTCAATGGGAAAAATTTTCAGCTATGGAAGAATAAGATGCAACACTACTTCCGATATTTGGGAATGAATGTGTTTACAGCAGCAATTGAGCTCAGATGTTAAGGTTGATTTGGGGCTCGATCAAAAACAAAAAGCAGTCAGGGTTGAAGTCAGACCACAAGCACCCATTCCAAGAATGAAAATTGATGTGTGTAAAAAGAAGAATAATAAAATTCATGGAACCAAAGGAACTACTGTAAGTATAGAAGTGACACATAGAAATGTGCCTTTCATCAGGTGTTATTACTGTGGAAAGATAAGAAACTCACAAAATTTGTGTTCTATATCCAGTAGATACCGAAGGGCACAAGAATTGAGGTGGAATCCAAACAAAGAACAATTCTCTAGAATGTATTTCAAAGGACACTATTTTTTGTGCGAAGGATTTAGGAACGTGGATAGATACTGTACATAGACCATACAGAGGAGTGTGACAAAGTAGAATCAAAATGTTTGAAACCAACAAATCAATGAACCAACAAATGAGTTGAAAATGAAAAATAAATTTGAATCTTTGTAAGATGAAGCCGGTCCATCATACTATAAGAAAGATCAGAAGTCTCAATCTATACCGAGTGTGAAGACAAAAATATGGACCAAGAATAAGAGATCGAAGAAGGCAGTGGTTGCTGAAATTTCCCTTAAAGCATCAAACCATTCTGGTGTGTGGATCCTTGACAGTGGTTGTACGTCTCACATGACAGGCAACAAGGATATGGTTACAGGCATAAAATATGGCAAAGAAAGAGTTTTCAAGTTCGGAAATGATGGAGGCCTGAAGATAATTGGATCAGGAAAGGCCAGGTTTGGGGGTAAAGAAATAAGACGTGCTGATGTTTTGGTTGTAGAAGGTCTCAGTCACAATTTTTTCAGCATCAGTCAATTGTGTGACTCAGGGAATTCTATACGATTTAACGAGAAGACGTGTGTTTCCAAGGGAAGAGATAGTACAATGATCCTACAAGGAAAAAGGACAAAGGGAAATCTCTACTTGGTAAATGTAGAAGAAGTTATTTGTTTTTTATCTAGAGAGGAAGAAAACAAGTTGTGTCATAAATGACTTAGCCATTTATACCATACATCCCTGGAAGATTTGGTAAAGTGTGATGCAGCTAGAGACCTCCCTAAGCTATCACGTGATCATAATCATATGTGTAATTCATGCCAACAAGGGGAGCTCATCAAGAAGACGTATAAGGAAAAAGAAAAAATTCAAAAAAAGTGCTCGAATTGGTGCATGCTGATGTTTGTGGGCCTATCACACCAAGAGAAATTGACGGAAAGAGGTACTAAGTTCTTTTGATTTATGACTATAGTAGAATGTCATGGGTATTTGTTATTTCCCATAAATCCGATGTGTTCAGCTGCTTAAAACAGTACCGAAGGGAGTGTGAAAGGATGCTTGGACAGAAAATTATGAAGTTTCATACTGACAGTGGTACATACTTCACAAACAATCAGGTGAAAGACTATCTCGAGAAAAATGGGATAAAACATCAAGTTTCCTTAGTGATAAATCCCCAATAGAATGGAGTGGTTGAAAGGAGAAATCAGATCATCAACAACATAGCCCGAATGATGCTTATAGAAAAAGACCTACCAAAGAAATTTTGGAAGGAAGTAGTATTGACATCAGTATACATCTCTAACAGGGATTTGTTGTGTCTGAAGGAAGGAAATACTCCATATGAGATGTGGTATGGAAATAAGCCAATAGTGAAATGCTTTCGAATCTTTGTAAGCAAGTGCTTCATTCTCAACAAAGAAAAACATAAGAAATTTGAGTCACGTGGAGATGAGGGGATATTCCTTGGCTACTCAAGAAAAATCAAAGCATACAAATGATTTAATAAAAGTTTAGGAAAATTAGTTGAGAGAAATGATGTCACTATTGTGGAAATTGATGAAAATGTTCAAAAAACGCAGTGAACAATTTCCTGATGAAAGTGATGTGGAGGAAAACAATGCAGGGGGAGATGAAGTGGCTAATGCTGATTTAGAAGAAGATACTGATGATGAGAATAAGGAAGTAAAATCCACATCTGCACAAAAGCCAAGAAGTCGAGTTAAAATTGACAGAAAAAATATCATTGGCGATCAATCAGCTCCAATTCAAACAAGAAGAATGAAATCTCTACAACAAACATCTTTCCTATCTCAGGTAGAGCTGAAAATGCTTTGGTGATGTAGTTGAAGATGAAAACTGGCTTCATGCTATGAATGAAGAGCTGGATCAGATTGAGAAGAATCAGACGTGGGAGATTTTTTCGAGGCCAACAGATAAAAATTTCATCAGGACTAAATGAGTCTATCGCAACAAGATGAATGAATATGGCACAGTGATTCAAAATAAAGAATGACTAGTGTGCAAAGGATACTCCCAGATAGAGGGAATAGATGTTGATGAGACATTTTCACTGGTTTCAAGGCTAGAGACAATCAGATTATTCCTAGCCATTGTAGTGTAATGAAAGTTCACAGTTTTCTAGATGGACATCAAATCTGCATTATTAAATGGGGTTCTAGAGGAAGAAGTGTATATTGAGCAGCCAGATGGTTTTCTCATTCATAAAGATGAGAAAAAAGTGTGTCGGTTGAATAAACCACTATATGGGTTGAAACAAGCACCAAGATCATGGTACTCGAGGCTTGATCAATATTTTAAGAAGCTTGGTTTTCAGCGTGGTGGAGTTGATTACAATCTCTATTTCAACAATGATAGTAATCAAAGGATGATGGTACTGGTTTATATCGATGACATAATATTTGGCAGATCAAATGAAGCTCAGTGCACACAGATTTCCGAATTCATGAAAAGTGAGTTTGAAATGTTAATGATTGGAGAGTTGACGTTTTTCCTTGGTTTACAGGTGACACAAGGAAGGAATGGAACTTTCATTTATCAATCCAAATATGCTAAGGAGGTTTTTAGAAGATTTGGGATGGAAAATTACAAGGAAATGAAGACTCTAGTTGCTACTCGGATAAAACTATCAAAATATGATGAATGAAAGGCAGTTAATATCACAAAATATAGGCAAATCATTGGAAGTTTATTATACTTGACCACGAAAAGGCCTAACATTGTATTCACCACCTGCCAAGCAGTAAGATATAAAAGTAATCCCATGGAAATCCACATGCTTGCAGTGAAAATAATACTTCGTTATATCAAGGGCATGGTGGATTTCGGCTTGATGTGTAATGAAAAATCTTAAACAGAGTTATTGGGATATACTAATGAAAATTAGGCTGGTTCAGTGGATGACAGGAAATCAATGTCAGGAGGTGCATTCTATCTTGGTGGACTATTTATTTCTTGGCTAAGAAATAAGAAATATTACATTTCATTAAGCACCACAGAAGCTGAGTATATTGTGGCCACTCAAGCATGCACACAGTCATTGTGGATGAAGCAGCAGCTTGATGATATGGGAGTTAAAGTGACATCTCCGATCAGAATCTAGTGTGATAACTCAAGTGATATAAATCTTAGTAAAAATATAGTCCATCACTCAAGGAAAAAGCACATTGAGATAAAATATCATTTTATCAAGCAGAAATTGGAGCAAGGGATAGTGAAGTTTGAGTATGTGCCTACAGAGCTACAGGTTGTGGACATTCTGATAAAGGTATTACCCAAGGATGCATTTGAGAGGCATCGGCTGGCTTTGGGAGTCTAGTCAACTCCCCACACTTGAAAAAGTGTGGATGTGGAACCCTCCCTCTTCCTGAGGTATGGTGTGTTTTTATATACTGTGATAATATGCATTCTTTCCAATGTCTCAAACCACAGAGGAGTTACCTTTGGGTTCGTTGAAAAAGGGGGAGAAATAGTGACTCCTCAAGGGGGAGAAACTATGGCTAAAGAAGGGAGAAAATGTCTTAGTCAAAGGCACAAGGAGAAGCTGATAGGTAGAGCAGCCAGATAGGGGGAGAGAAATAAGATAAGGGGAGATTATTAAATTTGACGATGTTAGAAGTGATCGATCAAAGAGTAGATATCACGATAGATGAGGATCGTGATAAAATCAGAAGAGTGATATTGGAATAGTGTGACAAGGTTTCCAGCGACCCATAATTGATATCAGTTTAGAATTTGGTATCAATTTGGTATCAACAATTAGTGTTAGAAATGAAGTGATTTATTGATGAAATTTTCATTTACTCTTGTTTCTCACACCGAGCATTGCTCATGTGGGCTTAGAGTATGTGTTGAGTGAATCCTTGATTTCTATATGAATCACAAGAGACGAATGGTGGTTGATGATGGAAGGGGCTTCAATGAGGTATCAAAGTGCATAAAGTCATTATGGGAAGAGTTTTCAACAAACTCAAAGGGGGATATTTTTGGGAATAAATCCATCAAGTTATCATTGAATCATTTTTGAGGTGATTGTGTTTGTTGACAAAGCAGACCTCCATGTTGTCTTTGTTGACAGAGCATACCACGATGTCCAATTTGTTGAAAAAGGGGGTTTACATGGTGATTTGTTAAGTTCCATAGATATTTTTGGCAACCTATGTTGACAAAGAACGATGAAAAAGGAATGGACGATCTGGAGGCGGTACAAAAAGAACAGATATAAGGTGGCTCCGTTTTCCAGTGTTTTTCAAATTTTTGGGCCTCAAAATCAGAAAATGGGGAATCATGTTTTTGGAAAAGGAAGTTTCACACAAGATCTAGGGTGGTTTCGAAACTTGTGTGCAAGGCATGTTTTGAGAGCAGAACATCGAAAAATGGAAAAGGTATGATGTGCGTGAAAGATTTGGAAATGGGTGCGAAAGAGGAGGATATGTGAAAGAAACTTGTGCTCCCAATGCGACGTCAAATGGGGTTTTGCGTGCTCAAAGAGGAACTTTCATGAAAAAATTTGAATCTTCCACGTAGGGTTCAAGAACACCTATAAATAAGAGGTGACCCCCTCATTCGATGCAGCTCAATACTTAGAGAAAATCTGAGCACCAGATCGCGTAAGAATTTCACACAAAGGGAGTTGCGAGAAAGATTTTGAGTTGCACGCAAGCTAAGAAAGTTTCACATAAGATTTGAGTTGCGTGAAATATTGAAGTTGCGTGAAAATGGTGTTTCACAAAAAAAGTGGAATCTTGCGTGCAATGCATTAAAGTTGTGCGCAAGATGCAGTAAGGGTTGCACAAAAGATTTGAGGTTTTCTGGTACACCTGGTGCAAAGAGAGATTCATCTGTGGGTGAAAATAGGACGTCAACATAGCATCTATTAACAGTTAAGGATGCATATTTAATTTGAGATAATGAAGATACCTACATGTATATAAACTGTGAGTGAATCTTTTGTAGAAGTAGTGAGCACATTTCAGTTGAGAGATCAGTGAGCTTTCATATAGTGATTGGTTGTAAAATCTAAGGGAAAGTGAGTCTTCTTAGAACATTATTAATAGAAATTCACTTTTAGTGAAGTTGGTACATCAACACATCACTAGTGTATGCTCCTTGCACATAGCCCATTGAGGGTGAACCAAGTAAAAATCGATGTGTCTTGTACATGATTTGATTTCTGTTTATACTTTTCTACGGGAAATAGAGAGAAGTGAGTTTTTCTTAACAGCGAAACAAGATCAATAGGGGTAGTTGTTTTAATCTTCCATACCCTGATTCACCCCCCCTCTTAGGGTATCTAACCTAGTGGACCTAAAAAAAACAATCCAAATGTGTTTTTTATGTGTTTAGTATGTAAATTGTTTTTTTACTTAAATTAATGTCAATTTTATATAAAAAGATACACTTTGAGTTATATCGGCCACACCGTGTATTATATTGAGGTAGGATTGATTCCTACATGTCACAAATGACTTATAGATCATTTTTCTAATGTATAAAAACAATCCGAATGTGTTTGCTCAGTTTTCAGTATGAAAGTTGTGTTTTTTCTTCTAAAATGTCATTTCAAACTAAAAACATGCATTTTGAGTCATACTAATTGGATCATGCGTTGATTTGATGTGAGACTGCTTCACACAAGTCAAAAATGACTTATGAATATCTATCCTAAATTATTAATATAATCAGAGTGCATTTTCTAGGTTTCTAGTGAGTGACACATTTTGAACAAAAATTTCAATTTTAAACTAATAAGAGACACTTTTAGTCACTTCGATCGCACCGTGTGTCGGATTGAGGCGCAGTTGACTCATACAAGTTAAAAATGAATCAAAGATCATTTTACTAAAGTATCAAAACAATATAAGTGTGTTTTCACAGTTTTTAGTATGTCACTTGTTCTTTTTTCTGAATTTAAGGTCAATTTAATATAAAAAGACACATATAAAGTCATACCGGCCACACCGTACATCATATTGAGGTGCGGTTGATTCCTACACATCAAAAATGACTTTTGGATCATTGTAATAAAGTATCAAAATAATACAAATTAATTTTATCAGTTTTTATTATGTTACTTGTTCTTTTTTCTTAAAGTGATATCAATTTTAAATAAAAAGAGACACTCTTAGTGATACCAATCACTCGTTTTTTTTTCTCGGTTTTGAGTAGATCAGTTTCTCTGATGCTAACTATATTGACCCAAAAAATTTCATACATAGATATAATATCTTATTATATTAATATTCCTTACATAAAATAATGATCCATGCTATAATAGTTTAGGTCTAGTGCTTTTGGAAACATAGAAACATAAAGAACTAATTCATAAGAGTCTCTCATTAAGTTATTCTTTACTAGAAACCTCCTTATACATATAATTTCTAAAAACATTATTAATAACCTAAGGATATGAAACATAAGAAAGGGTGATCATAGATTCTTAATAAGTGTAAACAAGGGAGATATCAATGACCATATAAGGATAACATGAGTATAAAAAACTAAATAAGTATTAGATAAAAATGATAAGGAAATTAACTTTAAAATAGTAGATAAAATGATGAAAAAATTAATTAATTACATAAAAAGAAAGAATTTGAGTCATACCGAACACACCGTGAATTACTATACTTTCCATTTGCTTTCTTTGTCAAAACGGAAACACTACATTGTCTACATTTATCGCTTGACTTCAAGTTCCCTCCACTGCCTTTAAAAGAAAGTGATAAATGTCGACAATGTAGGGGTGATAAGGTTTTGAGGGAGAATAAGTCTATGGAAGGCATTGCCTACATGAGTAGTCAAACATTTAATTTAGATTATGCTAATATAGTAAAGAACATATAATATAATGAGGGAAAACATAGTATATTGAAAAAAACTTTACCTTCTCATTGAATTATGAGTTGCAGCCTTGAAGTCCAATCTCTCATGAGCATGATCCGTTTTAAACAAACTGGCCCGACTTGAACAAAGGAATCCACCTATATAAGAAAACAATTATTATGTGAGTAATACTAAAAATAAGTAAATTAAACATAAATATTAAACAATCCACTACTTCTATGTATGTCACATCTTCATATTATTTGTGTACATTCTTCCATCAGGTATGTTACCCATTCGTTTATGAGCACATCTATATCATCTTGTGAATATTAGTCTTTTTTACAGTCATAATAGTAATGGAAAAATATAAATACACAAAGGATTAATAAATATTTTAAATGAAATAATAATTATCTTCAAAAATACCTCTTTAGGGATTCTAGTTTGTTTATGGAATTTGATCTCTCTCATAAATTTACAAACTTAATAACCCTAATCTTTTCCATTGATCTATTTCAAACACTATAGAAACATTGATGAGAATAAGTAATTTGTTTTGATATGTATTTGGATAATTAAATATTATTATATATACCTTGATACTTGTCTAGTCGTAGTACTTGTCTTGGTCCTCGTGCTTATCCCCTGACCTCATTCCTTGTTTTTCATGATATTTATACACCACCCTATCATAACAGAATCCCCATTAAAAGATAATATAAAATATATAACTTGATGTTTAGTTCTAAAATGATGTATGTAGTGTATTAAAAATTGACAAACACCATCATGTGTGGAGGGTTTGTTGGATATCTATACATTGAATCCAAGAAATAAATCTTTAAAGTATCCAAATTTACCACAATGAGAATCCAGTGCTGCCTAAAAACAAAAAAAAGGAATAAGTAATGAAATAAATGAAAATATATTTGATATTATTAAATTTTAGAGTTTTACCCCTTCATCATTAGTATTAAATAGAGTCTATCATCCAAAATTTTTCTTTCAAACAAATTGACAGTGTAAGAACCCAAATCTTCATTTTCAGGTATGCCTTCCTTTTTCTGGAGTTTTTGAGAAAAATGGAGTTTCTGGAAATTTTTGAAGTACATGCCGTGTACTTTCTGAGTACACACCGTGTACTTTCTGAGTACACGCCGTGTACTCTTTTCCCACTTGAAGCCGTGTGCTGGCCGTGTCCGGGCCACACACACGGTGTGTAGGGGTGACGTGGAGGCCGAATTAAGAGGAGTATGGAAAAACCTAGTACACACCGTGTAATCTAAAAGTACACACTGTGTACTTTTTTTTTCATTAAACAGACCGGGGTCGCGTCTGATCACCATAAACATCTTCTTCTAGGTCTGGTTCGACCGAGAGACGTCGTACGACCTTGAAACTTCTCCGGATTCCCGAGCCTCTATCTGTTGTCTGATTCGACCGTCGTTGATTGCGTTGGAACCGAAATGGTGAGTTATTCTTTCTTCTTAAGTTTCATTCCTTGATTCTTCCTCTTTCTCAAGTTATCGTGGTTTGAGCATTTTGGACGTTTTCTCAAATCTACGACATTGAAGGGAGAATCAGTCATCATGGTTCAAGTATATCGATCTCCTAGGATCGAGGTAGGTGGTTTGTGCCTTACAATTCAAAGTCTTTGAGTTTTATGTGCAAATTCCACCAATACCCGTGAACGGGGTATTGCGTGTTTACCTTTTTGCCCTTGTTGTTTTCTTTCCTTGGTTGTATGCTTCTGTAGAGGTAAATTAATCATTCTAGAGGATATTTTTTTGTGGTTGGATGTTTTTCCCATGCTTTTTCCTGTTTACGACCTTTGGGTTTCGTTTGCCTTTGGCTATTACACCTTTTCCTTGCCTTGTGACTATAGGATGGAGTGAAATCCATAACATTCTTGTTGTCCTGTAGAATGTTAGCCAAGTAGCTCTATAGGTGTAATTTGGTTAGCCAAGTAGCTTGATAGGTGTACTTTGTCCTTATAGCATTATCATGCATTGACTGGCATGGGGCTGTGAGAACCTGGTGCTATAGACTATGAGGGATAGACCGAGTGAGCTTCCCAGAGAGTCTTTGACATTATAGACTACAGGAGGGTAGACCGAGTGAGCTTCCTCAGTGAGTCTTAGACATTATCGGCCACAGGGGATAGACTGAGAGAGCTTCCCAGAGTGCCTTCAGATATTATAGACTACAGGAGGGTAGACCGAGTGAGCTTCCTTAGAGAGTCTTACCTTGTTTAATTTCTATTTAAGAACCTTCCCAGGCTAGAGGAGGAATTGACTGAGAGAGCTTCCTCAGAGAGTCTGTAGTATACCTAAGGCTATAGGAGGAATTGACCGATATAGCTTCCTCATAGAGTCTCTAGACCTTGGGGCTAAGAGGGTTAGACCGTGTGATCTTCCTCAGAGAGTCCCTGAATACCCTAGACTATAAGGGAAATTGACCAAGTGAGCTTTCCCAGAGAGTCTTATAAATTCTTATGACCAAGACAGAGGGGTTAGACTGAGTGCATTGCCCAGAGAGTTGTGGTACTTATTAGTTAGGACCAGAGGGGATGGCTGCGGGTACTTCCCAGAGGGTTTCCTGTTTGTGTTAGCTATTTTGCTTCACTGCTGCTGTTATTTGTAGGTTGATTGTCGTTGTGTATCATACTGTTTACTGTTTGCTGCTTTGCTGTTGTTGTTTACTGCTTACTGTACTTTTACCTGCCATATACTCACTGACTGTTAGGCACATTTCTTTTGGTGAATGCCTATTGGGATTTAGTCTCACACCCTATTTGGGTCATGATTTTGGGCCCAAACAGACTATGTTGTTGTAGGTACTGACAAGGGAAAGCGCCCTTCGACTTCTGGTACTTGATTGCTTGGAGCAGGAGAGCAAGGGAACAAGATTTGGCTTGTGATGCTGAGGAGCTATTTTTCTTTTCTTTTGTACTTGTTTTGGTACTGTGGTGTTTTCCAACATTGTGACTTGTTTGGATGTTTTCCTAGATATGTATATTGCATCATTTTATACATACATATGCGCTCCAGTTTGTCGATTCAGTCTTCCACTGTTTATTATTGATTGGTTATTTACTACTTATGCTATTGCACATTATGCTTTTCCGCTGTGTACTCTGCCCATGAGGGCATAGTTTCCCCACTATCACACCCATGGCCCTCACTGATAGTTGGAAACCTCTGGTGTTTGGGGAAATGTGCTTGAGGCCATGTGACCAACCGGGTACGGGGCGCCTCTGGGTGGATTCCAAAACCAGGACGTTACAAAGTGGTATCAGATGAGTTCTTTTCTCTTGATTTACTGTTTGGAGCCTTTAGTCAGGGATAGGATAGATTCTGTACTTGGTGTTAAGCTGTGCTCGGGAGTAGCAAACCCGTGTACAGGGAAAATCCATACTACCTCGTTACTGCAATTTTCTGGTTTTGAGATTTTACGGTTGATATGATTTCACCTAGAGTGATTCACATGACTTGTGTTGTTATTATTGTTTGGCTATTGCGGTTCTATTTCTGTCGAAACCCGATGAGATGATGGTATGCCATCTCATTCATCATATAGGCACTTGTAGAAATCACATGCCATGCATTATTGCTATGCCATCTAGGGTGCATTAGAGATTGCATGTTGTTGTGATAGACTTGGTGTAGATTATGCATGTTGTTGTGATAGATGCTTGATAGAATCCCTACTGTTATGTTAGAGGATTTTTGTATTGTGAATTGCTTAAATGAAAGCCAAATTTTGGTTCTTGAGGTGTTATGGGCCCTCTTGAATCAGAAATTGGTGGACCATTGACCTTTTTTCCCTTGTATATGACTGTAGGGATGCCAAGCTTTGATTCGTGGGGATTATGGGCCCTCACGGGTCAGAATTTGGAACCTCCTTGATTTGTTTTCTGTGTTTTCTGGGCTTCTATGCAGTTTCTGAGCTACTTACTGGAAAAACCCAGAATACACGGCGTGTACTTTCTGGATACACACCGTGTAGTTTTCAGGTCGTCTCACTGACCGTGTGAGCAGAAACACGATGTCGTGAAAATAACTTCAGGAACACGCCGTGTATGGTATGTGCACGCCATGTAGTTTAGAGCCGTGTACCCGGCCGTGTCACTAACAACGCGGGCTGGGGAAGCTTGAGTAGAACATGCCGTGTTGGTAAAGAACACGCCGTGTAGTTTTGTCCCAGGTACCCGGCCGTGTCACGAACAACACGGGTCGGTGTTATCTTCTCCTATACATGCCGTGTTTGTTCGGAACACACCGTGTAAGGGAAGTCATGTAGACGGCTGTGTAACTAACAACACAGGCCGCCGAGACCTTGTCTAGTACACTCCGTGTCCCTAGGGAACACACCGTGTAGTTTGGGGTTAGTTTGGACCGTGTGGGTTAGCCATGTGACGCACGCCTGTCGTAGGGCGTGGCAAAAGTAATTTAATTTTCCTAGTGCAGCATAGAAGCTGACCAGGGTCGTCTCACTTGAGTAGCTTTATCAATCGTTTACTTACTTAATATAATTCACCTAAACTACTTATTTTTGGTGATTTTCATTTAATCTAGGAATGTAATGCAATTCAATTTAAATAAAAGATAAAACTAACATGCAATGACAGAATGAAATTAATTGAGAAAGAACTTGGCCTTTATGGGTTGGTTTGTGGGTTTCATCATTCTCCTTGTTGATATTTAAATTAAGTTTGATAATTCAAATATGAGATCTCATTCATGAATTAATATTCTTTTATTTATTGGTGTGAAATATTTAATGCATTTTGCAATCTTAACTTCACCTCCTCCTATAATCAAGGTTGATGGAACACCTCGATCGAGAGTGTGTCATCTTCCAAGACCTGGCTCCATCGTATTCCATTTCAACCACTGAATGGCTCAACTCCATCGTATTAAGAGCTTATATCCAGTATAATGGAGGGAAAATATTTAATAAAAGAATAGAAATGAGTTTGAGATCAGTGTCGTGGTGGACGATCGCCACACCCGTGCACATCACTCTTACTCATCACAAACTTAATAAAACATAGGAATTTAAGAACAAAATAATTGAAATTTACAGATACCTCCCCCAGGACAATTCTCGGGTTAACCCCTCATATTTTAAGGTAAGAGGTCACGATGGAGAATATGAGAAGAATAAAATAAGAAAAGGAGAAAAGATGAAGAAGAAAACAGGGAGGATGGGTGGACACAAAAATAAAAACAATGCATGAATTTTATTAGAAATCTAAATTACAAATGAAAACTAAAACTAAAATAAAGAAAATAAATGAAATGGGGAAGATTTGTGGCCGGCCTCCCTTGGTGGAGATCTCCTCCTTGGTGCCTTGAAGGAATGGATGGAGAATGGGATGCTTTGGAAAGGAGGTGAGGGCCTCCTTTTATAGGCAGAATTTATCCCTAAAATGTCGACGCGTTTTAGACCCCTTTAATGACTACTTCACGCGTTCCACCCTTCATTAATGTTGTCCATAAATATCTTTTCCGTCTCTCCTCAAAGGTTTAGCTAAATTGGAAACCAGATGTAGGAGTTATGAATTTTTCATTCTCGGTTTCTGTTTCTGGATGAAGCTTCCAGGAAGGTTCCTCCAAAAGTATGTCATTAAATAGCCTCCTTAATGACCTCCAACATCCACAAAATTTATTTTAGAGACGTCCCTATCTAGCCTCGTGGTATCCCAGGTAAAAAAACATCATTTAGATATGTGTAGGCCGAGTTTGATGTCCGTTACGTTGGGTGGGTCCACGCTGTCCGCCCGAAAAAATTCCCATCTTCAATGAATTTGTAGACCCTTTATATGACCGAATCAGCTCCTGGTCCAAAAGACAAAAACGAAGTAAATAAAATAAGGATTCTAAAAAAATTTGAATAAGAAAATTTGGAATTTTATTTTTCCTTAAATGACCAAAATACCCCTGACGTAAAATTCTGTCAAAAATCCAGAATTAGTCATTTTTCACATTTGGGTTCAAAATAACACTAAATCCTAAAAACATGACAATCAACCATTCAATAAAACTATGTTGGGATTATAAAAAATGATTTATAGTATAAAATATATGAAAATATGATATTCATCACCGTGTAAGGAGACTCGGGCAGGGGTTTAGAGTTCAAGTACACGCCGTGTGTGGGGACAACACGCCGTGTAGTTTGGGGTGTTACATGACCAGTAGTGGCAGGTTTACACACCCATGTTAATGGTTTTAACGGACACACCGTGTAGTTTTTATACACACTATGTAGTCATGTTTTGTAAACTCGAATGTTTTCTTCTCCTGTTCCTGTTTTGTACTCTTGTGTTTTAAGTCTTTGATAATCCTGATCTAAGGTATGCTTTTGATCTTTCAGAGTTATGCCTCTGAGACATCCTCCAGTCGTACGTCAGTTTCCGGACGGTGATCAGACACCGGATATGGCCGATCAGGGACCTCCTGTTGATCCTCCTGCTGTGCAAGCCTTGGCACCAGCAGTTATACCTGTCGCATGCACAGATGTGCAGTTCAGGGAGGGTTTCCTGAGGATGATGCAGACTTTTCAGGGAGTGCCGCCTCCTGCCCCGTCGATGGATGAGTTGACGCGGGTTTTCCAGCAGCAACATCCTCCTACTTTCTCAGGGGATGGAGGACCCCAGACTACAAATTCATGGTTCGAGGCCAGCCTAACTATCTTCGAGCATCTCGAGATACCCCTAGAGAATAGTGTAAAGATGGACACCTATATACTCCAGGACACCGCCAAGAGGTGGTGGGAGGTGATCTCACAGTCAGAGCGCTAGAAGGGTATGTCATGGGATGAGTTTCGATGCACCTTCTATGACTACTTCTATCCGGAGACCCTGAGGGCCGATCGAGCCCGGGAATTTATGAGTCTGCAGCATGGTACTCTTTCTGTCATGGATTACTCGTCCCGTTTTACTGATCTGTAGCGTTTCACACCGATCCCAGCAGGTGATGAGTTGTTCCTTACTAGGAAGTTTGAGGACGGTCTCAGGCAGGAGATTCGCTCCTAGGTGAATATCTTCCAGTTGAATTTTATATCCTCCATCATCAACTAAGCGCTGATTATTGAGTGCAATCTGAGGGATTCTGGAGCAGTGAGCCAGGGAGGTTAGACATCCAGAGCTGGTGTTCCTCCTACGGACAGTAGGAAGCGTCGTAGAGAGTCTTCTCGAGGATATCGGGGTTCGCAGGATGCGTCTTCTGGCATCCAGGTTGTATGCTACCAGTGCGGTAGGAGTGGTCATACTAGGCCTCAGTGATAGAGAGATCCGATGGAGTGCCGATCTTGCGGCAAGATAGGCCATCTTCATCATTTTTGTCAGATCTTCTCACCTTCATCTGGTTGTAGGGGTTCCTCTATGACCCCGCGTTCTGGAGATGCTTCGCTAGTCTCCCATCAGTCTGGGAACTAAAGTTCTTCCGGCCGTTCGGGCCGAGGTGGAGGTCACGGCCGTGGTGGTCAGTCACCAGTTCATCAGTGACAATAGAGTGGATCAGCTCAGAGCGGTCAGCCAGGGGTGCAGGGCCGTGGTGCAGGCCAGTCTTTCGTCGTGGAGCAGACCTATCAGGAGCAGGATCCCAACCCTTCTATAGTTCGAGGTACGATCTTAGTAGCCTCAGTTTTATCTTCATCTCATTTCGATACTGGTGCTTCCCATATATTTATCTCTGTTGCAGTTGTAGAGAGCCTTGGGCTTTGTATCTTTTCATCTGCCGATTTGTCGACTCTTGACACGACGTTGGGAACAAGTACATCTAGCATATGTTAGTGCAAAGAGTGCCCTCTTGAGGTTGCGGGGTGTAATTTCTTATGGGACCTCTATGTCCTAGAGATGACGGGCTATGACATCATTCTCGGTATGGACTGGTTGGTTCCCTTCCAGCCAGTCGTCGATTTCTATTGCCGTAGGGTGAGTTTCGTATCACCAGAGGGCAGATATTTCCTTCATAGAGGCGAGTGGGATGTTCAGGCAGGTAGAGATGGACCAGAGCATCATGGGATAGGGGAAGTTACATCCCAGATTTCCAGTCTTTATCTGGATGACCAGGGGAATTCACAGTTAGACTTTTCCCCAGTGGTGGATTGTTTCTGGGATGTCTTTCCAGAGGACTTTTCATGTTTTCCTCCGGAGCGTGAGGTATAATTCTCGATTGAGCTCATTCCAGGAGCAGCACCAATGTCCATTCCTCCTTATAGGATGGCTACACCTGAGTTGCAGGAGCACAAGAAGCAGCTGGAGGAGTTGCAGGCAAAGGGTTTCATCCAACCCAATACTTATCCTTGGGGTTCGCCTGTCCTGTTTGCGAAGAAGGCAGACGGTACCCTTCAAATTTGTGTGGATTATCGAAAGCTAAACCAGTTGACAGTCAAGAACCGATATCCCTTTCCGAGGATAGATGACCTATTTGATCATCTTTGAGGAGCCTGGGTGTTCTCGAAGATTTATTTGAGGTCCGATTATCATCAGTTGTGTGTTAGACCATCAGATATACCTATTACAACCTTCAGGAGCAGGTATGGTCTATACGAGTATACAGTCATGCCGTTCGGTCTCACGAACGCGCCTGCAGTTTTCATGGCACTGATGAACCGAGTGTTCCATCCTTACTTGGACTCCTTCGTCCTGGTCTTCATGGACGATATCTTGGTGTACTCTCACACTCGACAAGACCATGCCACACATCTTGATATCATTCTGAGTACACTGATAGAGCATCAACTGTATGCTAAACTCTCAAAGTACCACTTTTGGATGGATCAAATTCACTTCTTGGGTCACATCATCTCAGAGGCTAGAGTATCTGTGGACCCAGAGAAAGTGAGAGCTGTAGTTTCCTGGGAGCAGCCGAAGAACATCTTTGAGGTACGGAGTTTTCTAGGGCTGGCGGGATACTACAGATGCTTCATTCAGGACTTCTCACACCTTGCAACACCGTTGACATGTCTGACCAAGAAAGGGACGAAGTTTTTATGGTCAGATTCTTGTGAGTTGGCCTTTTAGGAGCTGAAGGGGAGGTTGACGTCAGCACCTATACTAGTCTTGCCAGAGCCGGGCAAGGTCTACAATGTTTACTGTGATGCTTCAGGTATCAGGCTGGGAGTTGTGCTTATGCCGAGAGATAGAGTTGTTGCATATGGGTCTCAGCAGTTAAGGCCACATGAGAGGAATTACCCTACGCACGATCTGGAGTTTCCAGATGTTGTTCATGCCTTATGATGTTGGAGACACTACCTTCTGGGAGAGCACTTTGTGGTTTTCACCGACCACAAGAGTCTCAAGTACATCTTCACTCAGCATGATCTAAATCTGAGACAGCGTAGGTGAGTCGAGTATCTTCAGTCCTTTGACTTCGAGCTCACCTATACGTTGGGAAAGGGCAATGCAGTAGCAGATGCGTTGAGTAGAAGAAC
Organism: Viscum album; assembly: GCA_963277665.1. Taxonomy (NCBI): domain Eukaryota; kingdom Viridiplantae; phylum Streptophyta; class Magnoliopsida; order Santalales; family Viscaceae; genus Viscum; species Viscum album. The sequence goes on along the minus strand of OY728128.1, from coordinate 656,446,768 downwards.
TCAGATTCAGGTAGTTCAGGAGGCCAGTAGTGAGTGGCAGCTTATAGATCTGTTCTCTGAGATGCACTTGGAAGTGCACGACAGGCAGGGACAAACTGTCCTATCTTCTGTATCTGTTACCTCTACACTTCTTTATCGGGTACGAATGAGGCAGCTATCAGATTCAGAGGCCTTAGTCCTGTAGGAGAGTGTGTCATGAGGGGACCCTCTTCTTGGATGGACAGTGGGAGAGGATGAGATCTTACGTTTCCAGGGACGCGTATGGGTTCCAACAGACATACGTGAGGAGCTGATGTAGGATTTTCATTCCTCAGTTTGGGCAATTCATCCTGGCGTCACCAAGATGTATTGTGATCTACACCGCCAATACTGGTGGCCAGGTATGAAGAAGGATGTTTTTGGTTTTTTCATGATATGTTCTACTTGTCAGTAAGTGAAAGCAGAGCATCAGTGACCAACAGGGCTTTTACAGCAGTTACCTATTCCCAAGTGGAAGTGGAACGATGTCATGATGGACTTCATGACCGGGTTGCCGAGGTCGCCTCGGGGGAACGATGCTATTTGGGTTGTCGTCGATAGGCTTACAAAGGTTTCTCACTTCTTGCCGATCAAGGAGACCTTCAGTGTTGATGATCTGAGACGGTTGTACATCCGAGAGATTATACGTCTACATGGAGTTCCACACTCCATTGTTTCAGACAGGGATGCACGCTTTACTTCTCGGTTCTAGTAGGGACTTCAAAAGGCTTTGGGTACATGGGTACTTTTGAGTACAACATACCATCCCCAGACAGATGGCCAGTCCGAGCGCACGATCCAGGTGCTTGAGGATGTGCTCCGAGCTTGCATTCTAGACTTCAACGGTTCTTGGGAGAAGAATATTCCTCTTGTGGAGTTCTCCTACAACAACAGTTTTCAGTCGACCATTCAGATGGCACCTTACGAGGCTTTGTACGGTAGGCCATGCCGATCACCCTTATACTGGCAGGAGGCAGGAGAGGCAGTTCTGCTAGGACCTCGTCTTGTTCAGGAGACCTCAGAGTAGATAGAGTTGATTCAGAAGAGGATGACTACAAAACAGTCTCGACAGAAGTCTTATGCTAATCAACGGAGGTGACCTTTGAAGTTCGAGGTCAGAGATCAGGTTTTCCTACGTGTCGCACCGAGGTTGGGACACAAGAGGATTCAGAGTCAGGGTAAACTTTTACCATGGTACGTCGGGCCGTTTGAGGTTTTGGAGAGAGTTGGTCCAGTTTCCTATCAGTTACAGTTATCTCATAGGTACCGGGCCATGCACGATGTCTTCCACATCTCTCAGCTCCGATGTTACTTTTCAGACCTGTCTCATGTCTTTCAGCCCGAGGAGGTTGAGCTCGAAGTGGATGCATCGTTTGAGGGGCATCCCATTCGGATTATCGATCGCAGTACGGAGGTTCTCCGTGGGCTGTCTGTTCCTTTAGTGCAGGTGCTTTGGCAGCATGGGCGAGTACAGGACGAGACCTGGGAGAGGGAGGCCGATGTACGATCGCAGTGACCGGAGCTGTTCAATGTTTCTTCTTCTACGCCTCGCTTGGGAAATTCGGGGACGAATTTCTTTAAGGGGGGAAGTTTGTAAGAACCCAGATCTTCGTTTTCAGGTATGCCTTCCTTTTTCTGGAGTTTTTGAGAAAAATGGAGTTTCTAAAATTTTTTTAAGTACACGCCGTGTACTTTCTGAGTACACGCCGTGTACTCTTTTCCTGCTCGAAGTCGTGTGCTAGCTGTGTCCGGGCCACACACACGGTGTGTAGGGGTGATGTGGAGGCCGAATTAAGCGGAGTATGAAAAAACCTAGTACATGCCATGTATTCTAAAAGTACACACCGTGTACTTTTTTTTCATTAAATGGAACGGGGTCACGTCTGATCACCATAAACATCTTCTTATAGGCCTGGTTCGACCGAGAGACTCCATACGGTCACGAAACTTCTCTAGATTCCCGAGCCTCCATCTGTTGGCTGATTTGACCGCCGTCAATTGCGTTGGAACCGCAGTGGTGATTTCTTCTTTCTTCTTGAGTTTCATTCCTTGATTCTTCCTCTTTCTCAAGTTATCATGGTTTGAGCATTTTGGACGTTTTCTCAGATCTACGATGTTTGAGGGAGAATAAGTCGTCGTGGTTCAATTATATCGATCTCTTAGGATCGAGTTAGGTGTTTTGTGCCTTACCGTTCAAATTCTTTGAGTTTTATGTGCAAATTCCACCAATACCCGTGAACGGGGTATTGCGTGTTTACCTTTTTGCCCTTGTTGTTTTCCTGCCTTGCTTGTATGATTGTGTAGAGGTAAATTAATCATGCTAGAGGATATTTTGTTGTTCTTGGATGTTTTTCCCATGCTTTTTTCTATTTACGACCTTTGGGTTTCGTTTTCCTTTGGCTGTTACACCTTTTCCATGCCTTGTGACCATTGGATGGAGTGAAATCCATAACATGCTTATTATCCTATAGAATGTTATCCAAATAGCTCTATAGGTGTACTTTGGTTATCCAAGTAGCTAAATAGGTGTACTTTGGCCTTATAGCATTATCATGCACTGAATGGCACGAGGCTGTGAGAACCTGGTGCTATAGACTATGAGGGATAGACCGAGTGAGCTTCCCAGAGAGTCTTTGACATTATAGACTACATGAGGGTAGACCGAGTGAGCTTCCTCAGTGAGTCTTATACATTATAGGCCACAGGGGATAGACCGAGCTAGATTCCCAGAGTGCCTTTAGATATTATAGACTACAGGAGGTTAGACCGAGTGATCTTCCTCAGAGAGTCATACCTTGTTTGATTTCTCTTTAAGAACCTTCCTAGGCTAGAGGAGGAATTGACCGAGAGAGCTTCCTCAGAGAGTCTGAAGTATACCTGAGGCTATAAGAGGAATTGATAGAGATAGCTTCCTTAGAGAGTCTCTAGACCTTGGGGCTAAGAGGGTTAGACCGCGTGATCTTCCTCAGAGAGTCCCTGACTACCCTAGACTATAAGGGAAATTGACCAAGTGAGCTTTCCCAGAGAGTCTTATAAATTCGTATGACCAAGCCAGAGGGGTTAGGCTGAGTGCACTGCCCAGAGGGTTGTTGTACTTCATGGTTAGGACCAGAGGAGATGGCTTCGAATACTTCCTAGAGGGTTTCCTGTTTGTGTTAGCTGTTTTGCTTCACTGCTGCTGTTGTTTGTGGGTTGATTGCCATTGTGTATCATCCTGTTTACTGCCTGCTGCTTTGCTGTTGTTGTTTACTACTTACTATACTTTTACCTTCCATATACTCACTGACTGTTAGGCACAGATCTTTGGGTGAATTCCTACTGGGATTTAGTCTCACACCCTGTTTGGGTCATGTTTTTGGGCCCAGACAAACTATGTTGTTGCAGGTACTGACAAGGGAAAGCGCCCTTCGACTTCTGGTACTTGATTGCTTGGAGCAGGAGAGCAAGGGACCAAGCTTTGTCTTGTGATGCTGAGGAGCTATTTTTCTTTTCTTTTGTACTTGTTTTGGTACTGTGGTGTTTTCCAGCATTGTGACTTGTTTGGATGTTTTCCTAGATATGCATCTTGCATCATTTTATACATACATATGCGCTCCAGTTTGTCGATTCAGTCTTCCTCTGTTTATTATTGATTGGTTATTTACTACTTTCTCTATTGCACGTTATGCTTTTCCACTGTGTACTCTGCCCATGAGGGCATAGTTTCCCCACTATCACACCCAAGGCCCTTGCTGCTAGTCGACAACCTCTAGCATTTGGGGAAATGCGCTTGAGGCCATGTGACCAACCGGGTACGGGGCGCCTCTGGGTGGCTTCCGGAACCGGGACGTTACAGACCAGACTTGCCACTATTTTATCCTTTTTATTGGTATCTATTTTCATTTGTTTTGTAAAGGAGATGCAGGGACTAATGAGTCCCAATTTTCTTTCATGGGAAAATCCCTTAAATTGTTTTTCATATATAGGCATGCCAAAAATATGAAATGTATTTAGTCATAATTAACACTGTATATTAGCTTTTGGAAAATCAAATCATGAAAACATACCTCATGTATACATTTAAAATTGATCCACCTAGCCATTCATAGTTGAGGATTTCACTTACACTCTCAACACCAATGAATTCTTGATCTTTCTCTCCATACATATTTTCTTCAAAATCAACTATGTGATTATGACCATCTTGTAACTTTTTGTCCACATGAACCTTCAATGATAGTAAATTTGGATATAGAACGAGTGGGGTAATGGTGTTTTCAATAGATCTTTTGGATCATTTGGTTGATCCTTTAGATGGTTTTGAGTCACTCTTTCATTTCATCCCCTTCCTTTTTTTCGCCTATAATAACATTCATTAGTTCAGACTTTTTTTCATTAGTTGTTAAAGGTTTAGTTTGAGAAATAAATTGGAAATGAATCCCTCCTTATTGACATGTTTTTTTACAAGATGTGATGGCCATGTGATGAATATTACAACAACTTTTTCAACCATATGAATATCATCATCATGAATTGGAACATGTAGCTCAGTTCTTGGATCGTGGACTATGCTGATCGACACTCGCACATGACCTATGGAAGTGGTCTATTGTTTAGTATATCGTTTTGAATATTGAACACTGTAGCCCTTGCTACAAAGTGATGGGTGGGTGTTGCTATATATAAATCACAGTCATTATCACCATGTAGAATATAAATAAAGGAAAGGTATTAGTGTCTGTCTGATTCACATTTCATAGAAACATTTATTAGAACATTGATTACCTCAGCTAAGACATCTCTTTTAGGGGAATGGCTAGCCTCATAGTTGGTGGGGGTGGGGCGGGATCTCCACGTGGTGGTTGTTATTGAGTTTCTTCTTCTCCTTTCCTCCCCCCATAAAAGTTTCCATCATCTCTATATACTATTGGAATTGTTCTTCAAGGGTATTTATTCTTTATCTCATCTATTTTATTAATTCACTTTGATCCTCCTTTTTTTCTCAAAATATGTTGAGGGTGTTACCAAAAAACCTACAACTCTGACACGACCATACTATTCTGGTCGATTCAAGGCCACCAATAGTATGTGTTCATCTAGTATAGGTTTTTCTGATTACTGTGACTATGTTGGATAGAAAATATAGAAACATAAGTGATCATTGTTATGTAATAGTTATTTTAAGGAAAAAAACTTTTATTATGTAATACTTACACATTTTTCCCACACTTTTTGTACATTTTCATCTATTAGTATCCTATATTTATTTACACATTCCTCCTTCCATAACACATGGTGTGGAATGGAATTGGCTTTGGATTTGGAGTCATCAATCTGCTTATAAATATAGGAACATAATTATGGTGTTCTTTCATGTCACATAAAAGTATTACAGTATATTTAAAATACGTACCAATTTTTTTTTCAAGTGAAGCATACCCCATCCTTGATTTATGGTAGGGATATGATGGTTTTTCTACTCATTTTTTATTTCCATAACTCTGTTGTTGTTACATAAATAAAAAAATTTCAACCAAAGTGATGAATACACGTATCATCAAACAATGTATTACTAGCCATAATGTACCTGAAAAGACACATCTATACAAAGGCTAGTAAATGCATGTCACACTTCTTAGGTTATCAGGTGTGCATATATAAGTGGTGGGTGTGGGTTTATTTTTCCTTAATCATCTTTAAGATGATGTCTTGTTAGAATTGTGAGAAATCCTCTATGAATCCTTCCAGTAAGAATTAATACATATTTCTTATGGGAGTAATATAATCTAAATACACTCTGTAATGGATTATGAAGAGTAATTCAATGTTTCCTTATTTTATTTTTTATTAAAATAAAGAAATGATATCATAATGTTACCGTAATATCTTCCCACATCAGTGTCTTTAACTTGGGAATAACATGGTGCCTTGAATCTACATCAATCGACATGAATTACTGAGTGATGATTCCAATATAACTACTAAACATAGCTTTGTTGGGGTTAACATGATGGCCCCGCACATTCCATACAACCTCAAATTTGATGCCTTTGACTTCCACCTTAATAATTTGTGCTAACACCGTCAAACTACGACAATCCTATTTTTTCTGCATCATCAGTCCTTCATCTTCCACAATTTCCCTAAAATCAATGTTGTCAATATGTTCCTATGGAGTGGTAGCATAGACATGTGTAGATGGTCATTGTACATCTACAATGGGAGTAGCAATAGGTTGAGAAACCTGTTGTTCCTCAGGAATTAGATCACCAACATGTGCATAAAGTCATTCCTCTGCACTGCGAGTAGCAGTAGGTTGAGAGACCTACTATTCCTCATGATTGGAAGCACCAAAACATGTGGAAGTCATTATCTTTAGAAGTGGTTTAACATTTAATTTATAGTATATAAATATAGAAACAAACGGATAATAACATTAGGTAAGACGATGTGTATTACAAAAAATGTAACCAAATTACTGAACTCTATTTTTCTTTTTTAAAGACTGGTAGGATTTGAACCCTCTACCGACGATCTAAATCCATTCATTGTGGTCTCATATGACATAAAAAATTACATATACATTGGGACCATTGTGAAATGATTACGACATCCCAATAAAAGGGTCATCCACAGTTGGATTTTCATCTAACCCTTTAGTGGTTTTGGTCGATAACATAACAATTGACCACTTTCAGTTTGCGGGATCTAGAACATAAAATACTTGTACTACCTATAATGCCATTATAAATATTTTGTCTTTATACCCTTTCTTATTGAAATCAAATTTCACGAATCTCAATTCATCTATTTTAAACGCACTCCTACTATCAACCTGCTTGCACTGAAAAATCAGTACTTGGAATGTTGTACAATCCAACTCCCATATTTGTTTGATGATGCCAAAAAAAGACATATTCATGTAAATTGGATTTTTGTCCTTAGTACCAGAAACATGCATTGCTTTATCCATGAGTATAACTTTACTATTTTTCATGGTATTGTATTCATCATGCTCATTCGTATAGAATGAATAACCATTAATTACATAAACATTGTATGATAATATATACACACTTGGTCCTCCGACTATCCATTAATGTTGTTCTAAAATTGAATCCAGATTTTCATCTGAATCCTTTAAAATATGGTCTTGAAACCAAAATATAAAATATTGATTCTGTGTATTTTATATCTATCTATCATCCCTTGATGGATTAAAATTACTAAGAATTTATTTTTGGGTTTCAACATACGGAGAAACCTCCAAACTGTTGAAACCCAAAAATAAATTCTTAGTAATTTTAATCCATCAAGGGATGATAGATAGATATAAAATACACAGAATCAAAACCTTTACATCATTAAAGAAGTTACAAAACTGATATCTCTCCTGCCTGGAAAGAGTGTAAGTAGCTAGAGGAATAAAAGTTCATTTTCCCCATTCACTAGAACCAACTCTTCTCATATTTACATGTCAACCATGTCCAACCTAGACTTAATTCTATCCTTTGTTTTTCTAAGTGAATTTAGAAACATGTTGATGACACTATCTCATACATTTTTTTTTTCAATTTTCATAACATCAATAAAATGTCTAACATACAAAAAATTCCAGTATGGTAATTAAAAACTTCATCTCTTTTTTCAACCGGTTTTCATAAGGTTATTCAAAAATAGTTTACCAAAACCAGTTTCCACATATTTTACTTTCTCAAATAGTTGATCACCTATTAGTGGAGACGATGTTGTACATTCTTCTGAACTTCCATTTAATGATGTTGTCCAAGATAGGTACTTATGTCGTCAGTGTAGAATTCTTCAATGTCCTAAAAACACAGTTTTCGATGAATGTTTCAACCTAATTGATTATGTACCATGTTTGCAGATGGGACACTCTTGAGTTCCTTTAATGATATATCTTGAAAATTTTCCATAAGTAGGAAATTCATTTATCATCCCATATAACATGGCTCCCAACATGAAATCTTCATTTCTATAAGCATAATACAACATAACACCAGAATACCATAATAATTTCAAATCCTCAATCAATGGAGTTAAATAAACATCAATACCATTACCTGATTGTTTTGGTCCTGATATAAGCATAGATAACATGATGTATTTTTGTTTCATGCATAACCACGATGGAAATTTATAATTTACCAACATAATTGGCCTTGTACTATATGTGCTTCTTTAAAAACCAAAAGGATTCACTCCATCTGTAGATAACACAAGATGAAGGTTTCTCGACTCGTTTCCAAATTTAGGATACACATGATCAATTCTATTCCACTGAGGAGAGTCTATTGGATGATGTAGATTCCCATATTTATTTCTTGTATCTGTGTACCATATCAATTTCCCTGCTGTCTCCTCACTTCTATATAGGCACCTAAACCTTTGAATGGTGGGAAGTACCATACAAATTTCATAGGACTGGATTCATCTTTCTTGTATGGAGAAGCACCACACTTAGGACATTCTCTAAGTGATTCTTGGTCCTTGAGAAATAGTCTATATCCATTCGGGCATACATGTATTCTTTGAAAGATCATACCCATCAATCGTAGCATTCATTTGGAATCATATGTACGGTTTGGGAGCTCATTATCTTCTAGGATCATTCCATTCAAGAGAGAAAGTAATTCCATAAAACTTTCATCGCTCCTTCTGTTCCCTTATTTCAAATTATATAGCTTCATTATGGCTGAAAATACTGTATATTTAGTGCAACTACCATATAATGGAATCTTTTCACAACTCTCTAACTTCTCAAACAATTTTGGGCAATCACAAAGTTCATCTTAAAATTTCCTTGTCATTTCATCAATACGATATTCATCATCATTTACATATGCAATGGCATCCTCGATACAATATTCTTCATTTTCCACACTTTTAATCATATGAGATGATCCATAAAACACAGTGTTATCCCATCCATTACCTATATTCTCTTTTTCCCCATGTTTATTCCAACATTTATAACTTTGATCTATTCCATGACATATCAAGTGTTCTTCTAACTCCTCTAGAATAATTTTTCTTGAATAAAAACAGCTTAAACACAAACAAAGGATTTGAGAAGGGTCATAGGCATTGATCTTTTGAAAACTTGATGAACTCTTTAACTCCATATTCATACTCTTTTGTCAGATGATTGGAATCCATCCATTATTTATTCATATCCATCATATTTGATTCAATAATATTAATATTTTAAATTAAATACACAAAACATTGATATAAAAATTAACCAAGGCTAAAAAAAGTTATAGACTATAAGTCTCCTTAAATATTTATCCCTAATATCCACTTTTTAGAACCAAGGTCCTTCATTTGGGATCTTCTCGAAAAATCAATCTCCAACTCTTCCAGTCTTTCCTTCATTGGTCCAACTAAGAGAACTTCATCCACATAAATAAGTAAAATGACAAAACTCCTGTCATAATACACCATCATATAGAAAAAATTATTTACATTACACTGCATGAACATTAATTCTACCATGAAAGCATTGAAATTCTAGTTACACTAACTTGGTTCCTACTTAATCCCAAAAAAATCCATTTGAGACTAGAACTAAAACATCTATTCCATTTAGCATGAAACCTTATAGTTTATCTATGTAGATCTTCTCCTCTTAATCTCCATGAAGGAATATAATCATGACATCCATTTGTTCTAAAAATAAACCTTCAATGGAAACCAAGATGGGAACCATCTGAATTATTATATTCTTTACAACACGAGAGAAAATATAACTGAAACCTAATATTTTTAATTATTAAAATTCATTTACCATTTCCATGGTGTTATTATCAATATACATGTCTTCCCTATATAATGTAATGGTTTTCTTAATTATATAAAAATATTAACATAAAATATTACAGAAAAACTACATTTTAGATATCCTTTGAAAACTATTTATAAAATCACAGTTGAAATCCCATTAAAAACCCAACCATTTATACAAATTCCTCTTTAAAATAACACACACTTTTTAAAATAAACCAATAAATTCCAAACACTCTTTCAAAAAACACCAATTCCATTTTTAAAACATTAAAGGGAACTTCATGACCCAATAATCTTAATCATTTAAAATGAGCAAAAACCCTATATATTTTACAAATTTTCATTTAAAACTTCACACACACCTTTTGAAAATGAAGCCATAATTATTTACACTTTTAAAACATTCAAATCCCTTTATGAAATCCAATCAGGTGAGTTTACAAACACTTGGCATGCAACCTAAGTCCATGGAAAGTGTTTAAATCATTTTAAATCTATTTAAAACCAAAAAGGGTATATTTAACACATATATTTTCTTAAGAAAAATTTCAAAACACTTCAATAATTTTAAAAATCCACTTAGGCATTTTCACAAATACATAAATCCCAAGAGAGGCACTTCATAAAATATATATAGAAAACACCTCGATTCATCCCAAATCAATCAGTGTTGTATGATTCCATCACATTATTCCAAAGTCTGGTGTAATATTAATAATTTCCATAATAATTTCACATTTTTGTAAGTTATATTAGAATTTTTGATGTTACATGCTTCCATTTTATATTTATATCAATTATATTTCACCACAACACTAGAGTCCCAAAAGATATGTTCCACACTTGGTGAACACACTTGCAACCATGAAACACCCACGTTCAAGTTTACTAAAAACAATGAATTATACCAACTATCCTTGGATCACACCAAATAAATTGTTTGTACACCCCAAGAAAAATGTATATGTATCTCACATGAAGTACTATTGGTTACTTTTTTTTGATAAAAAGTACTATTGGTTACTTAATTTATAAATACACCTAAGAAATTCTATAAGTAGAAACCCATTACATAATCAACAATTTCCCAAGTAAAATTTCTTTCACACAAAGAATTTCCCTATGTCACTCATCACTAGAAGAAACTATCTTGTTTTCCTGATCCTTTTAAGTAAATCATGTCTTAAGTCAAAATAAGAAAAGAACTATGGTACTAAACTAATAGATGGTATAATTTTCCATAGTATATTTTCCAAAATCCTCAAAAAGACTTTATAAATGACATTATAAAGACTAGTCATTCTAAAATCCTTAACTGAACTCATATTAGTAACCTCTATAATCAAAGTTATGAGAGTATCAATAGTTAATAATTCATTCATATAATTTGTTAAAGTTGTAATAAAATAATAATTTATCTATTTAGATATAAAATTATGTTGATAAGAAAATATTATTTGATAAAAATATGTTATTAAATTCTTAATGCCTTCATTTGTATTAACCCACATACCATTATCAGCCTTTAACGGTGAAATATGGTCATTCCTCCATCTAATTGTTTATTTTTTATAAAAGAATGAAGTGTTTTTATATACTTAATTAATATAAGAAATCCTTGATCTCAAATTCCATTTTTTTCTCTATTTAATATTTAATATCAAGTTAATTTTCTTGGTATACAATTCTTTCTATAGAATAATCATTCAAAAGAACTCCATGAATACTATGACGATTTATGTCAAAATAAATAATCTTATTATTAATGTTTTAAGATTGAGTAATCCCCCATATATATAGTTATTTGGTAATCACTTAAATTATATCATGCATGTTCAACCAAGAAACAATTTGAAAACACCTAAATTCACAAATTTTAAAGTAATGAGGTTGGTATGTAAAAGTAAAACCTACAGTTAGTGTTGATACGTACAATTTAAGGAATTAGAAATGGTGGATAAAATACCAATATGTTAGGGATTTGGACTTGAAAGAAAATTCATCCAACCACCATACATAAGAGGTAATTAATTTTCCAAGAATAATAATCCAAATACGAAATGGTAATCATTACTTTATGAAGGTTCTATCCATTGTGATATCAAAATAACCCCAGCCTCTTTCCATGTAAGGTTGATTTGTAACACCATGGATTCTCAAGAGAAATATGGAGTGACATATAGAAGTCCATGATTTGGGATGTCTAACAATGTCAAGAAGATTCTTGGGTGAATTTGAGTTCCAATGAAAATTTAGAGGTGGCCAAGAAATAATAATGGTAGTCATGCTGAAAAAGAGATGAAGGGAGTCGGGATAGGATACATATTAAGAACTAAACCATGTCCTATTCCTTAATGTTGTGATATGATAAGAAGGAAATTAATCGATGACGCCACACCATGACATGTGTTGTTGTTTTGTGGGACGCATCCCATGGTCTTCACTATTAAAAATTGTTGTTTTTAGTGGATCTTTCTCTATGCGTTCAATAATTTATATTGGAGACCATACAATTCCACTATTCCATTGCATATAAAAATAATATTGTCCCCAAAAAATTTTAGTTCTTGGATGATTCAGACTCTTTATCTTATATTTCAACCTTAAAATTCATTAGGTCATAGAAAATATTGAATTTGGTATTGACAAGATCAAGTTGTCACTTGATTTTGAAGAAAAGATATAAAAATTAAAAAAAGGATGAAGAAAATGATAAAAAATTGAGTAATATTTTTTACCCTTATAATTTTATCCAACAATTATATCAGTCGTAGTATTATATGAGAATTCTATGACAGATAATAAGAAAATAAGATACAAAATAGAGGATTCATCTATGATGATTCAGATCCTATCTCTGATGTATGTCTTCTCTTACCACTTCAATTTATTGATTTTTTGATGTGTTAATCAACTTATTTTCTACTTATTCTCTCTGATGTCTCCCTAGAATCCCTCCCACAATTACATTCCTTCTCTTCATAAATAAATTTTACACCGACTTAAATTTTTCTAAAATCACACACTAGACATCACTAATGTTGCAAAACAGTCCATTATTAATTTCAGGCTTCTTCCACTGCACTATAATTTTAGAAAAATTCTCCAACCAATTCATGCTACCTCTTAATTATCTAGTGGTAATGAACTAAAAAACTTAGCAATGAATCTACCAAATTAATACATTACAACATATATAGATAAATGAAACATACATAAACTAGAAATGAAGAAACTATAAATGTGTAACTTAGATTATTTTTGTCATTACTCCGGCAGTGGAGAAGTTGGGATAGGCAGCGGTGGTAGCGGCAGTGGAGGCTGGAGAGGGGTTCACGATAGTGGTGGGGTTTGTGAAGAAGGTGAGTTCGCGGTGAAGGTGATCTCACTGAGGAAGGAGGGCTTCACAGTAGAGGTGGGGTTCAGCGATAGAGGTGGGGTATGCATAGGAGGTGGGTTCGCAGCAAAGGAGGGGTTCAAGGTGGAGGTGGGGTTTGATGGCGAATAAGAGGTTCACAGAGGAGGAGGTATTCACGACAGTGGAGGAGTCAGCGACTGAGGAGGAGGAGGAGGAGGCAGCGGCGGTAGGGGTCGGCTTCTGCGAGAGCTTGAGGTGTGCGAGAGAAGGAGAAGATTGTTAAAGATTATTTATAAAAGCGGGTGAACCTTTTATCAGCGCTAGCTTAAAAGTGTTGATAAAAGTATGTTTTATCAGTGCTAAAATACAAATCACTAATAAAACATACCTTTATCAACACTTTTTTAGTGCTGATAAAGATCTTCCATTATCAGCGCTAAAAAGGCACTGATAAAGGCCAATCTTTATGAGCACTAAAAAAGTGCTAATAAAACTATAATGATAATAAATTGTTTATATTTTTATGTATATTTATAAAATTATTTGTATAATAAATAAAAAAAATATATTTTTATAATATTAACTATAAATAAATAAATAATTATTTATATTTATTATTATAAATAAATATATTTATTATATTTATAATTATATATACTTAATATATTTATTATAATTTTATAATTATTTAAATATATCTATATTTATTTAGAATTATAATTATAAATATTTTTATATATTTATTATAATTTTATAATTATTTAATAAATATACATTTTTATATATTTATTTAAATAGTTATAAAATTATAATAAAATTATTTCTTATATTTATGACTATATATATAATTAATATATTTACTATAATTTTATAATTATTTAAATATATCTATATTTATTTATAATTATAATTATAAATATGTGTGTTTATTTATAAATATTTTTATTTAATTATATATAACATTATATAAGAATAATAAATATATTTTTCATAAATTTATAATTATTTAAATAAATATATATTTATATATATTTATAACTATAAATAAATATTTATTTATTTTTAATTAAAAATTATAATAAATATATATTAATTTATAGTTGTAATTATAAATAAATAAATAAATAAATATATATTTAAATAATTAAAAAATTATAACAAATATATTTATAATTTTATAAATATATATAATTAATATATTTATTATAAATTTATAATATTTAAATATATGTATATTTATTTAGAATTATAATTATAACTATTTGTATTTATTTATAAATATTTATATATATTTATAAATATATTTATTTAATTATACATATTTATAACATTATAAGTATAATAAATATATTTATTATTATTTTATAATTATTTACATATGTATATATATATATTTATAGTTATAATTATAAACTATAAATAAATATATTTATAAAGATTTGCATATAATTATATATATATATTTATTTAAAAAATTATAATAGATGTATTTATTGTAATTTTACAATTATTTATATATATATAGTTATAATTATAATTACAAATAGGTATATTTAAAAATTATTTATATATAATTAAAATTTTATAATTATAAATATATTAAATATATTTATTATCTAAATATATTTATTGTAATATAAGTATTTTTGAGAACATAATAGATTCATGGGTATAACATGAACAATTCATACACCTAGCAAAGTATCGATCATAAAAAACGAGTCATCACATATGGATAACATGAATAATAAGAAGGGTGTAATGTATAATTGAACATTCATGATGAATACATAACAAATATGCACGTCAATTATGCTCATGCATCAATATATTTGTTGACCAAATTCATTGGAAACATATATATTCATTTATTTATAATTATAGTTATAAATATATATATTTAAAAAGTATTTATATATAATTATAAATATAATAAATATAATAAATATAATAAATATAATAAATATAATAAATATAATAAATATAATAAATATAATAAATATAATAAATATAATAAATATAATAAATATAATAAATATAATAAATATAATAAATATAATAAATATAATAAATATAATAAATATAATAAATACAATAAATACAATAAATACAATAAATACAATAAATACAATACATACAATACATACAATAAATATAATAAATATAATAAATATAATAAATATAATAAATATAATAAATATAATAAATATAATAAATATAATAAATATAATAAATATAATAAATATAATAAATATAATAAATATAATAAGTATAATAAATATAATAAGTATAATAAATATAATAAGTATAATAAATATAATAAATATAATAAATATAATAAATATAATAAATATAATAAATATAATAAATATAATAAATATAATAAATATAATAAATATAATAAATATAATAAATATAATAAATATAATAAATATAATAAATATAATAAATATAATAAATATAATAAATATAATAAATATAATAAATATAATAAATATAATAAATATAATAAATATAATAAATATAATAAATATAATAAATATAATAAATATAATAAATATAATAAATCTAATAAAACTAATAAATCTAATAAATATATTTATTATTTCATGAAATTTATTATAATCTTATGATTATTTAAATATATATTTATTTAATTATAATCAGATAATAATTTTTTTAAAAAATTATATATATATTTGAATTATTAAAAAAATATTAATTATAAATATGTTTTTTTTATTTAATGCATACAAATGAACATTATTTTTGAATATAAATATAATAATTTTATATAAATCAATAATATTTTTATTATTTTTTTTTATCAGGGCTAAAAATAGTGCCAATAAATCCACCTTTCATCAATACTAAAAAAAGTACTAATAAAGGGTACACCTTTATCAGTGTTTTTTTAGTTCTCATAAAGGGTAGTTTTATTAGCACTTTTAGCTAGCACTGATAATGACCCCCCCTTTTATCAGTGCTTTCTGCTTAGCACTGATAAAACCCAGTGCATCTCTTTTCGGGATATGTGGTAGTGATATTTTTTTCTCATGGACTTGTTTAATTCCTTCATCATGTAATATATAAATTCTTTTCATGGATGAGCTTCAAATATTCTTTCACAAATAAATGCATTAGTAAAATAATCATTTTCATAGACTTCACCTTATCAAATGTTGAAGATAATGTGCACTCTCCTACTATAATAATCACATGTCTTTGAACTTAAAGCCTTACCCCATGCCAGAAGTAGCACTATGATGGCAACACAATGAGGTAGGTCACCCCTCTAACACACTTTGAATGTGAAGGACCGGATGATATGAGCAATCACCCCTATCTCTCTTTCGAGCCACACACCCAAAAAAATATTTCTCCTTAGAAAAATGAAGGAAAATATTTTATCACAATAAAATCAATATAAATTTGGATCGAATTAGAATCAACCTAGAAGATCAAACTTTCAAGGGGTTTGCTGGTGTTGTGGCAATAAAGAACAAAAAGACTATTCTTTTTGGTTTAATATATCTTTACCAAGAAACAGGAAAAAACCAAGTAGGAGATTCTTGTGTGAATATGAGGAAAAAATCTCATAAGAGAAAAACAATGACCATATTTTCACTAAAACCATCTATAAAAAACAAATTTCTGATTCTGGAAGAATTTTATGGTAGATGAATTTTTGAAGGTCACAAGTATGATGTATGCCTAAAAAGGTTATAAGTAGAGGTTCCCTACATTGTGAAAAGGATGTGGTTTCAAAAGAAAAAAAGTGGTAATTTATGTGTATATCCTTAGAAAACTATGAATATTAAGAAAGAGTTCATAGTTGTTTGGATAAATCAATTAAAATTGGCTAAATAATTAGGGGAAGATGAAAATTTTGATGAGGATAAAGGAAAACTAGTGGCTTCAATAGGTGATGTGATAATTGATGAGAAGTTATCCATAACCACAAGTGTAAAGATTTAAAATACTAAAGTGGAGAAAGATATTCCACATAAAGTGTAAATTCAAGGGAAGAAATACGATTGTCAAATAGTTTAGACACTAAACATAAAAAAGGGTCCTAATAAAATATCTCATACAGAGTTTGGAAGAAAATAATGGCCCAATGTGAGAGGAATATCTTAGTGTGAATGTTATTTCTAAGAAATATAGAGGTTCCTCCTTATTCACTATTATTTTATGTGTTTTGAGATAAATTTTATGGAAGTAAAGGTGATGTTTTAGGATTCCATTGAAGGATTGAATGAAGATACTATTCTTTATAAAGTCTACTTACCTTAATGAAATTGAAGGAAATGATTGCATCACTTCATGGGGATTTAGTTAAGGAAGTTGTTTCCAATCTATTATTTATATTAAATATGGAATTTTTGGATATAATTGAAAACCTAAGGGTTATAGTGAGAGATTCACACTTCCAACCCTTAGTTATGATTTTATTAAATGCACTTTTAAGGGGGATTGTATATTTTCAAAGTATGATAAAAAGGGAGAGTTACATGAGTTGTAAATGAACTATTTTGATGGTTTGTTGATATGTGTGTGGGATACATGTTTATATTAAAAGAATCTATTTACATCCCTATTTTAGAAATAAGAAATTCTAGGAATGATAAAAAATGAATGTTAGTTTATGGATAACATAGACATCCATAGATGTACCTCTCTTGTTTTCTAAACTATTTTTCCCCTATAGACATAGAGTATACTAAATATTGGTTATTTTCATTAAGAAACATGTGTCATCATCCTAATCTCATAAAGTGGGGTAGAGAATCTTAAGTGTATTAAAAAATATAAGAAGAGATGAGAAGTCTCCTACATTGCTCATTGTATTTGATTTTCAATAAGGGGGATAAATATTTAAGACCACATATTGAATTTCATGATGAGAAGAAATATTGAAAAAAAACATAGGAGTAAATATTTGAGCCAAATTGTTTCATTTTTTTCAATAATTCAATATGTGTTTCATGAGTGGAGATGAAGTAATGATGCTTGTAGGATTGTTTTGGATTAATTTAATGGAATTAGATGTTAGGAATGAGAAATTACCCCTATATATCTAATGATTTTTGAACATGTATTAATTCTTAAGACATGTTCTAATTGTGTTTTTGAGTTTACACAATGTTTACAACAAGTAAAGAATTGAAAAGAAGGCTATGTAATATTCTAGCATTTCTTGAGGATATTGTTGGCAAGAAGTCTATAAATTTTTTTAATATTTGTTCATGATGAACAAATGATGATATCTGAGTAGAATATTGATGAATGGAAGAAGAATTACATATAATACGGATCTTGAGATGGATTTTTTTATAGTGGGGTTTATCACTGATTATTTTACTAAGTTTTGGGTAATTAAGAAAAAAAAATATCCAACCATATCCAATGAACGACCCACCTCACCCACACATGTGAGACCTAGGTCTTTCATGTGTGAAGCAGGTTAACTGGGATAGCCACAATATCAACAGTCATATGGGAATGAAATAAGACCATGTATATAACACACAGAGAAGAGGTGGTGTCATTATGCGGGGAAACATGATGATAGAGGAGGCCAACACAGGTCGTTGTCAGTGGAAGTCGGTAATGAGCCCCGTTACTCACAGATGAACTATTGAAGGAATGAGTTTACTTATTAAGTGATTCCAATCAAAATGGAATCTTGATATGGGATGGATGCAACACACTCTACACTATTTATGTGGTAAAAACATACATATATATCCGCAGTCATCTGATCTGATCCATATCCAATGTTCAATCATTCTAAGGATCATTTTCCTCCTTATGACCTGCTTTCACACACAAAAATGAAATCCAACACCTAAATGCTACAAATATACCACACAATATTTGGATCAAATATGGATAGGATGATTTACCTCATAACCTACTTCCAATTGACCACATGACCTTCTACCAATTGACCACATGATTAGGTCATAGAACGACTGCAAGGCTTATTTTGATCAATCGTACCCAGTTTGATTGACCACATGTGTTATAAGAAAATGGATCTATTATTATCACTAAAAAACAACACTAATAGATAAATATCAACCATGAGTCCATCTTAAGATAACATAATAATAACATAGTATTCACATGGCCGAATGAATTTCTCCACCTGAAGATTGACCGTGAAGAGGATTTTTTGAAAAAAAAGAACAACATAGAAAATAGATCATGCAGGATAATGTTTTTCATAAAATTGTGTGATATAATAAAGATGCATAAGATATTAATAACATGGTCCATTTTGAAGAAGAAGGTCTACTTTATCAAGTTACATGATTCCATGCATATGAGGATTATTTAGGAATATGTAATTCCATGCGCATTTATAGTATATCAAGCTGATTTTTCTACTAATACTTGAGAAATGTATTTAGATGATAAAAAAACCATTAAAGTGTAGGAGTAAGATCTGTACAGTAGAATATATATATATATTTACTTTTCAGGCATGTAAATTTATTGAGAAGATGAAATATGACATCCATGCATTCAAAATTGATTCAGATGGAAACTAGATGCATGATTCATGGATACACTACCATGAAGGATGCATGATATTCATGAAATGCATGAATGCAAGATAGATGCATGCATTCCAGATGAACCATGGGTGTTTATTTCACATGAATAAAAATACCTGAGGACATTAGGTATTTATTTGAGGAAAGTAATAAGGGGTATTAAACAATAAATAATACCCATGATATTAATGAGGAACTATGGTAGGATTTGAGGATTATTTAACATGGAATTAATGAGGTACTATTATAAGTTATTAATCATGAAATAATACCCATGAAAATAATGTAATGATAATGATCCATGACATTTGATTAATGTGAGATGTGTAAAGAAGGAGAATAAGAACTGATCTTATTGGGTATATGAATGCAATTTTTTATGAGGAATTATTCTAATACATTTAATATGAAATCAATTCTAGAATAAATGAGGAAAATATCTTCTATCAATTATTGTGATATTTCCATGAATTATGGAATAGATTACTGTAATAATCAATATGGATTTTAATACATGAAATTTTTGGTGAATATATTAATGCAGGTGAAATAGAAAAGTCCTCTCTATCCTTGAAAATAATTTTGGAGAAAATTATATGAGCCAATAAAACATTTTTATTAAAGAGAAATAATATGAATAAAATCCTGATCACAAAAGATCTAGAGAAGAGTCAGAAGACCAAAAATTCTAAATCTCTTAAGTAAGTACCCATTTAGACCTGATGATCCATCTGATCACAGAGAAAGATTGTATTCCCAAATGGTTTAGAAGAAACTATAGAGAGGAAGATGATATTTATGCACTATATCCTCATTAAAGAGTAGAACTATATCTTATAGTGGGTTATGGAAATAGAGGATCACAGTGGGACTATGTGTTGATCATCTTGGGATTGTATGTGGTTGTAATCACTTGTTTGATAGTGAGGAATCTCTGTTGGGGTGAGGGGTCTAACAAACTCAACAAGTATTATAATTTTATACCAACAATTATAAATAATATGTGCTAAAATCAATTATATTACAACTATATAGGAGGTGAGATTAATATTTAGTGTATCAAGAACCTTAACAAGTTCAATAGGTTGTATTGTAAAATAAAAGAATTTGTAAAAATAAATCACTGATTCACCCCTAGTAGTTTATATGGTCTTAGGTACTTCACAATTTTCATTCCATTTATTATGTTGATTTTCAATGATTGACTAAGGTTATGAAATTTAGTGACATGGAAGTGATGTGATGAAATGACATTGATATGGTTGTGTGGATAAGAAATTCATGGGGAGGAGGGTACGTGGTTGACATCATTCATGATACATCTTAGTCATGATGTGTTATATGGTATGTGGATATGGTTATATGGTTGAGGATGTGATGGGTTTATATAGTTTTTTAGTATATAGTTACATAATTATGAAGGGATGGTAGTGTTAATACATATGTTGTTGGGGGAATGAGGGTGACTAGTTTAGTGAGTAAGTTTGTGTGGGGTACCATTCATTATATTCTATTGATTATTATATCACTATATTTTATATGTATTTTGTGAGTAATCCTTGTCAAGCATGGGTGGTATATGAATTAGTATAAGTAATGAGTTTGTTTTTCTTTTTATTCACATAGTATCTAGTATAATTATTTTACATTTTCAGGAGTGTTTCTTGAGAGGATCCTACTAAGTATGAGTGTATTCTCATCACTATAGTATATATATTATTTTTAATAATTTTTAGGATATATTTGGTGACCGGGATGAACATTAATAGATCATGATGTGGTTGTTTCCATAAGAGTTTATTTTAGTATTTATTATAGAGAATTTGTGCTTATGTATGAAATAATATACATTATTAGGATCATGTGTTTTATTTTATATTATATGTTGAAGTTTATTGAGGGTTTTCTGTTATGTTCCTAATATTTATAGGGGACATTCCTCCCATATGTGTGTTTTATACCATCAATTATAGTCTTACAACCAATTGATTACTGGAGGTGGGACTCAGAGGTCACTACATTCTCTACTATCAACCTAGTAGGTGTTCTAGTGGGGATTAGTTTTGACATGGAAGAACACCCATACAAATACTCAAATGAATCCATACAAATGATTGAGTGATAATAATTATTATAGTAAAACTAAACTAAGAATAGTTTCTTCACCCAAAAACCTCCAAAATCAAGAAAACAAACATACAATATGTTATTTAGTGTCAGTATTATCTACTCCATCTGATTGTTCATTTGAGGATAGAAAATAGTACTAAGACATAACTATAAGAAATAAACACACTATAGAATCTTCCATACCTAGGAGGTAAAATGAGGATCTCAAACAGAGATGATCATCCTTGATACCCTTCAAATTCACATTACATCCTATATATTTATCCTCAAAAAATTATCCAACACACACAACTCCCTGATCACTTAGAAAGATGAATTCAACATCTAATCCACAATCACATAGATGGAATCACATCCACCCAATGATCGATGTCGAATAGTAAAAAAATTATCAAAAATGAGAAACATCCAATGGATATATTAAACTAGTAGAAACATGACCACTAAAAAATATTCATTTTTTCAAATAGGGACATACCTATTGGTAAAAAATCATTTTTTATTGTTAAAACATTATAGTAATAAATTTATCCCTGTCGCAAAATTTTTGGTAGAGACTCTTTTACTAAACGTTATTATGATAAATAACATAATTTTGTTACAATTATAATAATACCAATAGAAAATATATCTGATGGTCAAAATGTTTAGAAACATATTTATTTGATAGATTTATCTATTAATATTATTACCAATAGTTATATTTTCATTAATAATATTATTAATAATATTATAAGTAATAACAATAATAAATATTTTTTTATAAATTATTTTTTAAATAAAATATTATGTGTTGGTATTCTGATATTTTTTGAAATGACTTTTTATTATATTTATTATTATAACAATATATAATATATTTAATATATTTTTTATATAATAATTACAAAATTATCTTATATGAAACTCCAAAAAACTCATGCTATATTTATAAAAACATGTTCAAACATAATTTAAAAACATGTTCAAACAACAAGAAAAAACATGATGTTACAAGAAACATGTTTCGTACATGTTCAAACTCTAAGATACTTTACATGAAACTTCATAAAACTTTATCTACAATATTTTTATCTCACACATCGGTTGTTTATTCCATAAAAAGGTGAAAAAAGATATTTTACCCACCCATCCATGACATATCCACAATATTTGGTCATTTTTCATGGGCATCTACTTGGAACAACATAGTAAAAACAAATACAAACTCATAAAATAAGAATAATAGAAAAATAAACATGTATCTTGTATAAAATTAGAATGAATAAGGGTTCAACTAAGTAACACAATACCTAACAATAGAAATAAATTATGGATTTAGGAGAAATTAAAATTTTCTTCCAATATCCATAGATTCACATCCATAATACAGAAAATTAAAATATTGAAACTTGAGTTAGATGAAATTACAAATAAAACATTTTCTTACAATAGAAAATTTATCAAATCAAGACACCATTATTTTTCAAACATGAACGGATCATGGAAAATACACCTTCTATACATGTTTATATGTTCATTAACAATAAAAAAAGAGAACTCTATAATTATAGTCACAATACAAGCCTCCAAGACTGTAATTATCCACATCAACACCATGATTACCACTCTAAATATATAAAAAACTTCAAAAATTAATATTAGAGTGATAATATGATGAAAATATTACCAAATTATCATTATATATGACCATAATAAATTTTTCCAAATGTATCTTGGATAATATAAAGTTTTATGAGGTTTAACAATGCTAATAAATGATGACATAGAAACAATGCAGTAAGAAAAACCGACTAAAAACAATTAGTTACACCATCAGTAGGGTGTGAATGTTACTTCTACAATCCCAAACCCACCAGTACCAATACTCAATGACTCTTCAATATGTTAATCAGGGGATATGGTGCACCTTGAAAGTATCCAATTATCAAAGGTTGTAACTAACATTATTTTCACTACTATGGGTCTATAGTGTAACACCTGAGCCTCAATTATAGCAGGTAAACATTATATTTTAATAAAAATATAATAAAATTTTAATTTTAAATTTTAATGGAACCAAAATTATAATTTTATAGTATGAATATCAGTTTTAAACTTACATGGTTGCAATAATCATAGAATGGATTTTTGAAATTTTCCCAGAGAAATAAGCTTTTATGAATAATCCAAGACATGGTATTCAACTATTCCTACTTTAATTTATAATAATTTATTAAAATATGTGAAATTAATAATTTATTTACTATCAATTTTATATAAACAAATATAAGATCATTTTTATGTAAAAGGGTTATTTTTTAGAAAACTGTTTTCTCCTTTAGAAAACTATTTTAAAAAAAAGGCATAATGTCTATCCATTTTAATTAATTAAAATAATATATAATGATAAATGAATTAAATTAAATTTATATATTATATATCTAAATATATTAATTTAAATACAAAAAATGATTATGACTAGTCATATAGTTAATATACGATCATCTTATGCTTGAAAAATGCATTTCTTGAAAAACCGTTTTTCGACAAGATTTTATGGTCTATTTTTAAAATAAATTATCCAACATTTATGAATATAATTTGATAAAATGGATTATATATTATTAATAATAATAATTTTTATTATTTAATAATATCAACTTAATTTTTTTATAATGAACAATAAAAATAGTAAACATTAATTACCACATTTAAGGTTATAATGGGGGTTTGTGCGTTACATGCACTTGTGATAAAATTAATTTTCCATACACATGGAATTTTTATTTTATAAATTTGATTTAATATTTAATATTATTGGGTCCAAATTATATAATATTAGTGATTTAATATTAGCAAGAACTGTGCAGTACTATAGCAGGCACTGTTTGACACTATAACAGCCAGGAATATTCCCCTGTTTGGGCCTTCGGGCCACCGATTTGGTCTCTAAGTCCTTTAAGGCCTTCTGGATACCCAATAATTCTAGTTAGTAAGGCCTTTGGGCCACCTCAAGGATTTAGGGCCACCTTAAGTGCAGATGTAAACCAGACAACCTACAAGGAACAAGCTTCAGAAGGAGGATGATCAAGGAGCTTTCACCAGTGCAGAAGCTAAAAGGATTTCAATAATGAGAGGGCATGAAACCTGCCATTGGAACAAACATGTGCATGCACAGGAAATCCTATCTGAATAGCCATGCAAAGGTGGGGAGCTGATTTTATGATGAAGATGCTGGGGAGGACCAGTTCCAAGTAATTAGTCTGGGTTGTATGTAATGTTTGAAGCCTACGGGCAATGAATTCGTCTAAGGCGTACGGGCCATATAATACTTACACCTATGGGACTTTTAAGGGTTCCACCTCACCCCTTGAAAGGTTTATTATCAAAATCAATAAAAAAAGAAGGCCTTTGGGCCATTGGAGATGGTGAAAACTAAAATGGTAAAAGTGAATAACTTGGGAGGTAAAGAAAATTACATGTTTAAAACATGTTTATTTTTAGTGGTGGAGGTGTTTCTCAGCCTTCTAATCCTTAAACAAAATTATTTATCATGTTTTGAGGCACTTGGAATGAGATTAACTTCCCATTATTGAATATTTTTCTGTATTTACAAAAAATGCCACTCCTCCTCAATTATAAAAGGGCACCCCTCCCCTAACTTATTCACACATATAAATACATTTATATCATAAAAAAATTCCAAAATATCTCCCATAAATCCATATCCATTTTATATAGGCTATTTAATTCCTAAAACTCTAACCCTAGGGTCCTTAATAAGAGATTGAAAGGAGGTTATTCAAAGTGAAGTTAATTATCTTTACTAAGATCTTTCTTTTTTACTTCTTCATATTACACCATTAATAATGTATTAAAAATTTCAATATAAAAGTTTAATTAACTCCCATATACTTATATGTTATAATTTTTATGGAATAATATTTATCTATCTCCTTCTCCATCAAATGGGAAAAAAATCCATCGCTTGTGTGTTCGACAGACCACCACCTAACAAATTTATGTAATTTGTTTTCCATCACTGAATCACATTTATAGTTATAATTATGAAAATAATGAATATATATGATACATATGACATGATATTAATTATTTAAAATTAATATATAATCCAGTTCCTTACCCTTTTATCCATTAAGGGAATGATATCAATTCTCTTACATACGTACGACCTACTGTCTCCATGAAGTGATGTGATTAATTATACATGAACACCTATCAAGAATTGATCTAAAAAGGAATATAATGAAAAAATATTATAGGTTTAAAATTAATATAATTATAGTGATGATTTATCTATATACTATTCACAAGAACCAAATTTTCCATGATAAAACATGCATAATAAAATAAATCAGTTAACGCTTGAAACAATGGTAATAATGAAATATTTTTAACAAATGGGTTGTAAGATGTTATAAGAGGATAATATATGATATTAGAAATATTAAAATGGTTCTATTATAAAATAATAACATTCTTAAAACCATTATTCCAGTGGTTAAATCATTCTCAACTAAAGGGAAGCGTGAGATAAGGGATTTCATCTCAATTTACACTCCACTGAGACATATTTGTTATTATGAACCTATTCACTTTTTAGTGTTGTATATACTGAACCATTTATTTATTTAACATGAAAAAAATATTTATTCATGATTATTAATGTTTCAATTCAATCCAATTATTTAAATTGGTTACAATTTAAATGTAACCAAAGATGTAAGAATCTATTTTACAATCTCACTTTCTTTTGGGATTTATTTTATTATCATTGAAGGAATATTATCATTTATCCTTCATAATAACTAATAATTTTTTTAAAAAATGGATATTTAATGATTTCCCATATTTTATTCCAAACTTTCCCCTCTTTAGTACTTGAATGAGGTAAGGAAATGTTTAAAAGAAAAACTGATTTTATTTCTCTTTAAATGAGAGATATTTTTCTTCCACATCCTTGTTTTTAAAAATTGTTTTAAAAAATTACTTTTATTTAGTAAAATTATTTATTCAAGAAATTTTATGTTATCCTTGAATTTTATAAATGGGTTTAAAGGAGTATTTCTACTTTTTTCATAAAGGAATGTTTTTGAATTTATTTACAAAAATTCAAACATAGTGTTTTTAACGTATACAGTGATAACTAACTTCCCCACCACTATAACCAATTTAAGAAATTTATAATCTTCTAAAAATTTTAAATGGAATTAAAAATAATACACTTTTATGAGAGATCATTTTAATATTTCAATTCCATTCCCTTTATTCTTATAAAGGACATGATTTTATTACAAAACCTATATTCCTAATGTACCTATGGTCATCTCTTATCTCTTATTAATTTTGTGGTTGTTATATTCTCTTGAAACATTACATTTATTATGATAATTGGACATCAAATTTCCCTTAAATATCCATATTATTTATCATGTATATGATTATTTCTTAAACTGTATATCAATTATACATGTAGTGTTTTACTTTGAATGTTATTTTATTAACTGGGGAAATATTGATATTTCAATTTCTTTATTCAATAATTTTTTTATGATAATAAATAATATTCATAAATTAAATCGATCATTCCATAGATAAGGAATTCATTGGAAAATAAGTGATGGGTGGGTCCTATAATTATATATCCTCTTGATGCATCAACATGTATGATGAGACAAATCAGTTGGAAAAATTAAATGGGGGTTTTACCCATATTTTTAAACTACCTTATCACAAGTTCATAAAGGTATAAATATCACAATGTCATAGATTATTTCATTAAATATTAATCATTTATTTCATTTAGAATTTAGTTTTTATTATCCATAAGATTACTATATTAATATTATCCTTGGATTAGCTTCTAGATCATGTGATTATTTATAAGACATTATTTGATCATCATTTATTTCTTAAATATTACACTTAGTGATGAATTTAGAGACCCTATTTTTTCCTGGTAAGACTTTGGAATATATCTAGAAATATGTTTAGAACCAAGAGTTGAGATGATGCATGATTCTGAGGCCCAGTGTGCCTGAAATTGATTTTGTAAAAAATATTAAATATATTTTATATCATGAATGTATTTTTTATTATATAAAATGGTACATATACTAAATGGAGACTCATATGGAAAATACATGACAATGTTTGATTTTGAGATACAAGGTTTACCCTAGGTGCAACCAAAAATGGGTTGGCGCGAGGTGTTTGTATAAAGAGAACATTAGTGGTACATTCATGGGATTAATTAAATTAAATAAATTGAAATTATATATAAATATAATGTTATAGAAGACAACTAGGGTTAGATAAATAACATTGATATCATTAATAAGAGATTACTTCCACCCTATATTGTAAAATCAAGATCAGATGATAATGAGCATCCAGATCCATGAGAATCAAGGCACATCAAACACAACAACTTCTCTGATTTCTTGGAAACTTTGTAATTAATAAAAAAACAATCTATATCAAGGCAGGAATCAAAAATTTGTGGAGTCTAGAGAAATTTATTAAAATATTGAGCATGAACATTATTATTCCATTAATTTATGCTAATTGATCCTTTTTATGTGCCCAAACATCAAATTTAAATTGTTTATTCAATTGTTTCTCACCTTGGATATCCCCAATTGTAATTTTTGACTAAGAACACCTAGAAAATGATTTTTGAGCATATTTTTTTTATTAATTACACCTGAATTCTTAATATTATTCATCTTTGTATCATAGGGTCATGATTCAAGATTTTCGGGTAGGATCGATCTCGATCAAACCCACATAATCATAACAAATTCACTTTCAATGAATGGATTGAAAAATAAAAGGTGGATTCAGGTAGATTGTAGGATATGGCTAATTCCACCATTGATCAGAATACCGATGAGGAAACCGGAGGTTCTTCGGGACACGAAGGTGCATATGACTTCATGTGGGTGAATCATAAATCTGTATTCCGTCTAAAAGACATAAAAAATTATGAACATAGGATTCCCCTTCGTTTTTGGGTGAACTTGATGTGTGATTTGATGCGAAGGGCGTGGATCTGGAATACCAGGGTAGATCTAGATTTTTTGAAAAATTTTTGACTACACGACATGTATTGCGATGAACACACACCTTGAAGTACCCATACAATTATTGTGTTAGGGTTAGAAAAGTTAAGGATCATAGGTCATGTGGCTGGGACATAAGCTGTGTGACCCTCCCTGAGTAGACATAACACATGGAAGAATCAAATGAGTAGGACCCCATGTGAGAGGATACACCATGTAACATAGTACACAGTCATGAGAAAGGTTACACATACATGACCAAGAGCACTAGAAGGACCCCAGTATTCCCCTTACAAGCTATGTAGGGTAACATGGGTAGTGAGCTGTGTGCTGGTAGGGACATGGATAGGCAGCGGAGTAGGACCACACACTTTGTGGGTCCCCTTACACATCATTTACCCCCACTTATTTTTAAGTAATCTTCTATCTCCCATATCTTCTTTACTTGTACTTGAATTTTGGGCCACAAGTTACCTATCCTGAGTTTTTTTCCACATAGAATGTGATGGTTTCCATCATAGTGGATTTTGAGATATGATTCATGATGTTATGGGTGTGAAAATTCTTTAGTCAATTCTTGATGATGACATTGATCAAGTAGGATCATCAGAGAGATTATAGTGACACCCTCTGACTGGGAAGGGCATGGGTATTCTATCTACTATTCGAGTGGAGCCCTCTTACTGGGAAGGGAATGGGTCCTTGACCATTAGAGTGGAACCCTCCTGATGGGAAGGTCATGGTAACTCGACCATTAGAGTTAAACCCTCATACTAGGAATGTCCTCAGTCCTCTATCTTTTATCCGATTGGCATTATAACACAATATCAAGGTACAAATCCTTGAACGCTAGAGTGGCACCCTTCTACTAGGTAGGGTATGGGTCCTCTATCGACTATCAGAGTGGAACCCTCTTGTAGAATCATGGAATAAGTCCTATATACATTGATTTGAATCATACTGTTATATAATGGCATGAGTCCAATACCTATAGATTGTGGTCCCTAGACTATGCAATATAGTGGAAAGGTGTGACTAGACATTGGATGTTTCTTCAGAAAGACACATGAGATATAAGGAATCATTGATGGACCTCTTAGAAATAATGGAAATATTTGCTGAAATGGGTTATGAGATGGAGATCTCCTTTATCTCTTGTTTGATATTTTTTTGAGAATATATATATATATATATATATTTGTATCCTTGTCATTTTATTTTTTACCACCTTACTTTGTGTTGAACTATCTATTCCTATCATTTCTCTTACTGACCCCCCTTCAACTTTCAAGGAATCCAACTAGGTATGTATATACTCACCCCTATATGGGAGTTTTCTACACGTGTCATGTTTTATGAAGATGAAAGATAGGTCAACGATGATTACCTAGGTTCATATAGATACCCTGGTGCATTTGACCACATACGATTGTTGGAGCTATTCTATATCAGCATTTACTTTCAATTTATTGTCAGGTTGGGATATATTTTTAGTTGGGAATGTATTTTATCCCTTTTATGTTTACATCGTTGTACTCTTGTACTTCCTAGAGGTTTAACATGTGAGTTTTATTATCTAGATATTGCATCTTTTATTATTATTCTTCTAAAATTCTATATGGATATAGTTGGGTGTGTGTATAGATGTATATTAGGCAACTGAATCACATATTAGTTATGTATTTCAGTGATTTTATCCACCCCATGGCCTATGGAGGCAATCTTGGGGTAGTTTCAAATTGAGATCCATTTGGATGGGGCATGAAAAATTGGTATCAGAATAGTTCAATCCTTGGGACTATTTTTGGATTAGTCCTCTTATGAGTATTTGGTTGGTATTTAGGGAAACAATGTCAAAGTGTATCAAGTGTGGATTTCAGGTTAGGAAACCTAGTGTTGGTGAAGTGGCCAATGTATCCATTCTCCATGACTCTGAATACCTGATTGTTGACTTGGAATACCGATAAATTAGTTTCAGGGATCAATGGTACCTGAATAATTTAAGATAGATTATTTTGACTATACTTGTCGAGTTATCTCCACACACACACACACACATATGATCATTTTAAGGTGGTATATCTTGATTAAATTTTAAAGAT
This sequence comes from Viscum album, assembly GCA_963277665.1. Lineage (NCBI taxonomy): Eukaryota > Viridiplantae > Streptophyta > Magnoliopsida > Santalales > Viscaceae > Viscum > Viscum album. The sequence continues at coordinate 656,415,738 of OY728128.1, read as the reverse complement.
GCCTCCATGATGACATCCATCCCAATTGCTGATTCTGAATCATGATGATGATTTGATGAGTGATGATTCCTTAGTTCAGGGTCTATCCCATGAGATCCTTCCTCCAGGTGGATAGATAGAAGCACCTTTACCTGTTGAGTAGTAGATCATACCAGTAGAGTTGGCTAAGTATGCATGTAGGTTTAGTGTACTCTGTGAGTTCTAGTGCTAGAGGCTGTTGAGGTTCCTTGGTGGTCCAGATCCCCCGACGATGGAGTATTGGCTAGAGTTAGTGATCCATGTTTTTAGGCATTTCTAGACACTAACTTATTAGGTGGTTGAAATGGCATCTAACCTTTTCCATAGAGTTTATGGGTGCTAGTGGAGTCTAGTTACATAGATGCATGATGAGATGACACTCTAATGGCCCGACTTCTAGAAGTTGTTTCGTGGGGAGTACTACCCCCATGCTTGCAATCAGTTTGGATTCGGAATCTTATGGATCTGCATAAGAGAGGGATGATAGTTTAAGAGTATGTTTCGAGGTTCAAAAATCTTACATGGTACTCCCTTGGAATGATTTTAGTTGGATAATTATGGGCCCAGAAGTATGATAAGGGTATCCATAGAGAAAAATGTGACAATGTATTACCATTGTGCATTACCACCTATATTGGGGTGTCAAATCTGTTCTGGTGATTTAGATATTCCTATTAGAGGGACTCTAGATAGCTGGAGTTGGTAGTGGGAATTATAGGGATGAGTTATCTATAGTAGCTAGCAGGTTCTGGTCGATAAGATCTCAACGTAGGAGATCTTCCCAGTATTAAACTCAAGAATGTGGTTAGGAAACATGTAAATAACCAGGGAATCCTAGAGAGGGGAGGTTCTATGAATGTGATGGGAGAGGTCACATGGAACATTATTTCCCAACCATACGTGTTGAGGAGGGTATATAGATATTGGATGGACTACCACATTAGAGGCAACACCGTGATCATGGATCTCCCAGGAGATGGTAGTGTGGCCCCCAGGGAGGTGGAGATAGTAAATGACTAGGTGGGGCTTCAGGAGGAGGATCTTTGGGTGGTAGAAGACTACCACCAGGTGTCCCACATTAGACTCAGGAAGCTGGCAACCAAAGTCGTAGACAACTACAAGCTATGGAGTGCATGAGATGATCATAGGTATGATGTGTGTTCATTCTAATCTTGATTCAATATTATTAGAAAAAGGTGAGAGTCATTTATTCACCTCTTTACTCATTTTGTGAGAACTAGAGATCCCGCTGAGGCTTTATCCCAACATATTTTTCCTGAGTTTCCTACATGGAATGCTTCTTCTATATCATTTATCCACCGATAGTGTGAGCTATGTCTTAGGGAAGAGAGGTTCTCATGGGACCTTTTGGTCATCACGATGGAACACTATGAAATAATCTTGGGTATATATTTTTTTCCATAGTCCAAGACCATGTTGAATGTCACCATAGATGAGTTAGATTCCTTCACACTAATGGAAGAGATTCTCCTTTGTAGGTGAGAGATATCTCATGAAAGGGAGAGTGGGTTTTGTGAGCTAGAGGATTCATCCTATTACCCCTCAGTCAGTGAGTGTATCTCTTGGTGAAAAAGGACCTTCTAACATCTTGATTCATTTATTCATGGAGGATTTTATGGACGTATTCACTGAAGATGTTAAGGGGATACATTTGAGGTGGGAGATGAAGTTTTTCATTGAATTTCACTCTAAGAACACTCTTATATATTCTGAGGTATAATATATGGCCACTACCAAGCTATGGGATCTACGGTTTTTGTTGGAGGACCTTTGAGAGAAGGGTTTTATCAAACCTAGTGTATCCCCTGGGCATCTCTAGTGTTGTTCACGAAAAAGTAGAGAAAGAGAATTATTCTTTGTGTAGACTATCATCACCTGAACCTGGCCATAATAATGAAAAACTATGCCTTTTGGAGGATTGAAAACCCCTTTGATCAGTTAGAGGTGAGAGATGGTTCAAAAAGATCAATATTAGTTCTGGATACAATCAGTTGATAGTTTACGAGGATGATATTATGAAGTTAGCATTTTGATGTTTCTAAAGACACTATGATTTCCTGGTGATTCCTTTATGTGTAATGAATTCCCATGTTATTTTTGAGGCCTTGATGTACAGGATATTCTAAATATACTTGGAATTATTTTTTTGTTTTCTTCATTAATGATATACTCATATACTATTCATCATAGGAGAAGCATGTAGAGAACTTAAGGATGGTCCTAGATTTTATTTCAGAGCACCATATTTATAGTAATCTCTCTAAGCTACAGTTCAAGATCCATTAGGTTTAATTCCTAGGGAATGTAATTTCTAATAATGGATTTGCTATGGACCCAGTGAAGATTGATGCAGTGATTTCTTGGGAGCCAACCAAGAATGTTTTAGAGGTATGGATCTTACTTGGATTAGTAGGGTATTACCAGAGGTTTTTGGAATACTTCTCTAGGAATGTAACCCATTTGACTACCCTAAAGTGTGCAGGGAATCTCTTTTCCTGGAATGAGTAGTGCTATAGATCCTTCAAAGAGTTGAGTATAAGGCTGACAAGTTATCATATTTTGAGACTATAAGAGGAGTTCATAGAGTATATAGTTTATTATGATTCCTCAGGAACTAATATCAACTATGTGTTAATTCATAGATAAGTAGTTATTGCTTATCGGTCTAGGAAGACCCCATGATTTGAACTATGTGACTCATGATTGGGAGTTAGAATCTATAGTATTTTCTTTGAGGATGTGGATAAACTATCTTCTAGGAGAGTTTTTTTATTCATTTAGACCATCAGATCCTTAGGTATGTCTTTACAGATAGAGATATGAACATTAAGAATATGTGCTAGTGGGAGTTCCAATAGGACTATGATTTGAGATAGTCTATACTTCAGGGAAGGGAAACATGGTGGCAGACACCCTTAGAATGAAGTCCCAGGCTCGTTTGGTGTAGGAGGCTTCAAAGTAGTTGGATCCCTTACAGCTGACCTTGGTTGAGCAGGAGAGTGCTACTTCTATTCAGTCAATGGTGTTGACCCCTTTGCTCCTACAACATGCGAGAGAGTCATAGTTGGGAGACATAGACTCTGAGGTCTTACGTGACTAGATAAACTCAAGAGATTCCCCAAATATATTTTATGAAGGAGGGAATTGCATCATCCTTTTCTATGGACAGATGGTGGTCCTAGTCACTATATAGGAGAAGGTATATAGGAGAAGGTGGTGAGAGAGTTGGACACATCTCCTTTTTCTATACTTTCTGGTGTGGTGAAGATATACAAATACCTTCAATGGATTTTTTCGTGGGATGAAATGAGTCAGAGTTTGTCCGAGTTCACCTATTGTTGCCTCACCTATTAATAGGTGAAGGTTGCACACCAAGTTCCCGTAGGTTTTTTGAATCCACTTAAGATCCCTGAGTGGAAATGGAATGACATATCTATGGAATATTTGATATATATTTCATGGAAAATGAGAGTCCATGATTCCATCTAGGTGTTAGTTGATTGACTCATGAATTTGGAACACTTCATTGATATCAGGTGGCAGTGTTCAGTGGAGAGTTTGGGGTAGTTTTTTATATGGGATATTTTCCGTCTTCATGGGGTTTCCTCAACGATTTCCTCAAACTGTGATACGTAGTTCACACCATAGTTGTGGAGTGGCATGTATGAGGAATTCAAGACTTAGATGAGGATGAGTACAACCTTCCAACCCTATAAAGGTGGGATGATGGATCACACTATCTAAGTATTGGGGGATATGTTGAGATATTTTGAGTTATACTTTGATCAGAGTTGGGAGGATCACTTTCAATTGGTAAAGTTTACATACAACAATAAATACCACTCTACTATTGTCATGGAGCCTTTTGAGGCCCAATATGGTAGACCTTAAAGGTCACCCATACGCTGGACTGAGATCGGTGAGGTATCTCATGTTGGGACAGAGATGGTGTAGGTGATGATGAAGAAGGTCCAGGTCATCCATGATGGGATAAGGATATCTAAGAGTAGGCATAAATCTTATGAATATCAAATTTATAAGACCTTGGTGTTTGAATATGAATACCATGTTTTCCTAAGATTCTCCCCATGATTAGGATTGAAAAGATTCAGCCAGGGAGGCAAGCTATCCCCAAGGTTCATCAGGCCGTTTGAGATCTTGTAGAGGGTTGGTGAGGTTGCTTACCACCACATCCTACCCCAATAGTTGGAGTGGGTTCTTGACATCATCCACGTGTCATAGATAAGGAGATTAGTGCATAACCTTATTCACATTATTTACTGATTTGAGCTAGACAGTGAGGATGGATTCGATTTTGTGGAGCACGTAGTGGTGATTGAGGATCGTTAGGAGAGGACCATGCATGGATGGACCACCCCCTGGTTCATGTGTTGTGGAAGAACAAGAGCATGTAGGAGAACTCATGGGAGCAGGAGATCTAGATGCGGGCTTAGTAACCCAATCTTTTTGTGTCAGTTTTTCTTTTTGGGGACAAAAATCCTAAAGGAGGAAATAATTTAGAGACCTTTTTTCCTTTTAATACTTTTTAAATATATAATTTTTTTTATAGCTAGGTGCTAATACAATTCCTAATTCCGAGGCATGGTGTTCGAGAAATTAATTTTATAATATTATTAAACATATTTTATATCAAGTGTCTATGGTTTCTTAATGAAAATGGGATATCTTCTAAACATAGTCTCTTATCAAAAATATAAGGCCATGGATAAGTTTAGGATGTGTGGTTTACCCTAGTAGCGACCTAAAATGGGTCGGCACAGGATGTTCAGACAAAGCGACCATTGGTGGTAAATTCATTGGATTAATTAAATGATTAATTTAATTAATTTATTAAATTACATAAATATAAATTCTCTATAAATACAATGTTATAAAGGATTTTTATGGTTAGATTCATAACCCTAGGACCGTTTAGAGGAGATTCCTTCCACCCTCTATTAGTGAATCGATATCAGATGATAACAAGCCTCTAGATCTAGGTAAATCAAGGCTCAATAAATGAAATGACTTCTCTCATTCATTGGAGAGCATGTTATTAATTTAATATTGATATGAATCGATGTAGGAGTCATAAATTTCTGTATTATTCCCCAATTGATTAAAATATTGATCACGATCATTCTTATTCCTTTGATCTACACTAATTGAGGCTTTATATGCTCCCACACATCGAATTTAAATTGTTTATTCAATTGTTTCTCAACCCGAATATCCCCAATTATATTTTTTGTACAATAATGACTAGAAAATGATTATTACACATTTTTTTCTTTTTCTTTTTCCCCCTTTAATTTTCATGTTTTTCATCGTTGGACCATGGGGTCACAATTCTACATTGTCGGGAAGGATTAATCTTGATCGAACTCCCAGAATCAGAGTGAATTCACATGATATAAATGGATTGAAGAATCGGGGGTGGATTCAATTATATTTCAGGATATGGGTGATTCAACCATGGATTAGAATACTTATGAGGCTTTGGGAGGCAACACTGTATACAATAGCACATATAACTTTGTACGGGCGAATCAAACATCCATTTTCCATACAAAGGATGGATAAAAATGATGAACATAGGCCTACCCTTAATTTTTGGGTGTAACTGATGCATGATTATACCTAGAGGGAATGGATCTGGAACAAAAAAGTAGATCAATAATTTCTATGAAAAACCCGACTACACAGTGTGCATTGGGATGAACACATGCTGTGTAGTACCCCTACAGCTAAGACACTAGGGTTTTGTAAAATTTAAGGATAACATGTTGTGTAGCCAGGAAACACATCATGTGACCCTCCCAAGGTTGATAGGACATGTTTCAGAAACCCCTGGATAGGACCCCATGTGGGAGGAAACATCATGTATCATAGTACACATGGACATGCAAGGTTACATGAACCTGACCAGGAGCACGATAAGGACCCCAGGTGGCTGAGGTATGATGTGAAGTCCCCTTATGTGTTGTGTATAGATATATGGGTAGTGTTCCATGTATTTTAAGGGACATGTATAGTAATTGGATCAGGAACACACACCTTTTAGGTCCCCTTACATGTCATGTATCCCCACTTCCTTTTTAGGAAACTTCTACCTCTCATATCTCCTTTTCTTGGACTCAGATTTTGGGTTGTGAGTAGCCTATCATGAGTGTTTTTCAATGAAGAATGAAATAGTGGCCTTCATATTGGATTTTGGAGATACTATATGAGATGATTCAGGTGTTATTCTTCTTTAGGTGATTCTTGATGATGGTAGTGATCAGGCAAGATCATCAAAGAGATTAGAGTGGCACCCTCCTGCTGGGTAGGGAATGGGTCCTCGACCATTATAGTGGCATCCTCCTACTAGGTAGGGCATTAGTCCTCTATATGATATATAATTAGAATCCTCCTAGGGTATCATGGTATGGTTCCTAGACCACTAGAGTGGAACCCTCATACTAGGTAGAGTATGGGTCCTCTATCGACTATTAGAGTGGTACCCTCCAATAGAGTCAGGGCACAGGTCCCCCATCTATTGAGTGGAGCCCTCCTATTATACTAGGTCATGGGTCCTATACCAAGACATTTTATCCCCTTAACTATGTAGAATAATGGAAAAGTGTGGCTCATATTTGGATGTTTCTTTGGAAATACGTGTGAGATATATGGCGTTATTGATGGACCTCTTGGAACTGATAACACTCTTTCTTAGACTGGGATGTGAGATAGAGATCCCCTTTATGCCTCTTTTGGGACTCTTTTGTTGGGAATATATATATATATATATATATCTATCCACTTCATTGGATTTTATTACTCTCTTTATTTGGGTTGAGCTGTCTATTCTTATCATGTCTCTTATTACCCCCTTTAGATTTTAGGGTTTCCTACTAGATATGTATATACTGACCCCTATATTGGCTTTAATCTCACATGTGATGTCTAATAGAGATAATAGATAGGCCATACATGATTACAGAGGATCATAGGGATAACTTGGTGCATTTTAACATGTATAATGGTCAGATACTGGATATTAAAAGATAAAATCTCTTAGAAATTACTTTATAGTTATTGTTAGGTTGGGACATATTTCTAGTTGGGAATGTAATTTCCCCATTTTCTTATTAGTTTACACTATCATACTTTTGCAGTCCCCAGTGGTTTTATATACACAGTTTATTCTCAAGATGTGGAATCTTTTATTATTATTCTTATGCACTTATGCATGGAGATAGTTGGGTGTGTGCGTATAGGTATATAAGGAAAAGGAATCCCATATTAGTTATTTTTTATGTGCTTGTCTCCACCCTTAGCCTATAGAGGTGGTCTTGGGGTAGTTTCCACTAAAGCACCATTAGGCTAGGTCATGAAACTAAAGTTATTGATTAAATGGAATGTGTTTTTAGTTATTTAACTTGGAATAGTATTTATTCATTATCTAGTCCTGATAAATTACATTATACATAACCCTTACTAATCATTTGAGCTCACCCTTATTTTGTTTCCATTCCACAAAATATGAAGAATAATTATTTAAATGAGTTCAAGGATTATGATTATTTTCCATTACTATGTTTTATCTTTTATCCCTAATATACAATGGGTATCATGTATGTATCAAGATCTCAATGACTACTAAACTGATTGTTCCTTCAAGATTTTACCCATTTTATCCATTCTAATGTAATAACTTAACCACTGGATTTGTGATACCGTAGTAGGGGTTCTTATAGTTGGTATGTGAGGAAGTTTAGTAGATACCTTGGAAACTAAATTTAGGAAAACATAGATTAGGGAACATAAACCTATGATAAAATTTTTAGGATAAGTCAAACTATGGAATAATGTCTTAAATTTTTTACATGGTCAAGATTATATGGGTTTTCCTTTCAATACTTATTTTCTTGGTTATTAAAAGTGGATGTGGTTCTAGAATAGTTCTACCAAGTGGTATTAACTCCAAAAGGGTGCATTGGGATTTAAATCTATCATCACCTGGTGCATGAAAACATTCCTTACTGTGCACCTAGTTTGAAATTTCTAAGGGATATGATTTTGATACTACACATTTTATTTACAAACCAATATAAAGGATTTTAAAATATTTCTATGATTTAAATATATTCCCAAAGAAATAAATTTTATGATTCTGTGATTAAAAAATTCATAAATTATTAATATATGTTAAGTGTTACACTAGTTTTAGAATTATACATTATGATTTAAAATTCATAATTTTGTGAACTAATTTAGCATATGATACTATTTAAAAATGGTTCCTAGAAGAAATAATGGTATCAACACTCATGGTTAATGTATAAATTTCCCTAATGAGTAAGCTAATATAGTTTTTATTTTAAATGAGTAGATCATGAATATATTAGGGAATCTTAATCAGGTTATGAAAAATAAGTTTGCATAAATGCATCAAAATATTGTTACATAATGTGATTATACTATATTGGATCACTTTATGTAACAGAATACCCCATCATTTAGCAGGAATACTAATCTAGTGGTACCCAAGTAATGGATTAAGTCCCTTTAAAATATATTTCTATCCTTAGAATATGAATTCGAGTTATCCATTGATTTAATCCCCAATTCATGACATATATTAAATAACCCTACATAATTTCCACTGTGGGGTTAGTGGAGTTGAATAAAAAAGAGTATTTGTATGATAAGTGATTGATATGCCTAGTTGTTTCACCTTGGGGATCCACTATTCTCTTCATTGAGAAGAAATATTTATCCATGAGGCTATGCATTGATTATAGGGAAATCAATGCTATTACAATAATGAACAAGTATCCTCTACCTCACATTGATGACTTATTCAATCAACTTCATGGAGCTAAATATCTTTCCAATATTGAAATTCATTCTGAGTATCATAAATTTCAAGTAAATAAGGAATACATTCTTAATATTGTATTCTCAATTAGGTATAGATATTATGAGTTTATAGTAATTCCATTCTTATTGATTAATGACTCATCAGTTTTTATAGATATAATGAATAAAGTATTCAAGTAATATATTGATAATTTCATTATGGTATTCATTGATGATATCTTGTTGTACTCTAAAATCTATATGGACCATGATAATCCCTTATGGATAATTCTTGAGACTCTTAGAAGAAAACTATTATGTGGTAAATTTAGTAAGTTTGAATTCTGATTTTAGGAAGTTTCTTTTCCTGGTCATATTTTCTCTAAGGATGGAATATCAATTGATCATGTGAAGACAAAGGTATTCAGAGAATTACCTACACCAATAAACATCACTTAGGTACATAGCTTCATTGGTTTAGTAGGCTACTATCGACGATTCATTCCGAATTTTTCCAATTGTCAAACCCATTAAAAAATCATACATGTTAAGTGATTATGTTCATATAAACAAAGGAACCTAAATAATGTTTTGATGAATTAAATAGGATATTATTCAGTGCTCCAATTTGGACTCTAACATCATGAAATAATGGTTTTTTAATATATAGTAAAGCATCAAAGAAGGGATTTCATTTTTTTCTTATGATGAATGATAAATTTATTTCATATGCATCGATTTATTTAAAGACTCATGAATAGAACTTTCCAAACCATGATATTGATTTGGCTCCCATAATATTTTCTTTGATGAAATGGAGACATTATCTCTATGGAGAAAGATATGAGATATACATAGACAATGATATCCTAAAATACAACTATTCATGAAAAGAGCTCAACATGAGGAAAATTAGATGGCTCTAGCTACTCAAGGATTATGATTGCTTAATACACTACCAACTAGGGAAGGAAAATAAGGTAGTAGATGCATTGAGAAAGAAAGATCATGGAGTCTTGAACAAAATGAGGATTGATAGGGATCATATGTCCAGGGATATAGTAAATATATATATAGTAATTATTATGTAAGGGGATACATAACTCCTTTTTCAAATGATTGTGAAAACATATCTCTTGTAAAAGATAAAAATTTCTCAATATGATGATGATAATTTTCAGAAGAAAATTAAATCTGTGAATAATGGGATGTTGGAAAACATTGTTTATGAAGATGGGGTTATGAAATTTGGAAATGGACTATGTTTTCCATCTATAAATGAGATGAAAAGTGAATTTTAGGATAATTATCATAGATTGAATTTCTCTATACACCTTGGTAGCACCAATATATATAGGGATTTGAGGTTTCATTTTTGGTGGGATAACACAAAGTGGGAAATTTATCATTCTATGTCCAAATGTTTGGTTTATCAAAAAGTGAAGGCTAAGAGATAGAATCTAAGAGGAATCATGTAACCTCTTACTATTTATATGTATAAATGGTATTACATTACTTTGGACTTTGTCACAGGACTATCCAAGGATCCTAAAAGAAATGATGAAATATGGGTTATTATTTATCGACTAACCAAATATTCAAATTTCCCCACTATAAGATAAGATTTACCTTATGAGTGCCTCAAAAGGATCTATATTAATTATGTTATAATAATTCATTTTGTACCTTTTTTGATCGCATCTGACCATGATCCATGTTTTACATCAAAATTATATAAGAGTCTTTAGAAGGCTCTTGATATTGAGCTTCATTTGAGAACCTCCTACCATCCTAAAACTGATGGATATTCTGGAAGGACTGTTCAAACATTCAAAGAAATTTTTAGGTCATGCTCACTTAACTTTCAAGGTACGTGGGATCAATATTTTACTTTGGTCAATTTTTCCTATAACAATAGTTTCTATTAAAGTATTAAAATGGAATCGTATGAATAATTATATGGAAAGATATGTCATACTCTAACTTGTTGGGATGAAGCTGGTAAAAGGAAACATGTAGGACCTATACTTGTCGAAAATAAAATAAAAAAGGTAAATACAATTCAGGATTATATTAAAGCACCTAAAATATAGTAAAAGATTCATGTAAATAACCAAATTAAATATTTTGAATTTCAAGTATGAGATCACATTTTCTTGAAATTATATCCATAGAAGGGCATTATAAGGTTTATAAAGAAATAAAACCTAAACCCCAAACACATTAGACCCTTTGAAATTTTAGAAGGGATTAGAGATGTGTCTTATTGATTGGAAATACCACCAAGCCTCTCAAAAGTACATGATGTGTTCCATATATCATTTTTAAGGAAGTAAATTCCAAACCCAATGAATGTTCTCACATATAAAGAAATAGAATTGGAACTTAATCTATCTTAATATGAAGAGGCCATCAAGATTTTTTATTCTATAGAGAAAATATTGAGGAATTGGATAAATTGAATGGTAAAGGTAATTTGGAGAAATTATAAATTGGAGGAAGCAATGTGGTGACCACATGATGTTATTAAGAATAACCACCCTCATTTGTTTAGATGGTAATATCCATGAAAATTTCAAGGATGGGATTTTTTTAGGAGGGAAGAATGTAACAGTCAAGACTCAATTATAGTAGGAGAAGATTATATTTTAATAAAACTATAATAAAATTAAAAATTTAATATTTCATGTAATAAAAATTCTAATTTTATAGGATTAATATCAGTTTCAAACTTACATGCCCAAAATAATCCTAAAATGAATTTTAAAAAATTTCCCTTATAAATAAGCTTTTATTAATAATAAAAAATGGATTATTTAAATATTTTCATTTAATTTATAATAATTAATTAAAATATTTTTAATTAAATTTTTATTAACTATCAATTTGATATAAATAAATATAATATCATTTGGAGGTCCAAAGGTGTATTTAAAAAAATTATGTTTTTTTCAGAAAAGAGTTTTTAAAGGAAAGATATCTAACCATTTTAATAACCTAAAATAATATTTAATTATGAACTATTTAAATTAAATTTATGGATTATATATCTAAATATTTGAATTTAAATCCATCTAATTATCATTACTAGTAATATAGTTAATATAAGATCATCTTATGAATGAAAAATACATTTCTTGAAAAAATTGTTTCTCGAAATGATTTGAGGGGTTTTTAAAATAAATTATGGAAATTTTATGAATTTAATTTGATAAAATTGATTCCATATTATTAATAATCATAATTTATATTAGTTAATATATTTAACTTTATTTTTTTCCTAATTAATTGTAAAAACAATAAAAATTAATTACCACAATTAAAGTTAAAATAGAGTTTTGTGCATTACATTTCTTTTGTTAAAATTAATTTTACACATACATAAAATTTTTATTTGATAAATTTGATTCCATAATTATAATCATTGGGTTCAAATTATCTAATAATTCTCATTTTATTTTGGTCTTAATGTATAAATTACCCGGTTAAAAATCTAGTTACCTTTCTGAAAACAATAATGGTAAAAGTGAGTAACCTTGGAGGTAAAAGAAATAAAATATTTAAAACATATTTATTTTTAGTGGTTGAGGTTTTTAGTGACCTTATAATCCATAAAAACACTATTTATTTATTTTTTAGGCACTTGAGGTGTGAGTGACTTCCCATTCTTGAATAGTTTTATGTGTTTGAAAAAATGTAACTCCACCTCAATTATAAAAGGGACCCCTCACCTCACTTATTCACACCTATCAAGACATTTATCTCAACCAAACCCTACCAAAATATATCCCAAACATCATTATCCATGTCATATAGGTTTTTTTATTCCCATAAGACAAACCCTAGGGTTCTTAATAGGAGATCCAAAAAAAGTTCTTCTAAGCGAAGTTAATTGTATTCACTAAGCTCTTTTTTTACTTCTTCTTTTTTCACATTCATTTATTTCATAAAAATATAAGTGTAATAAAAAAATTATATCCCATATAATAAAATTTTATTATTTTTTTATAATATTTATAGATCTCCTTCTCCATAAAATAGGAAACAAATCCATCACTCATGTGTAGAACGAACTACCGCCTTGCGAACCGATGCAATTGTTTTCCATCACCAACACATATAGATAGTAATAATGATTGAAATAATGAATATATATGATACATATGATATGATATTAATTATTAAAATTAATATATCATCCACTTCCTTGCCCTTTCATCCCTTAAAGGAATGAAATCATCGCTCATGCATACGTACGACCTACCATCTCTATAAAGCAATGCGATTCATTTTGCATGTAAAAATTTCAAGAATGGTTTTAAAATTATATATAATGAAAAATATGATATTTTAACATTAATATAATTATTTATATGATGTATCTATATCATATTTTCAATAATTGGAACATTCATGACAAAACATGCATGAGAAAATGAAGTGGTTAACACCCAAGACAATGGTACTAATGAAATATTATTGACAACCAAGTGGTAAGATGTTACAAATGAATCATATATAATATTATAAATAATAATATGGTTCTATTATAGAATAATAACATGATTAAAACCATTATAAATAAGGATAAATATTTTTCAAATAAAGAGAAACATGAGGTAAGATATTTCATCTCAATTTACACTCCATTGAGATATATTTGTTATTATATACTTATTTACTTTTATGAGGTGTATATACTTCCAATTCGATTAATTTAACATAAATAAATATTTGTTTTATGATGATTAATCTTTAAATTCAATACTATTATTTCATGGTGTTACAATTTAAAAGTTACCAAATATGTTAGAATCTATATTACAATCTCACTTTCTTTTGGGATTGATTTTATTCTCATTTAAGGAATATTATCATTTATCCTTCACAAGATCCAATTATTTTATTATCCAATGGATATTTAAGGAGTTTAATTATCTTCTTCTAACTTATCTCCTCTTTTTTACTTGAATTTAGAAACGAAATGTTTATAAGAAAAACTGATTTTATTTCTCCTTAAATCAGATATATATTTATTCCATGTACAAGTTTTTAAAAATTGTTTTAAAAAAGTTTTTTTATTTAACCAAATGATTTATTAAGGAAATTTTCATTTATACTTGACTTTTAAATAGGGTCTTAAAGATTTTTTTTACTATTTTACAAAATGGAAGCTTTTGTCTTTCATTATAAAAAATAAAAAGGAATGTTTTTATAATGTATATGGTGAGAAAAAAATTTCCCACCATAGTAATCATTTTATAGAATTTAAATTATTCTGAATGTTTTCAATAGTTTTACAAAAAAACTATTTTATGATATATTATTTTATTATTTCACTTCCATTACCTTTATTCTTACAAAGGATAAGATTTTATTACAAAACCTATATTCCCGGTGAACTGATGATCATCTCTTATCTCTTATTAATTTTGTGGTCGATATCTTATCTTGAAACATTTACTCTCTTATGATCACTGGACATTAAATTTTCATTAAATATCCATATTATTTATCATTTATATTCTTATTGATTAAACCATATATCATTTCTATAAATAGTGTTTTACTTTGAAAGCTATTTGATTGATTGAGGAAATATCGATATTCCTTATTCTTTATTCAATGTAGAAATTTATTGATAAGGAATATTATTTATGAATTAAGTTGATCATTCAATATATGAGGAATTCATTAGACATGCAGTGATAGGTGGGGATCGAAATTATATATCCTCTCGATGCATCGATGGGTCTCATGAGAAAAATCAATTGGCTGAATTAAATGGGTTGTTACCCATAGTTTTAAACATTCATAGCACAAGGTCTTGATAGTATAGATATCATGATGTATGTGACCATTAAATACAATATTAAGTATTTAATTCATTGATAATTAAATAATTATTATCCATGAGATTAATTTATTGATATTATCCATTTATTTTCTTCTAGATCATGTTATTATTTATATGGAATTATTTGATCATCATTTATTCCTACCATATAACTCATTATTCTGAAGTTATTGATTAAATGTAATGTGTTTTCAATTATATAGCTTCCCATTTTATTTATGACTTATCTAATCATGATAACTTCCATTTCATGTAACCCTTAATAATCATTTTAGATTACCCTTATTTTGTTTCCATTCCCTAGGACATGAAGAATAATTATTTGAATGATTTCAATAATGAAGAATTATTTCCATTAATATGTTTTAACTTTTACCCCCAATGTAAAATGGGTATCATGTATGTATTTGTCTCTCCCATAATACTAAAATGATTAGCCCTTTAGGATTGATGCCTTGTATCAATTCTAATGTAATAAATTAACCACCAAATCTAGATTACTAGAGTCAAGGTTATTACATATAGTCATTTTTGTATCCTATAACAATGCTCTTAAGGATCAAATTTTAGTACTTGAAAAGATTAAAAAGAAAATTTATGTGAATGATCATTTTGTATTTCTTGGACTAGTGGAGAGTTGCATTGGTAAAAAATTTACTAGCAAATTTAGGTATCTAATATCAGATTTTGCACCCGATTCTATGAAAATAATTAGAATGGACCTTGGTCATGGTTTGAAATATGTTTAGATTAAGTATATAAAGGTTGAAAAAGTCTTTGGTGGCCAATTACATGATTCTGTGGTTCTTAAAGGTGTAATGTTAGATAAATATTTTACCCCAAGAAAAATGAGAAAGTCTTATGAAACCCTATACAATTCTTCTTGATTTTCCTATGGAGTACAATAATTGGGAGAACTGAACAAATGTAGAGTTGGTGAGGGAAGATGATTGGGGAGTCTAAAAAATGAAGAGTACATTACATATTCAAAAGTTTAAAATTGATTTTCTATAACTAAGAGAGGGATGAGTGATTTTGAATTCCATTAATTAAGTCAATATGGAGACAATGTCATTAGATTATTGAGAAAATAAGATGATGATTTAATTATGGATTATAAAACTATTTTTAAATAGACCTTATGAACATTAGGAATACGACATGGGAACAAAAGTTGAGATTTTTTTTGGTTAAGAGGATCCATGAATGGTTTTTTCTTTTATCATGGAGTATTTTTAGCCTAAATCTTACACCATTATTCCAAGGTATTATAGTAAGGATCTTCTAAAAATAGTGTAAATAAATTTTCACGTTTCAATACCCTAGGAAGAAATATTCTCAAGAATCCAAAGATGATACCTGATTGTAGTGCTATTGAGATTACAGTGTATTCCACTTTGTAGTATGAGAGATCATCTATTGAAGGCATTAAGAAGCAACCTTATATAGTTTCTGATATTTATTTTTGAGGAATTACCCAGGACCCTAGAATAATAAATGGTATTAATATTACTAGGATGATGAATAATCTACATGTAAAAAATGAAAAATGTGAAAATGTATGGATCAGAAAAGACTAGAGTACAAGGGCATTACTGACATGAAAGAACAAAATATTTGGGATGCTTATAACCTGAAGGCATAAAATCTATAGGAAACTTTCATGGTAAAAAAATATCAAAAACTATATTAAAAATAACAATTACAAGACAAACTTGAATAATTTAGTGTTTACTAGGGGAGTGCAATGAACACGAGCCTTAAATTTTCCAAAAAATTGGGAACCCATAACACTGATTTAATCATAAAAAACACTATAAATAACATCATATAGTACATCATATATCACCCTTTCATTCCTATCATCCAAAGGCCATCAAAATCTCATATGAAAACTATATCACTTTAGTGACCACCACTGATGAACTGTGTGCACAACCCTTAATTAAATATGTTCTTTATATTAATTAATAATAAACTTTTATTATTATTTTTAATTTATAAAGAAATTTATTAATTTTTATTATTCCTTTTATTATCATGTTATATTCAATTACTTAATCATTTAGGTTCATGTCAAACGTTTTAATGATATTCAAATAATATATCTAAAATAAATTTGGTGTGTTGACTAAGGCCATAGAGATAATCATATCCATAATAATAATAATGAAATAATTAACATTTTTAAATGTAATTTTTAATTTTGAAACCAACCATGAAATATAGTTATGAAAAATGAACTACATTACAATCATGGAGATAGTAGGTTGTAAGTACGCATGAATAAAATTTTCAATATTCAACGGTCATGATGAAAATAAGTTAAGTATTATATTATATTTCCATAAAAAAAATTATATCATAAATATAATGTTATTTATTTAAATACACTTATATATACAATTTATGTGTTTTGGTGATGAAAAACAAATCACATTGCTTCATGGAGGTGGCAGTCCACATGAATGCACGAATAAAATTTTCATTTTTCAATGAATGGAAAGGTAAGAAAATATATTATATATTAAATTTCCATAATGATAAATATTTCATTAATACCATATATTTACTTTAAATCCATCGATATAAACATCCCTGAGTGGCGGTGATGGAAATAAAATTACATCGGTTCGTGAGGCGGTAGTCCGTTGTACACATGAATGATAGATTAATTTCCCATATGATGGAATATGTGATGAATATACACTATGAAATTAACATAATAAGAACTAAAAATATTTTAGATAATTATTTTATCATATAATCTTGGTTTAATAATATTTTAAGGAGGAGTTAGAACAAATAGAACTAAAATATCCAGTTAAAATCTATACCTATTTTTCGAACAATCTCATTTTATTTACACCTTAATCCCTATAAGGTTGGTATTATACCTAAAAAATACATCTAAAATAAGTTTAGGGATGTTATTAATGGATTTGGGTAGTTATCATATGAAATAAAATGCTTCTTATGTGTGAAGAAAAGAGTAGAGGAGTTGCCCATTTATAAGTGAGGTGAGGGGCACTTTTGGAATTTCTTAAAGTACTAAATTAATATAAATTATTTCACATATAAAAATGAATAAAAAATGAAATATTTAAAATTTAGGATGAGTATGGGTCAAAATAATCTCATAAAATAAATTTTGGATAGGTTTTGACTATGTTTTTACTGTTATATTTTTTTTAACCCTCTTAACCTTTTTGACAAGTACATCAATAACAAAGTTTTTTTTACTTTTTATGGGTTATGATAGTTACTATAAAATGATAAATGGTAAATAAATAGAAAATATATTATATATGTTTAAATATGTACCAAGAATGTGGCTGAATATAATTTTTTAGGAATTTTAAATCATTTAATAAAATATTATTTATTATAAAATACCATTACTTTCTATTTTGGAACTTATCATTTAATTTGATTTTGAAAGCAACATTGCAACAAATTAATTTAAATATAATCCTAAAAAACATCACTAACATGTTATATTTTTCTAAAAAATCCATTTAACACAATAATTCATTCAAATTATATTAATTTTATTATTTTTTAAATTACTTATTTTATATTTCTATTAATTGAATAAATACTATATTAGTGTTGCATATGCATTTATGGTAATTATTAATAACTAAAAATTATAAATAAATTATCATGATAAAAAATAATTTATATTTCAAAAAACACTTTTTTATCTGAATGTAGCATTTTCTTATTTCTATGCTAGAAATTTAGATATAATAAAATAAATAGAATGAAATTTTTGACTTTTCTTTATATAAAATGATATAAACATAAAAATTAAATAAATATAGAACATACTTGACATATTTTATAAAATTTTATGGAAATGGCCGAAATCCATTCATAAAATAGGATAAAATAAATCTTTGGTGTCATTTTTTAGTCCTTACCATATTATTTCTAACCTTAATGACCCGATTTACCCTTACCATGGTGACAATTATTTACTATAGTTACTATTCATAATGACAAAAATATAAAAGGGAAATATTTACCAAAATTTTTCCTCATACTTCAAAATAATGAAAAAGTTTTAAATTTTCAATTATTAGAAGAGGCATAAATTAGTTTAATATAAAAATGCAAAACGTAATGAAAAACAATTTTTCAGAAAAAATGCATTTTTAAGTATAAAAATGTTTTTAAACCAAATTAAAGTATAAAATTCATTACAAACACTATAATTTTATTATTTATAATAATAAATAACTAATGAAAATTTAAAACTAATTGAAAATATATTTTTACTTTGCATATACTTTAAAATAAAATACAATTTTAAGTAAAATTCAATATTTTTCACTATTCCTTTAAAAATCAAACTTTTTTAAAAAATATCAAAATTTCCCCATAAGTTAATTTTTATATTATTATTTCAAAAATTATATCTTGATTATAAAATAAAATTTCTAAAAGTTCCAAATATCAATTATAATATTTTCTTACCAAATAAATAAAACCATTTTTGAAGAAAACATATTTTTGATATATAAAATGACTTTAATAAAATTGGGTGGTTATTTAATAAAAATTTATCAATACATTTATAATGAGTAGGAAAATTATATATATTTCATAAATAATTTAATCCTATTAAAAACATCTAATTTAATGGATAGGTTATAATGATCATATTTAAATAATAATAATATTTCATGGTTCCTTTTAGCTTGGTGTAGCATGTCATATATGTTATCAAACATATTATTATTTTAAAATATCAGGGTGTTGCATTATCCCCCCATTTAATAAATTTTTCCTTGAAAATTTAACTTAAGTTCTGTAATAAATGGTTTGACATTTCAAAATACCTTTTTGAAATCCCACATCATAAAAAGGGTTAATAAAACTTCCTATTAAAAAGTGGAAAGGGGAATAAAAAGGTTATCTAGAATAATGCACAAATAGGATTCAAAATAGAAGAACATTAGTTTTAATTGTAAATATAGAAATTTAATAAAATAATAATGTATAAATAGTTATGGAGATTGATAGATATCATTGATAACAAGAAAGTTAATTATCATGAGAAAGTTAATTACCATAAAACTATAAACCAAAAAGGTGTGAAAATGACCATAGATTAATCAAATATGAAGGCAATAGGAAAAATATTTTGTTCAAAAATCATTTTCCTATACTCAAATATTTAATTTAGCATATCAACTAAGAAATTAATGGAATATACTTACTTTAAAAGTATAATTTCATCCTTCAATTCACTTTCCACCACAATATCATCTTTTCCCCAAACGATGTGTATTGAAGATGAATATTTCATGCCTGAAGAACTAAAATTAACTTATAATGGATCAAATAATCCAAAAATAGATAAAAATATATTCCTAATGTTTTTATACATTAACTAAAATGAATGTTTTTAGCATAAGGTAAGATAATTTCAAAAATGATTAAACATTCATATAAATAAATGATACATTTATCTCCAAAATTCAACAATATAACTAATGGTTTAACATAGATCATTACATAAATAACTATAAATTAAATTATTCAAAATATTATTCACTAGTATTTAAACCCAAAATTTTTAAGTATTTGATCACAAATTATTCTGATATTAATTTAATATTTATCTTTAATTAATTTTATTCACTCATAAAGTCATATATAAAAAAATGCACATGCCCTAATCATATAATCTTGAAAGTATGATAATAATTTCCACAAATAACCTCATTCCCCATAAATCCAAATTAAAATCATATATTCTTCTAAAAGATAATTCAAAATTTATTCCTCAAGTAAAATCCCATAATATTCTATTTACCTTAATCATATAATGTTCCCAAAAATTATAGTGATCTTATTCAAAGATAAAATTAGTAACTTAATCACTGATTCAATTTTCAATCCCATGGATATCTATATAATAACACATATGTCCCAAAATTTTAATAACCCATAATTAAAACAATTTAAAATTTCTTATAAACCCTAAAGGTTATCAATATATTTAAAATTATTTCTAAAAAATGAAAAGGAATTCTTCCTCAAATATTTTTTTCACTAAAATGCATACTAAACCCAAGGATTTTATTAATATAAATGTATCCCAAGATAATATTAATCGTTCTATATTTCCATCACTTAAAACATAAAAGGGGTGTTTAATCCTTTAAAATTTTGATCAACCTGAAATTTATAAACCTATGATGTTGTCTATAACACGAAATTTAACCTCACATGAAAACATCATAATCTCTAAAGTTATATAAATCTTTAATCGGATACCAAATATTAAATCCCAACCTTAAAAATTACATAATCTTAATTTTTATATCAATAATTTATTTTCTTATAGTTTAGGTTCTTTATATTTTAGATTTTTAGAGAATTAGACCATCATCCTTATATAAATAAATATTACATAAAAATGTGGTCACTTACACCTAATATCCATTTTTAATAAAAAAAAATTATGATGTATTAAATTTTCTTTTCCTGACACATCATGACAATTTTTATCTTGACCACATCCTTGTCCCTACTCATCTGTAAAACCCTATGAAAAACATATTAAAATGTGGGATGAGCACAAAAAGTTCATTAGGGGAATTAATATGACTATTAAGTATAAAATGTGAGTCAAAGTTATAAAATGATATCATAAAATAGAAGGAACATGAGTAACAACTTGTGAGAACAACATAAAGAACATGGTATAATCAGATCATGTATACATAAAAAATGTGGTAGTAACATAAAACATAACAAAAGAATAAGTCAAGGCTAACTACCTTGACAACATTTCATGGTGGAAAAAGTCATATAGTGGATTAGGTTTACTCCATAATCCCTTAAATAGTGTCACATGAGATAGAAGATTTATCTAATTCATTGGAGAACTATCTGAGTTCACCCATCATAATGTGTTCATGATTACATGCTCCACAAAAATTACATCAATTTAAGGCATAATTATAATAAATTCCAATGGAGTGAAATGGGTTTCATATTTTTTCTTCACATCATAATAAAAGTATATTTCATAAATATTCCAATGATAAGAAGGAATTAAGTATTATATATGTTCATATTTGAGTATATAATTATAGGTCTCAAAATAAGGAGTTTATTTGGGAATAAAATCTTTAAATGAGCATTGCATAAAAGGATTATGGGATAGAAAATTTCCCCTTATTCGGGGTTTATTTTATAGAAATAATTTGAGAAAAGAACCTATGACATGTATTATCCAATCAAAGGAAAGTAGGGTTTATATTGCAATAAAAAATGAAATATTATAAAATAATCCAAATATAAAATATAATTTATGATCTTAATAAAAACCATTGATTCTATATATGTTAAAATAAAATAGTATTTTATCTTTTGTAAAGAAAGAAAAGACATTAAATATAAAATACATAAAAATATTACCCTTAAAAATATTTGAAAGAGATACATAAAATTTATTTTATGATTATTTTATGTCCATATAAACACATTCATAAAATATTTTTTAATAACATGGACACTAAAGAGAAATATTTTGAAAATAAATATTTAAAACATTGAAAACGAGGTTTTAAAATTAAAGTGTTCCTTACATAAAATCTTAAATATATTCCTTTTTATTTTTTTAAAGAAATTAAAATATGGTAAAAAATTAAATTTATCATCCATTTAATCATAAATAATATATTTTTATAAAAAATTATAAGATCATGGATATGTAATAAATGGATCACTACTACAAAAATGGGCTTTATCAGACTCAAACCAGGATTTAATAGCGCTAAAAAAGCGCTGTAAAGCTCAACACTGATGGGGGGGATCCCCTTTATCAGTTCTAAAAAAGAACTGATAAAGGAAGCCTTTATCATTTATTTTTTTAGCGATAATAAATGCCCTACCTGCTATAACATAAAATTATGTAGCAGCACACCCAAACAAGACCTATAAAAAAATCATCATATCAAACAAGCAGTTCACACAGATAAAATATACAGTGGTAGTGAATTTGGGATCAAATGATGGGAAAAAATCCCTACCTAATGTGATGTACTAATTATTCATTATGATGATCAAAAGGTACCATTAAATACTATCTCCACCAAATGATATCTTACATCACCTCATATAAAATATATAGAGATATTTCAATGTCATAACCTTAAGAAAAATTTGATTAAGGCATTCATGAAAGTTATTCTTCATGTTTTTTGTGGTTAAGATTCATGTAAATCTTGGATATTGAATTTTTTTATAGATTTTGAGTTCCTTTTGGGATATGTTGCCTTAGGACTTAGAGATTTTCCCCTATATATTCCTCATGGTAGATGGATTTGGGTGATTCTTGGGACACTTAAGGAAATGTGTTCTTGTGGTTGATGCCTTTATCTTATGGTGTGTTATCTTCTTTTCACCCCATTTATAGAATTTATAAATGGTGGGGAGATATATGCTTATTCTTTGTCTGTCCTATACTATTGATTTGTCTTCATGTAGTGCTTTTATTAGGGGACACAACTTAGAAGATCCCATGTGGGTAAAATTTCATGGGGAAGTTTCCTATTCATTTTGAACTTTTACTGTTTTACATACATAGGAAAAGGATGGGTTGTATAACTCTAAGTAAAAACCATGAAACTTACCATTTTGAGGGAGTTGTTAGGAACACGGGTTGTTCACGGTTAAGAGAAACCATGTGGTATGGATCTATAGTTTAACTAAGTCATTTTGAACGATTGGAACATGGTTAGTTAACTGTTTGTCCAAACTGTGTCGAATAGGGTTTCTTATCCAATGGCTCCCAAAAAGTTGGTGAACAGTTTGGAAAACTGCCCAACCATACCATGATAGTTTCCAATGATATGGCATAATTTAAGGGATTTCAACCTATTTCCTCCCGTCCCCTTCCTGAAACTTAGTCTAAGATCCCTTTATCTTGAAAATTTATCCAATTTAAATCCTATATTCTTTTTTCTTTCCCTTTCATTCTTCTCCCTCTCCCTTTCCTATTTGTTTTCATCCCTCACCATGAACTCTAGGGCTAAAGATTTATATTTAGGGTGTGTGATGAATTATTAATGTGGGTTTATTTTCTAAGGACTACTTAGGACTCTATGAGGCTTTTCTAAATGTCTTATTTCATAGATAATGACTTTTGGATTGTTTTCTGTACGTCAGTTGTTGTTTTCACTTAAAATTCTGTCTATTTTAAACAAAAGAGAGACACTTTGAGTGATATCAGTCACACTATTCATCTGATTATGGTGTGGTTGACTCTTACATGTCACAAATGACCCATGTATCTTTGGACTAAAGTATAAACACAATCCTAATGCTTTTGGTCAGTTTTCCGTATGTCAGTTGTTGTTTTCACTTAAAATTCTATCCATTTTAAACAAAAGAGAGACACTTTGAGTGATACCGGCCACAACATGCCTAATTTTTAGGTGGTATTGACTCTTAAATTTCAAAAATGAACCATGGATTGTTCTCCTAAAGTATAAACACAATCCTAATGCGTTTGGTTGGCTTTCTATACACCAGTTGTTGTTTTCACTTAAAATTCTATCCATTTTAAACAATAGAGAGACACTTTGAGTGATACAAGTCACACTGTTACTTTTATTGAGGTTTGGTTGAATCTTGCACGTCAAAAATGACCCATGGATCATTCTACTAAAGTATCAACACAATACAAATGCATTTGTTCATTTTTTCATACGTCAGTTGTTTTTTTCACTTAAAATTCAGTCCATTTTAAATAAAAGAGAGACACTTTGAGTGATATCGGCTACAACGTGCCTCATATTGAGGACGATTTGACTCATACATGTCACACATGACCCATGGATCATTCTACTAAAGTATAAACACAATACAAATGCGTTTAGTTGGTTTTCCGTATGTCAGTTGTTGTTTTCACTTAAAATTTTGTCCATTTTAAACAAAAGAGAGACACTTTGAGTGATACCAGTAACACCATGCCTCTAATTGAGGTGGGGTTTACTCTTATACATCAAAAATGACCCATGTATCATTATACTAAAGTATAAACACAATCCGAATTCGTTTGGTCAGTTTTTCGTACGTTAGTTGTTGTTTTCACTTAAAATTCTGTCTATTTTAAACAAAAGAGAGACACTTTGAGTGATACCAGCCATACTGTGCCTTGGATTGAGGTGATGTTGAATATTAAATGTCAAAAATAATCCATGGATTTTTGGACTAAATTATCAGCACAATCTGAATTCATTTAGTCAATTTTCCGTATGTCAGTTGTTGTTTTCACTTAAAATTCTCTCCATTTTAAACAAAAGAGAGACACTTTGAGTGATACCGGTCACAAAGTGCCTCATATTTAGTTTTTTTTGACTCATACACATTAAAAATGACCCATGTATCTTTATACTAAAGTATCAACACAATAATAATTCATTTGGCCAGTTTTCCGTACATTAGTTGTTATTTTCGCTTAAAATTCTGTCCATTTTAAACAAAAGAGAGACACTTTGAGTGATACCATATAAAACGTGCCTTAGATTGAGGTGAGGTTGACTCATACACATCAAAAATTACCCATGTATTATTATCCTAAAGTATCAACACAATCCGAATACTTTTGGTCAGTTTTCCATACGCCAGTTGTTGTTTTCACTTAAAATTCTGTCTATTTTAAACAAAAGAGAGAAACTTTGAGTGATATCGGTCACACTGTGACTAGGATTGATGCAGGGATGACTCTTAAACATCAAAAATTACCCATGGATCATTCTAATAAAGTATCAATACAATACAAATGCGTTTGTTCGGTTTTCCGTACGTCAGTTGTTGTTTTCACTTAAAATTCTATCCATTTTAAACAAAAGAGAGACACTTTGAGTGATACCGGTCACACCGTGCCTCATATTGAGGCGGGGTTGAATCTTACATGTCAAAAATGACCCATGGATCTTTCTAATAAAGTATCAACATAATATTAATTCATTTGGTCAGTTTTCCGTACGTCAGTTGTTATTTTCACTTAAAATTATGTCCATTTTAAACAAAAGAGAGACACTTTGAGTGATACCGATCACACCATGCCTTGTATTGAGGAGAGGTTGACTCTTACACATCAAAAATGACCCATTTATTTTTCTCCTAAAGTATCAACACAATCCTAATGCGTTTGGTCAATTTTCCATACGTAAGTTGTTTTCACTTAAAATTCTGTCCATTTTAAACAAAAGAGAGACACTTTGAGTGATACCAGTCACACCGTGCCTCTTATTGAGGTAGGGTTGACACATAAAATTCAAAAATAACCCATTTATCATTGGAATAAAGTATCAACACAATCCAAATGCGTTTGATTAGTTTTCCCGTATGTCAGTTTTTGTTTTCACTTAAAATTCTATCCATTTTAAACAAAAGAGAGACACTTTGAGTGATACAGGTCACACCATGCCTCGTATTGAGGCGGGGTTGATTCATAAACTTCAAAAATGACCCATGGATTGTTCTCCTAAAGTATCAACACAATATTAATGCATTTATTCAGTTTTTCGCATGTCAGTTGTTGTTTTCACTTAAAATTCTGTCCATTTTAAACAAAAGAGAGGCACTTTGAGTGATACCGGCCACACCATGCCTCAGATTAAGGAAGGGTTGACTCATACACGTCACACATGACCCATAAATCATTTAACTAAAGTATAAACACAATAATAATGTGTTTGGTTTGTTTTCTATACATCAGTTTTTGTTTTCATTTAAAATTCTATACATTTTAAACAAAAGAGAGACACTTTGAGTGATACCGGTCACACTGTGCCTCAGATTGAGGCGGGGTTGACTCATACACATCACAAATAACCCATAGATCATTGTGATAAATTGAAAACATGGATGTTGGGGGGGGAGACCCTATGGAGGAAGTAGGTTCCAACAATGTTCATTTTCTTATTATGGATAATCAGAAAACATACAATTTCTACCAATGAAAATGTTCAATGCATGGGAATCCATTTGGAATCTTGATGCTCATACTACAATCAATTTAGGGTGGAGAATTTTACTCATCTTTTCTTTCAATGTGATCAGTAATGCATGATATAACGGTATTTTGGAGATTTTATTGGTTTTTTCTTATCCAAATCCCAAAGAAAAGTGGTTCATCATTCTTGCATGTTGCTGGTGCATTTCATCTATTAAAATGAAAAAATGACTCATTATAGAAAGGATGTTTTATTTAAGAAAAATTACAAATTTTCTATGAAAATTTACATACAACAATGTTTCATCTTTTGATCTCCGTGAACCCCTCTCAAAAATGTCCACCAATTATACATGTCCCTAAGTGAGATCTTCAGGCTATTTGTGTACAATCTTCCATCAGGTATGCGGCCCACTCATTTCTAAAAAAATCTATATCGTCTTGTGAATGTGAGGCTTTTTAATAGTCAGAGTAGTACTGAAAAATATATAAATAAAGAATTAATAAATAATTTAAATAAAATAGTAGTTTTTTTTGAAAATACCTCTTAGGGATGCTAGTTTGTTGATGGAAAATGATATCTCTCATAAATTTACAAACATAATAACCGCAATATTTATCGTTTTTTTGTTTTGGACACTACAAAAACTTTGATCATTAGGAGAATAAGTAACTTATTTTGATATGTGTTTGGATAGTGGAATTTTATTATATATACCCTGATACTTGTCCAGACGTAGTACATGCTTACCTCCTTATGCTTAGCCCCTGTCCTGATTACGTTTTTAGACGATATTGATACACCTCCCTATCATAATTGAATCCTTAGTAAAAGATAATATAAATTATATAACTTGATTTTTAGACCTAAAACATAGGATGTAGTGTCTTACAGATTCACAAACTCCATCACGTGTGGTCAGTTTGTTGGATATCCTTGCATTGAATCTAGAAAATAAATCTTTGGAGTATCCAAGTTCACTGAAATTAGTAGCCAATGTTGCTTAAAAACACAAAAAGGAATAAGTAATAAAATAATTGAAAATATAATTGATATGTTTTAATCGTAGAGTTTTACTCCTACATGGTTGGTATTAAGAAGAGTTTTTCATCCATAATCTTGCTTTCAAATGTTTTCAGCAATCCTTTCACTATTTCATCCCTTTTTGATGACTCTAATTTCATTAGTTGTGTTAATGTGGTATGAGGACTAACGAGTCCGAATTTTGGCTCATGGGGAAATTCCTTCATTTTTTTTTCATATATACGCCCACCAATAATATAAAATATATTTAGTCATAATTAGCACATTATATCAGCTTTTAGAAAATAAATTCATGAAAACATACCTCATATATAAATTTACAACTGTGACACCTAGCCAACCGTATTCAAGGATGTCATTTACATTTTCAGCAGCAACGAAATCTTGAATTTCCTCTCCATATATATTATTTTCAAAAAAAACTATATGACCACTACCACTTTTTAGCTTCGTATCCACATGAGTCTTCAATGCTAGTAAATGTGGATAGAGAACATGTGGTGTTATTATGATTTTAATAGATCATTTGTATCGGTTTGTCGATCCTTTAGATGCTTTTGATCCCAAGTTTCTTGTCACTCCTTCCCTTTCTCCGCCTATAATAACATTCATTGGTTCAAACCTTTTTTTCATTAATTGTTAAAGGTTTAGCTTGAAAAAATTTAAATAAATATCTCTTTATCCACATGTACTCTTACAAGTTGTGACGACCATGCAATGAATTTCCCAATAGCCTTTTCGACCATATGAATATCATCGTCATCAAGTGGAATAGGTAGCTCTGCATTAGTCTCATGAGCTACAGTAATCGTCACTTTAAAATGATCTATTGGAAGTGGTCTATTATGCATCTTTTCCTCAGGATGTTGAACACCATAGCCCTAACTACAAGGTGATAGGTGGGTGTTGATAGATATAGGAAAAGTAACAGTGTTTGTATGATTCACATTTCATGGGAATAGTATAGGAAAAGTAACAGTGTTTGTATGATTCACATTTCATGGGAACAATTATTAGAATATTGATTACCATGGCTAAGACAACTCTTAAAGGGGAATGTCTCACCTCAAAGATGGTGGTGGGGGGGGGGGGGGGTGGGATCTTCACGCACTGGTTGTTCTTGAGTTGTGTCTTCCCCTTGCTTTCCACCCATAAAAGTTTCTAGAAACTCTCCCTGCTATTGAAATTGTTCTTCAAGAGTTGCTAGTCTTTCACTCATTTGTTTCATTTCTTCATTTCTATCATCCGTTTGTTTTTTTCTCGAAATATACTTGGGGTGTCACCCCAAAACATGTACCTCTGACATGACTGTATTGTTCTGGCCACTTAAAATCCATCAATAATAGGTCTGCATCCACTATAGGAGTATCTGATTCCTATGACAGTTGGATATATGAATATAAGTAATTATTATAATGTAATAGAAATTTAAAATAAAACTTTTTATCGTGTCATACTTACACATATTTCCCACACTTTTTGTGTGTTTTCATCTACTAGCTTCCCTTCCTTATTCACACGTGCCTCCTTCCATAGCACATGACGTGGTATGGAAGTGTCTTTGGCTTTAGACTCATCAATATACATATAAATATAGAAATATAATTATGATGTTTCTTCTTGGAACATAACAATATTACTGTAAATTTAAAATACATACCATTTTCTTTTCTAGTGAAGCGTACCCCATCCTTACTTTATGATAGGGGTATGTTGGTTTTGATGCACATTCCTTATTTTCAGTACTAAGTTGTTATTTCATAAATGAAATATTGACAATCAAAGTGATGAATACACATATCCTCAAACAATATATTATCAGCCACAATGTACTTGAAACTTCTCATCCCTACAACGGCCAATAAATGCATCCCATACTTCTTGGGATATCAGGTGATCATAGATAAGGGGTGGGTGAAGGTTTATTTTACCTTTGGAATCTTTCAGGTGACATTTTTGTTAAAATAGTGTGAAAACCTCGATGAATCCTTCCTACAAGCCTTAGTATATAATTTTGTGTAAATCATCTACTATAAATGTACTCTGCAAGGGATTGAGAAGAGTAAGACATTGTTTCATTATTTTATTTTCTAGTAAATTAAAGAAATAATATCATAATGTTACTGTAATTTCTTCCCAGATCACAGCCTTCATCCTGAACACAACATGGTTCCATGAATCTATGTCAATCGGCACACATTGCCAAGTGACAATTCCAATGTAACTACTAAACATAGCCTTTTTGAGATTCACATCTTGGCCTCGTGAATTCCATCCGACATCAAATTTGATGCCTTTTCTTTTTTCCTTAAGAACTCTGGATAACACCATCAAACTATGATGCACCTGTTTTTTCTGCGACATCGGTCCTTCACCCCTGACCATTTCATCGATATCAACACCATAACTATGTTCATCTAAAATGGTAGCAATAACATGTGCTGATGGTTGTTGGACCTCAACACTAGGAGAAACAATAGGTTCAGAAACTTGTTGTTGCTCTACACTGTGAGCAGCAGTAGTAGTAGCAGCAACAGTAGCTTGAGAGACTTGTTCAGCCTCGAGGTTAGGAGCACCAGAACATGCATAAGTCATTATCTACAAAAGTGGTTGAATAGTTAATTTAGATTACATAAATTCAGTAATGATAAGATAATAACATGAGATAAAAAGATCTATATTACAAACAAAATATAACCTATTTATTAAACTCTATTTTTTTCAAAGGATGAAGGGATTTTACACCTCTATCAATTATCCAAATCCCTTCATTGTGGTCTCCTATAAGATACAAAATTTCATCTACATTGGGACCACTGTGAAATTATTGTGACGTACCACAGAAAGGATCATCCTCAATTGAATTTTCATCAGACCCTTCAGTAGTTTTGGACGATAACAGAACAATCAACCACTTTCGGTTTGTAGGATTTGGAACATAAAATACTTGTACCGCTTGTGATTCCATTATAAACTATTCTTCTTTATACCCTTATTTACTAAAATCAACTTTCACAAATCCCAATTCATCTATTTTAACACCACTATTGTTATAAACCCATTTTCATTGAAAAATCATCACTTGGAATGTCATATAATCCAACTCCCATATTTGTTTGATAATGCCAAAGTATGACATATTCACATAAATTGGATTTCTATCCTTACTACCAGAAACATGCATCACTTCAGCCACAAGTGTAACTCCACTATTTTTCATGGTACTATCTTCATCATGTTCATCTATATATAATGTATAACCATTAATTACATAACCATTGTAAGATAATACATACACACTTGGTCTGATGGCTATCCATCGAAGTCATTCTAAAATTGAATTCAAATTTTCAGCTAACTCCTTAAAAATATGGTCTCAAAACCATCCTATAAACTGGTGATTATGTGTATTTGATATCCATTTTTTAGCCCTTGATGGATTCAACTGCCTTATAATTTCTTTGTGGGTTTCAATATATGGAGCAACCTCCCAACTGTTATGAAAAACATAAAGGTGGTCCTGCTCCCGATCTGTAATATTGATTTTCACAACATCTCTTCCAGAAATTCCCTCACCCTTAATGTGTCTAGTGTGAAGAGATTTCTAGAGACCAATGCTTTCCACATTAGATAAGTATTCGGTATAGAATTCAATGGCTTCCTTAACAATATATCACTCCATAATAAAACCCTCTGGTCGACTTCGATTTTTGACATACCCTTTCAAAATCTTCATATACCGTTCAACGGGGTACAACCATCTATAGTGCACAGGACCACAAATTTAAATCTCTATCACCAAGTGAACCATCAAATGAACCATCATATCAAATAATGATGGAAGGAAGAACATTTATAATTCACATAATATGATGAAAATTTCTCTTTCCATAGTTGGCAATTTCGCCGGGTCTAAAAATTTGCTGCATATAGCTTTGAAAAAGAAACAACATTTGGTTAACATATGATAAAAATTCTTAGGTAAAATGCAATGTAAATCTATATGAATTAAATATTGCATTAAAACATGGAATTCATGTGATTTCAAACCTTTTAACTTAAAATCATTCATTGACACAATGTTCTTGATATTTGATGAATACCCCTCTGGAACCTTTACATCATTTAAGAAGTTGAAAAACTGATATCTCTCCTCCCTGGAAAGAGTGTAAGTAGATGGAAGAAGAAACATTCGATTTTCACCCTTCACGGGAGCCAACTCTTCTCATATTCCCATGTAAACCATGTCCAACCTTGCCTTAATTCCATCTTTTATTTTTCCAGGGGCATTTAGTAACATTCCGATAACACTGTCACATATATATTTTTCCACATGCATCACATCATGAAAATTTCTGATGTACAGACAATTCCAGTATGGTAATTCAAAAAAAAAACTGATCTCTTTTTCCAACTGATTTTCATAAGGTTTTTTGAAAATGGTTTACCAAAAACAGTGTTAACATCTTTTACTTTCTCAAACAGTTGATCACCTGTTAGTGGAGACGGTGTTGTACGTTATTCTGAACTTCCATTAAATGATGTCATCCAAGATCGGTACTTATGCCGATGAGGTAGAAATCAATGATGTCCTAGAAACACAAGTTTCAATGAATGTTTCAACCTAATTGCTTATACATATTCTTCTCACAAGGGACACCCTTGAGTTCCTTTAATTCTATAGCCTGAAAAATTTCCATAAGCAGGTAAATCATTTATTGTTCCATACAACATCGCTCTCAACGTGAAGTATTCACTTTTATAAGAATTATAAAACATAACACCTGAATACCACAATAACTTCAAATCCTCGATAAAAAGATCCAGATAAACATCAATATCGTTACCTGGTTGTTTTGGTCCTGATATAAGCATAGATAACATGATTAATTTCCCTTTCATGCATAACCAGGATGGAAAGTTATAATTTACCAACATAAAAGGACATGTACTGTGAGTACTATTTTGGAAACCAAAAGGATTCACTCCATCTATAGATAACACAAGAAGAAGGTTTCTTGGATCATTTAAAAATTCAGGATACTTATGATCAATTCTCTTCCATTGAGGAGAGTCGGTTGGGTGACATAATTTACCATCTTTATCTCTTTTATCTTCATGCCACATGAATTGTCTTGCAGTTTCTTCACTTCCATATAAACGCCTAAACCTTTGAATGATTGGAAAGTACCATAAAACTTTCGTAGGACTGGATTAATATTTCTTGTATCTGGAAGCACCACACTTTGGGCATTCTGTAAGTGATTTTTTCTCCTTATGAAACAATATACAGTCTTTTGGGCAGGCATGTATTCTTTCAGAAATCATACCCATCGAGCGTAGCATTCGTTTAGCTTCATATGTCTAGATTGGGAGCTCATTATCTTTTGGGTGCATGTCATTCAAGAGAGCAAGTAGTTTTTTAAAACTGACATCACTCCATTCGTTGCCTTCTTTCAATTTATACAACTTCAGTACAGTTGACAATGCTGTATATTTAGTGCAACCAACATACAATGGCGTCTTTGCACAAATCTTTAACTTCTCAAACAATTTTGGGCAATCACGAAGTTTATATTCAACTGTACTTATTATTTCCTCAATATGATCTTTATCATCATTAACATTTGTAATCACATCCTCCATACAATATTCTTCATTATCCATATTTGTAATTATATATGATGATCCATAAAATGCAGTTTTATCCCAGCCAGTAGCTACATTCGTTTTTTCTCCGTGTTTATTCCAACATTTATAACTCCGATCTATTCCGTGACATATCAAATGTTCTTCCAACTCCTATAGAGTAATTAGTTTATAATAACAATAACTTAAACACATACAAAGGATTTTAGAAGGATCCTTTGCGTGATCCTTTTCAAACTTGATGAACTCTTTCACTCCATTCTCATAATCTATTTTCAAACAATTAGCATCCATCCAATATTTATTCATCTCCATCCTATTTGAATCTCAAATATTATTATTTATGATTCAAATAAAGATAAAAAGACTTCAAAATACATTATAAGAGAGCCAATTCCTTATAAAAATAGAGATTAATAGAGCCTAACCATTTCCAATAAATATTTGGAAACCAACAGAACCAGGATATACCCCCCATCAAAATCAACACACTTTCCAGCCCCCTTACCAATAGTTATATCACCCACCACCCTTGTAGAAAAACATTAAAAATCCTTTTAACCACCCCTACCAGACACCTCATTCATAATAAAATAATCACATTAAACAGCCCAAAACTAGTGACCAAACTCAAATAAAATGAAAACAAGGATACAATTTTGATGTGAAAACTAATATAGTATATACATTTCCAAACACAAAGGGGTTCATGGGGGAGACAAATAACCTAGGTTTATCCAAAATTACTATGGAATATCATAGGTTTTGTTACCCAAATTAACATAAGAAATAGAAAATTGAGGTTAGTGAACATAAATTATATCATGAACATATAAAGGATATGCAATAACTCTCCCTCACCTTCCCAAAACTTGTAACTAATATCCACAGACATGTCTTACATCCATTCTATAAAAAATAACATTCCCATACAAAGGGATAAAAAAAATCCCTTAGTGTTAAAAAACTCACACATGAGGGAGAAGGACCACATCGACCATCCCTACCCAAAACTCAAACCTCCTCTCACTAACTATTAATACCTTCCATAATATTGAAAAAATTTGTGAAATTAATTTTATAAATAAATTATTTCCGAAAATCATGACCTTTAGATTAGAAAAATTCCCATCCCTTTAGGTAAAATAGAAACATGATTACTTTTTTTTCTTATAAATCATTAAATTTGGACAAACACTCGAACCAACTCAATAAAATTCATACTTTCAAAGGAATTTTAAGGTAAAGAGAGATAAATAATTCCATTGAAAACAATTCAACTGAATCTTTTAGTATCAATTGAAAGAGGGTATTGGTTAATAAAGGGATGAGGTCAATAACTCAGGACATAATCATGCCTAGACTCTCAAACCAAACTCACCACATCCCAAATTTTTATCAACTAAAACATGACCATCCGACTAAATAAAACTACACCATACTGAAACCAAGAAACACCATGAATCAAGGGGAACTCATACTAATGATTCCCCACTGCATCACCATTGAAATAGATCAACTATATAGTTATGGTACACCTTTATATACTCAACCCTAGGGAATAATCCCCACCCTACATCTAGAAAATATCATCTCTCCCTTATTCCTCATTCCATTAGGACCACAAATCAATGCACCATATTTAGCCTTTTAAGAAACTTGAATAAATCCACTCTTTATAACTTCATCACAATCCCTCATATACAACCAAAACCTCAAACATAAACTTGAAACCTTCCTTAGAATCTATAACCTCAAAGATGAATCAAAATTATAATATTTCATCTATTCATCAACCAAGTGTTCTAAAAACAAGACCATGAATGCACAGATGTGAATCCCAAGGGAAAGCACACTGTATCCAAATTGATTGAATTCCATGATATTATGTATACACTCATAATTCTATATATAGGGAATAAAACTCTTCCTAAAACCACTTTTGACTGAACATGATTTTACTTCAATCATTCTCAAGCCACCCTTAAAGGTAACCCCACTACTAAGGAAACCCATAAATGAGATATAATATTTTCCAATTCAAAACCCGCCTCAACTTCTTCTAGAAAATTCTTAACCTTAGGACCCAACACCTAGACAATAAACATCAACACCTCCTACTATTGAAATTTGACAACACTCTATCCCATGTCTCTTTCTACTTCCTGCACACTTTACCATGATAATGTTTCAACATGTATAAGCATCAAAATTAATAAATTTAATCCAAAAAATTAAATAACATACCAACACCAAGGGATACTCTTCCACACTAAAATAATCACATATACCCCAGCACTTATAAACTACAAAACCAATTCATAATTCATTACAAAATATTATATTCCTATGAAATCATCACCATTAGACCCTCTAATAACACAACCACCTCATCACCCCATGCCACCATTATTAAATCCATCAAAAAATCTAACAACCTATTTTCTCCTTCTCACTACTCAAATTTACAATAGAGTGTTTATAATAATCTTAATCTTGAAAATAACTTAACAAAACCCTATCAGTAATAAACATTTCACTTGGTAAAAATTTAATCACTTCATGCATTTTTAAAAGAATGTGACCTAAAATTATAGACCAAAAACACAACACAACCCAAACCAAACCAAAATAAACCACCATTGTGAATATTAGAATAAGAACAAAAGGAAAAATATGAGTATGAGAAGATAAATCACCAAATATCAAAGATGGGAAGCTGATAATCAAACCTCGTCGAAAACAATCCCAATCACTTGAAGTAGGGTTCGTGGCGAAGTAGGACTAGAATCAGGGTAGGGATAGCGGCGGTGGAGGTCCGACAAAGAGAAGAGCGGTGGAGTAGGGATGGAGGAGGAGTAGGGAGAGTGGAAGAGTAGGGCTTGTGGCAGAGTAGGGCTAGTGGCGGCGGAGGTCCAACAAAGAGAAGATCGACGGAGTAGGGCTAGTGGCGGTGGAGGTCCGACATAGAGAATATTGAGGGGGGGGGGAGTTGTCTTAGGGGTACAATCCCGCTATAGCTTTAGGGTGCAATAAACAGAGGGAATTTTGCACCCCATTTTATAAAATGGGACTATGGTTTTATCAGTGCTAAAATTTTAGCACTGATAAATGGTGCCTTTATCAGTGCTTTTGTAGCGGTGATAAAGGCTTCTCTTTATCAGTGCTAGAAAAGCGCTGATAAAGATAACCCTTTATCAGCACTAAAATTTTAGCACTGATAAAGGATCACTTTATCATCAATTTTTTAGCACTGATAAAAAATCCCTTTATCAGTGCTACCAAAGCATTGATAAAGGCACTATTTATCAGTGCTAAAATTTTAGCACTGATAAAGGGAACCTTTATTAGCACTTTTAATTAGCACTGATAAATAATTACCTTTATTAGTGATTTTTCTTAGTGCTGATAAAAGGTGGTTCTTCCCTTACCCATTTTTGTAGTAGTGGATTTGGAAGGGAAACTTTAAAAGAGGGTTTTTTAAAAGAAAGTCCCATACCTTGAGTCCGGCCTGTCATGTACGTTATTTATAATTATAAATAATAAACTTGTATTAATTATTAAATTTATTAAAAACTATTTTATTGTTTAATATTTATTTTATTTTATTTATTATCATGTTATATTCAATTACTTAATCATTTAGGTTCATGTTAGACATTTTGATGATATTCGGCTCATATGTCCAAAATTACATTGATAAGTTGACTAAGCTCACGTAGATAATTATTTAATCATCTAAAAAATAATAATACTAAAAAAATATAATTTTTATATATCAATTATAATTTTAAAACCAACCATGAATGTTTTTTGTAAAAAATGAACTACGTTATAATCATGGAGACGGTATGTCGTATATACGGATGAGTAACGTTTCCATTCTTCAATGGTCATGATAGAAAGAAGGTAAGTATTATATTATAATTAAAAAATTATAATTATATAAAAAATATCATGAAATTTCATTAAATACACTTATATATACCATCCATGTGTTTTGGTGATGAAAAATAAATCACATCGCTTCGGGGAAGTAGTAGTCCAAATGTACGCACGAACAACGTTATCATTTTTCAATGAATAAAATGGTAGGAAAATATATGAAATATTAATTTTAAAAAATTATATACATGTACTTAATATAATATATTTATTTTAAATTCATCATTATAAATATCCGTGAGAGGTGGTGATGGAAAACGAAATACATCGTTTCGTGAGGTGGTAGTTCGCCGTACACACAAATGATGGATTCATTTCCCTTTTGATAGAATATGAGATGAATATAGGTTATTACATTAACATAATAAAATATTATTATATGTGAGATACTTATGTAATTATATCATCATGTTTGAATAATATTTGAATGATATGTAAAAACAAATAGTACTAAAACATTCAGTTAAAAGCTATACCAATTCTTCGAACAATCACCATTTCTTTAAACCTTAAACTATATAAGGTTGGTATTATGCCTAAAAAAATAAATCTAAAATGAGGGAAGGTATTTTAGTAAGGTATTTGGTTAGGTATTTTCTAAGCTAAAATGAATTTTAAGTGTGAAGAAAAGAGGAGAGGAGGCTACCCTTTATAAGTGAGGGGAGTGGCTCTTTTGGAATATCTTAATGTATTAGATTAATATAAATGATTTATTATGAAAAAATGTCTCATAAATTATATATTTATAATATTGGATGATTATGGGTCTAAATAATCTCATATAATATAATTTTGACAAGTTTAGACTATGGTTTTACCCTTATCATTTTTAACCACCTTTTAACCTTTTTGAAAATTACAATGATGATAATGCTTTTTACTCTTTAGGGGTTAAGATAGTTACTATAAAAAATTGGTCTATAAATGGACCATAACGGATATTTTTTAACATATACAAATATTTTTTTCCAAATATAATAATTTTATGAATTTTAAATTATTTAATAAAATATTATTTATTATAAAATATCATTAATTTTAATTTTGAAACTACGCACATGAGCCTCAGCTTGGTTAGTGAGGACTCTTCAAGTGTATCCATGAGACCCAAATTTGAATATAGTTAGAGGAATATTTATAGGTTACAGTAGTAGTACTGTAGAAGGTACTGTAGAAACTACTATTCGGTACTATAACAGTCATAACTATTCACCTTCGGGCCACTAGTTTGGGCTTGGAGCCCTTAAGGCCTTCGAGACCCCAAGGAATTTGGGCCAATTAAGGCTTTCGGGCCACCTCAAGGCCTTCAGTACACCTAAAGGCCTTTAGGCCACCTCATACAGTTCATGAAGTGTAGATGAAACCAAACAAACCAAAGGAACTAGCTCCAGATGAGTACTCAGAGTATGCAGTTTCACCTGAACAAAGCTATCCAGATTTATACGAATGAGAGGGTATGAAAATTACCATTATGAGTAGTCATATGCACCTCTTTATAGGTATTTCTAGATGAAAAAGCAATGAAAAGGTGGGAAGATGACTTCACGATCTAGATGCTGGTGAGGGGAATTTCCAAGTAGTCATGTCTGAGATGAATTTCTATAAGACCTTCAAGTTATGTAATCTACTAAGACTACAGGCCTTATAAGGGTTCCCCCTCATCCCTATAAAGGGGGGTTATCAAATATCCATAAAAAGAAGTCCTTTAGGTCATCTAAGAAATTTTGAAACTATTAATTTAATTTTACATTAAAAACTACATGAAAAAAATAATTATAATATAATCCTTTAAAATATAAATAACATGTTATATTTATCTAAAAAAGTTTTGGAACTAAATAATTAATTCAAATTATATTACTTTTTATATTTTTAATATAATTTATTTAATTTTTCTATTAATTTAATAAATATTGTTCTAGTGTTTCGTAATCATTTAAAGTAATCATTTCATTTCTAAATATTATAATAAATTTACACGATTAACAAATCACTTATATTTTAAATAATTTTTTTAAGTGAACACAACCTCTATTTTAACTATACTATAAATTTAGAGATAATAAAATGAAAAAAAATGAAATTGTTTAATTTTCTTTATAAAAAATAATATAACGGTTAAAATCAAAGAAATATGGCATCCAGTTGACATATTTTGGAATCTAGTATCGAAATGAATAACATTTTTTACTTTTCTTTATATAAAATAATAAAAAGATCAAAATTAAATAATTATGGCACCGATTTGACATATTTTTGAAACATATATAAAAATATCTAAGATTCACTCATAAAATATGATAAAATAAAGTGTTATGGTCATTTTTAGTCCTTATTATATTTTTTATAACCTTAATTACCTGATTTACCCTTACCATGGTGACAATATTTACTATGGTTCCTATTCAGAATGAAAAAAATAAAATGGTAATTTTTACCAAATTTGGAACTCCTAATTGAAAATATTTAATCCATTTTTCAAGATTCAACTTCAATATGTGGTAGAAATTAATTTAAGATAAAAATTCAAAATGAAACGAAAAACTGTTTTTCAGAAAAATGTATTTCTAAGTATAAAAATGATTTTATACCAAATTAAAGTATAAAATTCATTCTAAAGAAAATAATTGTATTTTTTAATAAAAATGAACTAATTAAACTTTAAAATTGTTTCAAAATGGAATTTTACTATATAAATACATTAATAGAAAATAATGTTAAAAAATCAGTATTTTCACTATTTATTGAAAAATCAAACTTTTTAGATTAATCTAAAAATATCAAAAAAATGTAATTTTGATATGATGATTTAAAAAAATTATATCCTTTTTATTTAATATAATTTATAGAATTTAAAAAATTTAATTATAATATTTCCATGCAAAATCAACAAAAACCATTTTTTTTAAAGAAAACATTTTTTTGAAGAATAAAAAAGCTTTACTAAACATTGAGTGATTATTTACTAAAAATTTATGAAGAAATTTATATTAAGTTATACCTTTATATATATATCATAAATTAGTTAATCATATTCATACCCTCTAATTTAATGTCTAGGTTATAATAGTCATATTTAAATAATAATAATAATATTTCATGGATTTCTTTAGCTCAGTGTTGCATGTCGTATACACTTGATCACAACGACATGATAATATTAAATTTAACACATAAATAAAAAATAATATCAAAACAACATTGTAATAATAATAACATAATCATCACTTAATTATAATAATAAACACCATATAAACACATGTGATTCACTTTCCCCTTTCAGTTTTATTTAATTTAGTTCATTATCTAGATTATCTAAATTTTAAAACTTTATATGAGGGAAAAATCATAATAATCTCACATTTAATACTTAAATAAAGAATATATTATAAACCCCCTATATTTATTAAATATTCAATAATCACAACATAGGAATAAGGTTAAAATGGCGATTAACACCATTAAACTTGAAAAGATCCCACACAAAACCTGTAAACATAATTCCACCATTAATAATTCAACTAAAATATAAAAAAACTAGAAAACAACTAATTAAATATATTATAATAAAATAATTAAAATGAATTAATAAAAGAAAATGTGAGAAATATTTCCTTAGATTGAGCATGAATGATTATGTGAAACAAGGTCCTTAGATCCCCTTAAATATGAGCAAGGTGAACCATGAGTGAGTCTCATGAAATATAGGGTTTGAAAAGGGACTAAATAAATCAATTTAATAGAAGTTAACAACTCAAATTTATAATCAAAATTTAAGGTACACCATAAATATGTTGTTAGGGCTTCACCATGGCATCATGAGGCTTGGCCAATAAAGATCTGAGATCCCCATCCATTAAAATGGTGTATCTATCCTTTTCTCATCAGTTGTTTCACTTTTCAAAAAATGTGATTGACTACTACCATGAAACAGTGGAATTGAAAATGTCTATTTTGGACTCATACCTTGAATTGATCTTCAGATCTCCATGGGACAATACCTTGTGATATTGATGTTTCTATCCTATCCCCAAGACCCCACCAGGACATTGTGCTATCTTGAACTTTCCATAATTCACTATGACACCCAAAGTAACTATTTTATCCTTTCTTTTGGATCAAAAGGATTTTACCAGGGGACAATCTTACCAAAATGACAATATATATGACATAGATGACTACCATTGTAAAACCATTCACCAAAATAGCCATAGACTACTCAAGCCTTCCAAACTATAAAAAAATACCAACCTACCACACCTATAGAAAGACAATTATTGACCTTATAATACACCAAAACATAGTTTATATCCACCATGATAATCCCCCAAATTATATTTTCTTAACTTCTCCCCATCCATTCACCTTTAGTCTTCCTCAAAACGCATCCATCACTTTAAAAATACAAAGCATAGGACTAAAGAAAATTATATCCTATAAATCATGTGATATACTTGCAAAGTTATCTAAAATAAAAATCTTATTTTGTGTCTCATGAAAACATTTTATATCATTATATTAAATCCTACTCATACTAACCTCATTATTCCATCACTAACTATAACACTCAATAATAAACATCAGTTAGGGATAAATCAAAGGCATACTTTTAGTGGTTAATTATCATTTCACATGATTAATATATACATCTTATGTGAAATAATTATAAAGTGAAAACTACCTTTTACATAACATGATAAATTACATATTATTAAACTCCTTTAAGATTATTAACAACACCATATATAAGCACCAGTTTAATCATATCTTATTTGATAAACCACAAGAGGATAATTTTGTTTCCTATACTTTTAGGGGGTTTTAAACACACTAAATCTTTATTTAACTCATATCATATACCTATGTGATCATATGATAAAACCAATCACTAAAATTATTGAATGAGTTAAATCTATGAATAAATCTTTTTGAATAATTATGAGACCAGGGATCATATTCCAAATGTTCAACTCTTGAAACAAGTATTCCATATTTCTTATTTCAAAAAATTCAATGTTATGATGTTAATATATTCTATTATCTATGTAGAACTCTTTTTCAAGTTCATCATATTTATATTTCATAGAACATTTTCATGTAAACATTTATTTGAGATCATTTTGAAAAAAAATGAAATCTTTCTTTCTTTACCAACACATCCTAAAATCTTTTAGGATATTAAGTGATTTTCAATTTGGATATAATGTTGGGTTTTTCAAGTGTGGAATTTTTTCTAGTTACATGTTGGAAAATACATAATTTAATCTTTGAAAGTACAATTATCAGAACTAGATAGAGAAATGTTCACCTTCACCAGGGATGTTCAAATTCAGTTAAGTACAATCAGTGACAACAATGTTGTTTAATTGAAAAAATATAGAAGATTTTTTTTAAATTCATGAACTTGGTGGAGAACAAATTTTTTAGGATATAGTGATTTAAGAGTAAGGTTAGTTCAGGGTCTATCATAGAAGTTTTGAAGAAGGTATTGGTATTGAAAAAACTATTTATGGTTATACTATGTGAGATTAAAATGATCTTGTATTGACATAGCCTTGATTTTTTAGGGGTTTAGTTAGATTAATTTAAAGGTTTGTGGAATATTGAAATGGGAAGTAGATAATGATCTAGAAATTATTATGGAGTATGTAATTCAAATAATGTTTTTTGGAAGTTGGAATGTGAATTCAAGAAAAGTGGTAGAGATTCCAAAGCACTATTCACCATAATGTATATCTAAGGTAGCATTACTTTCATTGTCTCATTGAAAAAATGAAGGTTTATTAAAAAAAATTAGAATAAAGTACAATTAGGCTGAACTATTAGATTTTTTAGAGCTCTTATATAAGATAATGGGTTAATGAAATAGATTTTATGTGCTGGTTAGAGCACCAAAGTGTTGGAGTCTTGATATCAATGGCTAGAAATTACATTGAATTGGGTGTCTGGAAGGAGTCCTTTGTAATTTGGGATATGTATGGTTTTTGGAAGGTTTTTTCCCTTGTAACTAAGTTTCCCCCATAATTAAGAATTTATTTTGTTTCCATATATAGTAGGACTAAGTCA
The DNA here is from genome assembly GCA_963277665.1 of Viscum album. NCBI lineage: Eukaryota > Viridiplantae > Streptophyta > Magnoliopsida > Santalales > Viscaceae > Viscum > Viscum album. Next base: position 656,372,304 of record OY728128.1, on the reverse strand, counting down.
GAACCATGTAGTCCTGTGTGTTTGTTCTTCTAACATTTATATCATGTGTTTGTTATTTAATTTCCTTTGTTTATAAAATTAATTTTAAAATAAGAAAAATTTAATATAATCATAGTTAAGGGATGATTATTATGGTGTCTAGGGTACTTAGGCTTCCTGCTTCTATACATTGAATTCATTAGGGTGTGTCATGGACTTTTTGACCCTTTTGGGTGCCTTGTTCTACACTTAAGGTCTGGAAGTAAGATCTAGTTATGAATTTTTCCATTATAATCACATGTTCTATTTTATAGGATATGATATGCGATGCATGGGTTCGAATGGAAATGATAGATAAAATTCCCAAAAAGTGGTATTAAAGAACTATTAGTGTTCATATTCTATGAAAATCATATAAAGTGGCATTTGATCCATTATTGGAGAGTTCTAGTATTAGATCTTAGTTACAGAGAACTAATGAATGGTTTATCATGTTTTGGAAGAACCATGATCAATTGGAATAATGTTGGGTACTTCAAGTCAAGTAGTTTACTGTGTTTTCATATGGATGTCATTGGTAAGATAAAGGCGATCCTAATAAGTATGGGTTTTTTGAAATACATCAAAAAAAATTAATGTATGGTGGAATGTTCCATGGTTTAAGTGGAATTTATAACATGGTGGAATACTTCTAAAGACTTCTGAAAGACAATCTTTATCGCTTATGATTTTCAAATTTAGTGGAAGATCATTGTTTCCACATAATGAAGTTATAAATTGGTAAGGTCTTGATTAATGTTCGATGGTGGGAAGCTTTATAATTTAGAGTATGTGGGTTTTTCTACTCCTATAGAGTTTTAAAGTTTCATTTATGGTGAGTTATCCCGAAGTGAGTTGTTTAATAGAATAGAAAACCATGATGAGGAAGAACAAATGATTATTTCAAAAGGTGTATCTTTGAGAAGTCGTTCCTGACCTAGAAGGTATTTTCAATGGAAAAGTGATTGATATCTTTGTGATCTGTATATGGATATGGAATAGTGAGTTGACGTAATTTTGGATAGTCCCTAGTTCAACACATGGAATTAAAAAATGAAAGGATATTAGAGTAGGACTTTTGTGATTGAATTATCTATTCCAAAAGGTGTTTTTTTAAAAATTATGAAAATATCTTAGAAAATATGGGATATCTATTATTGAATATTGATTATTCCCCAATAATATTGAGTCATGTTCATGGCTATGGGGTTTTTATCACTCAACATCTAAGAAGGAGAGAATATTCTAATTCCATAAATCTTAAATAAGAGCTCTTAATACTATTTGAGAAGTGCTTCCTTTGTTTGGTTTTATAATTGAAGTAAGGAACGAGACATGGTCCTAACCTTATAGAAGGAGTGTTTCCATTGGTTAGCTAGTGTATGGGTTTTTACATTATTTTATGAATGTGGGTATATGTGGTTGTGGAAAAGTGTGAAATATGGATTTTTTTTTCGAGATAATGATTTTGGAAGGACCATTGAATGTTAGAAAATCAAACTTCTTGAAGATTGAGGTTGTGGCATGGGTGCCTCAATCACATGGATACAAGAGGGGGTGAAAACCCATAGTTTTTTAAAGGCTTACCAGAAATCAAATACAGGGTGTATAAAACTCAAGTGGAATGTGTTTTTTAAAGAATTTGAAGGTGATATTATTAAAGAATGAATAATAAGTAAAAATAGAAAGGTTTTCTAGTTATAGTTAACCCCATAGAGCTATTGTACTTAATACCTTCATCAATGGGGTTGAGTTAGAGTGCATGTGTTTTTTTCTTAAGTATAATTATGATGTGTTTCATAATCATAGTTTAGAAAAACCATGGTGGTATAGAAATTAATGAAATATAAGAGTAAATCATGAGGTCTAGATCTAATAGTTTGAGAGTTCATAATTAGATGAGTTTTAAAAGATCTACCAGTGATGAGGAGTAAATTTTGAGGAAAATAAACTTGTAACACCAAAAGTTATCATAAAGAATATTTTTTTCCATTTAGGTAATGATATTATGGAGATACTCCAAATCTAGATGGTGGATTTTTTTGTTATCTGTACTATAAAGTCTTTGAGAAATCGAATATTACCACATAAATACTAGAAGTGGGACAACCCCAATTCCTAAGTGTGTTTATTTGTAAAGAAGTGGTGATGAAGAATTTGATGATGAAGTTCATCATAGTTCTATAAGTCCCTTAATAATTCATATTAACCATATAATTTGTAGAACCAATATAGAATGTAGTGAGAGTAAATGATAATTATTTCCTTTTATTCACTGAAAAATAAAGTTTTATTCTGGATTTTTTTGAGTGGGAGTTCATTAGTTTTATGATAATATACATTCCAAAATATTTATTTTAGATAGAGGTCAGTTTTATGGTATAAATAGAGTTAAATATACTAAATAGTTCATGGATTGTGAATGTTTAATAGTAGAGCTTTAAAAACATAGGTTTCTAGAAGATGTTTAATCAAAACATTACATAAAGAAAATTATTGATTGGAATTCAAAAAATTTATATGGTTCTTCGGCCTTTTTTTCTATATAGGGAATTCAATGAAGGAACTCAAAAGGTTTTGTGGTTTTACAGAATGGGTGGTCTGAGTTCAAATAATTAGGGTGGAGTTTCTTAGTGGATATTAGATGATCATGGAAATGATAGGAAACTATGGTGACACTTCAGGAAGGAAGAGAAAAAGGCGTTGTTTAGATGTTGGCCTGTGGAATTTATTAGAATCCTTAAGAATGGTATTCAAGTGGGAAATTATTAGTATTAACCTATAAAAATGATTCTCAATTGAGATATTATTTTTTATGTGATAATTGTTTTCTAGACATGTGTTGTAACTTCCTAAAGTTATTTTCTAAAAGTACACTTGGATGAACTAGATTGATACAGGTTCACCTTCACTAGGTAAATCCAAATTCAGGTCAGTATAAGTTTTAAAATCAGTGGTGTTCAAGTGTGGTAATGTGGAAATAAAAAATTCTAGATTCATTAACATTAAGGCTACCAAATTCTGGAGGATAGAGTGACATAGAAGGAAGGATAGTCACAGATTCCTTACAAATGTTCAAAAGGAAGTAGTGATTCTAGAAACATCTATTTCTTGGGTTTCTATGTGAGATTAAATTGAACTCACATGGGAGTATCCTTTTTTTTCAAAGTTTTCATTAGATTAATTTCAATGGTCGTGACAGATTTATTTTGGAAGAAGAGGATGATCTTGGTGAAATAATAGAAGTGCAGAAGCTGGAGGATGTGATTCTGGAAGTGGGTGTATGAATGTGGGAAAAAAAAAGAGATTGTTGTGAAAAGTTCACTGAATAGCCCAAGAAAGTTTGTTTTTATCACATTATTTCCTTTTATAAATAGATTATCATCCAAATTTTTTGGAAGAAAGTGAAACTGGGATGACCTATTAGTTGATACTAATCTTGTATATAAAATAATGGGATAAGGATACATGTTCAATGTGTTATGGAAGAGTATAAGGAGTCCATTTCCACTTAGGGGTGGTGGATTTTCCCAATTTAGGGTTACCTTTTAACTCAAATTACACCTTAAAGAAATATATGTCATGTTTCCCCATGAAGTAGGACTATGTAAAAACCATATAATTTTTTGTGGTGTTCTTCTTATCTTCATATCACATGTTTACTCTTTCTTGTTAATTATTTATGGTATTCTTGTCTAAGATAAAGAAGTTACTATAATTATAGTGAATGGAGGATCTAAATACTTTCTAGAGTGATTGGAATTCCTAGTTTCAAAAATTAAATTCAATGGGACGTCTCATAGAATTTTAGACACTTTCAGGTGCCTTGTTCTTTACTTGTAGTTTAGAAGCAACTTCGGATCCTATAAGTTGGTCATTCCAATTCATTGATTCCATTTATCTAGATGTGGTATGAAACACATGGGTGATGAACTATATGTCTAAACGTACTCCCAATAGCCTCTTAAGAACTATATTTTCTGGAAAATATATTTCTAAGATAGAAAACTTTTTTATGTTAGAAAATAACACTTATTTCTTATAGTTACAATATTTAATGAATAAACTTTTATCATCCATATATTATATGTTATTCTATATATATTTTTGAAATATTATTCTATTCTTTAAAAAATTTAAATAAAAGGTGGTGGAATATTTTTCCCTCATACTTTTAACAAATATCATAGATAAAACACTTTTTATCCTCGATAAAAATCCTTTTATCCTTTTCCTTTCTTAACATGTTTCAGAATATGATGAATCATAAACCATGTGTATGAAAATATATTCTCATTTTACTCATAACAACTCTATTTACAAATAAATTCACTTATAATATAATTTAAATGATATAAAAATAATCATATCTTATTCTAAATTTATCCATGATTTGATATAATCAACTGCATCCAACTCCTTGATGTGGAAAGTATTGTGCCATAATTTGAATGCACATTTTAGGATTTTAAATATTAACTCTACATCAATTTTTATCTTCTATATATATTTATTATAATTATTTAATGTATATTTGGTATCATATACCCTTCAAGATATAATAATTAATTTCTATGACATTATAACCTAACTTAGACTCTCCAAGTATTTTCTTTAACCCCTTTAGATATTCAATGAAATCCCCCCTTCGATGACCTTTTTTTTCATAATTAAATCACTAAACCTCCTTCATAACACCTCCCATAGGTTTCAATGAACTTGAATGGATAATAAATAAATAATTGTTTGAATTTACGATTGACATTTTCTTCTTATAGTTTGAACTTTTACCCTTCATACCATTGATACAGAACTTGAAATTATATGAACCATGATCTTCTCATCTATCATCAATATATTAAAGATATCCAATAAATTTTTAATAAATTTATTTATATTTTATTTTACTATAAAGTATCAAAATATTTCTAGTAATGATTGTAGAAAGAATTACATATCCCGATCAAGCTGTAATTACAATCCTATCCTCTCTATGTTATTGATGTACCCAAAAAAATTATTTATATGAGTGGATAGTGAAGTTTATTTATAAATATTTTTTCTAAATAATTCTTTTCAATCCCCACACCTCTCATGCCTAGACCATTCTTGATAGACTATTTTTAAGTTATTTGTAAACTTGAATGCATATTTGTTCTCATATTTCCTTCTCAACATAGGCTCTATAGAAATAATCATGAGAGTGAATACATCCAAAAAATATTTCTTATTCTTATCATAATAATCTAAATATTTTTGTTGAACAAATTCACCAGTCAGCTACTATCGAAGGGGTTTCTCAAAAAAAAATTGACGTACTTCGTTAGAATGATTCTAAAGTTTATGTCTGAGTATAGAAACTTAATTATATTAACTCTATCATTTTCTAATATTTATCTAAAAGTTATGATTTTTGATGATGATTCCATTTTATACATAACTTGATCTTTTATAAGTTGATTATCATGCTTTACATTCAATAATAAGAATATAAATTAAATGTGCTCCTAGAAAAATAATGAACCATTTTATTCAAATCACATATATTTATGGTCTAAGATCCACATTTCATCATGAATTATCCAAATTAATATCTTAATATAATCCATGATTATATCAATAAGAAAATCATTCCAAAAATATCATATATGAGTCCTAGATAGTTTAGTGGAAAACTGTTTTTGATGAAAATGCATCACCAAATAATGGGTGTCACTAACCCATTTTTTGTTACACTTTATTTTGTGTCAAGTTATGAGTACATTGAGTTGGACATCTTGTTTTTGGAACAAAATCACCTCAAATTAATTTTTATCCATCATTGACCTAATTTCTAAAGGAAGGAGGTCCCTGGGGATTTATTTCTAAAACTTCAGGAATTCATTTATTGATAGTATGGGAGGATAGGATTATCTCACCTCTATAGGATGGGGGTGTGACACCTTCTATCCACTGGTATGTTAAATTTTAATCTTGTATTACCCCTCATGAGGTTTTAGATGCTTTTGAGAGATAGGGGATCAATTTTTTGAGTTTTGGGGGAAAATGAAAGGTTATTATTTAAGTTCCTTGGTTTATAATAACTGTGTGGTGACCATGTGACATGACACTACGATTTATAGTGGAGTTTTTCATAGTTTGAGAATGGTTTTTCAAAATATATGAGTCACCAAGAAAATTGTGTACATGTCTAGGTGATTTTATGGAGGTGATCACATGGATTAAGCATGGTTTTTCAAACCATGTTACTTTTCCTTAGGTAACCATGTACCTCAGTTTTCAAAGGACATAGTCCACCACATGGTTGGTGCATGGTCTGTTAAACCATGTGGCCAAACCATGCACCCAGATCCTAACTTCTAAAAATTGGAATTTACCATAATTACCATGGTCATTTTCACCTATAATTTCCTCCAAATACTTTATTAGCTTTATCCACACCTATATGATTATATAGAGGCACTCCCCTTCAATTATTTAGTGATATTAATTTGTTTTGGGTGGATCTCATCATGGTACGTTTTGTTTCTCTCTCAATTTTTTTGATTTTTCTAGATTTACTTTTGATCACTTATTTTCTCCATTTCTTGCAAACCTATTCAGGGAATTAAGACCCAATATACGGTTTAGATATTTAATTTAGGGTTTTTATCTTGGATCATGTCTTGTGAGGACCATATATCTTCATTTTCCATCATCGGTTTAGAAGGAAATACAGTTTTCATCATTTTTGAGGTATGTGTATTAATCCTAGGGTTTATTCCTTAGAAATACTTATGTTCTTATGATGCTTTCCATTATTTTTAAAAATAGAAATTGGTTTTAATATTTGGGGGTAGGGGAAAGGGGTTTTCAGAATGATTTTTCTTTGAAAACAAGATTTTATACGTGTTTGAAAAAATGCCTCAAAGATGGGTTTGAAAGGGAAATGATTTTTCAAGAATGAGAGCGGTGTATTATCACTGTAGAAATGTTTTTATGAAGTTTGTTATTGAATTTTAAATGGATTTACCTTTGATTTTTTTGTGAAATATGATTTTTTTTCTTTAAATGTAATAATTAAATATATCACATTGAGGGATATTTGGGTATGGGGTAAAAATAAACATGGATAAGACCTAGTGGAGTTATGTATCACTTAGGGAGGTCACCATGATTCCATGGAGTCTAGTGGATTCCTTTTTGAGGTATTGAGGTTTCTTTACTTTATTAGTCACATATGTTGGCTAGTTTTCCATTGCATCTTAGTGGTTTAGTTGTTTACACCCTTATTTCATGGATTTACCTCTTTGGATACTTTGAGATTACATTACATGCATTATCATTTGACATGCTTATTTTACCAATTGATATTGATATGAATATTGATTCTTGAAAACTATTTATTTATCTATTTATTCCATTAGATATATGATATGTCATATTTCTCCACTTACTTGAATATTTCATGATTTCTAATGTAATGGAATATTAATTTAAAAGAAAACCAAAGGATGTTTTAAAATAGGAAATTATTTCCCTTAAAATGTTTTAGAATTTTTTTATACATAAACTAATGGATGCATGGTGAAAGAAATTTTATAGATTCTTTGGCGTTATCCTACTAATATTTAGTTTTCACACCATAATTTTTTTACTTTGGGTGTTTGTATCCATGGTTTTGTAGGATACAAGAAAAGGGAAGAGGGTCATGTATAATTTAGATCTCCAAGCTCATGTTTCCTTTCTAGTGGTTTGGGGTGGTGTTGATGTTTGTTCACATGGAGATGGATGCATGGGTTTTTTTAGATCATAGTGTTGATAGTCTTTTTATTTTTCATTGGGACCTTATCATATATATATTGGATGTGACCTTTTTGTTTTTTTTTATTTTATATATGATATATTATTAATCTTTTCTATGATACAATGATTGATTATATCTTATCATATTTATTTTGAGGGTGAAATAGTTCCCATCTCCTATTAATATAATACATAAGTGCTTACCTCCAGCCCGCATATACTAAGAATACGCTTTGGGCCTTGTGGAGAGCTAGTTCGGGTAATTTTATGAGTTGAATTGGGTTGGTCTATTATAGGGAATTATTTTTTACTATTGAAATTTCCTATATATTTAGGAAAGTTTATGAATCTTTCCCAAATCCCCGTGAGGGACTGGTTACCACCATCTTAATGATATAATTAAAACCATGTGTTGATGTGAACATCTATATGTATCAGAGGTTCTCCATATTCCTTTTACTTCTATGTGATTTTATCTTTTAAATCCACATTTTGGGCACTCTCTAGTTTATCATTGTCCAAGAATGTGGTGTGTGTTGTGGTGTTGGGATTGAATCCATGAAAATGGATTCCTATATATCCCTATGAAGGGAATTATAACTCACATAGTTTATCACCAATTAATATGAAACTTTGTACCTTTTAAGGTCATGTGACAATGATCATTATGGGGAATTTTATGGGATTATAACTATGAAAAATTATGATTATTTTAAAGTCACTCAGAGTGGAATAGACAAAGAAATATTCCTAACAATTTTTACTATAGAACTTACACATGAAAGACCCTTTTTGGATTACCATGTCTATTAGTAACTAGATATAAGAAGGTATGATGTGTTCTCATGGTGAATATGGCCCCAGTGAGAATAGGTTATGTGCTTCATCAAGGATTATGGACCAATGATTGGAGTGAAGTGGATCATAAGGAATATGTAATAGTGATGATATGGTTGTATATATTGGGTTTAAATCTAAAATATGCATCTTACCTATCCGTATTTATAGGAATAAAAGCCCATATAATTTAAAATTCACAGTTTAAGTTTATGTTTCAAGGCCATAAAATTTAGTTTAATGTTATAAATTAAGGATTTTTGTGTTGATAAAGGACAAAAAACAAAATATTAATTGGGTATTTCTCATAGGATCCCCATTATAATTCATCTTAATTATGGTAACAAAATAAGATAATATTATATTTTCTCATAGAGAATATGTCCCTTTGATAATTATTTCACAAGTGATATGGTGTTATAAAGATGGTATGGGGATTATGTATGGGTGACCCATGTACTACCATGGGAAAAGGAAGGATACATGTGTTTCTTTTATATAAATTTACCTGATCTGCTTGACCTGGTCGGTGACTCGGCTAATGACATGATTTTAGATATTACACATAGTAGGAGTCCCTTTGAAGATGAGTTAAGGCTTACACCTAAGGAGGAGGCCTATTCAAGCATATACCTCATTACTATTGGACTTTCTTCCCTAGAACTGAATTTTTTAGAACTTGATTAAATGTTTTCATTATTAATCAAGTTTCTTATCAAATAATTATTGTTACTCTTCATGAAATTTGTATGTGATAATATCCTAAGAATATGTGTTTCAATGAAAGGTCAGGGAAGTTCCCTACTATGATGAGAAGCTAGAGGTGACACAAAAATATTCTTGAATATATGTTTTGTGGCCAGATGATATTATCTGATGGCACATAGATGATACAAGCTATTAGGGAAGGAGTCTTGTGATACATTGAGACACCTTCTCATGGTGTTCACCCTTGGTAATCTCCAATATAGGAGGTTATGAGAATATTCACGTCATTAAGAAATTCACATTTCCATGTGTCACTATATTTTCCTATTATGGGACATATGTAGTGATCCTTAGGCTTTAATATTATCATTAATGAATATCACGACCCACGTACTTTGATGTATTAAAGAGAACCATGACTACATATACTCATGGAGAGGTAAGATATGTTGGGTATGACAGGAGTTATATTGCATTAATAAATACTGTAAGAAAAGATTTATCTCTTATATCCCTTGATAAAAGTTGATATATTAGGCCCTTTGATTGAAATAGAACTGCATACATAAACATATGGAAATCATGTTTGGTGGGAGAGTTCATTTTCTGAAATTCAAAGAAAGTGACATCAAGTATAAGGGTTTATGGCACCAACATGTAAATTGCTTAATGAGAGATATCATGGTAAATGGATTATATTACACTATAAGAATTTGTGGGAGGTTGGATGTCATTAGGACATTAAATTATTTCTATATGGATGTATTGTGATGTTTCTAGATGCTAACCTTGGAATTTAGATGGTTATGCCTAATGCCACTGAAAAATAGGCATATATGGTGACACACTTAGTGTATCCCCAATCTTAGTTAAATTATATTAATGAATATAATAAGTTAGAATAATTAATATTTATTCTTAGCTAGTTGATCTCCACAATTCAATCATAATTTATTTAAATGAATAAGTGAGTAAAATAATAATAATAAATATTTATTTTCAATCTTGTTGAATGTAATATTTATTATATTTATCATATAATAATTAATTGATTTTTTTATTAAATAATAATCATTTATGGATTTTTAAATGTCAATGGGGGGAAAGCTAAGTTTAATGGTCTAATTTGAGAAATTATAAATGATATTTATTTATATATTCTTATGGGTGTTTCATATTTAATGCGGTTAATAATAATAATATTATTATTATTATTAGACATGAGGTAAATTAAGAATTATAAATATCGAAAGGATTTAGTGTGAAAGTTTCTAACCCTAAACTTACCATAATTAATATCTAATCATATCACATTCCAAAAAAACACAATTGGTGCACACAACAATTAGAGTGAAACTCTCTCAATCCCTAGAGAGAGAGATTCAGAGATTTAGAGTGCTCTCATCCCCTTTTATATCAATCTAATGAGAGAAAATCAAGAGTTATTCCTCTCTCTAGAAGAATTTTGATACGGTAAATGATGAATAATAAAATTTATCAGGATTGTTCATTCTAGAACCCAATTATTCTAAGACATCATTTACAAATTATAGTTCATGTGTGGATCACCACTAGAGGGATTCTGTACTTGGATCCTATAGCGTAACAATGGTACATCAAGATATTGTTTACTAGATCATCAAAAAAAGTAGAATTACAAGTTAGAGTTAATTACATATCTAATCAGAAATTAACTATAAATTACATGTGAATATCCTCCTCTTATGTTTCTAAAATTCTAATCTAGTCATGTATTATAATGATTTCATTAGACTTTCCATTTTGATCATGTAAATAAATGATTACATGTGATTTAAGACTAAAAAAAGAGTTGTTCATACCATCAAAAGATTCTTCCAATATGCCAGGAACCTATAAGTGGTATTAGAGTGGTCAAATGTTTAAATTTTAATTATTTATTTTTCATTGATTGATTTCATGTGTTTTAATTTTATTTTACTAAAATCAATTCTTTTTAATATTTTTCACCAAAGTCTTTTCCCTTTATTCGTTCATGATAACATAACCAGTAATCGATTAATGATTAAAAATTAATAAGCATTTGAAAAACACCATATTGAGGTGCTAAAGGTTCTACCTGGACAGAACTAGAGTACATGGTGTGTACTTCCCATATACACATCATGTATTATGTTTTATCAAATGTATATTTCTATATCGGGTCAGATCCATTAAAATAGGATCTAAGATCCTATAAAAGTAGATTGAAGTGTAGATATGGATAGACTAGAACATGACATGTAGAACTACACACCATGTAAGTAATATTCATTCCATGTATTCCTTATCTTCTCATGTATGGGAACATGAGTTTTTATAGTGAGTTGTGTTTCATATACATGCCACATGGATATAAATTTTGAGAAACTTTGAGGATAAATGTTGTGTAAGTTTCACTAAACATTTTATACTTCAAGGTTGTCCATAGGTAGGGAACACGCCTAGTCCCAAGGTGTGCACTGTAGACATGAGAAGAAAAAAAGTACAAGCAATGTAAAATACTGCATGACATGTAGTCCTTTTTTGATAGTGTTCTCAAATTTTCATTAAAATAATAATTAAATATATAATTAAACCTATTGATAATATGTTTTTCATTTCATTTATTCGAAAGTACATGCCCTATAATATGATTAACAATTATATATTAAATTAATTTCCATATTAATATTTTCTATGAACATATGAGGTTTCTACAAGGTACAATTGTGTATCACATGAATTTTAAATGAAATTAATTTTGTCTAAAATTATATATAATGGTTAATTAAGGATTGTTTCATGGAATTAATATAAATTAGATAAATTGGATTAATTCTTGGAGCATTATCTTAATTAAATAATAAATCAATGTAATTGATAACAATATCGTAAATATATGCTTGTTTCTTGATGCGTATATGATCATGAGATTATACCATCCCATGTATGTGATTGGTTTCTTTTAATCAATTATGGTTAAATTATTATTGATGAAATTTGTTTCATCCCCACTACCTTATTATTTAATAGCCTGCGTGTTTGTGGGTTCTTTTATGTAAACCCCCTTTTTCCAATCCATTGTATCCCCTAAAATGTGTTTGAGTAAAAGATTGTTTTAGGATGGAGATCCAAGGTGAGTGGAGGTGGTCTAAGTAAAGGAGCTAAGGTGAAACCAATCAAGGCAATATATATGATCTAAAGAGGAATGACTCATCATGAACCAAGCTACGGTTCATGGTGTATTCCCCTAGGGATAAGGGTTAGTTTATCATCCTCTAGATAAACTAAACACTATAAAAATATCTTTATCATGAAACTTATATTTATTTCTATCATTTTCATGGTTAATTATTTATGTTTGTTAATGATTCACAATCACCTAATAAATGAATTAATAAGAATTCAGGATGAAAAAACTAGATTATGCATAAATGTTTTATTTGGTAAGGTTAATCACTAAAATAAAATACACATAATATTAACAAGGTATGTGAAATGTTAAAATTGTATTTATTTATAACCCTAAATAAATATTTTAATCTGGTATATCCTTACACTACTTTAGTTAGAATCATCCTCATTGTTGAAAGTGCTTGAACGACCCAAGTTAGGGTTCCTTCAATTATCGTGGAACTTTTAGATTGTTGTTTTTGGTTGACTTAAATTTGATCAAATAAAGGGTAGAATGCCCATTCATGACATTTTTTTATTAGGATAAAATAGTTGGGGAAATATTTAAACATGATCTTAGTATTGGGGAGTCCACTCAATAGATCAAGGAACTATGAGTTAATGTAGTTGGAAAGTTATGACTACCTAAAACCCCTTCAAATAACTTGTAAAACCCAAGTATGTGCTATGAGAAGGGGAATATGTATCCTTTAAAATAGAATAACTGAGTGACAATATATTATAAAAATAATGGTGAGCGATATTAGGTTTTTAAAAATAGTGTGAGATTAATGGAATTTAATTAAATTTAAATGTATTAATCTATTTTTGTAATCAAATTAAGTACTAATTATCCAATCTTAATTTGTAGAAGTGTAAGATAAAACATAATCAACAATATAAATATGATATATACTAGAGAATGATTACCTTATCACTAACATGAATTTCTTGTAAAGGTATAGGCACTTGCATGTTATACTTTCCATGAATGGAAATTGTATGTGCTTGAAACCCCACTTTCTAAGTCACTTTCAAAAGAGGATGGTGAGGAAGAATAATATCTCTATTTGAGGTAGTGTATGACATAATGGATGTCCAATATTTCATGATACCCTCCATGTCCAATGTGTTTCTAAATAAATATGAGGTTATGGATGCGTATAACACCGTTTACAACCTTTATCATATCTATCAGGATAAGGGGAGAACATAGAGATTTGAGATCTCTAATGCACTATTCATGTGAAAGCTTGCAGAACTAGCACCAACTGGGCCACATGTAGTCAATATGATTAGATATTTTGAGAACTTGGGAATCTTTGGTTTTAAGATACCTATTGAGATATGTATAGATCTCATTCTTTCCTCACTACCCAAAACCATCTCCAGTTTATTGTGAATTATAATATGAAAAATAGCGATAAGACACTACAAGAACTTATTACTCTTATCCACCAAGTTTATAGAGTCATGGGGAATGAAAAATCATCTATCCTTATGGTTAATAAGAATAAGAGGAACTAAGAAAGGGGATAGAGACTCATTCCAAGTCTAAGGCTCCAAAGAACCATCCCTCCAATAAGAAGAAGAATATCCGAAGGCACATAGAGGAATATGACGTGGTATGTTTTTCATGTGGAAAGCATGGACATTTTAAGAGGAATAAAACCCAACCAAAGAATTAAGGGGAATCTTTAGATGCATTAATTATCTAGTTTAATATTTATATATCTACATGTTGGGCAATGAATAATCTTTATGGTGCTCACATTTGTATAAAATAAAAAAACAAATTATATTTTGGAAGGTTGAAATAGGGAAGGAGGATATTTAGGCTACCAATATAATGAGGATGTATACTATAAGAATTACATACTACAATCTCATATTTCCAACATGACTGATTTTGGTTTTTAATATTTTTTATTTTGTTCTCAGTGATACCAAAAACAATATATCTTTTTCTTGTTTATATGTGGATGCATTTATTTTTAGCTTTGGAAATAACATTTTATAAATTTATAAATATATTATATGTTATGTTATATCATAGTTTAATATAAATTTCTATGTATTAAATTATAAAAAACCAAATATTGGTAATTAACAGTGAATCTAGTATGTGGGAATCATATGAAACCTAGTTGTGTAATCACTATCTCTGTCATGTAAACAAGAAGTGGTGAAAAAGTTCTATTAAGATGGTTATTTAGAATATTTTTAGAAAAAGAGACTTATTAGATGTCATACTTGTTTAATAATAAATATGACTAACCCACTATTTTTTAGTCAAGGTGAAAGTTCTATAGAGCTTATATAATTGGTATACACATATGTGTGCAGACCTTTTCAAGTAGATACTAGAGGTGGATTCTCATACTTTATTACTTTTACTGATGAATTGAGTATGTATGGTTATATATTATTAATAAAATATTTGACTAGATTGAGTTGGAGAATATCTTAACCAAGATATGGTTAAAAGTATATGGGTATTTGGGATTTTTTCTCAACTCACTCCACATTAAACACCATAGTGGAATTATGTTGGTGGAAGGAGGAACCATACCTTTTTGGACATGATAAGGTTGATGATGATTCAAACAATACTCCCTTTATCCTTTTGGGGATATGAATTATAGAAAACATCATATTAATAAAAATGGCTATAAAAAGAAGTGGAAAAAAATATTGACTATGAGTTATAGAGTGTAATGAAACCCATATTGTCACATGTTCATGAATGGGGTTGTGAGGAATTTATAAATCTAGATCCAATAAAAAAATAGCACCATGATGCCCAAAGTGTATCTTTACTAGGTATCCCAAGGAAACAAGGGGATACTACCTACAGAATAATTTGGAAAATAAATTAATTGTTTCGTACAAACCATCATTCTTGAGTGGGGGTACATCCTCAAGGAGGATAGTGGGAGAAATATTGACTTCAATGAAGTTGATGCTCAATATACACAAGAGTTAGTATATGATAATATTACACAGGTCCCCATGAAAGAAGTTCCTAAAACACAAGTACTACATATGAGAGCTATAGAGGTAAGAGAACCATAGGGATATTGTTTTTTTGTTACTGATGATGGTGACTCATTATTGGTTGATAATGATGATTCTATATCCTTCAATGAGATGGTATAGAGATCAGAAGCTACAAGATGAAAAAAATCCATGAATTATAAAATGTACTCCATGTATAAAAACTAATTTTGGGTTTTGATTGATCCACTAATTGATGTAAATCCCATAAGGTGTAAATGGGTATTCAATAGAAATCTAGACAAGTAAATAAAAGTGAATACCTATAAATAATGGATTGTGGATAAAGGGTTTTGAAAATATCTAAGCATCGACTAAAATGATACCCTTTCTCTAGTTACCATGTTTAAATCCATCTAAATCTTTCTTTACATTGTAGCATACAATGATTATGATATTTGGCAAATGGATGTCCAAACTGCATTACTTATCGGGAACCTTCAAGAGGATGTGTATATGACCCAACCAAAAGGATTTTCAACTGAATAAAATTAAAAATAGGTATGAAAGTTATAAAGATCAATCAGTAGATTAAAAAAATCATCCAGGTCATGGAACATTTTATTTAATAAATCCATAAAGGAATTTGGTTTCATTAAGAATGAATGTGATATCTGTATTTATAAAAGGTTTAGTGGGAGTACAATTTTATTCATATTATTATATATTGATGAGATATTAATAATTGGAAATGATATAACAACCTTACATAAGGTTAAGTCAAGTTTGATAAAGTGCTTATCCATGAAGTAATTAGGTGAAGTAGTATATATTCTAGGGATCAAGTTCATGTGTGATAGATCTAAGAGACCACTCAGACTAATTCAAAGTACATAAATTGACCTAATAATGAATAGTTTTAGTATAGAACAATCCATGAGGGTATTGGTTCTAATGTCACATGGCATACATCATTCTAAGAAAATGTGTCCTCATACATAAGAGGAAATAAAGAGAATGAGTAAGATCCCATATTCTTCTACAATAGGATTTATTATGTATTCCATGTAGTATATGATGCTTAATGTTGAATATGATTTGAGTATGGTATAAATATATAAATAAGATCCATGTGAACAATATTGGACTATTTTCAAGGATTTCCTTAAGTATCTGAGGTGAACTATAGATATATTCCTAGTTTATGGAGGAGATGAGGAGATAGTCATCAGGGGTTATCCATATTCTAGTTTTTAAATAGATTATAATGACATGAAGTCATAGTATGGAAATTTGTTTTCCATCAATTGAGGAGTTATGAGCTAGACTAGTTCTAATAATCTAGTTGTCACAGATTATATTGAAGAATATGAGTATATTGTAGCTTCTTATGTGTCCAAGGAAATAGTTTGGATTTGAATTTTTTTTAGGAGATTACTGTGGTTCCTATAAGTAAATACCATAGTATAGTTTATTATTATAACACAATAGTGGTGGATCTTTTTAATGATCCCAAGTCACATTAGAGGAAAAATAATATAATTTGGATGTTTTATATTTTGAAGAGTTTTTCTCAATGAGGTGAATTTTATATGAGAGGAGTATCCATGGAGGAAAACATGGATCCCCCCTTGACCAAGGCTTTATATCAATAGAGGCATGTGAATCAAGTGAGAGATAGTGGAATGAGATTTTTTATTTGCTGTATCTAATGAAAGTGGGAGTTTTTTAGATTTAGTTCCCTAAAATTTACTTGTTTAGTAATTTATTACATGTTTTCATTATTAATGAACTTTCATATCACATCATGATTATTCATATCTATAAAATTTGTATGTGGTAATGTCCTAATAATATGTCTCATACTAAAAATTCATGGTAGTTCCCTATTATGATGAGGACCTAGAGGTTACATGAAAGTATTCAGGAATATATATTATGTGGTTGGATGATATTTTTTGATAAGACACATATGATATAGGATATTAGGGGTAGGAGGACCATAAGACATTTAGACTCCTTCTCATGGGGGTTTCCCTTATTAATGTCCAATATATTATGTTATGAGAATAAGAAAGTCCTTAGTAAATCTACTTTCAATGTGTCATTGGATGTTCCTATCAATTTATGTGTGTATTGATCCTTAGACTTTAAGATTATAATTAATGAATTCACAAATCATTAATTTTATGTATTTTTGAAAACCATGATGGTATATCTTCACAATTATGTAGGATATATTGAGTATTTCATGAGTGATATTACATTAATAGATAATTAGATTAAGGATTTATCTATTCTATCTATTGATGGAAGTTAATATATCAATCCCTTTGATGTAAATAGAACTACCTACCTGAATCCATGACCATGATGTTTGGTGGGAAAGTTCATTTCCATAAATTCAAAGAAATCTAAATCAATAATAAGGGTTTATGTCACTAGCTTATAACTTTCTTGATGAGAGATATCATGATAAGGGGACTATATTTTATGGTAAGCATTCATGGGAGGCTGGATGACGTTGTGACCTTAACTTCATTCTCTATTTATTTATTGGTGTAATTCTAGATGTTTACCTTGGACTTTAAGTGGTTATGCCTAATTACACTATGAAACAAGCATAAAGGGTCACACACTTAGTGTATATGCAATCTTAGTAAAATTATAGTAATGAATTTAACAAGTTAGAATAAATAATATTATTTTATGATTAGATGATCTCCATAATTTAATCATAATTTTTTTAAAAGAATAATTGAGTTAAATAATAATAATAATAAATATTTTCTTACAATTTTTTGAGTTTAATATTTATTCAATTTATCATAGAATAATGTAATGACATTTATTTATTAAATATCCATTATTCGATGATCGGTAAATTTTGATGAGGGAAAGAAAACTGAGTTTATTGGTTTGAATGGAAATAATATAAATGACATTTATTAATTTAATATTATAGGTGTTTCACATATAAAGTAAATAATAATAATAATAATAATAATAATAATAATATTATTAATATAAATTAGGATAATTAATAATTATAATGATGTAAAGGGTTTACTGTTCGCATTGACAATCCTAAACTTACCATAATATATATTTAATTATATCAATTTCCAAAAAAAACACAATTGGTGTGAACAGTTGATAGAGTGGGTATATATAAAACCCTAGAGAGAGATCAAGAGATCTAGAGTGTTCTCCTACCATTCTCTCTCAAGCTAATGAGAGTGCATCCGTGGTTCTTCCTCTCTTGAAAATAATTCTACTATGGTCAACCACAATCAATACAGGCAACCATGATCGACAGTTCTAGCACCTATAAATTCTACTATGTCATTCATATTTTGTAGTGTACATGGTTATTACCACTAGAGGGATTCTATACTTGGATCATGTAGTGTAATGATGGTACAAAAATATCTTGTTAACTGGATCATAAATGAAAGAGAAATTATAAGTTAGAGGTAATTCCATATCTACTGATAAATAAAATATAAATTACATGTAAAGATCCTCCTCTTCTGGTTATGGTGTTTTAAAGTAGTCAATTAATCTATTGTTTTAATTTGACATGAAATTTTGATCATGTAAAGAAAATATTTCACATGATTTAAGAATAAAATTCAATTGGGTCATACCATCAATGAATGCTTCCATTATGCCCAGAACCTACACCATCATCTAATCATTAGATAGAAGGATTAAAAAATACATGGGGGGGATATATCCCCTTATAGAGGGGATTATTGTGAACATGTTTTTCAAAATAAACATCATAAAAATAGGTATGGATACTTTATAAGGACCACTCTCTCTCTCCCTAGATCATTGAGTGGATAAAGAAGACCACTAGGTTCCCAGGAAAATTAGATGCAAAAAATGGGAAAAAAAGTATGTTAAACTTTTCCAGGAGGGGTCTCGCTGGTGTTCACAAAAGATATAGCCTCATTATCAAGGTGATAAATGATTTTATTCCCCCTAAGGCCCCCATTATTTTTGGAGAAAAAGTGGGATATTCCTTTTATCATGGGAATACATTATAGAAGGTGTGAAAACTAGTTCAAACAACCTGATTATATAAATCAAATAGACATAGAAGAGGCCTATATAAGTAAAAACCATTAGTGAGTTAACCTATGTTAATTATCACACACAAGGTATTTTAGGAAATCTTATTATCCCATTAGGGAAACTTGAGCAAATGAGGTTCCTAAGAGGATTTCAAACTGGTTTGGAATAAGATACTAGGAAAATGGTATGAGATCAAGGATTCCTCAATTTTTTTACCCTAAAGAGGCATGGTAGAAGTGTTCAACTTATTGTAGAACAAGGGAAAATGTGTAACCCTAATGGAAGGATAGGGAGAAGTGTCACTCAAGTGGAAAACATGGGATATGTAGTAGCCAAAGTGAATGGCCAAGGTGAAGTGTTCTTGAAGTGGAAAACTAGGGTGAAGTGTCACCATAGTATAAGGGTAAAGAGAAGTTTCATCCAAGTGTAAGGATAGGGGGAAGTGTCACCCAGTTTGGGAACTTGAAAATGTATCACCCTAGGGAGGTGAGTGAGAGAAGGTTTCACCCAAGTGTCTCCTAGGATAAGTTGGGCATGAAACACCTTAATATCACTTGACCAGGTGGGGTCCTTCACCCTAGTTTAGAGGAATAGGTTTAAAGTAGTCATCAATGAATTATTTAGTGTGTTAAACCTCTAGTTGACTCAATTATCCTCATTTTCTAGTTATTTCTCTTAGGTTTTATATTAATAAGACACTTGAATGTGGATGAGGGGATATGGGTAAGAAAATATTTGGATATTCGTTAAAATTCCAAAAGTTTCTATTCTTATTAAAAAATCAAGATCCATGGTGTCTACTGATATATCAAAGATGACTTTGGAATATGAATAAGACAGAGTGAACCTAGGTGCATGGCATGTGCATGATAGTCAGAAGGGAACACGACCATGGAACACGAGTCATGTGCAATGGTAGGGTGAAGGACACCTGGACACACACTTTTGATGGATGAATGAAACCAATGGGAAATAACTTGGGAACATGGACTTGAGTGTGGTGAATAAATACATGTGAGACTAGTCCATAAAGACATGAGCATGGGGCTAGAATTAGGAAAAATTTCTTTAAATTTAAAAAGACTATACCTTTTGATCTATAGTACCATTTTATATCGCAGAGTAGTGAAATAAAATATTGAAAATAAACTATAACCTTGTGCAATGTCTCAGATTTTTTGTGTATTATTTTTAAATATTATATGGAATTATTTTTACACCAGGCTTTGTGACGATGTGAGATTCCGAGGCCTGAAGTTCCTGGAATAAACGTTTTAAATAAATTAAATTTTTAAATAGCACATGAGAAGTTTTCTTGAAAAGTATAATAACATTTAAATGAGTGCCTGGATCAGAAATCTGAAGGCACCATTGTGTTTAGAGAAACGAATTTACTTTAGGAGAGGCCTAATATCAATCGGCATGGGTCAGCTACAAAAGTTAATTTTTGGAAATTTTAAAAGATATAAAATAAATTTAATAACTTATTTTATTTTAAATGTTTCCATCACACAGCGACACATTAATTGGTTTTAAATAACCATGAGCCTAGGGCTAGTCTCATAAGCCTAGAAACATTCCTTAGATGCTCTGGAGCTTTGGAGAGAATCCATACTTGGAGGAACCTCGACCAATGAAGAGTGATGATACGTGGATCGTTGTGCGGTGAGATAGAATCCCAACCGATGACTGCTCTCCATCTTCGTCGAAGATTGAGGTAGGGGTTTTTATTTCAGTTCTTTCCCCCATTATTGTATTCAAACAATGAATATAGATCAACCCATGAATAGGATAACCCGCAGATTTTTCGTTCTTACGGGAGAGTCTTTTATCAGGTTTATTTTGGGAAATTAATCCATGCATGATTAGATTTAATTTGATTTTATCTATTTGATCTTTCTAATGGGAATAGATCAACTCCATGAATAATTATGGTGGAGGTTCATCCCTCAATTCATTATTTGGATTTCTTCTCCCCTTTTGACCCCACGTTCTTCGTGTTCTTCGCGGGGTTATGAACAACGGATCATTGTGTGTCTTTTTTCACAACAAAATGAGCCCAAATTAAAGATAAGACATCATGAAGACCTAGTGGAGGTGAGATGATGATGGAGAATGATGAATAGACTCGGTTCGAGAAAAATATTTCTTCAATGGTTCTTTGTGTGGGTGCATCAAAGTATGTTTTTGGGGATGATCGGAGGCCCAAAACTAAAAGAATTGGATTTGCGGTGATGGGGTGACCACGAACCTTGAGTTTCATGGAGATCATATGGTCATATTGATGGATCAAAGATCACCGGAGGCGCATGGAGGAAGAATGTCATTTATATAAAATCATGAAAAACACAACGTGTTCTCTGAAGAACACGACGTGTGGGGCTAGCCCTGTGGTGGATAGGGTTTTGCAATGCAGGAAGTGATGACACAGTGTGTGACAACAGTAACACAACATGTGGGTCCTTACACAGACTCAGTGTGTATATCAGATGTTACGCGGACATGGGGTGGAGTACATGACTTGTACTCCACCACACGGCTAGACCTGGCCGGTTATGCGGGTTACCCCGTGTACTGGTACATGGGTTGGCAGGCATGGGTTGAAGCCGTGTACGAGCACATGACCAGTATAAATGGATCGAACCTCGAATTGTAGAACATGAAATATCACATTCTTAAATTTCATGTATATCTCTTTCTACACGACATGATCTTTGACACAGTTCGTTGTACACGGGCACTACCCAGGGTCATAGGACACGGCGTGTGACCTTTCTACACATAGTGTACTTTTTCTGGACATGGATTGATCTTCTTGTCCACTGTTCCTTGGAAAATTTTCATTTGGGTTAGTGACCCTTTGCTCCTTCCCCTGAGGTTAGGTATTGTTTCCATCCATAGAAGTATAACCCCCTTCATTAGGACTTTTTGGATAGATTAGAAATCCTTATGAGAGGCCCAAAGTGAGATCCTCTACCCATTATTGCACCCTAGGTAGTGTCAGGTTATTGACATGATCAACCCTACCAGATATCGGTCCTCTACTTAAAAGGTAAATCCGGATTAGTCGTTGCATTTTTTAAGTCCTTGGCATTGATATTCATCCATGTATCATGATCTTTCTCCACTCAGGAGTGGGATCTTCTAGAATGAGTGTAGTTGTTCTCTCTTCAGATCTATTAGTGTGTCTATCTCTCTCATGAAACTTCCTGACAGACATACTTCTTAGATAGACGTCATCAAAGCTATCAGACTTTTTGAGAGAGTTATCTCGAATGAGTTCTTTTTGGAATCTTCAAACTAAATCCCTAGCATGGGTATGCGATCATTGCGACTTACCTTTAGACCATGAGTTTGGGTTTTGAGTATATCTGGATATGTTTCTCTTGTTATATATTATGAAGACATATACAGCGTAGAGCTGACAATACCTTTACTTTGGGTATTTTATTTGTTTTTTTGGGGGTCCTCTACTAAGTATTGTTATACTCACCCTTGTACGGGCTTTGCCTGCATGTGTCGTGTCCTGTGTAGATGAGCGGCCTTTTGACAGAGTCCAGGGTGGACCAGGACCATACCAAGCTTTGTGAGATTCCCTACATGACATGGTGTTTCTATGGAAATGAGTAGCAGTACCAGTACCTATTTCTTGCTTACATGTTAGACCTTGTAGTTTTCATACTCATCCTTTTGGTGGGCTTGTATTCTGGCCCACTTTACATTCCACTATTTACTTTCCATTGTTCTCTCTTGGTTGGGTTTAGTTGTATGCATGCATTTTTTTCCTTAGTGGTTTTTACATTTTATAATTTTTGTTCTAATAGATGTGTTTGTGTGTACATATACTTAGGAAATGCCTCCCATGTTAGTGATATGCCTATTCAGTTCTAGTCACCAGCCCCTGGCCTATTTGAGGTGGGCTTGGGGAGTCACGAAATAGGCCCCACTGGGATGGGTTGTGAATGAGAGGTATAAAAGGTGGTTGGTTCTAACTTAGGACCAAGATTCTATGATATTAGTTTGGGGAAACAATGTTAAGTGTTTTGAGTTTGGATTTTAGGCTAGAGACTCCAGTGTTAGTGCAGGCGACTGACATATCCATACACCAGAACTCTGATAACCTGATTTCAATCTCGGTACATGAAAACACTAGTTTCAAGGAAACAAAATAATGGTATATGCATCATATAGGAATGAGTTATATTTTCCATGTATTTATTGCGTCATCTCTCTATATATACTCATTGACTACAATATATATTGTTTCCTTACAAGATGCCTCTGTGATGCATACCCTCTAGGTTTCAGAAGCTCGATCAAAAGGATGACCCCATCAGTGACAAGACTTTGATTTAGGGACCAGTTCCCCAAGCATTACATTTAGGAGGTGCACCTAATATACCACCACTAGTGGAGCAGCATGTGGTACCTACAGTACTAGAAAATGAGGGGCATAGACTGAGAGCACTCCATGAGTTTTAGAGACAAAGACCCCTCAGGTTCTGAGGCGAGACCGACCCTCAGGTAGCTAAGGACTGGCTTGAGGCGGTGACTAGAGTTTTCTATTTAGCAAGGACATTGGAAGACTAGATGGTGGTCCTAGGAGAGAGACTTCTTCAAGGTTTGGTAGGATGATAGTGGAGTTTGACCATGCAGACTCATGAAGTGGAGACTCTTTCATGGATAGAGTACAAGCGACTATTTGGGGAGGAGTTACCCCTAATTATGCTAAGATAAGTGCATATACAAGAGATTATTTAGCTCCATCAAGGTAGTTTAATGGTGGATGACTATTGAACGAGGTTCACAAAACTCACCGGGTACTCGATGGATATGTTCAAGGATCATTACTTCAGAGCTCAAAACTTTGAGAGAGGTCTTCGATGGGATATCCAAGATAGTGATATGCCTCTATGTATTTCAACTTATGCAAGATTGATCGAGTGAGATTTGGTGTTCGAGAGCTTTGTGGATGAGAAGAGATAGCTAATGGAAGTCATTAGTAGGAAGATAGGTGCAAATACCTCTGTAGTATGGATACAACGACTAGCATAAGGATCAAGATGTGGGATACATCATAGGAGGACCCAAGATAGGGGATTTGTGGTCTAGGTATCTCAGGATAGATTCAGTCATCCTAGGGAGAGATGATACTACTTGTGTGATGGTAGGGGACATCTCGCTAGAGATTTCCCAACCCGTCAAACTGCTTATAGGGAGGCAATGGATGAACCACTGAGGTATAGGCAAAGATTGGATCAGGAAGACCCTCTAGGTGATGAATGTGGAAGAGGAGAAGAGAGAGATGTTGGAGGTGGAAGATTCTTTGATCTACTTCCACCACCACCCCCAGGAGGTCCGTGCTAGGCTCAGAGAGCTGGGTTACAAGGGTGGGGGAAGCTACATGTGTTTGAGGTGTACAACTCGGGGACTCTATGGATGATATGAGGTATAATATATGTATTTTACACCTTATATTTCATACTTATAGACACAGGTTCCAGTCATTCATTCCTCGCCACATGTCTTGTGAGAAACCTTGAGATTCTAGTGGAGTCGTTGACTCAACCCTTACGCTTGGAGACACATACGAGAGGAGACTCTATGATCACACATCTTTGAAAATAGTGTGATCTTACCCTTGGAGGAAACAGTTTCGGTTGGAACCTCTTAGTGGTAGCGTCGAGGCCTTATGACGTCATTCTTGATATAGATTGGTTATCTTCAACCAATACCCAGATTGACTTCTTTATCCAAAGAGTGAAGTGTGTCCACTGCGATAGAAAAATGTTTTTCTTTGTTGGAAAAAAGGAAACCTAGGCATCACAGAATGGGATCATTCTTAGGAGGGTGAAGCCGATCACTCATGATTTGGCTATCCTTACCCTTGGATCAAAAAATGTTGTGATATTTTAGTTCCTAGTAGTAGTGGCAGAGTACAAGGAAGTCCTTCCAGAATATGTTCTAGGATTACCTCCCCACCGAGAGATCGAATTCTACATCGACTTACACCCAAAGATGACATTGATATTCTCACCGGCATATTGGATAGCTCCTTTAAATCTTAACGAGTTGAGGGTGAAGATAGAGGATTTACAGAGGAAGAGATTCATATGTCCCAGTGTTTCACTCTAGGTGGCCCCAGTTTTGTTTGACAAGAAGACAGACGTGAGTTTGAGGTTGTGTGTGGATTACCGGCACCTGAATTAGATAACAGTGAAGAAAAAATATTCACTCCCAAGGATCAATGAACTCTTCGATTAGCTAAGAGGGGAACAATGGTTCTCAATGGTTGACCTTTGATCGGGTTACCACCAGTTATGAGCATGAGATTGAGATATACCGAAGATGACTTTTAGATGCCGCTATGGTCACTACAAGTACTTGGATATGCCTTTAGGTGTAACCAACTCCCATACAGTGTTCATGAGACTTATTAACTGGATCTTCCAGCTATACTTAGATCAGTTCATAGTGGTCTTCATTGATGAAATCCTTGTCTACTCAGCATCAGAGGAGGAGTACGCAAGACACCTATGGATGGTTATAGACATACAGTGAGAACTATCTTTATGAGAAGCTCTCAAAGTGACAGTTCTAGATAAAGGAGTTCCACTTTTTGGGACATGTTATCTCAATAGATGGGGTAGTGGTGGATCCAACCAAGTTTGAGGCAGTGTTAGCATGGGAGCCAGCTCGGAGCATGATAAAGGTGCAGAGATTCCATAGGCTAGCAGGATATTACCAGAGATTCATACCTGACTTCTCTCAGATACCAACACCAATGATAGCCTTGACCCAGAAGTGGTAGCCTTTTGTTTAGATGGAGAAGTTCCAACAGACTTTCCAGAAGTTTAGGTAGAGTTTGACAAGAACACCAATATTCATATTTCTAGAAGAGGGTGTCAAGTACGTAGTTTTCTATGACACACCAAAGACCAGGCTTGGTTGTTTCCTGATGCAAAGAAATGTGGTTATTTCTTATGGTTCACACCAACTATGGTTGCATGAGCAGAACTACATGACCCATGATCTTGAGTTGGCAGTGGTAGTCTTCACGCTGAAGGTGTGGTGACCCTACCTGATGGGAGAATAGTTTATCATCTAATTTGACAAAAAGAGACTCAAGTACATCTTCTCATAGAAGGATCTAAATCCTAGGAATAGGTGATGGCTGGAGTTCCTCTAGGATTATGACTTTGAGATCGTATATACTCCTGAGAAGGGGAATTTAGTAGCTGATGCTCTCAGTCATAGATCGATTTCACAGCTACTGAGTAAGGCATTGGAGTATTTGGCCTTTCTAAAACTATCCTTCATGGATAGAGATGATTTATATTACCTCCAGTCGATGGTTTTCACACCTCCACTCTTGCATTGAGTCAAGGAGGCATGGATAATGGATTTCAACTATGAGAATTTACGTGCACAGTTATCCAGATGACATGCTATTGATGGATATTCACAAGGTTTGAATCATGTTGTCCTTTTTAGGTGATGCGCATTTTTGTAAATGGTGTTGTAGGAGGAGGTTCTAAGAGGGTTTCATACACCCCCTTTGCAGTACATCCTGGAGTGGAAGAAATGTACTAGGACCTCTGACATCAGTTCTGCTGGACAAGGATGAAGAAGGACATAGTAGAGTTTGTTTCTCAATGCCTTACATGATAGCAGGTGAATGTTGAGAAGCAGGTTCTATTAGGGTTATCTCACCCCTAGAGGTTCTAGAGTGGAAGTGGTATTGAATATCGATGGACTTCGTGATGAGTTTACCATGAATGTCTAGGGGACACTATTCCATATGGGTGATCATTGACTGACTCACCAAGTAAGCCCGCCTCCTATCTATTAGGGAGAAGAGTTCCGTAGAGATCTTGGTACGCCTTTATGTGCAAGATATAGTTCAGCTTCATGGCGTACCTTTGATGATAGTCTCAGATCACGATGCTCGTTTCACATCCCAATTATGAAAGGGATTATAGGAGGTGTTTGGTACTCATCTATGCTTGAGCATAACATTCCATCCCTAAATAGATGGTTAGATGTAGAGAACCGTTTAGGTTCTAGAGGATATGTTTCGGGCCTACATCTTGGAATTTGGTCGCAGTTGGGAGGACCACCTACCACTGGTGGAGTTTGTGTGCAACAAAATCAGCCACTCCACTATCGATATGGCACTGTTTAATGCTTTATATGGGCGACCATTTTGGTCAGCACTTTGTTGGACTAAACCTGGAGATTCATCACTCATGGGGTCCATAGATGGTGTGAGATACCAGTGATAAGGTGCAAATCATCCAGGAGAAGATGAAAACTGCACCGAGATGGTAGAAGTCTTATGCTGAGAGACATTGGAGACCTCTGGAGTTTGAAGAGGGAGACCATGTCTTCCTTCAGGTCACATCTCAATGAGGGTTGCAGAGATTTGGATTGGGTGGAAGGTTTCCTATGAGGTTCATCATCCATTTTTAGATACTACACAGAGTTTTCTAGGGGGTGTACTTCCTAGATCTACCACCACAGTTGCATCAGGTACATGAGGTCTTCCACGCGTCATAGCTGAGGAGGTACGTGCATGACCCATCGCACGTCATTGAATGGGGAGATCTGGACATCAAGGATTAAGATACCTTTTAAGAGTACCTATTGGATATTGAGGATTTATAGGAGAGGATCCTTCATGGGT
Organism: Viscum album; assembly: GCA_963277665.1. NCBI lineage: Eukaryota > Viridiplantae > Streptophyta > Magnoliopsida > Santalales > Viscaceae > Viscum > Viscum album. Next base: position 656,344,016 of record OY728128.1, on the reverse strand, counting down.
GAGTGATTACTTTAGTGTGTGTCCGGTGGCAACACAGGAATCTTCAGGAGATCACGTGGGATCAGGAGGTTCAGATTCATGCATAGTACCCACATCTATTTGAGTAGCCTTTTGTTTAGGTATTTTGGGGATGTAAAGACCTAGGGTGAGGATAATGTAATGTCTCATATTTTACATGTATTATTTTTAAATATTATATGGAATTATTTTAAGACCAGGTTTTGCGACGGTGAGCGATTTTGGGGCTCAGAGTGCCCATAATTAATGCTTGAAATAAATTAAACTTTTAAATAGAACACGTAAGTAGTTTTATTGAAATTTTTTAATAACCTTTAAACAGGTGCCTGTATCAGAAATCTGAGGGAACTATTTCATTTAGAGTATCGACTTTACCTTAGGTGAGTCCTAACATCAATCGGTGCGGGTCAGCTGTAAAAGTTAATTTTTGGATGTTTTAAAGGACAAAAAATAAATTTAATAACTAATTTTATTTTAAATGTTTCCATAATGCAGTGACACATTAATTGGTTTTAAATAACCAGGAGCCTAGGGTTAGGTTCATAATCCTGGAAAATTTCCTTGGATTCTCTAGAGCTTTGGAGAGAAGCCATCCTTAGAGGAACCTCAACCAATGTCGAGTGACGATATGTGGATCGTTGAACCGTGAGATCAAATCCCGACCAATGACCTCTCTCCCTCTTCTTTGAAAATCAAGGTAGGGGTTGTTATTTCAATTATTTTCCCCGTTCATGGATTCAAAAAAATAATGTAGATCAAAGCATGAACAGGTTGACCCACTGATCGTTTGTTCTTGAGGGATGGTCATTTATTAGGTTTATTTTGGGGAATTAATCCATGCATGATTTGATTTAATTTGATTTTCTCTATTTGATCCTTCTAATGGGAGAATATAAATTCCTTGATGAATGACGGGGAAGGTTTGTCAAACATTTTTTTTGGATTTCTTCTCCCTTTTTGACCTCGTGTTCTTTGCATTCTTCACAGGGTTATGAACAATGGATCGTTGCACATCCGTTTTGCAATGCAACATTCTCAAATTGGAGATATAATATCATGATGACCCATTGGATGTGTGACAATGATGGTGGACGACGAAAAAACTCTTTTCATGAGAAATGTTTCTTCAACATTTCTTCGTGTGGGTGGATCAAAACATGTTTTCGGGGCCGATCAGAGGCCCAAAACCAAAAAAATCAGCTTTGTGATGACAGGTTGACCTCGAAACTTGAGTTTCATGCTGATCAGACATCCAAATTGAGGGATCAAAGATCCCCAAAGGTGCACGGAGGAATAACTTCATTTCTAGAAAATCATGAAGAACGTGCGTGTTCTCTAAAGAACACGATGTGTGGGGCCGACCCTATGACGGATAGTGTTTCATGATGTAGGAAGTGATGAAACAGCTTGTGAAAACTATCACATGGAGTGTAGGTCCTTACATGGACTCATCATGTATCTCAGATGATACATGGACATGGGGTGGAGTACACAACATGTACTCCACCACACACCCAGACCATGTCAATTATGTGGGTTACCCTATGTACTGGTACATGGGTTGGTAGACATGGGTTGAAGCCATGTACATGCACAAAGCCAGTGTACACAGAGTGGCCCTCGGATAGTAGGACATGATGTTTCATGTTCTTACATTCCTTTTATATCTCTTTCTACACAACATTCTCTTCGACACAGGTCGTTGTACACAGGTAGTACCTAGGGCCATAGGACACGACGTGTGACCTTTCTGCATGCCTTGTACTTTTCTGTACATGGCTTGATCTTATTGTCTATCATTCCTTGGTAAAGTTTTATTTGGTTTAGTTACCCTTTGATTTTTCCCCTAAAGGTCAGGTATCATTTCCATCTGCATGATTATGAACCCCTTCAGAAGGAATTTCTGTATAGAGTAGGAATCCCTTCGAGAGGCCCGAAGTTAGATCCTATACCCATTATTATGCCTAAGGTAGAGTCAAGTTATCAACCTGAACAACCCTACCAGATGTCAGTCCTTTACTTAGTTGGTGAATCTGGATGAGTCATGGTATATGCCAAGTCCCTGGTAGTGATCCTCATCCGTGTATTATAATCTTTCCCCACTCTGGGGTGAGTTCTCCTAGAATGAGCATACCCGTTATCTCTTCAAATCTATCAGTGTGTATATCTCTATCATAAAACTTCCTGATGAACGTACTTCTTGAAGAACATCATCAGAGATACCAGACTCATGGAGTGAGTTCTCCCAAATGATTTCTTCATAGAATCTTCGAACTGAATCCCTACCATGGGTATGTGGTCGTTGTGACTTACCTTTAGACCATGGGTTTGGGTTTCGAGTGTATCTAGATATGTTTCTATTGTTATATGTTTTGTATACATATACTGTGTAGAGTTGATGGAACCTTTACATTGTGTATTTTATTTTGGGTTTTCAGGGCCCTCTACTAAGTATTGTTATACTCACCCCTGCACAGGCTTTCCCCGCCCGTGTCATGTATTGTGTAGACGAGTAGCCTTTTGACAGAGTCCAGGATGGACTTGGATCAGACTGAGCTTTGTGAGCTTACCTATAAGCCAAGGTGTTTCTATGGCTATAAGAAAAAGTCCTAGTACCTATTTCATGCTTACAGGTTGGAAATTGTAGTTTGCAGACTCTTCCTTTTGGTGGTATTCTATTCTAGCCCAGTTTACTTTTCACACTTTACTTTCTATTGTACTCTATTGGTTGTGTTTAGTTGTATGCATGCATTTTGTTCCTTAGTGGTTTTTACATTTCACCATTTGTGGGATTGGAGATGTGTGCAGGTACTTAGGAAATACCTCCCATGTCAGTGATATCCTACTCAGTGCTAGTCACCATCCCCTAGCCTATTGGAGGCAAGCTTGGGGAGTCACAACAAAGGCCCCACTGGGATGGGTCGTGACACCTTGGATATCAGGTTACCCTATAACATGTGTTTTATAAGGCTAAAATGTGCCCAGAAAACCCTCAAAATGAATTTTATCATCATAATAGCCATTTTACTCAGGAATAGATAGAGTACGTGGCCTACTACCAGTGGGATATTCTCATCAGCACATCACCCAAATATAATTTTTTTAAGGAATCCACATCCCTAAATTAGTGATCAATGATGTGGCACATGGCGATCACATTTGTTTCTTCTTCAGGACTAGAAATTATTTTCTACTAACACTTGGCTTGTGTCATCTGAATGATGATCATATTTTTTATTTTATGAAAATGTTCACGACACCCACTTTTCAGTTCCAACAAAAAATATTTTCCATAGTCCCTTATATATATTTTAACAACTATATTCCACTGATATTTTAACTATTAGGGTTTCCTAGCTAGGTCTAACCATAGGAAACATTAAGAAAATCTGCGTAACCTTTTGGATCACTTATATCTTTCTTTCTTTACTCAATATAATCCATATGGACCAATATTTTTCATTACCTACCCATTTAGATGATTGAGGTCTTCACAACTTTTTACATTAAAAGGAATTTAACAATCAATATTTTAAATGGGTTTTAAATTTATCACCATATTATAACATTTACACCCTTTAAATATACACATGCATCCCATGATTTAGTTTTTGAATCCCTATTCCTTCCACCAAATCAATATTATGAAACCATATTGATATTTAACTCCTTAGATAAATCATATCTTGTGTTACTAACACAAATTAAAATCCATCTATATTTACACATATCAAAATACCTCACATACATAAGGTACATGAAACCCTTTCATGTAATGGTTTTGAATCATATGAAATAAAAAATCCCCACAAGTGAATTTATAGTGTGATAGGTAGTCAACCACCACTTTTCTAGATAGAGCATGAGCTTCCAAGATAATGAGTAGTTTGACACAAATTATAACTTCCCATGGTTCAATACTCAATAGAGACCTCAATTCCATAATAATTATAACACCTAATATTTATAACTATAATTAACCTCTAAATCCAAGCTCATAACTCATGAAAAAGCCAATGTTAATGTATAGAAAAATAAAAAAATTATAATACCTAGCATCCTTTAATGTATGCATGCTAATTTAAAGAAGGAGTTTAAACACAATTAAACCAAATAACACATCAATTCATAATATATACAATTTCTATCTATGTATAAATTAAGGTATAATGCTAAATAAATGAATATTTTATAAAATTATATATGAGTTAAAATTTATGAACATTTTATAAAATATAAAATTATAATCAATTTATAATTAAATAAACATTGTGGTCAGTTTAGGAATAAATAAATATAAACATATTATATTTATTTCAAGTATGGAACCCTTCTTATAATCATTATATTATCAAAATAAATTATATTTAGTTTAAATATAAAAATTTTATGTTTAATATGAACAATTAATTTATTATATAAACATTTTACATATTCCTAATATCACATATATAATATTATCTAAACCTCAATCACATCAATTATAAAAACTACTTTTGATATAGTTTAAATAATTTTTCATATATAGCCTTTAATTTAAACATTTAAAATTTATAATTACGAACAATTCATAGTCTAATATTGATTATTTTATACTTTTCCCTATTTTTTAATTTATATATAATTTATAAATTACCTTAAAATTTCTATATAAACCTTTTATATCAAAATTATATGTCACATCATATTGATTAATGTTTTTAGTATTAACCATTAATAATTAATTATAAACATTTTATAATGAATTAATTTATATATAGTTTATAAATTAAATAAATATATAAAAATACATATTTTATAATTTATAAATGTTTTTATAAATTGTATAAATCAATTCACAGTTGAAAAATAGAAAAATTATAATCATTCTAACAATCGTATTTTACAATTTGCCTATATTGTATGTTAAAATTCAGTTTAAAACTCATATCAAGATTTATGATAGTCATACCATGGACCATGATATATTTTCTAGGAATTAAAAATTATATTTTATGATATGGATCAATATCGCCTTGATGATACAATGCTCTTTATTAAGTAAAGTGAATCGACACTATTTCTTATTACATATTCCATCATATGATATGATATAGAACAAATTATATACCACAACCTACAATGGAACATATCATTAATTATTAAGTGTTTAAATTTAAGGTATCATCTTTTTTCATAAGTTATGATATCGTATATCATATGATGTTATTTTATCACAGCTTGCAATATCCCATATCATATTCAATGATATATTATAAAACTATATTTCATCTCCTGATATTAAATATGATATCCAATATTCTTCATTTTTTAACATGATTTCATAATTAAATTCAATCGTGTTATTTATCTAATAGCACTAATGATTTTCTTGGGATCAAATAACACTTATTCGAGAAATGAAATATATAATAAATCATAAATCATGATAATTTAGGCTTTGAAACCAAAACCCTAAAAAATATAAAATAAATAATTCACCATACACCAGAGATATCCAAGCCTCCTATATTTGATACCATATTTAATGAATATCAATAAGAAATATAAAAGGGATTTCTTCCTCTTATAGTATCCATCTGTTGACTAATAACCCAATGTTTGGACGGGATTCTCCTTTCATCCATGGTATACTAGCATGTCAAGTGTAATTGAAGAATTAGAAGAGAGATTTATATATATAGGATCTATGTCACACACACATACAGACAAACATGTGTAATGAGATACCATTTTCATGGTGTCAATCTACTTTATATAGGCCTTGTGGATTCTCCTCATGACACCATGCCTTTATTCGAATGTTTCATAAACATTCAAGTAATAAAATTTAGCTACAATTTTTTTTAACCATTCTACTATACACAAATTTAACACTTAAATGCATATTTGATTCTCCCAAACATTCCATCACATGAAACATCAATGATAAAAAATATACATGCATAAAAGAAGCCTAAATGATAACTTTTATGGTTTAAATTCCATATTAATTAAAATATATGACTGACACATATCAAAACACTTTTGGTATCCCTATATCATATAATATGATATAGTTAAGGAAATGGTTATAGTTATATGATATCTCTATATAGTATTCAATGATATACCCAATAAGAAATATGTTAGGCCTTTGTATCATGAATGAAATATCATACAACACCACTATGTTATACAATATGATATATTCCAAAAATCTTATCATATATAATATTATATTAAGGGAAAATATTTATAAATTTGTCAATAAATGTTGAATCTAGTATCAGAGGATTAGAATACATTGAATAGTATCTCAAGATACATCATGGAACCCTCATATATAGGATTTTTTTATAGAGGATTGGATTTTAATTTAAGTGACTATGTTGATTCTGATTTTTTAAGTGATTCTAATAGAAGGAGATATATATATGGATATGTATTTACTCTTGTAAGAGTAATTTTAATCTTGGTTTAAAAAATACAGTGAGTTGTATCCATTTACACAACTATTTAACAATATATGGAAGCTCCAAAATCTTATAAATAAGTTATTTGGATGATATAATGATCAGAGTATGTTAAACAAAAATATGAGTAGATTCCATTATCATATATTAATTATAGTTCCTTTCACATTAAAATGAATCTATATTTTCATTGAAGGATGAAAAAATTAAAGTAAAATTCTATTTTGTTTAAGAAATGATGAAATAAGTAACTTTTGACATGCATAAAATTCACCCCAAAGAAAACTTAGAATATTTTTTGAAAAAGTTATTTGGTGATGATAAGATTAAGTGGTGTTGATCTGTAAGTAGATTCATAGAAAGAAAATAAATATATTTTATAAGAAAGAAATGATGTGCATCATAGGGTTTGGATTTAGATAGAAAGAAATTAATTGGGTTTTATTAGGATAATAAATGGTTTAATGTGTTTCAAGGTGTTATATTAGTGTTGGATAAGTATAAAAAAGTTTTTATCTGTGTTTATGAGTGAAATTGGTATGTTTTATAGGTTTTTTGGACATGAATAATTAATTCCATTGCGGAGGGACTGAGTTTTATTCCAAAGTAACATTTTAAAGATATATAGGGTGGTATAATAAAATTAATGGTCAAATAGATGATTGCTAGTACCATGTATGTTGATGTGTATAATAGAATATTTGAGATAATAAGAGATTCCCAGTCTCATGAACGATCTTGGAAACCATTAAATAGAGATGTTCATTCCTTAACAAAGGCCCCAAAATATTTTATTTTTACGTTAAACACATAATTACACCCTTATTTATACTACCATATGAGGGAGTCTATCTTTAGGAAATTTTTATTATGTTCTTGGTGGTTTCTTACTCTCCAATCCCCATGGATATAAGGAAATACCCATTCCTCCTATCATTTTCCTCACACTTTTTTCCTCTTATGCTGGTGGTCACTTCTATGGATTTTAGGGGAAAGGGTTTCACTAAGGCATGGTAAAACCCTATATAAGGATATAAATTTTTTTATAGAGGCTAATGGAGTATGTGGTTGGTGGATTGCATGACATTAGTAGTGATTTTGATGTTTGATGAACAAAAATCAATTTTTTCTTCATTATTCATCAACTTGAGAATTATATGTTTTTGTTTACAGATTAAAGTTAGGTATTTTTTATTTATATTTCATTTGAATATAGAGGAAGGTGATTGGTAAAGAAATATTGATTTGGTTCCAGTATCATGATTAAGGTATAAATCCTCTAGTACTTTCTATTATGTGATAAATTTGGTTATCTTGCGTATTGATTTCTAAATAAATCATTTAAACTGATTTTAGAAAAGATTTGTAAAGTTGGTTTATTTATTAATATGATTGGTTTTTTTGTGTGGATTTTAAATAAGAGAAAAGTATATTTTCCTATGGGTGATACTTTTTTCATAAAAAGTGGAATTTTAGTAATTTAAGGTTATGGATTTTTGATTATTTCTTGGGTGAATATTGTATAAAATGTGTCTATGATTATTACTTTTGAAATTTATTAGAGGGTTTAGTGTGAGTTATTTTTGCTTTTTGAGTTTATTTAGGAAACTCAACATGAGTGTGGGGGAATCATTAGGTTATGTGATGTTAGTTATGGAACTCCACTTGAGTGCGGGGGCCTCAATTTATTAAATGAGGTTGGTTATAAAAACCCAACATGAGTGTAGGGTCCACATCGGGTTAGAATATGTGAGTTTTTGAAACTCCACTTTAGTATGGGGGTATCGAGGTTTGTTTGGTAATAACACTTGATTTTGGGGATTATCAGCAAGCCAATAATTGTTTTAGAATAAAGTTATAGTTATATTGGGGTCATGGTCGTAATGAGTGGGGGTATTGGTTGTAATGTAATTTGTAGTTCAATAGAATGTTGGATTGTGTTATATGATATGATTGTTATATTTATTGGTTGATATCAATTGTTAGGTATTGAGAATGTTTAATGAAACACGTATGATCTAATTGATTTTCACATTAATGGGGTTAATCGTAATTATTTGGGATACCCCATTGATTTTTTTATATTCACCCCTATATATTAATTTTTATCTGAATGCAGATGATTTTTTCTTGAGTTTAAAGTTATAGAGTTCACTGCTTTATTGGATGGGGTAGAGTAGTTAACATTGGTTAATAGAGATTAGTGGAGGTTGGGTTATATCATAGATTTTATTTTATTTATGTTTTATAAATTTACTTTCATTGGATTCTTCTATTTACTATTTTATAGAGATACATTTTTCATGGGAGTTTGGTTTATATAACATTTTCTATGATATTTAGTGTAATATATAAATTTATTACCAATCCTTAATTAGTTAGAAGAATTCTCCAAGGACTAAGTAACATTCTAATTTAACTCACTAGTTGGGATATTATAAATGGTATCAGTTTGGTTTTGTAAAGTTTTGTTGGGTGTGGAGATATGATGTATTGGGAAATAAGTGGTAAAATATAAAATTACATAGTCAACAAATTGTTAGTGAGACTCTTATCACCATAAATGTTTAAGAATGTGAGGTGTCATTTGACTTAAAACAAACAAGTGTGTTTGTTTTCCCCCCTAGTAAGGTGCCTTGGTCATAATGGAATGAGATAAGAGTGACCTCTCATACATCATTTATCACCATGATATGAATTTCTTGGAACATGATTTAAGTATATTATTTTTGATTTAATTTTAAGATAAATGAATTTAAAACTATGAAAATTAATGAATATACACTTATTGTCAAATTTATAAAAGGAAAAGGCTCTTATGTGTGATATTGACTATAAACATTCTAGTTTAAAGGTTAAAAATTCATAATTGATATAATTACATGACTATAAAAATGTATTGATATTATTAAATTAGGTTATAGTTTTTGATTTATAGTTTAGGGTTAGTATCTTTCATATGGGTAATGATTTTAATATAGGTTATCTTGATCACTTATATTAAGTCTTAGTGATTGATGTTAGGATTCCATAAAATAATATAGACAGTAAAAAATTTAAAATTTACTAAAATAATATATAGCTAAGTCTAAATAGTTCATTTGGTGGAAAAATAATTGATTCATTTATAGTAATTCACTTTATGGGATGACTATACTTGATTTCATGAATTGTTATGTGAAATTTTATATATTTACTTCTAGGTATGTAAATGAATTATTTGGTTTTAAAGATACAAAATAACACTTTTAAATAAATATTATTTAAAAAATATAATTTTTTAGTTTCATTACACTCTTGGGTGTTAAATTGTTTTATAGTAGACTCAAATTTCATAATAAAATGGATTTTATATTTTCAAATTGATTTAAATTTTGTTAATGTTTTGGGAGTATAATGGGTATTTTTATAATTAGTTTGTGGTTTATCTTGGTTTTCTTAATGTGGAAAAAGGTGGTTGTGGTTAAAATATGTTTTTGGTTCATGGATATTTTAAAATAGTTTTTGTGATACTTGGTACATTCAAAATAAAAGGGTTATTTTCAATGTTATTAACTCATTTTTTTCATTATTTTTGGTAATGAGACTTTTACTTTTTTGATGTGTTTTCTTGGATTTAAAAAATGAAACCATAAGAGAATTTTGGTTTAGGGGAAATTGTGTTTATCCCAATGACATTTTGAGGAAAAATAGGATTTTTGAAAGTTATTACTATTTTAGATGTGTTCTAAAAAATAATTTTTTTGGAAGTTAATGATTTGAAATTTGAGTTTTCATGGGAAATAATTTAGGTGAAGCCCATGTGGTGTTTTGTTTTTAGTCTAAAATATTTGTCAAGAATGTTTTTTTCATGATGTGTTAATGAAATTGGGGTTTTAAGGTATCATTTAATAGTTTTAAAGTTAGATGTGTTTTTCACGCCCATATATGGGGTTAGTTTAAACATGAAATATTTTCACAATGATGTGATTTGAAATGGTTATTTTAAATGGGTTGAAATGGGTTTCATGAAATTATAATTATTATATTTTAGAAATGATAAAATATTTGAAATAGATATGAAAATAGATTCATCTAAACATGATTTTTATGAAAAATATGGGTTTTCTTCGAAATTGGTTCACATGATTGATGGTAAATGATACCTTAATGGTAGAAATGTAGTTTATATGTAATTAGTAATATAAATGATGATGTTCATTGGTAGTTATAGGGTTATACTAGGTTATATTTAGTTTACTCAGAGGATTTCATGTAGGATTTTTTTTTGTGAATATAAGTGGATAGATTGGTTGTAGATATGATGTAAATACTTGAGAATAGATAATACATAGGATATGGAGAGGTTTTTTGGTATATTATGATGGGAAATTCCCTAGGATTGGTTTGTGTATTATTTATAAAAATTCAGTCACCTATTAGATTTTGTATTATGTTGTCAGATTGTGGGTCCCTTTATGGAAGGTGTTATACATTGAGTTGTGTTTAATGAATAGATTTTCAATTGAAGATAATATGAGTTCTGGGTTGTTTTATTATTCTTTATCTATTTCTTCTGTAGTTTTTATATACTTGTTAAATATTTTTCATTAGCTTGTGATGCAGATAAAGAAATAATTTAAATAACCATATAGTATTTGATTATTATTTTGTTTTATATTTCCCTATGATAGCATGATTTTGTATAATGGATGATCATATTGTCTTTTGAAATTTTGTTGATGTGGTATTTGAGTCTTAGGGAATCACAAAAATGGGTTTTATTCTTTATGTTGTAGAATATAAATTGGGATTATAGTGGGTTCTTTCCTATATTTGGATATATATTGGTATGTTCTAGTTTATGTTAAAATAATGTCTGGTTTTCCTATCATAAGGGTGTTTTAATAGTGAGAGTATTCATGGTGGATGAGAATTAATTATAGATAATAAGTAATTATTGGCATGATTGTGAGACACACTCTCAATATGGTTGGTATGTGGTTAGCATGGTAAAAAACTGAATGATATATGAGGTGCAGCTAAAGATTCTGAAAGTTATGAAACATAGATCAATTTTAGTCTTAGGGATTTTTTAGGATTAGGTAATGTGGGCTAAATTTTAGTCTGTAGGTATCCAATATTTTTTTAGAGTATGAATGAGGTTTATATCTAGTTTTTATAGTATAGTGATATGGTTTTTTTGGGTTAGATAAATAGACTGATGGTTTCTTAGTTGTTTATAAGAGTGATTTTGGCAGGTGATTAACTTGAGTTGTGGAAGCTTATAATATGATTATAATAGTTAAATTTAGAAGGATTTCAAGGTTGAAGAATTTATTAATGAGGTGGTATAAATTGGTAAGTGTTTCCTTGATGAATTTTGAGAGATAACTATTAAGATATTTGAAAAAATTGATGATATATGGAGTAGTTTTAATGATTATTATATGTTTTTTGGGATTATAGGGATAAAATACTTTGAGAGGTACATATAGAAAATATGTATTCTATGTTTATCTTGTGTTTGAATTCTGGTGACCAAGTAAGTATGACTCATGGGTTTTGGTGTGTATAATTTTCTAGTAAAAGGACCTCATGGATGTGAGATTTCACATGGATTCATTGTGGATGGTTTTATTGTAAGAACTTATAAGTGTAGGTTAAAATGTATATTTATCATCACATTTGGGTGGGTATTTGTGTTTTGTCCATTTATGATTTAGTTTGACTGAATCATAGTGCGTGTTGAGGAAAATAAGATGGGGAATCATCATAGAATAATATGAATCAAGGGTATTTTCAATATGCACATCAAGTAATGAGGTGGTAGTAGCACAACGATATATGAATTTTAATAGTGATGAATAATTTTTGATGGTGTTGATAACATAGACAATAATAATTCCCAAGGGATTGGAATAATTAGTTGTACATGCATGATATATTTTTGTGGGTGATGAGCGTGATGGCGAAGAGAGTTTTCATACATGAATTTTTACTGGGTTCTCAATGGATATGCATGAACCTAGTTTTTTGGGGGTGAAAAAAATTAAAGGAGAGTGGAATTATATGTACCAGGTTTTGGATAAAAAGGATATTGCTTCATTTAGGTTAAAAAATGGATGTAGGTGTTTAGAGGTGTTGAGGAAGTGTGGAAAAATTGTTTAGAGGTGTTTGGCATGTGAAATTGGGGAATTTTAGTGGTTTTTGGATGAATACATGGGTAATTTCATTGTTGGGGGACAATGAAATATTCCTAGAAGACTTTGAAAATGGTACCATGAGAGGAAGAAGAAAATGAATGGTTAGATTCATGGTTGTTGTGACCATTCATGTCAACCATGCTGAGTGAAAAAATCTCTATAGTAAGAGATGAATAATGGCGTACATGTTCTAGGAGACCATGAATTCAAGTATTGAATTATTTGAAAAATTTCCAAAAATATTTTATTTTCAACTAAAACTCATGTTACCTCACTCATTTTGACCCCCACATGGGAGAGGCCCACCTTGAGTGAATTTTTAGGGTTCTTGGGTGGTGCCTTCTTCTTCAATTCCCATTGTTCCCGAGTAAATACCACTCTAATTCTCATTTCCCATCCTAGTTTTCCTTTCATGCTGGTGGTTAGATATAGGGATTTGGGGGACGGGGATTTCTCCAAAACATGGAGAAACCCTAATGACTATTGGTGATTTTTCTCATAAAGGATAATGGAGTCCATGATGAGTGGATTTCATATCATTTGAGATAACTTTCATGTCATATTTATAAATAGTAAGTATCTCTTCATTATTCATTTATTTTATAATTCTAATTTTTTGTTTTTAGATTAAATTTGATTCTTATAGGTTTATATTTTAATTGAAGATAGTGTGGGGAATGATCTTTGTAAATAAATATTGATATGGTTCCAGTATCATGATTGATGTAGGTGGAATCTCATACCCACTATTTTGTGATAAATTTGGTTGACATGCATGTTAGTTTCTAAATAAATATTTTAAATTGATTTCAAAAGGATTTATAAGGGTGGTTTATATAATGGGACACTTGGTTTTGGTTGGTATTAATTTCAAAGAAGATAAAAAAAGATTTTTTTTGGATGGGTGTGTGTTTTCTAAAAAATATGGAATTTAAAAAATTTATGGTTATGAATTTTCAGTTATTGTTTAGTGAATGTTTTATGAAATTTGTATATGATTTTTTTTTGAAAAAATTCAGAGGGTTTAGTGTGAATAATTTATGTGTTTTATTTTGTTTATAATTAAATCACTTGATTGTGGGGGACTTTCTGGGTTAGATGAGGCTGGTTATGGAAACCCCACTTGATCGAGGGCCCTCATTAGTTTAAGTGAGGTTGTCTATAGAATCCCCATTTAAGTGTGGGGGCCTCATCAGGTTAGCAAAGGTTGGTTTTGTAAAGTCTACTTGAGTGTGGGGGCCTAGAGGTTAGTTTCAAAATTCTAGTTAAGATTGAGGATTTTCAATAAGATAATTATGATTGTGGCATAGAGTTTGAGTTACCTTGGTGTTTACATGGGAATGTGTGGGGGAGTTTTTTTGGATTGAAATTGATGGTGTAATGGAATTTTGCATTCTTTTATATGATATTTTTATTGATATATATATATATATTTGTTTATTGATATAAATTTTCATGGTTTGAGCATGTTTTCATAAAACCCATTTCATCTACTTGGTGGTCACATGAATAGAATGCATGTGATTTTTGTTCATTGGATGTGGCGGATTTATAGGGGGTTTCTAGTGGAGAATAGTGGAGGTTGATTTTATTGGAGAAATGGTTCATGTATAGGGTTGTATTAAATCATATATTTTATTATATTTATGTTTTATACATTTAAATTTGTTGGATATCATTGTGTACTATTTTATAGGGAGGTGGTTGTAATTTGAGTTGTGTTTTCCTACTATTTCCTTGGTATGTAGTTTATGTTGTATAATTATTATCAATATTTCAAAGGTCAAAGGATGATGTTAAGGAACAATTAAAATTCCAATTCAAATTGGGGGTTGGGATGTTACATTTGGTGATTTTATAGAACCAAGATATTTTATTGAGAATGAACTATATTATTCATGGGTTTTAGGTCCAATTTCTATTTTATTTCAAAGGTCAAAGGATGATGTTAAGGAACAATTAAAATTCCAATTCAAATTGGGGGTTGGGATGTTACATTTGGTGATTTTATAGAACCAAGAGATTTTATTGAGAATGAACTATATTATTCATGGGTTTTAGGGCCAATTTCTATTTTATTTCTGGATAACTTGTTCATTTCAATTGGGAACATTAAGGGATAATTTTAATATATTAATCATTGGTTCGACATGGTTTTTATTTGATAGAAGTCTCAAATAAATTCCTATGTAATGTATTCTTGAGTCACTATAGGGTAAAATGGTAAATATACCTTAGTGGATGAACATTTAAATATTTTCTAATATTTCCACTGATCTTGAAACATTTTTTTATCCATGGGTGGTAGTTTGGAAAAACTCCAAGATCGTTGAGTTTTAAAGGAGTTTTTATTATTTATTTTAATTAATTAACTTTATCTCATATAATAATGAGGTTAATCATTAATATATCCTTAATGAAGCCCCCAAAAAAATTAATTCACTCTATTTTCTCATAGATTTGAGGGTTTTATCTTGGGGAATCATATCTTTTGTTTCAGTTTTGGGCCACAATTTGGGCCTATTTAGGGTTTTTATGAAATATAACTGATTTTATTAACCATATAATTATAAATACCTACTTAATTTCTCAAATTATGGTGATCCACTTTAGATGTAAACCATTTTGGATAATGGAGGATCATGTTCTTCTAATAGGATCTATTGAAGTGTAGAGCAGAGGTAGATCTCAAGGAGATGACAAACATATCTCAATTTAACACTCATTTAAAATTCTTCTTGCTCCATTATATATTCCATTGAAATTTTTGTTGTTATTGTACGTTATTAATTTTTTTTAATTTAGTTATGATACTGGAATATCATGTGATGAGAATCAAATAATATAGATTTGAATGAAGTTTGGGTGTCTAAAAAACAACTAGCCCCCGTCCTCTCTCCCCCTCATGTCACATGCCCTGGAATGGAATTATGACACTAATAGGTCAAAATGGGTAGTCATTCCACCCCATACACTAATATATATCTCTATCAATAGATTGTTTATGCTCTATTGGATTCTAATTGGCCAACAACAGGCATAGTAGGTAGTATGGTAGTAATAAAAGGGTGAATCAACATGGAAGGTGAATGCGAATGATATCAAAGGGATATGGAGGTGTGCCTCATCATAAAAGGAAACATTTATGACATGGGATGATAGGTTGGGAAGTGAAGTTTCATGTATTGAAGTGGAATTTAGAGGGATAAAATGATGAGATCAGGTGTTGCAAGACAAAGGAGATTTGGGGGAATGATGTGAAATGGCAGGGCATAATGGTGTCATCTCGATGGCATGGAGGTGGTTATAAATAAATAATTATAGGATAGAATGTGGAAGTGGTATCACAAATAAAGGAATATTATTATTTAAACCTGACCATTATATTGTCTAGGTACGAATAGTATCGACACATGAAATTTAGCTTGGATGTACACACCGTGTCTATTGAATGGTGTTGAATGATCATGAGAGTACATGCAGGAATGTCTCTTAAGTACATATAGCATGTAATTGATAAGTACACACAATGTTTGTTAAATGGAATGACTTAGAATAAATTACATGATTGACCACCCTATCTTTTCTACATGGTATGTAGAGGATAGAAATACGTCATGTCCAATTAAACAACATGAATGGGCCTTACAGGAGTACATTCCCTATTAACCCGTAGAGTATACACATTGTGTACTTTCCCTTTTTTAGGATTTTTTTCATATTCCCAACCAAGTTTTAGAATAAAATTATAGATTAGTCTATATTGAGTGTTCTTAGACATAGAATGTGATGGTAGGTTTTTCTTTTCCACCAGGGGGAATTTATGAGGTTTTTTTGGTAGTTAAAGTTCATTATATTAGTTATATTTACAACTCAATTCAAGAAATATATTTAGAGTATACACATGGTCTGGTTCTCCCTTGACAATATACTAATGATAGGGCACAATTTCTTTACATAAATTATAAAATTTGGCACTCAATTATAGACCTAGGGCATAGGTCATCCACTTTTTACATGGGGTATGGTAGGTTTCTCTGGGGTGTCCCTTTATGGAAAAATTATTTAAAGGTAAATCATATTTTGTAAAGGAGATTATATAATTTTATTCCGCCCAAAAATTATTAGGTTTATATTTATACACATGGATATGTGATGGAAGATGTTATTAATTGGATCATAATATTATCTGATCTTAGGAACTAGCTTGAGACATGAATTAGAGCAGTTGAATTCATTTTTCATGCCATTGAGAGTGTTGTGAAGGTACGAGAGAGTGATCCTCTACATGAGATTTTTTGCAGTGTTACCCTTTCATCAATTATTGGACTTCTATTAATACAAGGCAAGGAGTAGTGTGAACTAAATAGTAGGTACTCTCTTAGTAATTCTACTATTTATGATGTGTTAGTTCCCAATATGTTAGTGGTTTTGAAATTTCCCCATAGTCCAGGGCATGGGTCCTCAATTTTAGGATTAATGCTTCACTGATTCCCTTGGTCATTATGATATCGACATGAAATAGTTTCACGTATATATAATGGTTTAGGGATAACCCCATCATAATAGGTTACATGACCTATATTTTAGAAGTTGCTTCTCCCTCGACTGATATAAAACTCCTCAATTAGGTGTAAGTTATCCAATACACCAGTCATCCAATATAGGATTCTATGGGTGGTGTGTTAAGCTAGGTTCTTAAGGAATATAATGTTTTTAGGAAAAATAATGTGTTGGTGTGTCCAACATGTTTCTACCATTAGATAGAGTGGATTGATCTTGGTCAATATGATATGGAACATAGATGAGTGAGCATGTATGTGTGGGTTATTCTTTATTATTTACCCTAGGATAAATACTATGGGTTGGGGTGATAGTTCTATAATGTGGGTAAATTGACTTGTTTTTTTATTGAAAAGGGTGATAAGAGAGTTATAGTTATTCCCATGAAGTTTGGGGTTTATTTTTTGGTTCCTTCCTAGTATGAGGTGAGTGGTTAATTAGGTTTCTCCAATTACTTTAAAGAATTTGATATTGGTGGAATTGGGGAGAAATGGTATAACTTCTTCTCATATTCACTCACTTTACCCCCATTTTCATTTTTGAGTTTCTTCCTTGAGTCTATCACTGTGATGAATTAATATTTAGTTCTTCCTTTTTTGGGTTATTTTATAGGGTATTATTATACTCACCCCTGCAAAGGTATTCCTTCCCACATGTGTTGTGTTCTATGTATGAAACATATAGTTCATGGATGATCATAGAGGATGTGTATTTTTCAGAGATGGTTATTAGTGGTTCGTGATATTTTCAACTATTTTTGATGTTTATATCGATAGATAGTGTGACGAGGAGTTCCATTTCTAGATATGTGGGTCCAATCCTTAAATTTTAATATTGGTTTATTGTATATTCCCTTATTTCTGGAGTTTTCCATTAATAGGTTGTTATAAATTATTGGCATTTGTCACATTCATTTTATTCTATAGTTGCAATATTTAATTTGTAGTTTATGATTGATTTATTTTGGGATATAGTGATATCCAGTTTTATATAGGTTTGTGAGGATAAGTCATCATGTAACATCCTATCATTCCTAATTGTCTTGATTCAAGGTGGAGATGATACTTGGCCTTAGGTGAAATTTCTAAGGTTCCAAAGGATGGAAATAAATGTTGAGGGATTCAAGTAAAATTGGGGAACAATTTTCCCCTAGAACAAAAGAAAACATCCAATGAACCATAACAAAAAAACTACATGATGCATGATAACAAAGAGAACCAATAAAAAACATCACCAAAAAACAACCTTACAACTAAAACATTCCATGAAAATACCCAAATACCAAAAAACTAAACCAAAAAAATACAGAATCAGAGTACCAAAAAAAGACTAATAAAAAGACCAAATGAAGCTATGACACAACTCTACAGCTCTACTCCATGATCCATGCTCCATGCACCACAATACCGCCCATGCATCATAATGAACCACTAAAAGAATGAGATGCCTTACCTTTTCCCATGTTTAGTAATAAAACATCTGTAAAATCACCAAAGTGACAAAGTAGGGGATGAGTAATAATACTTAGTAGGTTTTACCCAAATTACTACCCAAAAAATGCCACTAAAAAAGAAACCTTAGCACAATTATATAATTTTTTTTATATAAATCCATTAAATCAATTAAATAATTAACCATAAACCAAACACATCCTTACCCAATAAAATTCACCCAAATCAACACATGCCAAAGTAAAGCAACCAAACATGTCATTTCCCATTTCATATTATAAAAACCAAATTAATTCCATGTGTCTGCATGCCTACCACAACCGTATGCACAATTTTCCACATGAACTCAGTGTTACCCTTGATGGTGAAAATTCACATCTAACCCCAACCCGTTTTATAGTAGTAATTCATGACCACATACCAATCCTTTATGGTGGTCCTTCCCACCCACTATCAATCCCATCCAACCCATTCTTATGCCACATAAGCCAATAATCATAACAATAAATTTTTACCAAAACCATATAAACACACAATTTTGCAACCAAAAAATACCTTATGAAAATCACAATTCCAACAAAAGTCATACCCCTTTCAATTAAATAAACCTTTATTTAAAACGCCCTTAAACCATATCCATGCAAAATATCATTTCAATAAAATAACCATTTTTACTAAAAACCATTTTTAAAAACCATTTCCCAAAAATATGACATGCCAATTATTTTAAAATTATCATTTTAAAATCCAACATCAAGAAGATTACCCAATAATAACCCCATTTTTCCCATATCTACAAAACATCACAAAATGGGTGTCAAAAAAGCTTCGCACATCAAAAACATCATCAATTTCAAGAAAAAATCATCAATTTAAAATTTAAGCCTTCTAGTTCTATCAAAATGAAGATGAGAGTGAATCCACCTACCTTAGGGTTTGAAAAAATAGACCCACCGCACAACCACACATAGAAACTCAGTGAATCCTCCAAAAAATCTCCTTAGATCCCTTTCCCTAACATCAAAAGCCCAAATCTCAACATTTTAGGAAACAAAAACCCCATATCTACATGTGATGAATGTAGATATAGAAAACTGAGAGAGAGAGAACTAAATCTCAGAAAAACTAAGAAAAAACAAATAGATGAGACTTATTGGAGGATAACTACCTTCAAAACACCAATAAAACCCTTCGATTCTCTTCCAAAATGAGTGGAAGAGGCCTCCTAATCCTTGAGAATATGAAATCCCGAGTGAGGTTCATATGGGAAAAGAAAGGGGTTATTTAGGGTAAATATAGAGTGACCCCATTTTAAAAAAACCAATTTTTAATGACGCTCATGGTTAGCTCACACGGTTAGACTAACCATGTGCTAATCACAATCCTACTACTACCTCAAGAGGGACCCCACACGGTTGGCCTACACGATTAGACAAACCGTGGTCTGATCGTGTGAAATCCCTCTGCTTCATATTTCATGGCTTACCTAGGATGGCCACACGGTTTTGAATCTATGTGCCTTAACAGTGCACCATCTCCCATGCCTATGCATTCCCTTGCATGGTTATTTGGGTTTGTTACACAGTTTCCACTAACTGTTTTCAAACCGTGCACCCATAGAAAATCTTCCAAACCTTTCCAAAACATTTCTGAACTCTCCCAAATATTACCCAACCACTTTAACAACTTAAAAAGTCATTAAAAATGGTTACATACCTCAAACAAGGGGTACTATATTATACCCATCATTGGAATTTCCTTCCTTAAAAAGCATAGAACCATCAATTTATTGAAATAGTTCAGTCCACTGCTCAGACATCTCTTTTCCCCACTCCCAAGTATCCTCCTGAATTTGACCATGTTTCCACAATACGTAAACTAGACCGATACTTTTATCATGAAAGAATCTCTCTTTCCTATCCACCGTCTGTACTAGTACATGTACCAAATAAGAATTCGACTCTAGCTCAACATGATCCTGACAAATCACACGATCATGATCCGACTAATAATTTTTAAACTATGACACATGAAACACATTGTGCACCACACTAAACCATGGTGGAAAAGCTAAATAATATTCCACATATCTAACCTGATCAAGTATCACAAAAGGCCCATTTTACATCAGAGATAACTTTCCCTTCTTTCCAAAACGATGACGTTCCAACCTCAGAGATATTCTCAAGAACGCATGATTACTCACCTCGAAGGACAGATGCCATCAATTATGGTCTACATATGATTTATGATGACTCTACACTATCTCTATCCTATTCCTAATCAACTTAATCTTCTCCATTTTCTCTTGCTCCAGGCTCGACCCAAGCATCGAAGTCTCACCTATTTCCACCCAACATAGTAGAGAATGACACAAACTTCTATACAATGCTTCAAACATAGCCATATATATAGAGGCATGATAGCTGTTATTATATGAGAACTCCACCAATGAAAAGTGCTCTTCCCATGATCCACCAAAATTCATCACACAAGCCTACAATATATCTTACAACATTTGTATCATCCTATCAGATTGCCCATTCATCTGAGGATGATATGCCATGCTCATTGTCAACTAAGTCCCAAGGGATTGCTGTAAGGATTTATAGAAATGATATGTAAACCTCAGATCTCTATATGATACAATCAAAACTGGTTCACCATTCCTCATTACCACCTCATGGATATATATTTTTGATATATCCTTCACCATATGAGATTTATGAATGAGGATGAAATGGGCTAACATTGTGAGCAGATCCACTATCACCCATATGGTATCATTCTTCTTGAAAATTCTTAGGATACCTATAAAAAAATCCATTTCTATCTACTACTATTTCCACATTGGGATAGATAAAGACCGTAACATACCTACTGGTCGCTGATACTCTGCCTTGACTTACTAATAAGTCAAGCTCTCGATACAAACTCAGCCACATTCCTTTTTATACCAACCCACCAAAATTGTGCTTTCAACACCTTGTACATTTTCTGAATTCCAGGATGGGAAACCCATCTGGAATGACGATATTCACTAAGGAGTTGTTATTAACAAGACATAAGTACAAACATCCAATTACAAAAGCCCAACATTGAATTCCCATCATGTTTCCATCTCTCAATGGTCTCCCTACCATTGAGTTTTAACCTCATAGCCACCAACTCTATATTAGATATATGTGCCTCTTTAACCAAACCACCCATTTCATGAACCAACACGACCAAAAATAAAATGTATACATCATCCCAGTTATCACATTCCAATATCATGTCGACTATAACCGACATCAACTTCCACTTATCTGATGAATGTTTCACTACTTGAACATATGAATTTCTACTTAATACATCTACCACTGAATTTCCCTTACCTGGTGTGTACATTGAGTTAAATTCAAAAATTTGGAGATACTCCATCCATATCATTTTCCTCAAATTCAAATCTATTTGTGAAAAATATTCTTCAAACACTTATGTTCAGTATACACCATCAATTTCTAACCGAAGATATAGTAGAGACAAGTTTTTAAATCATGAACCACCACCGCCAACTCCAAACCATGTGTTGGGTAGTTCTTCTCATGGAACCTCAACTTTCATGATCCATACACAACAACTTGATCCCCTTTCATGAGAACACACCCCAACACTAATCTTGATGCATCACAATACACTATATACCCTTTCCCTGGTTCTGAAAAAATCATGATTTGTGTTGATGTAAGACAATCCTTAATATCTTCAAAAGATTTACGGCATGACTATTTCAATTAAAATGGAACATTATTTCTCTTCAAAGATGTCATTGGAAAATCTAATCATGATAAGCCCTGAAAAAAGCATCAATAATACCCAGCTAGACCAAGAAAGATCAATATCTCAAAATCATTTTTTGGCGATCGCCAAGAGATAATGACCTATATCTTTTCCAGACCCACTAAAACACCTATCTTAGAAATAACATGGCCAAGGAAACGAACCTATTGTATTCAAAAATTACATTTTTATAATTTTTCATACAACTGATGTTCTCTCAAGATTACCAATACTACTTCCAAGTATCGCTCATGCTCCACCCTTGTCCATGAATACACCAGTATATCATCCACAAATACCGCCATGAAAGAATCCAGATATATATGAAATATCTGATTCATTAATTGCATGAACACAGTTGGTACATTAGTGAGATCAAAGAGCAAAACCACGTACTCATAATGGCCTTATCAACTAATGAAAGCTATTTTTGAGATATCCTCCTTCCACACCCACAACTGATGATATCCTTAATACAAGTCAGTCTTGGAGAATCACTGAGCTCCCCTCAACTGATTGAACAAGTCTTAAATATGTAGAAGTGGATACAAATTCTTTATCAAGACTTGGTTAATATCATGATAATCAACACATAGCCAAAGAGTTACCTCCTCCTTTTTAACAAACAACAATCATACTACCCACGAAGATGTGCTAGAATGGATGAACCATTTATCTTCTATCTCTTCCAACTGAACTTTCAATTCCCTCAAATATACTAGTTCCATCCAGTAAGATGTAAGTGAAATAGGATTGTTCCCAAGGAGGAGATAAATCATAAAATCCACTTCTCTCATGGGTGGTATCCCTACGAATTCTTCAGAAAAAACATCCAAAAACTGATCAACCACCGCCGAAAACTGCTTCTACCAACCTCTACCATTGATTCCAAATACAAAGCCTCTAATTGATATTATATCATCCTAAATACTGGTTCCAACAATCCAAATACACCCACCTTCACATTATTCCATCCTTTAAAGAGATGATTGATTCCATCACTCATTGTAAAACAAACCATTCATTCATAATAGTCAATGTGGGATTTAAAAATCACCAAAAAATACATACTGAATATTATATCATATGCATCCATCTCAAGCACTAATAAGTCCCACATTAACTCAAACTCATCCACAACTATGCAACATGATCTACACAAGAAGGAATGACACTCTCTTTGACCAAGTGGAGTGCGAAGTTTTAAAATAGAAGGCATCATTTCCAAACAAAAACCCAACAAATAAAAAACAAGAGAGGAAATGAAATAATGAGAATCAACCATATCAAAAAACACTTTAATAGAGGTATAATTCAAAAGAATTGTACCTCACACCATGGATGATCTTGAATAATTATCCAATACAACCTAATCGGCCCCAAACAACTGCTTGTTTCCCACACTCTACACTTTATTACCCAGCTAAAACTTCCCCTACTGAGGATTCATGGTATTCATAGAATCACTATGACTAAATCAGCTCTACTGATGAGGGGTATGTTGTTCCCCCCATCTCTTTAAGGCATATGATGATTGCGACCCTTAAGGAGTGTCATGAACACTCGATCTCAGAGCATTATGACAATAACATTGAAGATGCCCTATCTTATTGTAGTAATGACATGCTCAATGATGTTCCATATAATAACACTTCATGTGTCCTATATAAACACATTTAAAACATACTATATTAATATAATGCTTTATAGGTAGATTCATCGATCCTGCCATCCGATTTTGAGTCATACTCCTACCCTGGAAATAAGTGTTCATCTTTTACTTGATCCCTAAATAAGAGTTCCCACTATTTCCCATGGTTACCAACATGCTTCCCCCACTTGTCGCCCCCAAGATACCCCTTTAATCCACTGATACTCTATTCAGAATTTCTTTATAATCACTTATACATAGCACAACAATTTTGGAACAAATTTCTTACCTCAAGCCCGATTCAAAGATCTGCAACTTCAAGGATGCACTAGCCACCACCTCAGGTGAAAACGACACTAAGTTCATAAAATTAGTTGAAAATTCCATCATTGAAATATTCTACTACTTTAAACTGAAGAAATATTTTGTGTCCTGAATTTTGAACGTGTAAGGGTAGAATTGTTTGTTAAAAAATTCCTCAAAACCCTCCCATTTCATACCTTGGTCCTTTCTAGCTTGGACCACCAACTCCCACCATTACCATGAAAGATATTCCAACATGTACATTGATAACTTCACTTTCAACTCTACTTGTGTTCCTAGGAAATAAAATATTCCATTCATCACGTTCAACCATGCCTCCACCCTTTATGGTTCCAAATCATCCCTATTGATGGGTGAATTCTGCTTCTGAAACCGAATTTAGTGATCCACATGGCTTGGCTCATTGCTTTTATTCCCACATTCCATAGCTTGGAAATATTACACTATGATTTGAACTAGATTTTAGTTCACCTATGGATAAGGTGAAACCACATTTTCCACAACATCCCCTAGCTGGTCTCTATGACGCCTACCCAATGCGATTTCTATCAACACAAGAATCACCATAAGTTTAATTATATAGAAATCGAAGGATTATCATTTCAAGTTAAATTACATTGAAACTATCACAACTATTCTTTCCAAAATTTACTTTTTTTCTATGTTCAACCACAATTGAAAAATCCACTATGTTTTGAAAATCAACAATTTTCAAGATACAAACCTCATTTTCTTTTCAAAACCACTTGTTTGAAATTTTTTTCCAATTTTTTCAAAAATTAATAATTCATATCACACATAAATCATTATTCCAAATGAAATATGAAATATTAGTTGTAATTCATTTCTACCTTCCATGCCATGCTCATCTCATTGGCTACACCCACGACAATGAGATCACGCTCTTATAAGTGTATCCAAATAACTTATGTACCCAAATACCTGATAAATTAAAGTTCAGTATAAAAGGGTTAGCTACATCCTTTTATGCTATAAATTTCAAGTTTCGATAATATTACTCCTTGATACTATCGAAACTTGAAGAATAAAACAAGAACTAATGCCAACTCCAAGATAAAAAATTGATTCCAAAGGATCAAAGAAACTACTTTCACTTGAATGTAAAGGACCAAACAAAATGATACCACTTGTAACATCCCACCCTTTCCAATTTTCTTGAGATAAGAAAGAGATGAAACATGACCTTAGGTGACATTCCTAAGGCTCCATAGGTTGGAAATAAATTCTAAGGGCTTCAATTACAATTGGGGAATGATTTTCCCGTAGAATAAAATAAACCAACCAAAAAACCAAAACCAAATGAAACTACATGATTCATACCAACAAATCAAACCAATACAACACATAACCAAGAGAAAACTATATAACTAAAACATTCCATGACAATAACCAAAGACCAAAATAACTAAACCACAAAAATCCAGAATCAGAGTACCAAGAGGAATACTAATAATAAGACCCAATGAAGCTATGGCACAACTACATAGCTCTACTCCAATATCCATTCTCCAAGCACCACAATATCGACCAATCATCACAATGAACCACTAAAGGAATGAGAAGCCTTACCTTTTCCCATGTCCCAAAATACAACATCTTCAAAAGAACCAAAGTGCCAAAGCATGGGGTGAGTAATAATAATCATTAGGTTTTCCCCAAATGACATCCCTACACATTACACTATGATAGAACCGCTAACATAATTATATTAAAAAATTTATATAAATATATTAAATCAGTCAAATAATTAACAACAAGCCAAACACATCCTTACCCAAGGAAATTCACCCAAATCAACACATGATAAAGGAAAGCAACCAAACATGTAATTTACCATTTAATATTAGCATAAACAAATTAGTTTTCATGTCTTCATGCCTACCACAACCATACACACAATTTTCCACAAGAGCTCAGTGATACTGTTGATGGAGGAATATCACATCCAAACCCATCCCTCTTTTATAGTGGTACTTCTCACCCACATACCAATCCTTGATGGTGGCCCCCCCACCCCCCACTATCAATCCCATCCAACCCATGATTATACCACATAATCCAAACATCATAACAATCAATGTTTAGAAAAACCAAATCAATACACAATTTCCCAACCAAATAATTCCTTAAGAAATTCACAATTCCAATACTAGTCATAACCCTTTAAATAAAATAAACCTTTATTTAAACTACCCTTAAACCATATCCATGCTAAATATCATTTCAATAAAACAACCATTTTCAAAAATAATTTCCCAAAAATATTCCATGCTAATTATTTTAAAATTATTACTTTAAAATCCAACATCAGGAACATTACACAATAATAACCCATTTTTTCCATATCTACCAAACATCACAAAATGGGTGTAAAACAAGCTTTGCATATCACATACATCATCAATTTCAAGAAACAACCATTAATTTTAAATTTAAGCATTCTAGTTCTATCAAAATAGATATGATAGTGAAGACACCTACCTTAAGGTTTGGCGAAATTGATCCACCACATAACTCCACACCAAAACCAGGTGAAACCTCCACAAAATCGCCTTAGATCCCATTACCTAACATCAAAAATCCCAAATCTCTCCATTTTGGGCAACCACAACCCTAGATCTACATGTGGAAAATGTAGATCTAGAAATCCGTGAGAGAGAGAGAGAATTAGATCTAAATAAAACCAAGAAAAAAACCAAGATAAAAGGCTTACTAGAGGAGAACTGCCTTTAAACCACCAAGAAAACCCTTCTATTATCTTACAAAATGCGTGGGAGAGGTCTCCAAATCCTTGAGAAAAGGAAATCCTGAGTGGGGTTCATATAGGAAAAGAAAAGGTTGATTTAGGGTAAATCCTGAGTGACTCCATTTTAAAAAAACACATTTTTATGATGTGCACGGTTAACTTGCATAATTAGACAAACCATGCACTAACTATGCTTCTTATACTACCTCAAGAGGTACCCCAACCAGTTGGACTACATGGTTAGACAAACCATGCTCTGGCTGTGGGGAATCCCACTAATTTGGATTTCATGTCTTACCTGGTCTGGCAACACAGTTTTGAAATTGGGATCCTTAACCGTGTGCCATATTTCATGCCCATGCCTTACCTTACATGGTTACTTAGGTTTGTTTCAAAGTTTCCACTAACCGTACTCAAACTACACACCCCTATAAAATATTCAAAACCTTCCCAAAACCTTTCTAAACTCCCCCAAACATTACCCAACCACTTTAAACACATAAAAAAACATAAAAAAGGGTTACATACCTCAAATTGGGGATACTACACATCCCATGTGAAATATTATTTTCTTAGTGCTAGCCTCAAACACCTTGCCTATTGGGGTGGGATTTGTGTGATACACATGGATAAAATGATAGTTTAGTTGGGTATAGTGTGGGTTGGGTCATGAAAATGGGGTATCAAAGTGTGTTGTTGGATTGAGAGACGATTTTATAAAATATGATACATGTTAGGTATTGGTTTGGAAATTAAGTCAACAATGTTTGATGTATCTAAGTCTATTTTCCCAATAAGATAAACCATATACAAGATGTGATAGGTTATTAATTCCTATGAAATAACTCCGATAATCTACTAACTGACTTGAGTATTTAGGGAATTATTCATATGGTATTATTAAATTGGTCCTGTATCATATAATGGTCAGGGTTTTATTATTTCAATGGTATGGAATCTTAATAATAGTGATGTCATGATACAATGAGGATATAGATCTTACCATGAAAATGTATTCATTATAGATGTGGTATAGACCTTCTATGGATAACATGAGAATATTTAAAACAATGTGTTTTTCCTAGTTTTTGATCCCTTCATATTCTAGTAGTTCTTTACCAAGAAAATTTTCTCAACATAACCCTATCATTCGGGAAGGGATATTGGTGGTCAAAATCAATTGATATAGTCATGGGGTTGCACTATATTATTAAACAAACATCAATAAGTTGTAGGTCCCCTATATACTTGAAAATTTTAGGTACTCCCTTATTCATTTCATATTCAACCAGGTGTGGGTCCCCTATGTAATGGATGGAGTCAGTACTATCCCAATGACAGTGGTACGAGTCCCCCATTCATAAGAGTTGATACTCCCGCGATGATAAGGGGGAGGTTACTCTATTAGCTAGAGTAGGTAATCCTTATAAAATAGGTGGTTGGGTCCTCCATTAGTATGAGTTGGTACTCCCCCAATGATATTATTTCAGGTCATACATCAGTAGAATAAGGTACTTCCTCGATGATAGTGGTGCAGGTCATCCACTAGTGGGGTTAGGTACTCCCTTGAACATTGCATATTTTCCTCGGTGAGGTTAGATCCCTCCACCATTTCTCCATGAGAAGTCATATCTTATCTAGAAATCAATGACTTTTTTACATCTCATGGTTTATGGTAAAATACAATGAATTAAATATTTTATATTAGTGTAGAAGAGTGGGATCTGTTGTTTGGGAATTGGTTATTGTGTTACATTTGTATCCAAAAAGGGGAGTCTTGGGTAGATAAAATAGATTATATTATTCCCTCTTATTATTCATGAGGTATCCTTTTTTCAAAAATCTTGTTCCTACATTGGCCGGAAGATAACCAATAATAATTTTTTGTTAGTTTTCATATATTTACCGAGATATATTTTGTAATGTACTAAGTTTTTTTTGGGGTGAGTGATTTAGAGTCTAATTGCAACTTGATTTAGTGTAATTGGTCTTTCTTGAATTGTTAAATGGGTTAATTTTAGAAATATAGTCCTAGTATGAGAAATATTTTCTTAAATACATATTACATCGAGTACCCTGTTGGGTAATACTAAGTACTTGGTGTGACCAAAAAGGGAATTGGTAGCTCCATAAGGTCCATTGGCTACTTGGTGGACCTTGGATGACTACCTGGTGGTTAACAGGAACCCAGTATAGGGGACCTGGTTTCTAGAGCCTCTATAATTTGATATTTTATAAAATTTTAATTAATTAATTAATATGGTTATAGTTTTATTACATTAGGGAGTCTTATTTAAGCCCAAAAATTAGGGAGTTTGAGATATACCCTCTACCTTTCTTCTCCTCTCCTACCATGGCAAGATCTCCTTTGTATATTATCTATTCTTCGATCCATTTGAAATATAGAGTCTTTGCGAGTAAGGCTATCATTCATCATTTTTTTCTTTATTTTTTTCAACAGTTATTAATCTCTCAAAAGTTATTCCCTAAATTAGAGGTTTTTATAGGTTTCTTTATTTTTACTAATTGGAATAAAATAGACCATTGATAATCAATGATAGGGGTTTTGTTGAGCCCAATTTGGTGATTCCTTGAGACTTCCACTGTTATATTTTTTTAACAATGTGATTTATGGGTGGGAGGGGTGAATGACTAGAATCCATACTCGTTTAGTCTCTGAGGTATGAGAGGGATCTGTTAGTATGGTCTAGAAAATACTTACTTTAATAATAAAAAATCTTTTTTATGTAGTTTCTAACCTATATTATGTTTTATGTAATATAATTATTTTTCAGGAAAATAATGGAAATTTATCAAAGTCTTGAATTGACCATGAATATTATCTAGACAACCAATCTATCATGGATCCGGGGAATGAAAATTTCATAAAGTTCCATATCGACCATAAGACCGACACATTGAATGTACGACCATTAGATCAACCATGGTATATATATGGAAATGGACTCAAGTTAATGCAATAAAAACCCAGAAACCACATGTTGTATCTTAAGTGATCATCACAATCAAAAAATTTACAAAGGTATAGATTGATTTCAATAAAAGTGAATTGACTACATGAATAGAGGATTGACCACACACCTATCAGATTGACTGCAAATCCAAATGGATGAAATCACGTTACTATAAAATATATCACAATGTGATGGAATAACCACACATTGATCCTTGATCGAACAATAATTGAAGGAAGTGATTATATGTAAAATACATACTTTTAGAATAGTAAATAATTGACAAAATGATTAATTAAGCGACCATGGAAATAATTCATAAATTTTAAAAGGACTAGATCAAATTTATGTTCAATTATCCAACCGTATGTATAAGGTGATCTACTAAAAGTTCAAGTAATCGAACATAAGTATAAAATAATCAATCGTATGTTCATCTGATCGAATATATAACTTATCAAGGAATCTAAAAATATTTCTTTAAAAATATTTAAGAGGCTGTGGATGCTGACCTGGAAAACATGAAGTGATCATTGATGTTGATGTGGAAAACTTGAAGCAACCGTGGATACTAAAGTGGAAAACATAAAGGGACCATATCAAAAAGTTTTAATTATATTAATAAATATATTAATTCAACCACTTTTATGTAAAGAATAAAATGTTGGGTAGAAGTATTTAATGAGAATGGATTTAATGATGATGTATGAGGATCTCCAATGATGATTTCTCAATAGATATTTTTGAAGAAATATTTTACTTTTATAGAAGAAAAAATATTGAGAAAAATTAGTGGTTGTGACACATAGATATCCGAATTTTCATGAATAATAATGATGAAGTAATTATATATTTCAAATATCTATGGAACTATATTATAACTTGAAATTCAAGGAAACATAAAAGAAAATTTTCTCTCCTTTTAACATAATTTCCAAATTAAAATATGACATAGGGGATAAAATATTACCATACAGAATAATAGAACTTATATGTCTGCTGAATCAAAATTTTACACTTATCTTACTTTGTTTTTCTTACTTTTAGAATTGTGTCTACTTTACGCTATATATATTTTAAGAACTAGATCTTATACTATAATGTAGATTTATAGACACAGTTTATCTCATTTCTTATTATATATACTCTCATGAAGAATCATGGAATAGGCTGTGTAATCTGGACTACCTGTTTGCAATTGTTACTCATTTATTATCCAATGTATAACTATAGAAGTGGATTTGTATATAATATATAGATTTATGATATTTTTTATATAAAATATGTTCTAAGTTGTAGACTAGTTTATTTATTAACAAAATAATTGGTAGTAGATGATTCCTAAGTAGAGAGGACTAGATATCGACTTGAGATTGGACCTCTTTTTTTATCCCTCTATGTGTTTTCTTCTTTTTTATACTTTTTTTTGAAAAAAAATCCATTTTAGTTTTCAAAACTCAATTGAAAATAATATGTGGATTTTTAACTTTAATTTATGTTTTATATACTTTCTCGATAAAAGTAATTTTTTTTTTCAAAAGTTAAAAGTGTTTTAAACTCATTTTAATTGAGTTTTCATAAAAAAATTTAGAATCTTTTTAAAAGATCCAATTATAAACTTATACTATTTTAGTTAACTAAAATATATTTAATAAATTGGGGGATTTATTTTTTAATTGTTTTAAAAATAAATTTTAATCAGAAACTCAATTAGACCCCATATTTAGTTGTCCACTCCAACTAATATTTGGTATCAAATAAATTTTTATTTATTTATTTATTTTTAACTATGCTATAGTTTTACCTAAAAGGTTAAAAAAATTATTTATAAATATATATATTTCTGTACAATAATCATATTAAGGGGAATTCCATTAACCAGCCACCTTGTTTTAGTGGTACCAATTATGATTAGTGGAGAATGAAAATGGAAATCCATATAGAGAGAATGTGATTTGATATCTAGACTATAATCAAGGACAAATATGAAAAACCAAAAGTTACTAGAGTATATTAGAGTGACACCGATAAGTATTATTATGACCAAGGCTATACATATATGAATTCATTATACTTTTCTATAGTATAATATGCGTTTAATAGAATTTTTTCTTTCTCTATTGTATATAAAATCTGGGACACACTTTTTGTTTCTCATGAAGAAAATTCCAATGTTAAAGAAATGCGTTTGAATATTTATACCATTATATATGAAAAAATTATGATGAAACATGATGAAATAATATCCAACATGTATCTTAGGTTTAATGAGATTGTAAACATGATTCATGTACTTGAGAAGAAAATAGAAGCTAAATATCAAGTGATGTGACTTCTGGGATGCTTACTAGATCGATAGAGAGGAACATGTTTTCCCATTAGATAATTGCGTGAAATAAGTAAATTACTAGTGAAGTGTCTTATTAGAAAATTTATGATGAATTAGGATGAAGTAAAATTGAAAAAATAGGTATAATATGAACATAAAAGGAAACCACTTTCTTTAAAGACTTCTGACTCAAATAAAAAGGATAAAATCAGAGAATTTCATTCAAGTGAGGATGAATCTTCTTCAGAAAATGATGAGGAAATGGCTCACATAGCTTGGATATTTAAAAAGTTTTATGGGAATAATAAATTATTCAATAAGTAAAACTATAGAGGAAAATATGATAGAAATGGTAACAAGAAAAAGGTAAATCAATCAGGTGAAGTTACCTACTATAAATAAAAAATAAAAGGGTGAATCAAAGATGAATACCTAAAAATTAGATATAAAAAAATATAAGGATAATGGAAAAGGAGAAATAAATCTATGAAATCCACCTAGAGAATGTCTGATAAAATTTTAGGTGACTCTGAATTAAGTAGAGAAGACAAGGATGATAGCGATAACATGTGTTTCATGAAAAACACATCTAAGGTATCAAATAATATTTTTTTACATATCCTGTTCATATTTGTAAAATTTTTGAGAATTAAAAATATTATGAAAATATGAGTAGTGGATATTTATTTGATTACTATAATATTATTTAAGAAACAATCAATTAACTAAAATATAAATAAAAAAGTGTAAAGAAAAAACATGCTCTATCTATTTATTTTAAATAAAAAATTGTTGTGGAAAAAGACAAGAATGATAAGTTATTCAAAGAAAACAATGAACATAAATTTTAAAATGAGAAACTCAAAAAGTATAATGAAATGTTTATAAATGGTAGAGAAAACTTTCATAGTATTATTTTTAATAATTCCATACCCAAGTAAAAAAAATGGAATTAGATACCATCCTGATCAAAGGAGAATTTATAAAAATAAATTTCTTCCAATATCAAGATCTTCCAATATCATAAATAGTTCATATTCTTGTGGAGCAAATAATATTTTTTATTTCTAAAAGTTCCAAGTCTATTTATAGTAAACCTGTTAAAAAAATTTGGATTCCAAAATCTTTTATTAAAAATATTTTTGGACCAAAGAAAGTGTGGGTTACAAAAATCATTTCTTATTTAATTTCAATATAGGATACCTACTTGAAGATTACCAGTAAGAACTTATGGTATCTATATAGTGGATTTTCTAGAAAAATAACTTAGGACTACTCGAGATTTATAAGAATTATCAGGGTAGATGATGGGTATGTCACTTTTTTTGACATTACCAAAGGAAAAATAATTGGAAATGGTCAAATCAGTAATTCTAGTACCGTTTTAATTTCTAGAATTATTTATAGATGATTTAAATTATAATATACATTGTATTTCATAATTTTTTGAAGATTTATATCATTTCATGTTTGAAAAAATTTATGTAAAATTTATAATTCTAAGAATTTCTTAGTTTTTAATACTTTTCATAGAGATAATGTTTTTCTAGTTGATATAAAATCTTTATTTTCTCAAGATATTTCTTGACTACGTTCCTTAAATAAAGAATCTTCACTGTGAAATTGGAAACTAGTCCAATGCAACATTAAATCTCTTATTAATATAACTAGGAAAGGATTATTTAAGGATCATCCTAAACTATAATTCCAAAAATAATAAGTCCACTATCCCTATTAAAAAGGGAAAAACATAAGGCCTCTTTCAGACCAAAGAAAGAGATTTCAACTTCTCAACCCCTAGTGTTTTTTCACATAGACTTGTTTGGACCTTATAGATTTTCTAGTTAAATGGGAAGAACTATAATTATGTTCTAATAGATAAATTTTCTAGATATATTTGGGTATTTTTTATAGCTCACAAAAGTTAATCTTGTTACTATTTTGAAAAATATTAATAATCTATAAAAAATATTAATGGACTTACTATTAATACATAAGAAGTGACAATAGACATGTGTTTTAAAATAAATACATTGAAACTTTATTATCAAAACATGGATATAATAATTTTTTTTCTCCTAATAATTCATAAGAAAATGAAGTTGTAGAAATAATAAATTTTACTCTTTAAGAGATTTCCCATACCATGCTTAATGAGTATGACCTACTGATTTTTTTTGTAATAATCTATTAATAAAAATTTATATATTATCAATTGAGTTCTAATTAGACCGGTTTTTGAGAAAAATCCATATAAGTTATGGAGTGGAAGAAAAATAAAGGTCAATGATTTTAGAGATTTTATCTGCAAGGTATTTATTCTCAATAAAAATAAGAATTTAGATAAGTTTTCATTAAAAAGTGATGAAGGAATTTTCATCACTTATTAAACCACCAATAAATCATACAAATTATTCAATAAAAGAACAAAAATTATAGAAGAATAATTACATGTAAAATTTGATGAAATAGATCCACATGATCTTAATACTTATTTATAATGACATTAAGATGATATATAAAATTTGAATATTAATGCCTCAACTAAAACTAATGATGGTTCTCTGAAACTTTATATACAAAAGTCACCCACTTCGAAGGACTCATTCAAATCTAAACCAGAAGAATATGTAAAACTCGGAAATTTCAAGGAATTTTTTTTCTTAAATACTTTTGAATTTTACGAGTCTGTGGTTTCTGACGGCACCTGATTCCGAGTTCCGGTGTGCCCGGACTCAATTTATGAAGTCTTGTTCAGGTACGTTCAGTAAACGTACATGAGGGTTTTTCTATATTTTGAACAGGTGCTCAGAATTGAAATCCGAGGGAACCGATAAACTCGCAGCACCGATATTCGCTTAAGGGGACCTTTACCGCAGTTGCGTTTGCCCGGGAGGAGAAGTTAATTTTTGGGGATTTATATCAAATTAAATAAAATTGTTGTACACAATTTTATTGTTTAAGAGTTGTTTATTTCCTACAAGGGGGAGTTATAGGTGATACCCACACCCACATAACCTCCCATGAGAGGATAATGTGTGGTGGGGCCCACACGAGCCCATAACCCTTCAACTTATCTTAAACACCCCATTAAATCCCCTTCATTTAATTTGAAACTCCCCTCTTTTAATTTGAACTCTCCACCTCCTCTCTTTTGAATTTTAAACTCTTCACCTCATCTTAATTAATTCCGAAAACTTGGATTAATTAAATTACACATTTAATTAATCTTTAAATTCTTTTGAATCGATTTGAATTTCATGGAAATTCTATTAAATTTGGATAGCTTTTATAATATTTTCTTGCAAAATATTTTGGTGGAGAAACCTCTGGAGAATTAGAAGAAGGTGTTTCTCTCTCCAACGAAGAACTCAAGGCCTGCGACCGTCGTCTTCTTCATTCTTCTCCCTCCGCGTCAAGGAAGAAGACTCCACCCGCGAGGAACATCGGCTATGCTTCCTCCTCGGACGCGTCCTGACGTCAACGAATTGACGTCATCTTTGAATCCTCTTCCTGCGACATGGAAAAACGAGCATTGAAATCAAGGTAGGGGGTTTGTATAATTTAAATTGAATGAAATTATATCCCATCCTTGGTGAATGCTTGTATTGTCTTCGTCCAATTGATATCGCCTAACGCAGAGGGCACGGGCCGAATGCACACAACCTGACGAACCTCCAAGGATTCTTGAATATTTTGGCGGCGACAACGGGAGGAGGTGGCGACCGGAGCCAGCGGCGGCCGTGCGCCGGACGCTTGGAGTGAAACCGCGGCCCGCAACCGTGGGACACTCGGGCAGAAGAACCAGTCGGTCGTAGCCGGCCGGGTTGGTGAACCGTGGCACCCACAGGGGCCGCGCGGAGGAAAAGTGGCCCGCATCCACGGGCCTCCTGCTGGATGAACCGACAGGCCGTAGAGGGCCAGGCTGGGAAGAACCACGGAGCCTCTATGGCGCCGCGCTGTGGAGAACCATGACCTGTGCTCCGCGGGCCGCTTCGGCGGTGAACCGGCTGGCCGCCTACTGGTTGGGTTAAAGGAGGCCGCGACACCTACAGGTGCCGCGCGGGATAACCGCGACCTGCCCATGCGGGCCACTCGCGCCGGGAAGACCGACTCGCTTCGGCCGGCCGGACCATAGGGGAGGCACCATTCAGCGCTACCGGTTCGGAAAATTGGGGGGGGGGGGGCGCCCCCCGCACTTTCTTGGCCAGCTGTCTGAGCAGTGACCAACCGTGGGTCGGGCCGCCTTGCGTGGGCCGGACCGTCTGCCGCTGGGCCGGGCCGCGCCCTTGCGCGGGCTGGGCCGCCTTACACTGAGCCGGGCTGTGGCTCACTAGGCCAGGCCACACATCACCGGGCAGGACTGACCCCCCAGCCGGGTCGGACCCACCGGACTGGGTCGGGATGACCCACCAGCCCACTGGGCTTCACGGGCAGGGCCCGTTTCACTTGAACGTGAATAACTTCAGGATCGCGCGTCTGATTGACGCGCCGTCTGCGGCATTGGGATCCTTGCGATGAGGCGGTCCTTCTACGTTACTCTAAGGGAGTTTTGGAAAACTTTGGAAAATGGACGGGTTTGGAACGAGCGTATTTCCAACCGGGCCTCAGGAATGAAAATGCTAATAACTCTCAGACCAGGCGTCCGATTGACGCGCCATCTATCGCGTTGGGTTCCTTTTGATGAGACGGAACTTCAGGATACATAAACTATGGAATTAATGATATTTGATGTATTGAAACCCTTGGCTTGGGGAGTGGACTCTCCCGGAATCGAGCATGCTGTGTGCGGGAACCCTAGAGCTGGTTGCGACTACTACGACGACTACCATACTGGAATCCTCCGTGGGTTAGACAACGACGACTAATGTACTTGTATCCTAAGTGGGTCTGATAGTTTGACTTCTGTACTTGTATCCTGAGTGGGTCTGACAGAGTAGCTGGTCTAGTATCCTACGTGGGTCCGACAGCTTAGCTAGTCTAGTATCCTACGTGGGTATGACAACATAGATGAATTAGTGACTACATCTGATCATCTCTATCAAAATACGAAATATGTATACCTGTGTGAGTTGAGTCTTGACTTTCAATCATTATCATCGATGTGATTGACTTACTATCCTGTGTGTACTGGGTTGTGATTGGGCTCGAGAATTGGAGCCGAACTGTGATTGATAACTTAGGTATATGTATGGGCATATACCTAAGTAGAGTTGGTTGATACTTTGTGATTGTATCCTTCTTTTTTGGTTTATCCTTCATGGATTATAGGAGACCTTCAGGGGTCTCAGGGTCCCTACTGAGTATCATATACTCACCCCTGCACGGGCTATGCCCACACTACGTTGTGTTGGATACAGACGACGGACAACACTGATCGAGGTGGAGACTTGTGGATTTGGATGGTACCCAGAGGTGGACCACTTGATGAGATGTACACGGAGCGGACGGTCAGACCTGAGGTGCTGAGGATGTCATTAGTACCCGCCCTTCAGGTGGGATTTCCGGAGGACGACTCAGTGGTTGCTGTTTTACTTTACTGCAGTTGTACTAGCTTTTCAGTTTTACTGTACTTACTTTTGGGCTTGTATTTCCAGCCCCTTTCCTTTCATCACTTACTTTTGTATTCAGTATTACTTAGTGCTTACTTCTATTGTGTACTTTGTTTTGTTGTTTACTTTTATAAAGGCAATGCCCTCTCTTTTAATGGGATTTACGCCTTTGGTGCTAGTCGCCAGCCCCTGGCCTATGGAAGGCGGGCTTGGGGTAGTCACGACACGGGCCGAGGACGGGTCGTGACAGAATAAGATGAATTACCAAATAATTTTATCCCTAGATCCATTAAGAATCATAGAGATTATACTTTAGATACCATTGTAGGAGATATAGATATAGGAACTTAGAATATAGATTCTCTTAGAAACCAGGTTGAAAATTAAGCCTTGTTGTCACAGATTGGCCTAAAAACATCATTGAATCAATAGATAATGAATTATGGGTAATTTCTATGAAATAATAGTTAAATTAGTTTTAATTAAATAAATTCTAGAAATTAGTAGAAATACCTAAATAATTCATAACCATTTGGAAAAAACTGGGTGTTTAGGAAATTTTTTGATGAGTTTAGTATACTAATTATAAATCAATCTAGACTGGTTACATATGGGTATAGTTAAGCAGAAGGTATTGAATATAAAGAAACATTTTAACCAGTTGAAAGAATTGAATCCTTTAGAACACTACTTTCTAATGTGGAACATCTAAATTTAAATTTATATCAAATGGTTGATAATATTTCTTTCCTAAATTTTTATATTATTGAGGTTGTTTTTGTTAAATAACCCCTGGATTTCAAAACCCTAAATTTCAAAATAATTTTTTCAAATTAAGAAAACATTATGGTTCAAAACAAGATCATAGAGCTTGGTATGATAGGCTGAAAAATTTTATTATTTAAAATGGTTTTATAGAATGCATTTCTAATCCTACTTTATTTATTATAGAAATTAAAATGATTTTTTAGTTTTACAAATCTCATTTAATGATATTATTTTTTAGATCTTCAATAAATTATTTATGTACTAAATTTTAAAAACTTATGAAAAATGAATTTGAAATTAGTTTTATGGGTGGGATAAAATTATTTCATGGTTTTAAAATCTTTCAAAATATGGAAAGAATTATTGTTAATCAATGAAAGCACACAAAATATACTTTAATAAGTTTTTTCTTGGATAGAACAAAAAGAAGTGATACTCCAATGAGTACCACCTATAAAATGTATCTTGATGATACTAGAAAACTAGTTGATCAAATCACTTATAAAGGTATGATTGGGAGTTTATTTTACCTAGCTACTATCCAGCCTTATATTATGTTTAGTGTGTATATGTGTGCTCATTTTAAAGAAACCCATAAAAAATAACATTTAATTATTGTAAAAATAATTTTTAATACCTTAAAAATACTATGAATTTAGGATTATTTTATTCTAAAGGAAATTATTTTAATCAAACTAATTATTTTGATGCTGATTTCGGTGGCTGTATGTTAGATAGAAAATGTCACGACCCATCCCAGTGGGTCCCATGCTCCGTCTCCCCAAGCCCACCTCCAATAGGCTAGGGGCTGGTGACTGGAACCGAGTAGGCATATCACTAACATGGGAGGAATTTCCTAAGTACCTATACACATGCACACATCTCCAATCCAACAAATGCTGAAATGTAAAAACCACTAAGGAACAAAATGCATGCATACAACTAAGACCAACCAAAAGAGTACAATGGAAAGTAAAGTGCGGAAAAGTAACTCATCCAGAATATAATCCCACTAAAAGAAAGAGTTTTAAAACTACAAAGTCTAATATGTAAACAAGAAAGGTACTGGGACTACTGCTCAATGAAGAAGGAACACCTCGGCTTGTAGGGAATCTCACAAATCTTGGTTCTGTTCAGGTCTAACCTAGACTCTATCAAAAGGCCACTCATCTGTACATGACACGATACGTGCGGGCAAGGCCCATGTAGGGATGTGTATAACAATACTCCGTAGAACACCCCAAAAACCACAAAACGATACAAAAAAGTAAAGGTACAATAATATCTACATAGTATATATCTATAGAACATATAATAAGAGAAAATATATAGATATACTCAAAACATATACCCGTAGTCTAGAGGTATGTCACAAAGACCTCATACCCACACTAAGTATTCAGTACGAAGATTAGACAAAGCACTCATCTAGAAGAACTCACTCCATGAGTATGATATATCTGCCGACATTCGTCTGAGAGTAACTATTTGTCAGAAATTTTCATGTGAAGGATAGAGGCACTGATGGATCTTAAGAGAGAACAAATACACTCATTCTAGGAGAACACAATATTTAGTGGGAAGAGATCACAATACAATAATGAGGATCACTTCTAGGGACTTGGCGTATACCACGAATCATCTGGATTCACCTGTTAAGTAGAGGATCAACATACTGTGGGATTAGTCACACTGATACCTAACTTTAACAAGGGTCAAGAATAGATAGAGTATCTCACTCTAGGACTCTTAGAGGGACTTCGACTCTATCCATAAATTCATGTTAAAGGGATCATAAACCTATGGATGGAAACGATATTTGACCTTCAAGGGAATGAGAAAAGGGTCACTAACCCAAACGAAAATTTTCCAAGGTATGGTGGAAAAGGAGATCAATCCATGTACAAGAAAGTAGACGACATGTAGAGGTTTCATACACTATGTCCTCTGACCCCAAGTATAACCCATGTACAATGACTAATGTCGAAAAGCGCGTTTCATGTAGAAAAGATATACACGGAGTGTATAAGAGTAACACGATGTGTCCTACTACCCAGGGGTCACTTTGTGTACACTGTCCAAGTGCCCATACACAACTTCAACCCATGTCTATAAACTCGTGTGCCGGTACATAGGGTAACCTGCTTAACCGTCCTGGTCTGGCTGTATGGTGGAGTCCATGTTGTGTACTCCACCCCGTGTCTGTGTATCATCCAAGATACATGTCAAGTCCCACATAAGGAGCCACATTCCATGTGATAGGTGTCACACACCATTTCATATTTCTCTATATCCTAGTGCCCTAGCCACTATTGAGCCATCCCAAC
This sequence comes from Viscum album, assembly GCA_963277665.1. Classification (NCBI taxonomy): domain Eukaryota; kingdom Viridiplantae; phylum Streptophyta; class Magnoliopsida; order Santalales; family Viscaceae; genus Viscum; species Viscum album. The sequence goes on along the minus strand of OY728128.1, from coordinate 656,302,829 downwards.
ACATTGTGTTCTTCGAGATACATGTCATGTTCTTCGTCATTTTCTAGAATCGATGGTTTATCATCTGGTTCTTTGGTTGATCTTACAATATTTGATCCATCCATTCATTTTCCTCAAAATTGAATATCCAGAGTCACCCTAACATGGTAACACTGAATCAGTATGTTTTGGGTGTTTGATTGGCCCCAAAAACCTATTTTTATTATCTGTACGAAGAACTATTGAAGGAATATTTCTACCAAACCATGTTGATTCATCCGCCGAAATCGTCATTGTAACTCCTCTAGGTCATTAGGATTCCGAATCTCCAATTTCAAATCGTTACACTACAAAAAAAACGCAATGATACTTCATTCATATAACCACGAAGAATGAAGAACATGCAGGGATAAATGCAGAGGAAAAATCATATAAAAAAAAGTGGAATGAACCTCAACCATTTTTTATTACGACATTGATCTAATATCATTAGAAGGATCAAGCATAAAAAATAAAATATGAACCAATCCATCAAAACAAACCCACAAATCAATCCCTCCCGCAAGAATGATAGAACCGTGGTTCAAACTATTTGTGGGTTGATCTATGTTTGTCATTTAAATCCAAGAACAGGGAAAACAAAATTGAAATAACAACCCCTACCTCAATTGTCGATGACGAGTTGTTTTTATTCCATCATCTATGGGATCCTCTGAACTTTCTACGCAATGATCCACATGCTGATCATTCGTAATCATTCGATGAGAGTTTTCCAAAGGGGTGGCTCCTCTCCAAAGCTCTAGAGTATTCCATGGGTTTTTTAGGGTTATGAGCCTAACCTGAGTATCTTGTTCATTTAAAAAAGAAATAATGTCATTATTTCATTAAAACATTTAAAATAAAATAATATGTTAGTTTATTTTATTTCCTTTAAAACGTCCTAAAATGAACTTTTGCAGTCAACCCACATCGGTCAATGTTAGGTTTCATCTAATGTAAAGTCACTTCTCTAAACGCAATAATCCCCTTCATATTTCTGATTTGAGCAACTATTTATAAGTTATTACACTTTTTCAGTAAAATCACCCACATGTGTTATTTAAAGTATTAATTTATTTCAAACATTTCTTCTGGTCACTATGGGCCTCATAATCACACATTTTCACAAAGATTGGTCTCAAATTAATTTCATATAATATTTAAAAATAATACATAGAAAATTCAAGACATTAAATTATCCCCACCTTAGGGCTCTGCGTCCCCAAAAAGCCAAAACAAAAGGCTACTAAAAAAGATGTGGGTACCGCACATGAATATGAGCCACCCGCTCCCACGTGCTCTCCTGAAGATTCCCATGCTGCCATTGGACACATACTAGGGGAATAAATCACCCAAGAAGAATCATCTCCTACCTATCCTAGATCTCTATGGGGTACTCTACAAAGGTCTCTCCATCTTCGATGTCCAGCTCGCCCCAGTTGATGACGTGCGACGGATCATGCATGTACCTCCTCAAATGAAACACATGGAAGAAATCATGTACCTGGTGCGACTATAGAGATAGAGCTAGGTAGTACACCACCTCTCCATATCTGAATAATATCTTAAAAGGGCCGATGAACCTTAGAGACAACTTTCCACCCTGGCCAAATCTCCACAACCCTCATCGAGGTGAGACCTGAAGGAAGACATGATCTCCTTCCTTGAACTCCAAAGGTCTCTGCTGCCAATAAACATAAGACTTATACCGACTCTATATAGTCTTCATCTACTCCTAGATGATATTTTCTTTCTCAGGGGTAGCTCGTACCAAATCTAGACCCATAAGTGTTAACTCTCCAGGGCCAGTCCAATAAAGTGGTGACCGAAATGGTCTCCCATAAAAAGCCTCAAATGGTGCCATACCAATAGTTGAGTGGTAGATATTTTTGTACACAAACTTCACAAGTGGTAAGTGGTCATCCCCACTATGAACAAAGTCCAAGATACTGCACTATAACATATCCTCCAGAACTAGAATAGTTCTATCTTTCTAACCATCGCTCTGGGGATGGAATGCTATGCTCAAGCATAGCTGAGTCCCAAAAGACTCATGAAATTCCTTCCATAACCCGGATGTGAAACAATAATTATGATACGAGAATATAATTGAGGGGAATCCATGAAGCTAAAATATATCTTGCACATAGAGGAGTCCCAAGATCTCTTCTGAAATTTTCTCAATGACAGCTAGGAAGTGGGCCAACTTGGGGAGTCGATCAATGATCACCCAGATGGAATCATGTCCCCTAGAAATTCATGGTAAAAATGTCACTAAGTCTATCAGTATCCCATCCCACTTCCATTATTTCAACTCAAGGGGGTTAGTTAAACCCACTGGAACCCGGTGATCATCTTTCACCTACTGGCACATAAGGCATCAAGAAACAAACTCTGCCACTACCTTCTTCTTTCATATCCATCAGAACTAATATCAGAGGTCCTGGTACATTTTCACCACTCCAAGATGTACCTTTAAGGGGGATGTATGAAACTCCATCAGAACCTCCTCTCTCAATTCCACTGGTACAACTATGCATGCTCTGAAAAGGTTGATGTGCTCCCCACCCTGCAAGTATCCATCAGAAGATTGTCCAAGGGATAAATGAGCACATAAAGCCTCACATTAGACATCTAAAAGATATGAATACCTGACTCATTACAAGAGTGGAGGAGTAACAAACATTTATCAATGGTAAGTTGTATCATATCCATCCATGAATCATAACTATAGTGTGGCCAACTGCTCTGACGCCTCTCTTAGCAACTGTGAACTCGATCTTCTGCTGAGAGAATCTGCCACCATGTCCCCCTTCCCAATATTATAGACAATCTCAAAGTCATAATCCTGGAGGAAATATATCCATCACCTCTACCTAAAATTTAGATCCTTCTATGAGAAGATGTATTTGAGGCTCTTGTGATCAGAGTAGAAGATAAACCCCTCACCCATCAGGTAGTGCTGCCACATCTTTAACGCGAATACTACCACTGCCAACTCAAGATCATGGGTTGTGTAGTTTTGATCATGTGGCCTTAGTTGGTGTAAACCATCAGAAATCACAACCTATCTCTACATTAGAACATATCCAAGCCTGGACCCTAATGCGTCACAGAAAACTAAGTACTCGACACCCTCCTCCAGCAATCTCAAGATCGATGCGCTTGTCAAACTCAACCTCAACTACTGGAATGTCTGGTGGAAATTCTCTATCCATATAAAAGGATACCCCTTCTGGGTCAAAGTTATCATCAATGCTGATATCCAAAAGAAATTCTGAATTAATCTTCGATAATATCCTACCAACCCAAGGAAGCTCTTCACCTTCATTACACTCCTAGGTGGATCTCATGCTAACACTACATCCACCTTGGATGGGTACAGAACTACTCCATCTGCTGAGATGACATGTCCCAAAAAGTGGAATTCTTGAATCTATAACTACCACTTTGAGATATTCCCATAAATCTGTTGCTCTCAGAGTATGTCTAGAACCATCTGCAGGTTTCTCATGTGCTTCTCCTCAGACATCGAGTACACAAGGATGTTGTCAATGAAGGTTACTATGAACCGGTCTAAGTATGGATGGAAGATATGGTTCATGAGTCCCATAAACACTATAGGAGAATACTTCATGAAAAAAGGCATCACCATGTACTCATAATGAATATAGAGGCATCTGAAATCCATATTCGATATATCCTCATCTCGTACTCACAACTGGTGATAACCCGATTAAAGGTTACCCTTTATGAACCATTCTTCCACTTTCAACTGGTCAAAGCGGTCATCGATCCTCAACAATGGATATTTGTTATTCACCATCACCTGGTTCAAGCACTGGTAATACACACATAAACTCAAGCTCTTGTCTTCCTTCTTAGAAAACAAAACTGGGTCTGCCCAGGGTGAAATGCTAGGTCTCAAGAATCCCTTCCTCTACAAATACTCCAGCTGAACACTCAGCTCGTGAAGATATGTGGAAGCTGTCTGATATACCGGTGAGGATACCAGTACTGTACTAGGGTGTAAGTCAATGTAGAATTTGATATCCTAACGGGGAGGTTATCCTGAAACATATTCTGAAAAGAAGTCCTAGTACTCTGCCACTACTATTGGGAACTGAAATCTCACAACATATGCTACTATGAGGGTAAGTCTATCCAACTAATGAGTGATTAGATGCACCATCCTAAAAATGATACAATTCTATGCTTCCTGGGTATAATTTTCTCCGACAAATAAAAACCTCATTCCATTATTGCGGAGACATCGTACCCTTTTCCTAAAATAGTCAATATGGGCATGGAACGAAGATAGACAATCCATGTTGAGAATGATGTCATAAGGACTTGAAACTTCCATAAAGAGGTTAAAATCGAAACTCTAAACTACAAGGGTAATATCACACTATCATCAAAGATGCGTGATCATCGAGTCTTCTCCCATAGGTGTCTCTAAGAATAAGGGTAAAGTCAACATCTCTACCAGAATATCAAGGTTTTGTACAAGAGATGTGGAGAGGAAAGAATGACTGTGACTTGTGTCTATAAGTATGGAATCTATGGTATAGAAGAAAAAGATCGTACCTCGGATCATCCATAGAGTCCCTGGTTCATACGCCTTGATCACATGTAGTTATCCCTACCCCTATCCCCTAAATCCCTAAGCTTGGTGAGGACCTAATGGGGTGGTGGTGGGAGTATGTCAGAATGTATGCCACATCTTGTAGCTCTCTCTACTCCTTTTCCACATCCACCGCTTGGTGGGTCTACCTGCTCCACTCTATACGTCTGCCTTGGTGGTCCATCTACTGCCTCCTTGTTAGTAGCCCGATGGGTTGGACAGTCTCCAACGAGATGTCCTCTACTATCTCATGAGTAACATCGCCTCTCTATAGGATGACTAGATCTAACCTGAGATTCCTGGACTATAGATCCCCTATCTTGGGACCTCCTGAGATGTCTCCCACATCCTAATCCTTGTGCCTTACATATACTCCCTACTTTCAAGGTTTCTGCACCTATTTGCCTACTACTGACTGCCACTGGCTATCTCTACTCATCCAAGAATATCTCGACCACTAAAGACCGCTCGAGAACCCCAACATAAGTCGAAATTCATAGAGGCACAATGCTAGCTTAGATGTCCCATTGTAAACCTCGCTTGAAAATATGAGATCTAAAGTACTGATCCATGACCATATTCACCGAGTACCTGATGAGGTTGGTAAAACTTGATGAATATTTATCCACCTTCAAACTGCCCTATTGGAGCTGAAGAAGCTATTGGATATGTACTAATCTCATCATAACTGGGGAGAACTCCTCCCTGAAGAGACACTCGAACTCTATCCATGAAAGAGTCGCCTCATCATGAGTCTGTGTTGTCAAACTCCACTATTTCCCTACTGAACCCTGAAGAAGGCTCACTCTTAGGATAACCATATGGTCCTCTGGTTTCCTCACTAGATGGAATATTCTGGTCACCACGTCAAGCCAGTCCTAATATGCCTGAGGGTCAGTCTCACCTCAGAACCTGAGGGGTCTCTATCATTGAAACTCATAGAGCACGCTCAACCTGTGCTCCTCGTCCATTGGTACTATAGGAACCAAGTGTTTCTCCACTGGTGGTGGTATAGATAGTGCACCATCTAGAGGTAACACATGGGGAACTAGTCCTTAAATAAAAGCCTTTTCACTGAGGGGGTCATCCTCGTGATCGATCTACTGAATCCTAGCTCTAATGGGTCACAGAGGAATCCTATAGGAAAACAATAAGTACCATAGTCAATGAGTATATATGGATAACTAACTCAAGAGGACATGGAAACCACAACCCATTCCTATATGATGCATGTATCATTATTTTGTTTCTATACAACTGGTGTTATCATGTGTCGAGTCAAAAAGTAGGTTATTAGAGTCCTGGTGTATGGATACATCATTCGCCCGGACCAACACTTGAGTCCCTACCCCAAAAGCCGAACTCAAAGCACTAAACAATATTATCTAAAACCAATATATGAGACTCTCTATCATAAGTTAGAACCAAACACCTCTGATACCACTCTTTCATGACCCATCCCAGTGGGACCTGTGCTGAGACTCCCCATTCCCACCTCCAATAGGCTAAGGGCAGGTGACTAGCACTCAGTAGGCATATCACCAACATGGGAGACCTTGCCTAAGTACTTGTATGCACACACACACACAATAATATACAAGCCCAAAAATGATGAAATGTAAAAACCACTAAGGAAAAAAAATGCATGTATACAACTAAACCCAACCAACATAGTACGACAGAAAGTAAAGTGCAGAAACATAACTGGGCCAGAATACAAGCCCACCAAAAGAAAGAGTCTGTAAACTAAAAATTCCAACTCGTAAACAATAAAGGTACTGAGATTGATACTCGATGACGAAGGAAAACCATAGCCTATAGGAAATATCACAAAGCTTAGTATGATCTTGGTCTTCCCTGGACTCCATCAAAAGTCTGCTCATCTACACAAGACACAACATGTGTGGGCAAGTCCTGTGCAGGGGTGAGTATAACAATACTTAGTAGGACACCCCGAAAACCATAAAGATATACATAAAAGTAAAGGTACAATAATATATACATAGTATATGTGTATAGAACATATAAAAAGATAAAATATCCATATATAATCAAAACCCAGACCCATATTATAGAGGTAAGTCACAAGGATCACATACCCATGCTAAGGATTCAGTTTGAAGATTCCACGAAGCAATCATCCAGGAGAACTCACTACATGAGTTTAATAGCTCTAATAATGTCCACCAAAGAAATAATTCTCATTAGGAATTGTCACGATAAAGATATAGGCACTGATAGATTTGAAGATAGAACAAAAACCCTCATTCAAGAGAACACACTCCTAAGTGGGAAAAGATCACGATACATGGATGAGGATCACTACCAGGGCCTTGGAATATTCCACAACTCATCCAGATTCCCCTTATAAGTAGTGGATCAACATCCTATTAAATTTTTCACACCGATACCTGACTCTACCTAGAGTTATGAATGGATAGAGGATCTCATTCTGGGCCTCTTGTAGGGACTCCAACTCTATCTGAAGGGATCATACTCTTGTTGATGGAAAAGAAACTTGACCTTTTGGGGAACGATCAAGGGGAACTAACCCAAATGAAACATGTCCAAGGTAAAATGTACAAGGAGATAAATCCATGTACAAGAAATTTCATGGTGTGTAGAGGTGTCACACACCATGTCCTCTAACCCAGGGTACTACTCGTGTACAACAACCCATGTCCAAAAGAGCATGTCACATAGAAAATATATACACGACGTGTAGAGGAGTAACACACAATGTCCTACTATTCTGGGGATACTCCATGTAAAATATCCATGTGACCATACATGGATTCAACTTGTGTCTGTCAACCCGTGTATCAGTACATAGGGTAACCCACGTAACCGGCCTAGTCTAGCCTTGTGGTGGAGTACATGTTGTATACTCCACCCTATGTATGTGTATCATCAAAGATACACACTAAGTCCCACGTAAGGACCCACATTCCATGTGATAGGTGTCACAAACCATGTCATCCTTCTCTATAGACCATAACTCTAGCCGCTATTGAGTCAGCCCCACACACCGTGTTCTTCGGGATACACACTGTTTTCTTCACGATTTTCCAGAATCGCTGGTTCATTGTTAGACACTTCAGTTGATCCTCCAATCTTCGATCCAAAAATTTTTTCACCTCGAAATTGAAGATCCAAAGTCTCTCTTCCATGATAACATCGAATCGGTAGGTTTTAGGTGTTCGATCACCCCCCAAAACCTGTTTTGATTATTCACATAAAGAATGCTCGAAGTAAAATTTATCTTGAATCATTTTCATTCATCCCCCACCATCTTCATCGTACCTCCACTAGATCGTCATGATTCCAGATCTACGATTTCGGATCACTGCACCAAAAAATGAATGCACAAAGATCCTTCATTCATATACTCACAAAGAATGAAGAACACACCAGGATAAAGGGAGAGGAAAAATTCATATAACAAAAAGAGGAACGAACCCCAGCCGTTGTTTGTTACAAAATTGATCTTCTCCCATTACAATGATCAATAAGAAAGAATCAAATATGCACCAATCCCTCAATACAAACCTGGAAATCAAACCCTCCTCCAAGAAGAATTTAACTGTGGGTTAACCTATTCGTGGGTTAATCCACATTTGTCGTTTAAATCCAAGAATAGGGAAAACAAAATTGAAATAACAACCCCTACCTCAATTTTCAATAAAGAGTGGTTTTGCTACTGTCATCATTGAGATCCTATGACCTTAATGCAGAATGATCCACAAGTTGATCGTTCGTCATCGTTCATCGAGATTTCTCTAAGGGGTGGTTCCTCTCCAAATTTCCAAAGGATTACATGGAGTTTTCTAGGGTTATGAGCCTAACCTTGGGCTCCTGCTCATTTAGAAAAGAAAACATGTCACTGTTTCACTAAAACATTTATAATAAAATAAATTTTTAATATATTTTATTTCCTTTAAAACGTCCTAAAATTAACTTTTGTAGCTAACCAATTCCGTTCAATGTTAGGCCTAGCCTAAGGTAAATTCGATGCTCTGAATGAAATGGTACCCTCAAATTTATGATCTGAGCACCCATTTAGAAGTTGTTCCACTTTTTCTAGAAAACCGATCATGCATGCTATTTAAAGGTTTAATTTATTTCAAAAATTTATTCCAGACACTCTGAGCCCCGAAATTACACATCGTCATAAAGCCTTTTCTCGAATTAATTTCATATAATATTTAAAAATAATACATAGAAAATACGGGACATTACAGAAAAAGCACCTATGGAACATGTCACTTTTTAATAAATTTTCATGTTTTATAGTGCAGTAATAAATACAACTCTGCTACATTTTCCTATGCTAAAGCTGAATAAATATCTACAAGAAGTTTTTGTGCCTATATTTTATGGATGAAACACACTTTACTAGATTGTTAATATCAATTCAGTCATGACCCTATAAATTGAGATAACACAAGTGCTATTTACATTTTTAAAAATCCTATATCTCATTATAGGCAAAAACATATTGATATAAGACATTACATTTTGAGATATCATTTTTAGAAAGGGGATATCACTCTTGAATTCATTAGTACATAACATCATCCTACTAATTTTTTTACAAAGCCTCTAAATATCGAGATATTAAATTATATCAAATATGATTTTGGTATGATTAATTTTGATTAAAATATTTTATGGTATTATTTTAATATTATTTTTAATATTATTATATATATATATTTTATCATTATACCAACTATTCTCTTGGTTATTTTGTTTTAAAATATATCATATGGGTTTACAAATACGTTAAACATTTTTTTTCACATGTGTTAATATTCAAAAAGGCCTAAATGATTAAAATAAAAAAATTATAATTTAAATCCTCTTACTACCTTGTAACATGAACCAAAACCTCTTTCAAACCCACAATTAAAAATTTCCTTACAAATACCTAGATTCTAGAATTGGGAATCTTAGTATTGTGTAGTCAAAATGAACATACCTTTCAAGAAACATTCTCCAGAAGATTACAAAGGAACAAAAGTCCACTCATGTAAATTAAAAAAGATTACAAATCCCCATATCCATTCTCACAAATTCATCTTGGAAAATGAAGTGTATACTGAGTGGTTCATGATGAGTCATTCCTTGGCATGGAGAGAAATTATTTGTAAAGGATGGATGAGTTGATTCTTGGATGAAAATATCCCCTTTTATCCATGCTTGGTGAACGAGTTTTACTTAAATATGGTGTTTGAAGCTAAATATCACAATGATGTGATTAAGGCTATTATTTATGGTCAAGAGTTTGATTTCTATTTGAAATTTTTAGATGATTTTTTAAGGAGTTAAAATCTTGTAGAATTTAATTATTATTAGAGTTTGTATTCCATGAATCATACCAAATTTGTGATAGGGATTATTCTAGAAGATACGACATATGACCGAATATATCTATGAATGAATGAAAAAAATCTCAATGTAGAATATAGGCTATTGTTCAAGTTTGTTAAGAACACTATATGACTAATGAATAGAGCCTTAATCTCAATAAGTTATCTGGATATTTTCATTCTATACCTAATGGTTCATGGAGTTTAATTTTTTTTAAAGGTTGGGGCCGAAACCTCATTTTATTATTAAAGCAAAGCAAAGAGTTAAATAAGTTTTCCTTGGTTATTGATGAGGTTTGTGAAAGAGTTAAAAAAACTTCTTTGAGATTCAATAATATTCTATACACAATGTTTATTTTTGTAATTATTTAACATAAAAGGTTAATTATTCTTATAGTATAGAGATCAATTTATTCTAGTGGTGTTTTCTTAAATCAAACCTCAGGAAAAAAATGAATATCTGTTGGAATCTTTGAAAAAGGATATAGATTGATAATGAAGAAATACTATATGAGATATTCAATTTGATCTCAAATCCTATAAGACCAAGGGATATCATTGATCTTGTCCTAGAATAAGATGAGATTATTTAGGGTAATTACTATTATGGTAATGGTGATTATTTTTTCTGGAGTGTATATAGTCGAGGAAGAAGTAAGAGATTAGAAAGATATAATGGATAGATCTCATGCTAATGAAGTACCAAGGATTTCTGAAATTCATACTAAAGTTACAAATGAAGCTGAAATACCTTTGTTGGTTGAAATAGTATAAGAAAAAGATGAAACTACTAAGGGGGAGATAATTCTAAGATATATTATATTTAGAAATGATTTCAATAACTCATAGAGTGGTCAATATATAGATATAGTAGTTGAGTGTCCTCCATGGATTGAGATTGGGGAGATCCCATCTTTGATTCCACACCTTCCCGTGAGGAATCCACTCTAGATAATTAATTCTATGATATGGATGTATCAACTCATGGTGATCTAAATGATAAATATAAAAAGGATGATGATGAGAAAAATATACCAAATCAAGAAGGACCTACTATTCTTGTTTTTCCAAGAGATAAATAATTTTTTGTGCTATAGTTTTCTTCTACACCTATTGTATAAGGACCAGTAAGACCGGAGTCTTCATAGCATATTTTAAAGCTTTTGGATACTCTTTCCTCTCTGAGAGTTGTAACTAAAAACATTTATCAATAAGAACCTAAGTATGAATCTTCTATGAGTATATAAGTGGGTTCTATGAAAGATTCAATGGATGAATCATATTCCTCTCTTAAATAAGTATAGATACCCCCTTATATTTCTATCCAAAAGAAGAATCATGGAGAACAACCCATGATTTCAGTAACTCTAGTGATTCCTCCTCTTCTTGGTCTATTTCTATAGCTCCAAAATCTACTTCTAATCCTGCTTAGAAATCCAAAAACCTTCTTCTTCTCAACCGTTAGTGGTCACTTCTATAGACTTCATATAGTTGAAGAATGATTTTTTGGAAGCTTTAATAGATGTATTTTGAAGTATTAGTTGGTATAGTAATCATGAAAGAGATGAGTATATTTACTACCCTATTATGAGTGTAGTTTCTAACATCTATCCCAAGTTATTTCTCAAGATTTATCATATGAGGCATGAAATTTCAAGTTTAAAAAATGAAATTTAGAGTTTTATAGGTCATATTAGAGTATATTAAGCTAATTTGATAGATATATTGGTTATCATGGATAGAAAGTACCTCTTAGTTATTTCTATCCCTTATATAGATTCTAATTCTGCATCATATTCTCCTCCTACTTCATCATCTGCTGATGTGGTTCTCATTTAAAGGCTAATCCATGAGTAAATTCATAATATCATTGACAATGTAAAGGATATCTAAAATCTAGTATAATTGGATATTTCTACACATAGAGAAAAATAGTACAATTTTCTTAATGAAGATCTATCAAGACTAAAAAAGGCACGAGAGTAATCAAGGGTAAAATCTAGAATTATCTGAGAAGGATTTACACCATAGCCAATCCCAAAATTCATCTTCTTCCATTGGTAAGAGATACGAAGATTCCACCTCTAATTGCAACATTTAAATCTATTTTGGAGAAGTTATTAGTGATGAATCCTCTTCTGAATTGGTTTATTTCATAAAAAGAAGAGTTCCCTTAGATTATGGATCATGAGACAAGGGATATAACAAATATTATAAGGATTTTGGAACCTTTTATGTACATTAAAAATACACCAGCATTGAAACTATCTTATTATCATGTGCCTATATTTTATCAAATTTATTCCGTTGTTTCAGTATCAAATTCATCCTTATTTTATGAAGCATCTCCAACCAGAACTTTTGGTATCATTATTTCCTAGGCCCTTGTACATATCCTACCAGTTGAAAAGTCTATCACCATTCCTAGAATTCCTGATACTCCTCATCCACATCCTAATACTACTTTTATTATTGGAAAGGGAAAGGAATCCGTTGTTAATTTTACCCTTCCTGACCCTGGAGATTATGATTCTGATTAGATTATGATAGGGAATTTGTAAATGTTTTTCAAAATTAAGGAAATAAATCTATATTCTTATTTCTATTCCTTTTTTCGTTTTTGTTTTCTGTGATTTCTATTATTTTAACTTTATCACCCTTTAAGTGTTCTTTTTTATAATCCCAAATGAGGGAGTAAATGTATGATATAACATATGATTAAAATTTGGAATATAAAAAAAATGTAATTTTATTGTTTCACCATTAAAAATGTTTTAATATTTAAATTTTCATCTGTAATATTTTTTATGGATATTTATTCCATGATTCCTGATCATCAAAAGGCATATATTATTATCTTAGTACATAAATTATTTATTTAAATAATCACAAATCATAATTATGTTTTTTTAGATAATTTTTTTTCTGAAATATAATGGAATTTTTACCATGTCTTGAATTTACTATGAATTTTATCCATAAATCCAATAAACTGTGAGTCTAAGGAATAAAAATTTCATAAAGTACCAAATCAACTGCAAGACCAATGCATCAATCACAAAACCATCAGATAAACCATGATGGATATATGAGAAAGAACTCAATATACTATAAGAAAAACCAAGTGAATCCATATTTTATCTCATGCAGCCATTGCAATCAAGATTTTTGAAAATTAATGGATCGACCATAAGGAATGTGAATCAACTACATGGCCGATGGATCGATATCTAGAATATAAAATCAACCACAAATCCAAATTTATGTGACCACATAACTATTAGAAATCTCAAAAAGTGATGGATTAACCTCACAATGATATCCAGTTGACTGTATATTGAAGGAAGCAATCATATGTAAAATATGGAATTTTGAAAAAGTAAAGAATCAACTACATGACTAAATGAATCATCCATGGAAATAAGTGATTGACCATGAGTACAAGGTCATTGAACATAATTTCAAGTGATTAACCATAAGTATAAGATAATCAACCATAAGTTCAAGTGATCAACCGTATGACCTATCAAGGAATCTGACCATAATTATCATAATGTATTATAGAAACTATGGATACTAACATGGAAAAATTAAAGAAACCATGTATGTTGGCATGGAGAACTTGAGGTGACCATAGATGGTGACATGAAAAGCTTAAAGTGACTGTATCTAAATTTAAGGATTATATTATTAAATATATTAATTCAACCACTTTCTATACATAGTTAAATACTGACTAGAATAATTTAAATATCCCATATTTCATTCTGAATTATGAGGATATCCAAATTATGATTTCATAATGTCTCTTTTTGAAGAAAATTTTTTCTTTTAAAGAATAGTGATGATAGAGAAAAAGAAGTGGTCTTGACACATAGACATCATGGTTTTTTATGAATGGTAACAAAAAACATATGATATTTTTTAATGTAAATGACACTCTATTCCCATATTAACTTAAATAAAACATCAAAGATCATCTTCTAGTCTATGTAAAATATTTCTAAATCAAAAGGTGACATTTATAAGAGAAGATTCACATATATAAAAATAGATCCTATATTTCTATTGAATCAAATTCTTTTAATTTTATTACTCTCTTTTTTTAATTTTTGAGTTGTGTGTGCTTTATGCTATATATATATTTTAAGACCTAGTTCCTTTACTACACTAGAGAGTTTTAGACACACTATATCTTATTTATTATTATATATAATCCTTGTAAGAACTATATAATCGATTTTGTAGCATGGATTGCCTCTGTGTAGTTGTTACTTTTTTATCCCACATAGATCTATGAAAGAGTCTCTGTATTTGTTGGACAATCTTGAGAAATATTGTGTATAAAAACTGATTCTAGTTGTTGATTAGTTTATTTATAAATAAACTTCTTGGAAGTGGGTGATTTATAAGCGGATAAGACTAGGTCTTAGATAGAGACTAGAACTATTGTTTTTATTCTAATACGTGTTTTCCTATTTTTTATACACTGTTTTTAAAACAAATATATTTTAGTTTTTGAAAATAAACTATAAAATACTAAATTGATAGTTAACTATAAATTTTTTTATATACTATTTTTGAAAAAAGTAAATCTGTTTTAAATGTTAAAGGAACTTTAAACTTGTTTTAACTGAGTTTTAATTGAAAGTTTGAGAATATTTTTGAAATATTGAATTATATACATATACTATTTGAGTTAATTTAAATGAATCTAATAAATTGAGGGATTTAGTTTTAAATAATTTTAAACATATATTTTAATTGGAAACTCAATTGATACCCTTATTGAGTTTTCCAATCTGACCAATAGGATGTACTAAAGTTTTTCTAGAGTGGGTGGTTTTGGTTTGAGTTGATATATGCTAAGGTAGTTCGCATACTACTCTATAGAATATAACTTAGGATATGAGATGTTCTTGAGGTTTATTGTAAATGATATATAGTTCATAAAATACTATAAACGTGATTATCTAGTATGATGTGATGGTGATATATCATTCATCAATGATGGGGAAACTAAGGTTCATTGAGCTATTGACATAGGATATTGTTGATTCTTCTCACTATTGGGGTTGATTCCATTGCAGTATTGTGCACATTGAGGGACCCATAGGGTGGTGTTGAACAAAAGATGAATTCTAGGATCCTCCATAGATGTGTGGATTTAAGTGATTATATTGATCATCAATCTAGAATAGGGATACATTTTATAGGTTGGATATGAGATTTTTTGGAGGTGAATATGTCTACCAGTTAGAAGTGAGATGATTTCCATTAATGGGATTTCATTGAGTCTATTGAACTGAAAAATTATAATGAATGGTTAATGGTTATGGTATTGGTGGTGCATTATTCACTAAGGTTCCATGATCATGGTGATGTATTATTTTTCTTGGATAATGAGATTATGGGGATGCCTCATTCTCCCTCAGGGGGGTTTAGAATATGGGTACCTCATCCCATTCCAACACTGGTCAAAGTAGGTAGGCCACTCACTCATGGTTGGTCAAACATGAGTTGGAGAAGGGATATTTATTTCTATTGCTGAATGTTTCAATTTTCATGCACTATATATGTGTGGATATTATCTTGGGACACCTTTAGGGGTGTTCTACTAGTTTTATAATCACACCATGGATGGAACCTCTTGACCATGTATAGACTTATTGTCTCATTACTTAGTAAAGGGAAAGAGAACCATGAATAGAATATAATTTCTGATATGTGGTGGATGTCAAGGTGGGTCAGTGATGTTTTTTGGAGAGGGACTAGATGGATCCTCAATGCTTTTTTGGGGTTATTCTATTTATTTATTTTTACATATCTATACATGCTCATCCTATGGGTGATTTAGTTTGTGTTTGTATAACTCACATTATATTGCAGATATTCATTTTCTATAACATTAGGAATATTTTATTTTTTATATTATTTTATTATTATATCATATTAGTTCATTGATATTATATTTTATTCTAGTGTTGTTATGTTTATCTTTATGCAAGGGTATAGTCTATCTATGATCACACCATATACCCTCAACACTAGATGGTAGCCTCTAGAATACATGGAGGTGTACTTGAGGTCATGTTTTGCCTCTCATTATTTTTGTGGAGGTGAAGTAGGATTAGGTCATTAAAAATTAGTATCATAGAAAGGTAGGTAAAGGTAGTATAGGGACCAGTTATTACAAATGATAAAAAATAATGTTGTTATTTTATTTTTTAGGATGGTACGTTGGATATTTTTAATGAAAGAGACTTGGAAATGAATCCAATTTAGGTAACTAACTAAATCTTGTTTAGGAGAAACCCAGTTACTAGGGTTTGAGTTGTTTCTTTGGGTTTTAACTATTATGGTTTCATGATTTTAGAAAAAAATGTTTATACTTAATGGTTAATTTAATTGCGAGGTGACTCTTATCATATAGAGGCAAGATGGTGTATGTGTGTCTTGCATCATTTCTGACACGTAGGGATCACATGACATGTTTTTACTTGTGTGTTATTGGTTACTTATTCTAGAAAAATGGGTTAGTTATTTAAATTTTCAATAATAATCTAAATAATGTTTTCTTATATTACTTCTTAGTGGAATTATACTCAACTAAACTAAGTTATTCAATTTTTGGTATTATATGGTGAGTGGATTCTACATGTGTGTGTATGTAGTACTTGACCCTAAAATCAATCAAAGGGGTCATGATACCAGATTTTATTAGATTTGTGTATGGATATAAAAGTTAATGGGATAGTGTGATTCACTTCCAATTACAACATTCCATATTTATGATATCTAGACTATTATATATATATTGAGAATGAAACCAAGTATTTAGTGATACGACACATCTATAACCTCTATTATAGAATAGGGAGGGAAGATATGAGTATGAATTAAGGAATGTAACTGTTTCCCCCCTAAGGAAAGTGATGATCATGATCCACTTTCAAGAGTTTTAGGGTTTTTAGGACAACTAGAGCATCCAAATGATCTAGGTTAAATTTTTGAAAATCAATCAAGGGAGAGTTTGGTATGAGTTATTTAGAATATAGTATGGGGAACTCAAAGGGTTTATCCATATATGACGTAGCTTAATAGAGAGTTACATTCAAAACATACTCTATTATTCTATGAGGAGGGTTTACCCCATGAAATTTATTTCTAGATTATGTTGATATAGGCCATCTTTTATCATATTGAGATTCCTATATGGAAGAGGCTGAAGATTTTGACATAATTTCTTAGGGGACCAGTGAAAAACTAATTGGATACAAAGGTACATGTTGTTATAAATGAGGGGATCACTTGGATGAATTTTTAGATGTGTTACTTTGAGCACTTTTCCCTTAAGCACCAAGGTCATATCAATCCTATGAGTTCATGAATTTGATATAGGGGGACATGTCAATCATGAATTATCCAACTAATTTCATATATTTTATTTGTTTTTCAATAGATTAAACTAGAGATGATATTTACAAGGTGATATGATTTGAGTATGGTCTTCAAAATACTATCATGGAACAAGTGAATATTTTTAGGTGATTTAGAAGGGATCCCCCACCTATAGTGGGATGACTGTTACTAATTATTATTTTTTCCAATAAATTCAATATATTTGTATTAATGTTAAGTGAAATTATATTCTATTTTTGTATTCTTCTCATGTTTTGTGATTTATTCTTCATATTTTGTTTGTGATCACTCACTTCCATGATCATGGAAGAATTACATGATGTTTGGTACCCAGAGGGAAATGCATGGGCATTCTAAACCCCTATCTTGTGTCCTATAATTTCTAATTTTCATCATTAATGTGGAAGTAAATAGGATGGAAGTGGATAAATGATCATTATATTGTCTTCAAATTCACTATTGTATTCAAAAATTTATTAAATCATCCATCCCTCCCTCCCCTTTAATTATACATCATACAAGTAGAGTTTTGTGGATCATTTGATGACCAACATTCAATTGGAGATGGGTGAAGTGTAGCAGATTGTGTCTGGTTTTGGAATGGACATAATCAAACACTATGAGGGTGGTCAGATGGATATAAATTGGGTGGTATTATATGTATTCTTAGTATCAAAATTTATATAGATAAGATAAATTAGTGAATGGTTATGATCTGATTGTATGATGAGAAATTTTTTAGAAAATGAAGAACCCCTGTGATCAAACTAAGGGCCATTCCCTTTTAACTTAATGTCAGTGTTCTTATTTATTTCATTTTGGTTTAATTTTTTTAAATCAAACCCAAACATAATTATATTTATATAATTATTTCAAATCACATATAAAAACAAATATTAATAAATAATTAATATTATTTAAGAACTGACAAACATACACACCTTGGGAAATGACCTTGGTTACCCCTCTACAGTATTCCAGGACTATAAATTTCTGTTTGACCAAAACCCATGAAAACAACACGATCAACTTGGTTATATTGTCAGGGAGATACAATGTGATTATATGAAATTCAACCTAATTTGAATGAACCCTTTGAGATATTGTGTGATTTTGTAAGAAAATTAGGAGTTGTGTTGTCCTAGAAAGTTGATGTTCAAACACCTAGAAGTTAGAGTTTAGGGTAGTTGTATATTGTTGATTTGACCAAATATAAGTACATAAGAGAGAATATGAAAGTTATATGTATTTTTTGATCAATTTTATTTTGTTTTTTTCATGACGGTTAATGTTTCAATATGTGTATTATGAATGAAGTAGACCGACAATGTGATGATTGAGGGTTGGGAATCAAGTATAATGTGTCCAGATGATGTTTTTGATGACCAGTAAGTGTGTTTTTTGATATAATTATTGGATATAATCCCATTATAGTCTTTTATAGATTACTTGTGGCAAGAATGGGTAGGTTATTCCTATGGTGGGGAGTAACCATGGAGGGAATTGATCTATTTGAGTCTATTGGTCATGATAATTGGAAACAGATGGATATGTTTGGCATTATGTTAGTGTTTCGGGGATGAAACAAGTGGGATACTTGGATTTTAGTTAGAGTTGGTCCGTGTTGTGGCCAAAGAAAACTTGGAGATGAGCTATTCTATAATGGGAAGGTTTTCACAACTTATTTTTTTGGATAAGTTTTTTGGGTATAATTTAACCATAATTGGAGTGTTTAAGTTGTAATATGGGTTGTTAAAGTCCTAGGGTCGGTTTTGAGAAGATAGTCCTAATACAAGAAATACTTTCTTGAAGACAGATGCCACCAGGTACCTAGTTGTATTATATTGGATACTCAATGTGCTCAGTAGGAGCAGGGGTGGCTCTATGAGGTCCACTGTCCAACTAGTGGACTTGGGATGGACACTAGGTACCCCTATGCCTTATTTCATTAAAAGTTCAATTAATTAATTATTTTTATTATAATTTTATTAAAATGTTATCCACATATAATCCCTAATAGTATGGGTATCATACCCCAATACTTCTCTTAGTTATCCTATCCTCCTAAGGGGATATCTCCTTCAGTTGTTGTTCTTTCATTAAGTTGTCTATTGCAGGGAATCTCCATGGGTAAGGATATCATTCCTCGTGTGTTGTTATATGGTTTTATTATAGTTTATTCATCTATAACTAGTTATGAACTAAATTATGGGGTTTACTAGGTATCCTAATTTATTTTCATTGGAATCAAATCAACCTATGATAATCATCTTGTGGGTTCCATTGATCCTAGGTAAGCGATTCCAAGATTCATTCACTATTATATGCGTGTTTTTCCCCTTTTTAATTTAAGATAATGACATGTGTGTGTTAGAGACTATAATTATGACTAGATGAGTTCTCTAAAGTATGAGAGGGATGTCCTAGGGATTTTTTGGTGGGGTTTGTTTTCATTTAGGTTGAGTTACATTGAGGCATTTCATGTGTTGTTCAACATACTTGAAATTAGTTTATGAAAATTTCCCGATGGTTCTTATAAATGATATTGAGATTAATTAGTTGGTGATGTGATTTTATGGTATAATGTGATGGTGATATATAGTTCACTAATAATGGGGTTACTGAGGGTTTTCAACATAAAAAATAAACCTGCTCTATCTATCCATAAGTCTCTTAAACCAACCTGCAACAAACCATATGGGAATCCTCATCTACCCTAGACTAATGAAAAGCTTCATCGAAATATAAATAATAATCAGTGATGAATTTTAACTTAAATTAGAGATAAATTTTATTTTTTGTTCGCCCAAAAATCTAGCATGGACCATCCATATGTCGGATGTCCATCCCACAATTCGATATGAATACAATAAATAAACAAGAAATAGATATAAACAATTTAAACAAAACTAATCCCTCTGCTCACCCCTAGCTCTGTCCCCAATATATATAACGACTACCACTAGATGACTTTCCCTATCCACCACATATATAATTAACCTCTAATAAAGTAAATGAAATCCATAAAGGCTAATTTGGACAAAGTAAATCATTTAAAGGGTCACATGCCAAACATTCTATGAAAATAAAGAAAAATACTGCTAAATCAATAAGAAGAAACCACATACCAAATGTGATAAATAAAATACAAACTATCCTCCAACTAAAAAATGAATCAATGCTACACCTATGGTCTCTAGGTGAAAAAAACCTATAATTGAGATATGATAATAGGCATGAGAATAAAAATACTCAATTGGTTACACCTACCTTATCACATGCATAAATTTTATGTAAAAGATATCTTTTAGGCTAATTTTAAACAAATTACAAAAATAATGTTTTTTTATTGGTAAATACATGTAAAACTAATAACATGATAATATGGTGAGATAAAAATTATTATTTAATTATTTTATGTGAAACAAAATCACTTAGAAAACATTTATTGGGACTTAACCCCTTTTAAAATAAAACAACCATTTTAAAAACCACTTCTAAAACCACTTTATAAATAAATATTTAAAATATTTTTTAGAAAATAAAAAGAATAAAAAATCCACCAAAGAAAAATCTTGAAGGAATCATGTCATAAGACAACCAATGATACATGATTCCCTCATTCCAATCAAGCTAGGGAACACAAAATAGAGAGAATTATCCCTAACTAAAATCCTATAGTGTCATGGGAAGCAAGGATACTAGGGGAACTGATCTAGGACACATCTATACAATTATAATAAATAGAGACCAATTCTTAATAATAATAAACATGACCTAACACTCGATGTCACCCTCACTAGTCTAACTAAGGGGAATAACCTATAAGTATAACATATCCTATTAGAGTTCCATTAGTTAAAGAGTAATACTAAACTAGTGCAATATGTATACCTAGATTTCCTACCTATCTACCCATGGTTTCCCATGAAAATCAAAATATGGAGGTGAGTAATACAATCAAACAAGAAGAAATATTTGCATAAAGGGAGTAAGAAAGCTCCCCCTCACCTCCATCACCCTTTCAAAACAAAAAACCTAAATCATGAACTATATATCACATATAAAATAAGGAATGAAACATGGTAGAACATCAACAATAATCATAAACATTCCTCAAATGGATAAAATATAGAAGAGGGTCTCAAGAGGGTTGCACACACACCCCCATTTAGAAATAACATAAAAGTTCCAAACAAGCCTTACAAAACCACTTAGAATTCCAATATGTTTTATAATAATTTGAGAAAATTTTCAAACATCACTTTAAAAAATTGAATTTAAAATCATTCATGGAAATGATTTAGGATATCAATCCCCTTTTTTATAAAACCCCTAAAAATGGATTAAGTATCATTATTTTATTTGTTCCATGACCCAAATGGGGTCAAAGTACTTTTATGATTCTTGTTTTATTCAAATAAGTCATATAAATAATTTAAAATTAGTTTTCATTTAATGTAACACTTGAAATTCCAAGTAAAAATCTTTTGAAAATTAACACACCTAAAATATTTATTTAGACTTCATTAAAATTTTAAAAGGGTTAATTAGGCATTTATATAAATATTTTTGTTTTAAATATAATAAAAACAAATCTAAAACACTCTTTTAAATAGATAAACCCATTTATTTTAATGGAAACTCAGTTAAAACCCAATTTTATCTTTGAAAATTCAATAAATATAAATTATATTACCATTAAATAATTTAAATATAAATTAAAACCCCCAAAAAACATGGTTTAAAAATTAAAAGCTAAAAAATTTGTAAAACCTACCTATAATCAGTGGTAGATGGATGGAAATATTTCTTCTTCAATTGTGCACATAGAATTATGGAATATAGAACCTGCATGAACCCTAGAATCAAAAATACCCAAAAAGTGATAAAAATGAACGCTATAGTTCAACCAAAATTTACACAACAACAATGAAGAAGAAAACTAAAGGGGAAGATATAATATAGGAGTAGGAACCTTCACTTATAGGGTCAACCATGAAATTTTAAGAATTTGAAAAGAAAATTTTAGAGGAGAGGAGATCTAGGGATGGAAGTTTGTGAGAGAGAGTTGTACAAAGGACAGGGGATCAACTTGTGGGGTGTTTTTTGCATTGGGGATGAGAATTGTGAGAGATAGAGGACACTAGGGGGCGTGAAAAGAATGTAAAATTAACAAGAGAATGTTGAATGAAAGTATGGGGATTCAACCAAGGGGTGTGATGTAAGGGACATGTGAGAGAGGGAGAGGAAAATAAAGAAAAATAAATAAAAAAAATGAATAAAAATAAAAATAAAACATAAAAATTCAGGCAACCCGCATAGTTTACCCACACCATTTTAAAATCTTTACCGAAACTGGGAGACACTCAATACCTACACCAAAATGGACTGACTTTGTTTCCTATTGTGCCACAAATAATTTACTAAAAATTCACTAATAGTTATAAATGAAACTTCCCAAGTAACCAATTAAAAATTATAACTTACATATAATTTTCCAAACTATGTTGGCTAACCATGTAGTGCCTAAAAAGTATTAAAATTTTAAAATTAAAACCCAAAAAATAACCAAAACTAAAAATAACTCATATTAATATAAAAAAATATAAAATAAAACACCCTAGTCACACATATATGTGATAATTCTCCCCACCACACCACTTTCTATCCCCAAAAATTCTTTATTCAAATTATAAGGAACTAGAATAAGTGGGTCCATTATAATTTAATTCATAAGGTTGATGAGGCATGGGAAAATAAGGAGAGATCGAAATGAAGGAGAGTGACTTGACATGATTCCTCAAACATGTTATCCATCCTAAATCCTCAAATTATTCTGTCCAATATCCAAAAATCATGAGACATATCTAAGAACAACATCAATTAATCACACTTCCATAACCTATAGGATGATACCAATAGAAAATGGAAACTAAATATAGGTCTCCGCACTATTTTATAATTATAATAAAACAAAAAAAAACAACCAAGGCGCATAGCTTGAGATTAAATACCACTAAGAACATCAATTCCACCCAATGATTAAGAGTCCTCAATCCATCACAAAACTCAATGTCCACTAAGGAAAAAAATAGGGATTTCAAAAGGAAACTCAACCCACCAGAAGGCTCACCAAAAACCAACCTGGGCCTTTAACCTATGTCACCATGCTCTATCTTGTTGAACTTAGACCTCAACTATATGGGAACTATATCATGGATACAAACCAATATATATTACCATCATATGTGTAGTGAAATTGATATTGGTCCATGAAACTCGAGAACAACTTCCCAATGTTCTTACCATGTCCCTCCATCAATAGCCAAAACTCATCTCCCCTCAATTAAAAACCTCAAGAAAAAAGCATCATAATAAAACAAAAAATAAGGCTATAAGGGAAAAAAAATTACATAAGAACCTATGAGAACTTCCAAAAGGAAATTACTAACAAAAAATTACCTTAAAAACCTCAACAAAACTAATCACCAATGCCACTTCAAACACAAGAGAGGTATACCCAAACAACGAGTCATTCTAAGGAAAAAACCAATATCACCATCACCAAAAGAACAATATACTAGGTTCCAAAGGCTTATCCAGATCTCAATACACTAAAAAAGGTCCTAAGATAGGATCAAAGAGTGAAAAGGTTCAAAGTATGCCATTTTATTTAGAGTCTAGGTGGATACTAGAATGGAAGAAAATTCCTCCAAATGAGAAGATAAATCAATGAGATAAAAATTATAACATACATACCTTTTTCTATTTTAATTGAGTATTCTTAGAGACACATGTGAAATAACATGATATATGAATAGATTCAATTTATGTCTCACAATTCAGACCTAATAGTCCCATCATGAGTGGATAAATCCAAGAGAATAAATTATGAAAACAAAACATTACATCCAAATGTTATAAAAATCCCTATTCATACTAATAAAAAACTTTTTATAATTAATTAGAAATCATATAACTTAATTAAAAAACCATTTTAGGATTTTATTTCCATTTAAAATCATTTTAAAATTAATAATGATTCATTTTAAAGAAATTCTTAGAAAACCTTCTTTATTTCCAAAATATTTTTCTCAAAATCAGTAATGAAATCAACCATCTTATAAAAAAACTTTATGAAATAATAAATCCCATTAAAATAACCAAATAAAAACAATTTTGAAACCAATAAATTCTTCTAAGACAATAAAACCCAAATTTCAAGAAAAATAAACAATTAAAATTTTCAATTACAACTAAAACATGAAATGAAAGACCATATCAAACTTACTCAATTAACATAAAACATAAATAAAATCCTATTTAGTTCCACTAAAACAAGTGATAATTCACTTTATGAGTGATTTGGGAATTAAAAGAGGTTGGAAAACGTCCATAATAAAATATAAAATTGCTTGTGGGTTTAGAGGAGGCCTTAGAACTATTCACATGAGCTCCACAATATTGGCCAAATGATAGGGGATATCCATGTTTCTTTAGATCATTGTACACCATCACCCCAAGCTTAAGAGAACCCCCAAATCACAGAAAAATCATTGGTATTTGAAATATAATTTTCATATCAAACACATCAAACTGATCAAAAGAAAAATTAAAATCCAAGACTGAATCCCTAACTAACCATGGATATTTGTGTCTTTAAATGGAATAGAGCTCATGAAACTCCCCCCCATGTGTGCCTTTTGAGCACTAATAACCTAACTCCATACCACCCTTACTGAAAAAATAAAAAATGGTTCTTTGAAACCTAGGACCTCTGAAGTACCTAGGATATGATTCTAATTTTACAAACCAACCCAAGTCGTCCATCAATAGGATGCCAAAATAGACCCAAAACATACCCAAGGGGAATCCTCAACACCCCAAGGATTATGATAAGTGTCATATTCATATAAAGAATCATTAAAGATGATTTAAACTTAAATTAGAGTTAAATAACAATTTATTTTCTCTTAAAAAACCAACATGACCCATATGTAAGTTAGAAAAACATGCTAAAATTAGATAGGTAGAATGAAAATAAACAGGTAGCAAATAAAAACTATTTAAACAAAAGTAATCCATCTGTTAAACACTAAATCCCCCCCCTGAAGAAATAGACACCACTGGAAGCCTTTCCTTGACCTCCACATATATAATGAACATCCTATAAATTAAATGAATGTAGTAAAAACATATTTGGTTGGAGTAAATCATTTAAAGGTACACATTATAGAAATTATATGAAAATAAAGGGATTTAATACTAAATTATTTAAAAGGGAACACAAAATTAATGTGATAAATAAAATAGAAAAAAAATTAAATCCTCTATATCAATCATAGATCTAAGAATTGTCAATAGATGAACCAGAACCTAAAACTAAGGTATAAAAACTAGTGTGTGCATAAAAATTCATAATAGGACACCAACCACCTTTCTGTATGCTTAAATTTTAATCCAATAACCATTTTAATATAGTCTTAAATATAGAATAAAAATTATTTTTTCTCATTCTTAATTAAATTTAAAACCAATATCATGTTTTTATTTTTAAATAAACATTCTTCATTAATTATTTTAAATGAAAAAAATCAATTTAAAACATTTATTATGCCTTAATACCTTTTAAAATAAGTCAACCATTTTGAAACCCACTATTGAAACCACTTTATAAATACCGTTTTAAAACTATTTTTAGAATAATTTAAATAAACTAAATAAATACACACACCCTAGAAAAATCACTAAGTTATTATTTCATAAGTAAAAGAGTGATCCATGATCCCTGGTTCCAATCAAGCCAACAAACATAAAAGATAGAATTATTTCTCTAAGTAGAATCATATTGTATCCTGGGAACCGAGGAGATTAGGAAAAATGATCTAGGACTTGTATATAAAATTACTATAAAAAATTATTGGCACCAGATAAAAATCATCCTACACAAACATTCGGTGTCATCCTCACTGGTCTAACTTAGTGGTATGACCCATAATAAGAACATATAAAATGTTATTTCCACTAGTCATAGTGTTATACTAAATTAGTTCAACATGTGTACTTAGATTTCCTACCTTTATACCCTTGGTTTCCCATGAAAATATAATAATGAAGGTGAGAAATTCAATATAATAAAAAGAAGTATATACATCAAAATCTTAGGGAAACCCATACTCACCTCCATCACCCTCACAATATAAAAAATTCCAATCATTAAGTGTATCACATATAACATAAAGAATTACCCACTGAAAAAATCCATAACAAGAATAAATAACCCACTATAAATATAATTTTAAAAAGTGGATTGAGAACGTTTCATACACACACACACACACATTTTTAAATCACTTAAAATTTATAAATAATCCTTATGAAACCAATTAGGATGTTGAGACACTATATAAATTTTTTAAATCATTTCAAAGAATCACTTTAAAACATTAAAATTAAAATCACCCTTGTAACTCATTTAGGTATTCAATTCCCATTTTAATAAGACCCCTAAAAGGGTCATAAACATTATTCTTTTATTTATTTCTTAAACCAAACTGGGTTAAACAAATTTTAGTATTGTCCTTTTATTCAAAAAAATTATGGAAATATCTTAACAATACTTGAAATTAAAAGTAAAAATATTTGTAAAATTAATTCTAAAGCCTAAAACATTTTTATAGACTGCAATAATGTTTTTAGAGGGATAATCAGGAAACACAATAAATATTGGTTTTCATAGTATAATAAAAGAAAATCTAATACACTATTTAAAATATATAAACCCATTGATTTCTATAGAAATCAAGATAAAAACGAAGTTCCACTTCGTAAATTAAATAAATATAAATTATACTATTATTAAACAAATAAAAAATACATTGAAAATCAAATAAAAAATGGCCTAAAAATTAAAATAAAAAATGGGGAAGTACTACCAGGAATTGATAATAGAAGGCTCAGAATGTGTCACCTTTAATGAAAGACACCCAAAAATGGAAGAAAAAACCTACACAAAGCCTAGAATCACAAAAAACCCATAAATCAGTCAAATCAAAACCCTAGGGTTTGACCAAATCTAAAAAAGAGACAAGGAGGAAGAAAACCAAACATAAATAAGATAGGAAGGGAAGAGGAACCTTCTCATAGGGGATCCAACTATGAAACTAGAAGAATTTGAGAAGAAATAACCAGATGGGAGGATCTTGGGAGAGGGAAAGTTACATGAGATGGAGGAATTCCCCATGGGATCTCAACTAGGGTAGGTCATGTGTGAGGAGTGGGATTCATCCAAGTGGTACAATGAAATGGATATATGTGAGAAAAAGAGCGGAAGAAATGGAAAAAAATGAAATAAATAGAATAAAAAGTAAAATAAAAACTTACATTTTTGTGTGACCTACACAATTTACCTATATTGTTTTCTAAACCAGGTGACACTCACTACCTAAAACAAAATGAACTCACACAGTTTCCCCTAAGGACCCCCATGGTTTACTAACCATGTGCTGAATATTCCAAATGTAAGTTCCCATGTAACATATTCAAATTAATGATTGTCACATGGTATTGCAAATGATTTTATCTAACTATGTTATGTCTAAAAATCATTAAAATTTTAATATTCACCAAAACTTACTGAAACTAAAAAAACTCAAAATAAAATAAAATAAAATAAAATAAAATACCTTATTCACAAATGGGTCTGATAGTTGGGATATAGCCATATGATGTTGGTGATGTCATTAATAGTTGGGGTGTGGTGTTAAGTGTACACATAGTGATCCATAGGGTGGGGTTGAGCATTAGATGATGTATTAATATTGTGGTAATCATTTTGGAGTGGGATTCTTGTCATATATGGGATTCCATCGATGTTATTGAACCAAAAAATTTTGATGAAATATTGATGGTTTATAGATTTGGTGATGCATCATTCACCAAGGGTCCATGGAATGAAGATGTATTTTTATATTAGATTATGAGATGATGTGAATGCATCATTATCCCTCGGGTGGTGTTCAGAATATTGGTACCTTGTCTAATTTCAACATTGGTTGAATTAGGTAGGCCGTTCACTCATGGTTGGTCGAGCATGAGGTGGATTAGGGTTATTTACTTATTCTTTTCATATGATTCAATTTTCATGCACTCATATGCATGTGGATATTATCTATGAAAAATATTTCTCATGGCCAAATGAGTTTATACTCACACCCCACATGGGTCCTTTAGTACACATGTAGACTTCTTGTATTATGTGGGGACCATGAATAAAGAATAAAAGGTAGTATATGGTGGATTTTCAAGTGGAGTTGTTATGGTTTTTGGAGATGGACTAGGCAGTTCCTCAATGATGGATAAAGGTAGTTCCCTGGGTTATTTTTAGACATTTTTATATATGATCAACCTATGGGTGATCTAGTATGTATTTGTATGACTCACATGACAATATAGATGTTTATTTTTATATAATAGAAAGAATGATATATTTTTATCTTATTTTCATACTATATGGTGTTATATCATTAATATTTTTGTTACTTACACTATATTTATGGTTTTATACATGTGATGGTATTATACACCCATGATCACACCTTATAACATCACCGATAGTTGTCGGCCTTATACATATTGGGAGGCACACTTGAGGTCACGCGACACCTTTGATTTGGTCACGATTGAGGTAAATTGGTCCAGAGATTTTACATATTTGATTTTCCAATCTTGATATTCTTAGAATTATTTTAATCCAATGATATGTTTGAAGATGATGTATTAATATTTGGGTGTTTTATGATGATTATCTATTTCCATGTAATTTGAACAAAAGTGTCTAGAATAGATCTAGACTCATTTCTAGAGCCTTGTTTTGTTTCTTAACATGACCCTTTAGTGTTATTTTCACATTTTTTTGGGAGGCCTAGATTATGATGTAGGGGGATGTTTTTGTTTCCATGGATAGTGTAATGATGAAAATTTGAGGGTTGATCAGTAAAAGTTAGAATATTGTAGGAGGGAGTTGAATAGTGATATTCCCTTAGGATTCATTGGTTTCTTATGAAAGATGATTCAATTTAAATTAATCTTGGTGTAAAATAAATCTATATCACTATACATTAGAATGGGTAGCCATTTGTCTCCATTATTCGGAAACTCTAACTGCATTATGAGGGAATGTGATGAGGTTATTCCTTAAAATATTTCAAAAGTTCAATAGGAAATGACCCACAGTTGGGGGTGAGAATTATTATTATATTTCTTGATAATTTGGTAAACCAAGAATCCTATATTTTATAGATTATAATTAATAAGTTATGTTGTTTCCTATGTTGTGGTAAATTTATCTCATGTTGTGTTACACATTATTATGGGGTCTATAGTTGATAGATCAGGGTTGTCTAAAAGGGTTAGGAGCATCCACTTTGGATTAATGTGTAATGGTTCACTGATGACTAGAGATAAAGATACATTGTTGTTTAAGGATGCTAATTCATTTCATTATATTCTCATTATTAGCTTCTATGAGGGAGATTCAACGACCTGACCATTCCATCTATAGTAATGGATGAGAAGCTGACCAATGTCTATGGTATTTATGTATTTTTCTTCTAGAGGTTATGATAAAGAAAAAATAAGGAATTAAAATGGTCCTCATGTTATGATCTGGTTATTTTAATATGTGCAAATTATTATAAAATTAACATGGATGAATAAAAAATCTCAAGTAATTCACACACACACACACAATTGAAACTTCTATGAGGATGGTGTTGGAGGGATCCTTGTTTTCCTATGTGGAACTCCTAACTCATTTTTGAGTTCTTGAGGCCCGAACATTCAACAAGGGTAAAATTGTCAATTTACCTTATGAAACATCCTGATAAATACTTCCTTATGGTTTTATTGTTCTAAGGACAATATTTTAACCATTTTACTTGAATTTGATGAGATTATGAGTCAATTGATTTTTCATGATATTTACTATCTATTAAATAAATATAATTATTATCCCATGAATATGAACATTGACATATCTTAAATGAATATCCAAATGAAAACATTGACTCCATATATGATTTTGGGATGTGTGATTTAACCTAGGTGATACATAAACCCTGACCAGGTACCGGGTCCCAAAGTGAGCCTTTATCAGGTCTTTTCTTTTATTTATATTAACTTTATTTTATTTCCCCCTATGTAACTTCCCCATTAACATTGTGGGAAGGAGGAAAAAACCCCTTATATACATGAATAGATAAAGGGATGAAGGGGGGATGAACCAATCCTCTCTCATGGAGGGATATTTGAGAGGTTAATTGAGAAGTTATAGTAATGGAGTGTGGATCATCGATGTGTGAAACATAAAGCTTTAGTGAGTTTCTATAAAGTAGGACTTGTTAGTTATATTTGTTTCATACCTTATTTTACACTATTTATAGTCTTTTTTAGAACCCCGTATGCTTGAATGATGGACAATAAATAGAAAATGATCGGATTTCTATGGAACGGGTAGATCGGGATGGTTCGCTGAAATTCCCCATTTACAATTTAGAATCACACAAAGTGTATTTATAAGAACACACATTGTGTAGTCAATCTTCATGGTTAGATTAAGAAATTATGATTACACATCATGTGGTATAGACTCTCATGCCATGTGTCCTATGTTATGTTAACTTGGGATTAATTTTTTCATGAAAAATGTTTTAGTTGAGTGGGTAGTTGTATATCACCGATTGTTCATTTGGAGTGGTATACCATGGGGTTCTTCCCATACACCATGTATATTTTACCCACTTGACCAGGGGTGTGATTTATTATACATTTAGGAACCCTATATAAGGTACATGTCATGTAGTAGTACATGAAAAGTCGGTCCACACAACACAAGAATTCCTCAGGTAGCATAAATTGTGTGCCCAAGAGTACATGTCATGTTGTTTAGGAATACATGACTCAGGGTCCCATGTGGTTTAACACACCATATACTCCCGATGTAATTCCTTTTACTGTGAGTTTACATGATGAGATGACGCTGGTACATTCCCAAATGGAGGTTTTGGGTGTACATACTGTGTATGTCCTAGAAAAAAATGTGTACCATTCCTCTTGGTGGGGTTTTACATATTTTATCAAACAAGACTTTGATTTTGACAATCAGATAGTCCATTTTAAGAATCTTTCATGATAGATCATGACAGTTGGGTCCTTAATGCTATTATAATCCATTAGAGATATGTTTCATGGTTATTTTCAAATATTAGCCTTATAGGGATGATATAGAGCACATGAAGGGATATTAAAGACCCCTCTAAAATAATTCAAATACTCGACCATAGTACCCTCACATGATTTTAAGATTTTGGAACTCTTTGATAAATTAACAGTAGTTTTGGATACATTGATGACATTTTTAACCATCGTTGTATCTATTTTCAATAAATGTGAAGGTAATAAGTGTGATGTTAATATATAGTGAGGTGAGTTTTTTAAGAAGGAAGATGGATTGAATTTACCAATTAAGGTGTCATTAAATGAGTATTGAGGTGAGGATTAGGGAATTATCTTTTAGATTTGAAGTTGATTTCTTCTAGTGTTTAGTTGAGAAATATATTTCATTTATTTTCATTAATCAAATAAAAAATAATTTGAGAAGTTTTCATTAGATACTATAAAACATAAATTCAAATATGAATAGGTTGAAAGAGAGTTTAAGTTTCTACCAACATATATATTTAATGAATAGTTCCATTAAGTATACTTATTTTTAGATGAGATTGATAAATCATTGAAATATTCTAAATAATATTTTCATTTTTTATTATTATTTTGAATTATATTAGAGTTTATTGGAGATTATTTAAAATTAATACATGGAATTTTAAAGAGGCTAAGAATTATTTAATAATGGTCGAGTTGATTTTTTCAGATTCTATAAATTATAGTCAGCTGAAAAACTAGATAATGAAATGACATGTAATATATTTCTTAAGTAGTAAAAATGGATTTTTCAAAACAATTTCATAAGACTTGTGTCCATTCTATAGGAAATCTGAAGTTTTCAAAATAATTTTGGTGATTGTGTAATTCTTTTGGAAGATTTCATAAGAAGTTGGAAATTTTATAAGACTTTATGTTTTTTAAGACTCTTGAGAAAGTCATAAGAGTTATTATTTTTTTGAAAATTTAGCGAAGTAATTCTATAGAAAAAATTATTTTATAAAATATAAAACACTATAAGAGTCATTCTAAGTGGCAGATTAAAATATATAAAATGCATGTATTTCATAAAGGTAATCTGGAATCACATAAATTCCTTTATATAGTTTGTAAGAATCATCTATAATTCTATAATAGTAATCAAGAATACTATAAGAGTCATTTGGTTATTTTATAAGAGTTTTTTGGAATTCTATAAAAGATATTTACCCTTAAAAAATATCATTTGAGGATATAAATTAGCAAAGTCATGGAATAAAATAAAAACAAAAGATTTATTTAATCTAATGAAATTATAGTTGTCTATAATTTTGGAAAATATCTAAATTGTAAGGGTAATTTATAGAATCACTGAATTGTATGAAATACTAAAGTAATTCTATATTGAGATCTTTAGAATAAATATTACATCATATAGTTATGTTCTATTTTAAAGGGCCTCAAATATCATGGGCTTGTTATTAATCCAATAATAGAGTTGAGTTTCATAGAGAATTAAGAAAGGTGAATTTGTTATGATCCAAAAATATTATCTCACCTTTATGTGTTTTGAGAATGAAGAAAAAAATGAGGATGAAGCTGCTATGTGATGAATAGAATATTTTAGGAATGAATCATATTTCAATATGAAATTCTATGATAATGAATTTTATGTTTCATGTGATCTCATGCAAACATGGATTATGAATAATTATTTTTGAGGAGAGTTAAAATAAAATAAAAATTGATGCGATAATTAAGGAAGATTTGTTGAAAGATAACCTTGGGTCTTTTATAATATTTAAATTAAATATTTGATCAAGATTAATATAAGAATTATGAAGGATCTATTCTGAAAGAAATCAATTAATACTTCCTTTTTTTAATTTTGAAATTTTATCGCATGATTCTTGGTATATAAAAAATTCAAAAGAAGAAAAAATTATGTTCTACACCATTATCATTAGGATAAAACCTTATGTTTAAATTGGAAAGAAGATAAATTATACTGCTTAGGTTCCTCATCTTGTGTATTAAAGATAGAAGATGTTATAATGATGTTTCTATCTTTAATGATATTATCTCTAAGAAAAAAATGATATCTCATATTGAAGGTTTTTAAATTAGTTATAAAAAAATTATTAGATAAAGTAGAAGTATTTTAAAACCCTAGTATAATTATATCTATGCATGATATATGAAACCTACATAAGAGAATAAATGAATAAATATTTTAAATGTAAAACCTTACACTAAACATCATCTACAACCTTTGATCTTGTATTGATATTCTTGATAAAAATTACAAAGTGGAAGCTGATTTAAGTCCCACCACCAAAGGTATCCACAAGCTAATCTAAATCATTCGATGTTTAGATGGGATTATTCTTCCATTAATGATGTGATATAATCTTCTATAGAAAGAAGGAATAAGAAGATATCTTCATGTCCTAGATAGTTTCTTCCCATAAAACATGGAAGCATACAAAAAATTCCATCATATGTCAACATTATATATAACCTTTATAAGACACTCCACAATAGATGGTTTTTATTCATGAGTTACATTGCATGAATAAATTCCCCTTCAATTATATACAATCATCATATAAAAGATTCACCTCCCATATGTTTCATTTCATCTCATGAAATAGTCCTTTAATGATATACTACATGGAAATACAAAATGGTAGTATCTCATGGAAACCATCGAACCAAATGGATACAATCCATGTATGAAAATATACAATATATATATTTGATATATATATATACATATATATCAATCATTAGGGAATATATCCCTAAATATCCCACTTGCACTAAATACTTATAGAATTTGTGCAATTTCATCATATATTGTATCATAAATAATAACTTGCGAAATCATATCTGAAAATTCTTTTGGATGTTTTTCTATAAATATTTTTTAAATCCATCATCTACTTCACCTTGCATCATATAATATATAATAACTTATTAATACCCATCAAAAAACTTTTGGATTATCTCTGAAACACATTTATATTAGCTCTATTTGTCAAAATCAATCCCCATTTAGTCAACCCTAATGTGTGACCCCACATGCCTTTATAACGTTGAAAAAAATACAAATATCCGGATCCATACATGTAAACAAATAGTGACCTATAGAATAGAATCTATTATACTCAATCTATAAAGGGATTTTGTGTGATCTCTATAAAAAAATTGTACCACTATACCTATGTCTACTAGCCCGCATTATATGAAAATGTGTATTATCCTATTTTCCCTTTATCTAAGACATCAAGTGACCTTGGGACATGAAACATGTCAATAACATATAGGAAAATCAACTATTATTAATGTTTAGAGTTTATAATTATCGGATTTATGATTAAATTTCATTTCATTCATCTTATAGAAAATCACATCACATGTCCCTTATTTGGAAATATATACAATATCTAAGTGTGGCCACACACTCCAAAAATATATCTCAATCAAGGGTTTGGATGTGATTCTAATCATATGAGATGACAAATCCCATATTGGTTAATCTCAATCCAATTATGTGATCAAAAACATACCCAACCACTCCCATATTATCTAATTCAATATAAATACTTTCATAAGTAGGGTATCAAAGTATGAAGGTTCTCTTGCTAGGTATCTTTCTAACCACAGGTAACGAGGACTCAAATATGATCCATGAGTATACCAAAAACATATGTATGACACTCCATGTGGTATACTTAGTAGTTCATCCATTGTATAAAAAGAGTCATATTCTTCGTTTGGTTCCTCATGAGCATATTCTTTATCTCTACACAGTAATCTTACTTGTGTTAACCTTAACATTTCTTCATAAATACTCCATGATTAACATTGGTTAGGGATAAAATAAAATTCACACATTAAAGTTCAATTATCATTACACTTCATGAAATATATTTATCTATATATACATTTATGTATCCAACAAGAAAGAATTATAAAATGGAGGTTTCCTCTAATATGATACATTTAAATATTCTTGAAATATTTTAGAATATTTTACAAAACCCATAAAATCACAAGTTATAAACTTTCATATCAATATTAAGTTTGATACACATTCTAGGTTTTGTTAACTAATTACATCATATGTAATTCATCTCACATCCCTATGTAGCCATATGATAAAACTCTCCCACAAAACATTTTAGTGAGAAATGTCTATGAAGAAAACTAGTTTGAATAATGGTAATAATTATGAATCATATTCCGAATTGTAAAACTACTTTAACATATTCAAACGTATTAACTTAAAAAAAATCAAATTCCATGACATTGAATTTAATTTTCTATTTATAAATCTTTCTATGTTCATCATCACCATCCATGGATATCCCTTTTATCAAACTGTTTTCTTGAAATAATTCAAATACTTACATTATTATTAACCAATACATCCCAAACTATTTTAGGATATTAAGTATAAATCACTTTAAGTTTATATTAGTGTAATCCTTTATTTTTTAACTTTGAACTTCATTAAGTCTCAACATACTAACACTAGCCTCTTATACATTATATTATCTTCATAATGTCTTTTGAAGATACACATACCCTTTTGTGTTAAGAAATAAATTTTATTTATTTTTATTAAAATCATTTAACAAATAATATATTGTTTTCATATCATATATAGTATTTTATGAATTTGGAACAATATCATTTGAAAATAAGTATTTGATAAAATATACCACTAATGGGTGAAAAAAACATTCTCTCATATTTTTAACAAACATTTTGATAAACAATTTTATCTTGTATAAACACTTTCAATATCTTCTTCTCTAAACATGTTATAGAACCTTATGAATCATAAACCATGATTATATACTTAATCATCTCAATTTTTTCATAAAATTATTTTTACTAAACATATTCACTTATCACATAAGATAAATGAGATGAAGATACACATATTTTACTTAGATTCGTTTAATCTTTATAAATTCATTTACAATCAAATCCTCATTGTAGTTACTATCTACTTCATATCATGAATATAAATTAAAATCTCAGTCAATACTTATTTTTATTTTGAACTCATTTATATTCGAAACACTTGTAAAATATTCATTCAATATCACATACCCTTCAAATTTTAAGAATTTACTCTCTCTTGACAACCCTATATTTTATTGACCAACATTGATTATTTTTTAAACCAATTTTTCTTCTTTTGGTTGGAAATTTTACCCATTATCAATTTCTATAAATTACATTAGAATATAGATATCATATTCTCAATCCATATATATTCCCAATATTTTGATAATATTAGGTAAAATGTTCTCTGAATTAAATCACATTGTTAGAGATTTTCATAAATGATAATAGGATAAATTCCCTAACAAGAAGAAGCCATTTTTATTATCCCCTTACTTATATAATTTAGTAAAATCATAAACCATGTGTATTAAAAACACCCATATCATTTTATTTAAACAAATATTGTTTACATTCTCTTCTTAAGTTATAAATGAGAAAAAATGCACATATTTTGAAATGCTTATCCATGATTGAAGAATCCAAGTTATTAATACAATAACTCCTTTACTACATTAGTTAAAATAAAACTTCAAGATTCATTTTTTTCTTCTTCTTACCTTTTATATATTTACAATAATTTGTAAATCATAAAACTTCTATCATATATCTATCAGAATAAGACAATTTATTTCTATAAATATAAAATTTTTAAATAAACATTTACTCTTATAAATTCAAATATATATTCCATCATATTGAATATCATTTTATATACCCAAAAATATTGTTTATATAAGTATAAAATTACTTAAATCACTAATGTAACCAAACATATTGAGTTTATAAGTGGAGGAAAATAATTATTTGGTCACTTTACATAAAATGACTTTGAAACCTTGAATGGATAACTACATTCTTTAATAAGTATCTAGATTGACTTGTTGAAATATTTCAACAAATTTTCACTGTGTTAAGAACTATTATTACACATAAAATTTTCCTTATGAACTTTTCTGAAACCACTAATCTTGCTTAATAACTTTTTTTAAGTTACTATTATTAAGAGCTATATACATTAAAATTCTCCTAATCAAGGATTAAGCATAAGGTTTAGTTTAGTAATGATAATGATTATATTATTTATAATAGATTCTTTTATTAGATGAATTTCATGTTTTATAACCATTCAATATGTAATTTCATTTAATGGTCTCCCCCTAAAATAGTGTACCATTTTAAAAAAATATCATATTCATTAGTGATCTAAGATCCATATTTCACTATGACTTACATTGGTTATCACAAAAATTTTCCATGACTATATCTAGTAGACAAAAATTCTCAATCATATCATATATAACTCTGGGATATTTTATAGAACAACTATTTATCTAATCCATCAAATGGATATAACAAACTCTATTCCAATGGTATTCTAACCATTAGGGTTTCCCAGCTAGTGTAACCCAATGTAAATGGATAGAATAATCCAACAAAGGTCAATCAAGGGATACCCATGATAAGATTGAAAACACCATCAACACAATCCAAATTCTCTTATAACATTCATTTCATACACAATATTATTACGGTATACTCATTATGAGCTTAACAATACCAAGTTGAATGATTGAGGTATTGAAAAGTTCTTATTTGGAAGGAATCTCACACATTTTATTTGAAGGGGATTTTAATTTCCCCATATTATCTAATGTTACTCACTTTTATGTATACATAATTCTAATAATTTGTTTTGGAACCATATTCCCTCCACCTAATCAATATACTAAAACCATATTGATGTGAAACTCTTTACACAACCTACAGGTTTATGCAACATACCCAAAAATAAAATTCAATCATATTCACACATATCCAAATGCATCATATTCATAAGCTATATCAAAACTTCATGTAATGGTTTATAATTATAATATGTTCACAATATCTATATGAGTAATCCTGGAGCAATAGATAACCAACTGCATTAACTTTCGTAAACAAGTTATGAGCCTCCAATTAAGTAGGAAGTCTGATCCCAAGTACCTCTACCTTGTGAGAATTCACTAAAAGAGCGAATGTAATTCCTCATAATTCTAACATCTAATATAGACAAATTATATTCAAAAAATAAATTCAAGCTAAAATTTTTTATTACAAACCAAGGCTGAGGTATATTTAAAACAAAATTCATTATGGAGTCATTCCTAGAATGAAAATTCAAGGATCTATCCAAGAATCAATTTATCATATAAATTATAGTATACAAACATTCATAATATTAGTAATTCATAATTATGTATAAAATAGGTAATAACCATTAATTAAATAAATAATTCATACATTTAAACATGAGATAATTTTTTTTGAACAATTTATAAATAAAATATAACTATAATACCTTTTATAATTTCAACTACAACATTATGAACATTTCATAATTTCAAATATAATCTATTTATATTCATTTGAAGATGAATTCTTTCCTATTTATCATTATATGACATTTTCATTTTAAATATATGATGTTATATGAATTATAAACTATTTTAATCTAATTTATATTATGTAAAAATTTTACAATATCTAAATATCATATAAATAATCATTATTTAAACATTGATCATATCAATCATCAAAATAATTTTTATGTGGCATAAATAATATCCAAATATGACAACCTTTTATTTTGAACAATTCAAAAATAATTAATTACAAAAAATTTATAATTTAAATAGAAACATTTTATATTTTAGTCTTATTTTATAATTTATAATTCTTTATAAATTATATCTTATGATTTATAAATATAAAACTATGATTACCCATATGTGAACTCATTCACGTAAAGGTAAACCACTTTATATAATGGAGACTAGGTTATAAACTTTAATAAAAACTTTAAAACATAGTATTACCTTTATATTAACTTCTTTGTGTAAAGATAATCACTTGGTTACTTTGATGTAGCCTTAAAAAACCTCCAATAATTTTACTTAGTCTATTTTCATTGAAGATTAAGTGGATATAACACTACACATTTCAACTTTAGATGAACTAGGGGATTTCCCTAATATGGGAAACTTTTTATAAGAGTATGTACAGATGAACCTTATACAAAACACTTTTGCATAAGGGTAATCCCTGATGGACATTACGTGAAACCCTTCACATAACGGTAATTAATGAATTACCTTTACATGAACACTCACATATAAGTATCACCTTTCTTACCCTTACACAACTGATATGCATAAGGGTAATGATTTGGTTACCTATTTACAACTCATCTTCATAAAGGTAACACCTCAGTTACCTTTACACATCCCTACTAAGTAAGGGTATACCATTTTAGAAAGTAATTTATAGAATATGAAAACTCTACTTTGTATTTTATGAATTTATTTATTTCAAGAAATATTTCATAAATCTAAACCATGGGTTCACTTTGATACCATTGAAGGTTTTTAAATGAGTCAAATAATAATTATCAGATGAATAAGATGTAGTTTAAAACTATAGTCTAAGGTTCTACATATATGACATATGAAAGCTATGTAAAAGTATAAATTAATAAAGTCTATAAATACCGTACCTTACACTAAATAGCATCTAAAACCTTTGATTTTGGTTTGATATGCTTGATAAATATATCAAAGTGGCACCCAAAAGACTCCCCATCTCTAAAGGTATTTACAGGATAATATGAATCATTTGAGGTTTGGATGGGATTATTATTCTATTCATGATGTGCTAGAATCTAATATGCAAATAAAGAATAAAAATAGAGCTATGGGTCTTAGGTAGTTTTATCCAAGATAACATGGAATCATAACATAACTACAATCACATGGAAATAATATATATATATAGTCTATAGAATACTCTCCTCAATAAATTTTATTTATTCATTTATTAAAATCTATAAATAAATTCTCTGGCCAATATATTCATTAATTATATTAATGCTTCACCTCCCATTCATTTCATTTCATCTCATAAAACAATCCTTTAATGATAGACTACATGGGAATATAAAATGGAATCATCTAATGAAATCCATCAAACCAAAGGGATACAACACATGTATGAAAACATACTATATATATCATAAAAATATAAAAGACTTTAGGGAATATATCTATCAAACATTTTGTGATATAGATTTTT
This sequence comes from Viscum album, assembly GCA_963277665.1. Taxonomy (NCBI): domain Eukaryota; kingdom Viridiplantae; phylum Streptophyta; class Magnoliopsida; order Santalales; family Viscaceae; genus Viscum; species Viscum album. The sequence goes on along the minus strand of OY728128.1, from coordinate 656,261,990 downwards.
TCTATGCATTGAAGAATAATAAGAATGAAAAGTTTGAACTTTACTTCAATAGATAATCATTCATGATGAAGGAGGGAGAAAATCAGACTATGATATAATTATATCATAAGGTTTGAAGAAGTACTAGGAAACCCCTATCATTTCTATAGTTACAAGAATATGATCAAATCTATTGTATCTAAATGGGATATAGGCCTAAATTATTGATCTTACTTCAAGGTCGTGAAAGTATTTTATTATATCCAAATAATTTCAAGTTGGTGTTTGAATTATACCTGGTAATTTCTAGGAATACAGGTCCAAGGATTCACCCTTTCTGGGGTTTTTTTGACAATAAAAGAATATATTTGTGTGGGTCAGATAACTAGCACCCATGGATTTTTTCACCCATATTTGAGGTAAACCTTGTTGAAAAACCTTGGTGTTTTCTTTTGGGTGATTTCTTATTTATCATTATATTCATTCAAACCAATGAGGTGAAATAATGAGAGCTTTATTCACTAAAGAAGTGTACTGGTAATTAAGGGATAAAATTTTCATCAGTAATAAGCCATATAACACTAATTCAACCCCACTCAATGTAAAAAATATCCCAAGTGATCTTAAAAACTGGTATCATATCCACATTTTCCTCCTCTAATTAGATTCTCAATAATACCAAGATTTGAAGTATTTTTAGTTTTTTTCTCTTTGCAAAGTATTTTTGAAGTTCTAATTTGAAGAGACTAATGAGTTCCCTATTATAAAAACCATTATATATATATATTTTAAGACACTAAATAATAATAAGAAAAGATATGTAATGAAATTGAGGAAATTATTATCAAAGAAATAAGAGAACAATGACTCTCTATTAATTGATGTTAATCAAGGTAGAGTTCATTATATTATACATGTTTATAATCTATATCTTGGTGGAACTAGTGATGATAAGGAATCCATATTATTTAAAGAGGAAGAAAAATAAATTTCCCTATGTTTTACTTTTAAGGTAGAAAGATAAGGCATGAAAGATGAAGTTATGGTGGTTAAATCAGCTACTAAATAAATGGAAAACACTTATACCTTAGGTTGTTCATGATATTTACTTAAATAGAAGGTAATAAAAATATCTTGTAAAAACTATCCTCTAGATAAACCAAGAACATGTGGGGTATACCACGAGTTTGAGGATTCACACGATGAATAAATTGATGTTTTAAAGTATATCCTTCTTAATTAACCAAAATAAGTAGTCAATTATATTTTTTTGGATATTTTAGAATTATAAAATAGAATATCAACCTGGAAAAAATTGAGTGTATGGTTATGGATAATGATTTGGAATAAATTTTTTTGACATGTGTAAAGTTCTCAAAATAAGTGGGATCCATAAGTGAAATGAATGTGGAGATTGAAGAAAGATACTATAATTTTAGGATGAATGTTTTAGTATAATTCAATAAAGGAAATAATACATTATGGGGATTAAAGAAGAGGCCCATGCAATATAATAAGTAATTGTTGTCAAAGATTCTAAATTGGGGATTAAAGGTAGTTAGATTAAGTAGATTTATATTTCCTTTCATGAAATGAACTAAATTTATAAATATCATGCTGAGAAGATTAGAAAGGATTATGAACAAAAATTGAAGTCAGCAGTGGATAAGGAAAACATCTTCAATATTAAATTTATTGATCTTTAAGTTATATTAGTAAACTGAAAGTAGTTTATGATGAATCTACACAACCAGATGATAAAAAACCTACTACTACAGACTATTCCAAAGAATATTCTTGTTATAAAAGGCCTAAATCTAATGGAAATAAGTTACTGGTAACATCTAATGATAAATCATATGTATGATATATTTAAAAGGTACCATCAATCCTAAAAACTATGTTTATTCTATTTATAGTTACTTATACAATGTAAGTTTCAAAAAAAATTATTGTACAAAAATCGATGAAGAAAAACGTTGAGGATCCGACCACTAGATCTTTGGTGGATAAGGGAAAGTTTGGTAGAATATATTCCCCAAATAAATCCCGACTAAATAATAAAGCATCAAAAAAAGAACCATCATTCAATTCTGGCCAGATTATAGTTCAAGAGAATATATCATGATGTGTTGCCTACTTCTGGTGCTTTGGAAGATTCAGACATAATAATATTACCAGTTTTCATAATATGTCAACCATTATAGTTCAAAGAAATCCTACATCAATGGTCAGTAGGCTTAATTGAAGTAAATTACATGGAAGAAGGTTGTAAATATTTTTATTTCAAATATATTTAGAAGTATTGACAAATTTTGTGGATGTTATAGAGAAATTGGTCATAAAGGTGGCTAAAGTTATTCAAATCAATCAAGAATTTCTAATATATATATATATAATAGAAGCTTATATAATCTAAAAACCGAGTTATCCTTCGGAAGAAATTAGTTGAATTAATTAAATAATACCAATTATTTAACGAAGATTATTTCACAAAAAAGAAGAAGTTTCTTTTATTGAGGTAAAATGGGACACTATTTTTATTTTTAAATAAATTCATGTGTAATGGTATTTCTGAAATAAATAAAGACAATTTTGGCAAAATAATATAAGATAAGAACAAGGGGATTGGGTTGGTGAAAATAATAATAGATAATCCATGTGCAAGATCAATGAAGTATGACGATGCTACCAAAGAATACATAATTATTTTTCTATCCTTATTAGAAATGGTAAAAAAGATGTAGTGAGAACATGTGAACACAAGTTTCATTGGGAAACAATATTCTTCATAAATAAGAAATTTAATTTATTGAGTGGTTTCCCTTATATGAAAACCTAAGAGATATTAAAAAACTATGTGTAAGGTGCAAGAAAGATGGTCACATCTTAAAGTATTGTTTAATCATCCTAACATATCAAGAATAAAATATAATTAAAATGAATCTATAACAAAAATAATCATGTGATTTGATTGTTAAAATCAAGAAGGATTTCCACAAAAAAAGTAGTTGAAAATTTAAGGAAGATCATGTTTCCCGTGGAGAATACTACATGTCAATTAAAAAGAACTAGCATGAAGAGTTATTAAAACTTGGAGATGAAGGGAAATATGTAACTTTGGTGACAAGAAATTCTCAACCATTCTACTCTCATTAAAGATAAAATAAGTTCCACCATATCACCCTATATTATTATTATTCTTTCTATGTAGGTAATTAAAGGTGATGAATAATTGGGGGGGGGGGGGTAGAAAACCTGATCAAGCTAGAATTACAATTATAGAATTAGAGATGTTACCTTATTATTTTGTGATCTATCATTTAGTATCTTGATTCTTATTTGGTTATAAACCTTGATGAAGTGGAGTTAGACTGTATCCTTGATGGGGATAAAAATAAGAAATTTTATAATATTCTTGACATTTTAATTTATGAAAATCTATAAATTTGGAAGGTATATAAAAATATTCCATTAGAAAATATAAAGGAGTATATTGTTGAAACCACTTGGTGTTTGATATATTTTTAGTCAATAAATAAGAATACAATAGTCATGATTTAAATATGTAGTGATAAGAGTTTTTTGGGAAGGAATATAGTTTTGAGTTCCCAAGAAATTATTCATTGAATGAGGATTGAGGTGAGGATTGATTAATTACCCTAGAGATTGGAAGCTGATTTCCAATATTTAGATAGGAACAACAATAAATTTCTAATCATTAATCATATGAAAAAGGATGGGATATGTTTTCATTGGATATACATGGAGATCCATTCACATATTGAAAAGGACAGTATTTAAGTTACTTAAAAAATTTATATTCCATTAAGAGTTCCATTAAGCATACTTAGTGCTAGAAATTTTAACTTTATGAATATGTCAATGAATAAAATTGAAACATCCTTATCATTTTTGAAGAACTAATGTTATGGAATTGGAATATCACTAAAATATTTTATGAAATATTTATATTCTGTATTATGAATTTTAATTATAATAATGTTGATTAGAGTTGAATTTACATTATTCCAATGTATATAGATGCGTGTAATAATTCTTGAAGAATCCTTGAGTTGATTTATGAAAATTATGGAAGCAAAAAATTGTTGAAAACTGGAAAAGGAAAATATATTTAATATATTTGAAAAAAAATAAAAATGACTATGTTTTTATGATTTTATAAGACTCTTAACCATTTCATAATACTTAAAAATATTTCATAATCCTTTTTGTTATTAAACAATACTTGTGAAAGATTTAATACGACTTTAGAATATTTCATAAGAATTTTATATTTCCTTATACTCCTAATCAAAATATAAGAATTATAAATTTATTATAAATCCATAAAATTAGTTCATTGTAAGACATTGTTCCAAAAAATACAGGACTTCATAAGATTCATTCTACATGGTAGATCAAATTATGGGAAAGACATGTATTTTTTAAGAGTAATATGGAATCTCATAAGAGTCATTTTTCAAGTCTGTAAGAGTCATTTGGAATTACATATGAGTAATCTGGAATCCCATAAGAGTCATTTTTCTTATTTGTATGAGTGATATGGAATTACATAATATTCATTTACTCTTAAAAATATCATTTGAGGAGAGAAATTGGAAAACTCATAAAAATTAATGTGAAATTATTGAGTTATTCACTCTTATAAAATGAACACAATATGAAATTTTGGAAAAGTTATAAATCATAAGGGACTTTTCCAGAATCACTAAGTTAGTCAAAATAGTAAGGAATTATATATTAAGATATTATAAAGGGAGATTAAACTAGATGATGTTATGCTATTCTGAAGAGTTTCAAATATCATGGGATTATGATTAAGTCATGATTCAAACTAATTTTCATGGATAAGTAATGAAGATTAATTTGTTTGGAGCCCTGGAGATTATATCACTGTGAAGCTATTTGAGAATGAATAAATAACCTAGGATGGAGTTATTATGTGAGAATACCTTCATTCCATGTATGAAATTACCAGGCTATAAGTTCATGATGAATATAATGTTATAGGAAATCATTGCATTGAAACATGTGATTACCTTAACACAACTTTGATGTTTCATGTTTTTTCATATCGAGATGGATTTTGGAGAAACTGGTTTTTGGATAATTAAAAGAGAAGGATAAATACTGTGATAATTAAGGAATATTAGTGAAAATAAAATCCAAAGACATTTGGAATGTTTAAATGAAATATATCATCTAGATTAAGATGAAAATTATAAAGGAGATACACTACAACAAATCAAGGAATATTTACATATTTGAATATATATAAATTCTCACATTACTCTCTCTTTATAAAAATATATAAGAATAAAAAAGCATGTTTGACACCATTATAACCAAGAGAAACTCTTGTGTCGAAAGACAAGAGAAGTAAAGAATTGATATTTATTATGCTACTGATTTATTGTAATAAAGAGAGAATAAGTTATGACACCACTACAATATAGAATACTCTTTTATTCAAATACAATAAGAAGATCCAACATTTTGTGAGAAATACTATTCCATTACATTAAAAAAGATTATAAATAAGGATGATTCTAGCCTTGTGTTATGTATATTATCATTCAAATGGAAGGAGTGGTAAGATCATACTATGATATACATATTTTTTAATGTATGAATAAGTATGAAGAATCCCTTATGATTTCAATAATTTTAATAAGAAATTCACATCCTTATTGTTTAGGAGGGACAATGGCCCGAAATGTTGATTTTACTTAAAGGTGGTGAAACTATTTTCATGTATCCAAATAAATTCAAATTATTTCTTACATTTTACATAGTTATTTTCTGAAATATGGGTCCAAGGGTATGACCTTGCTCAATATTTTAATGATAATAAAAAGATGATCTATGTGTGAGTGGGATAACAACCACCATACAATAGAGATATTGTCATCCATATTGAAGGCAAACCTCATTAACAAACCTAGCCGTTATTTATTATGTATTTTATTTTTTATCATAACATTCATGAAAATAAAAATGAAAGATTTAGAGATCCATTCACGAGAGAAGTGAAGAGGTAAATAAGAGATAATGTTTTAATTAGTAATAAGTCATCCAACATTGATTCACTCTCCCTCTTAGTGTTTTCCATATCCCAAGTGACCCTAACATGGTGAATAGTGGAAGAGCCACCTACATAGAAGGTTAGGATGTTATTTGGATGTTTCTTCAATAGAGTAGGGTAATATAAAGGAACTTATAGATTAATATGGGACTCCAGGTGATCCCCTTCTTCCCATGCACTATAAGGTTAGAGTTTGGGAATTTGGTTTGGATATAAGGGTGGGGATTTTATCATTAATTACCATTATTATATATTACTCATAGATAGTATACATTGTAGATTGAGGATATTATCTCTCCCAAGTACCACCCCACGGGTGTCTATGAGAGATAGAGAGTAATGGTTTTGGAGCATTCCATGTATCTATTTTATTAGATCCACATTTTTGATGACTATGAGGCATGAGTGAAATAGATATGGGATTGGGAATCCCCTTGGTCTAATATCATTGTAGAGGTATAGGTCGTACCCAAAATTTATGGGTGAAGTACTCCCCTAGAGATGTGGGGGTGTGGATCCACCATATTGAATATTTTATTAGACCCCTTTTTGAGTTTTGGGTTATCTCATACAATGAAAGATTCAGTAATCCTTTAGATATTTGGGATATGGTTTCTCTATGTTAGGTTAATAGCTTTTAGAGCTCCCTTCATGGTGATGTTTACCCTTTTTGTGAAAGGTGACCATACTCATGTTTATCTACCTTATTCTTCAATGATGCGTGAGGTCCTCCCAGGGGTTAGTAACTCCCTAATTCAGTTTACACACCCTTAAAAGTATTGGTACCCCATTAAAATTTTGTAATATAGATGTTATGATTATGGTATTCAATCAATAAAAATATCTTGGATAATTGGGGATCAATGGAGCAGAGGATTCTCCAGGTTTCCCCTTCGACATGCCACTATGGTAGACAAGATCTAAGTAGATGGTTAACACACCATGTTATTAAATTTTTCACCATCAGAGTATATTTAGGTTCCATTACTCCCTTTTGGAATTACTATGGTTTAAGAGACATGCTTTCCCTCACATAGGATTGGGTAGGGAACTCCCATGTGAAATGGGGTGCAGGTGACCCATCTGTGGGGTCTATAACTGCTTTTTCTGATATGTGTCTCTTCTCGAAAGGTGTGTTTCTTGAACATGGTCATTATATGGGTTTTGTATAATGATATAGGGATGTTTATATGTTCTCTTTATGGATTTACACATTGTTTCAAGATAAAAAATTCACCAGCGAGTTTAGTTTATCACCGTATGTATTGGGAAAGTGGTGATATTGGTGCTTGTATTGTGGATTATGGTTTTATGACCCCCCTTGGATATGGGATATCACTGGTTTGGTATATGGGGTGTGATTTTTTGTTTTGAGTTATTATATCTTCATAGAAATACATTATATTTTGATTTTTCCAATCATGGATAACCAAGGAGGTAGGGTTACCTTGAGGCATAGGGTTTATTTGTGGAGTCCTCATACCTTGGAATGATTATAATATTAAGTCATCTTGTGATCCCCTATGAGATTGGGTTAGGGTATTTTTAGGAATTAAAACAAAAAATTCTTTCCTAATTTATGATTTTTTTCCTCTTGAACTGATTTGGGTGGCTATATAGTTCATCCCTTTCTTGTGAGCTGACCTAAATCATGTTTCGTAACAACCATGACCGCTATAACCCAGATTTAGCTGTCATTTTATTACAATGTCATAGATACAAGATATCACATCACCAAGGATCAATAATTTTAGCAGTCTTGAAGAACTAGATACATACATAGTACCCCTATTATATTATTAATTAAAAATAGAATATAACAAAGGAAAAATGAAATGATTCCTTGACTCTTTTTGAAGTATTTTCATAAGATAGGGAAGGAAATGAAATGAAAGGGTGCGATAAAACACTCATTAGAGGTTACGTGAATCAATAATAAGTGAAACAATGTCAATAAGGAATAATGGAATGGTAAATAACTAAAAAACACATGCCATTAATAAAATAAGAATGTAAATGAATCCATAGATTTTTTCATAATGAAAATATCATGGAAAGTAATAACTAAATACTGAATGAAGAAAACACTTATTTATAGGACGTCAGGTATCTGGAACATGAACCATTATACCATCAATACAGTTTAATTCTGTTAGTAAAAACACATCTGATTATTCTTAGAAAAAAACATGAAGGGATTTTCGCCAACTGGTTTGTCTCATGAGACCTGTCAATGCATCGAGGGGCTATCTATAACCTGACCCCCCATCACTTCAAGTCCAAATCATTCTTTATACATAGATTCAATTCAATAAAACAATTCAAATAAAACATCATATATAAAAATGGTATATAAATAAGACAATAATAATATCCATGATATAAGAAATTTGGATATTTAGTGAAATCTTCAATGAAAAATGTTCATAAATAAAAGGGAAGTATACATACACCTCACACAAGGAATAAGTGGTCAATAAGGCATAACCAAAGGGAGTATCATAATAGTTTCCATGAAAGAATGGATTTAAATAATTATTAGAATTAATAATAATAAATTTTAATATATAATGATAAATTATTTCCAATGGAAGTGAAAACATGTAAAAGGAGTGTTTAGGGAACTTTATAAAAGTGCATCTTTAGTGTTGTTTAAATGAAAATATTAAAGATACTTTAAAGAAAGAAAAGGAATAATTGTTTCAATACATATAGAAATGAACAAATATTGTTTTAATGATAAGAAGAGTTATTTAATATAAATATTTATTTCTTAGAATAGAATATGCAGTGTACTTGAAAATGGGTAAGAAATTGGGATGTTCACTTAAATCGGGCTTGCTTATCAGGAGGAATTGGAAAAGAAAACATAAAAATATGTATTTCCCCAACACATAAAGAGTAATTAAGATAGGTAAATATGTTTGGAACATAAAAATATAATTTAGGAGGAGTACATAATAGGTATTTATAATTAAATTGGGTTAAAGAGAGAGAAACCATAACCTGAAGAAAAATTGTGGGTTCAAAGAGAACCCCTTACCTTTTGTATGAATGTGTTTTGCACTTTCACTTAGTGTCCTAGATAATGAAATTAGATTCACTAATAATTTAATTCATAACCTATTAAATATTTATTTTATTTATTATAATTTTATTATGTTCATTTATGGATTTTTTTTTGATCTATAAGATTTAATTTCATTGTTCAGGAGTGTTCGTTTCATTGGTTATCATGATTGGTTTACTAGTATACATGTATGCAAGATCATGTAAAATGAAAATAGTTATAAAAAATTGAAATTGTATGTTATTAATGAAATTATATATCATTATATTTTCTAATATAACATTTTTTTATATATTAAGATGATTCATTAGATAAAACATTAGTGATAATCATTTAGACTATTTTGGCATTTTTCGATCACCGCGAGCTAGTTTTGTTTTATTAATTAATATTATGTATATATAATGGTTCCAAAACACTAAATAAGTTTTCATATAAATTTCATATTCTATTTTAACCACTATAAGAGTTTTATAATCTTCCTTGAATATGATAATGTAAAATGAAAATGCATCATCCACAATGATGGTAAATCGACACTTCATGGATGATATTTTAATTTTTAGAATAAAAGGGAGATGATAAGGGGTTTGATGATAGATTTTTTACATTAACATAATAAAATTAAATTGTATATAATATTATGGAGTTATAATTAATGTTGGGATAGGGTAGGTGAGGGAAGGATAATAAAATAAATGAAAATGAAAGAAATTGAAAGAGAGGGATTAAACATTATACAACTTGAATTCTTCTCCTTGAGAACCTTCATAAGGCACTTGGGTTTTGGAATTTTATTGAAACCAAATGATACTAGAGGTGTGGGAGAGAATTGTTAATACAATTGGATTGAAATTGGACAAGCTTCATGTATTTTAATGTGTGAGGAGAAGGGGTGGTATTTATAGTGGAGGATATGGGTGTTTTTCGATTATTTTATCCATTAGTTTATAATTTTAGCTCAAGACTATGAATATCGATGATTGTAATAACTAAATACAGTAATTAGAGAATTTTAGTTTAAAACAATTTGTGATTAACTCATACATACATCATCCATGACTCAATTATTTTTTTATTTACTTTATCCTAAATTATCGTGTTTCACTATTCACCCGAAATTCAACTATTTCAGAGAAATCACAAAAATCCACTATAACCATTTTTTGACATATAGAATTAAAAAATAGAGTACATTTTTTGAAAATAATTTTATAATCATGAGAAATTTAATTTTTAACTAAAATAATCATTTATTCAAAAAATATTGATTTTAAAATTAAAACTGATTTTGTGACACATTGAAAATTTAATTAAGGTCTCATAAAATTATCTTATAATCACAATAAAAAAAAATAATCCAGGAATATATTATATAAAAATAATTTTTATTCTAAATAATCATATTAATTATAAAATTGTAAAAAACATTTATGTCTCACAAAAATAAAAACAATTAATTTATCATTTTTAAAACATTTGTTTACTTAATATATGATATAGTTATATCTTTTTTTTTATTTATAATATGCCTAAATTTTATTTATACTTTCATCGGTGAGGGTAATATTCTAATGGTTATGTTACTATTCCTAATTGTCATACTACTATTCCAATGGTGAAGTTACTATTTAATAATATATTACTGTTTGTTTATGTTTGATATTGTGAGAAACATAAGCTATCAAATCAATTGAATTTATTTAATAAGAAATATAGTATAAAATCTTGAGTTATTATATTATTCCCACCTTCAAAAATTTATTCCTAAATTTTTTTATTAATATTTCCTTTTAAATAGATGAGGGTGGTTCTTCTTCATAACATCCTCAGGTTCCCACGTTGCTTCTTCTATTTTATAGTTTCCCCAAAGAACCTTTACCAGTCAAGTCGTCTATTTTATCAATACTTTCCATCTTGTGTCAAGTATCTTGATAGGATCCTCACTATAAGAAAAGTCAGGTTCTAGTTTTATTTCTACATAAGTGAGTACATGTGTTGGGTATGGTATATACTTTTTTAACAATGATATGTGAAACACATCATGAAATTTGGAGAGACTTAGTGGAATTGTTAATAGGTAAGATACATATTCAATTCATTACATAATTTCAAATGGTTCATTGTACATGGGGATGAGTTTACATTTCTTTCCAAATCTTATGAAACACTTTCATGGAGATACTTTCCAAAAAGACCCGATCTCCCACTTGAAATTCTAAATCCTTTCTCTGGTTGTCAACATAAATCTTTTTCATACTTTTTACCACTTTGACATGATCAATGAATAGTATTTACCTTTTTCTTTGTCTCATCAATAAGTTCTTGGCCCATAATTTCCTCTCGTAGACTTTAACCCAAAAAGTTGGAGTACAATATCTCTTACCATATAATTCTTCATATAGAACCATTCGAATACTAGAATGGAAACTATTATTATAGGTAAAATATACCAAAGGTAAGTACTGATACCACATACTGATACCACATACCTTTAATGTCATGTGATCATGAACTCAACATGTCTTTAGATGTTTGAATAGTACTTTCAAACTGTCCATCGGTTTGAGGGTGATAAGCCGTACTCAAATAAAGCTATCTATCCAGAGCCTTTGGAAAACTCTTTTAGAATTTTTATATAAAACATGGATTTTGATCAGATATAATCGATAGAGGTGCACCATGAATTCTTAAAACTTCATTAATATAGATTCTTTCTAGTTTCTCAAGAGGTAAATATTCTCTTATAATAATAAAATGTGCTGATTATGTATTACCATCAACAATAACCCATATCACATCATTCCTTCTAGGTTTCCTTTGTAGTCTTATGAAAAATTCCATCATAATTTCATCCCACTTATATATAGGAATAGGTATAGGTTTCATGACTCCTATAGGATGTTGTCTTTCAGCATTCACTTGTTGAAAAATTAGACATCTTAAAATATAGTCAGAAATTTCCCACTTCATATTATCCCACAAAAAATGTTCCTTTAGATTTCTATAAATCTTGGTACTATCAGGGTGTATAGAGAAATTTGAGTTATGAGAATAATCTAATAGTTCCCTTTTTAGCTCTGGTATTTATGGTATACATAACCTCATTTCAAATTTTAGAACTCTATCCTCATACATTAAGTCTTTAAATCTTCCATACTTAATAGATTTAATTTTCTTTTGAAACTTCTTATCATCAGATTGAGAACTTTTTATCTTCTCTAATAATGATGGTTTACAAATCAATAGAAAAATTATTGATGTTTCCCTTTCCTTAATTATTCCCATATCCATATTTACTAAATTCATGAACATAGGATATTTATCAATCCTTAATTGGGTTATAAGTCCATGATAATTCGTTATTAATGCATCTTCTACCTTATTTTATTTTCCAAGGTGGTAGTGTATTGAGAAATCATAATATTTTAGTAACTCTAGCCATCACCTTTTCCTCATGTTGAGTTTTTTTCTATGTTAATATGTATTTAAAACTCTTGTGATCTATATATATCTCACATTTATTAGCATATAGATAGTTCCCCTATATCTTCAGAGAAAATATTACAGTTTCCAACTCAAGATCATGAGTTGGATAATGTTTTTCATGTGTCTTCAATTTCCTTGATGAATATGAAATAAAATTATCTTCTTTCATAATGAAACAACCCATTACATTCTTTGATGCATCACTGTATATCACAAACACATCATTTCCTGATGGAAGAGTCAAAATTAGAGAATTTACCAATCTTCTCTTCAATTCTTCAAAAAATTATGTATATTCTTTTGTCCATATGAATTTAACCCCTTTACATGTGAGTTTGGTTAACAGGTTATCTAATAATAAAAAACTATGGATGAAATTACAATAGTAACCAGTTAAACCAATGAAACTACATACCTCAGTTATTTTCGTTGGCGTAGGACATTCTTGGATTTACTTTGTCTTCATAGGATCAACTAGGATTCCATCCTTAGATACAATATAGCCAAGAAAAGAAACTATTTTAAGCCAGAATTCATGCTTTCTAAACTTACCATATAACCCTTTTCTTATAAGAGTCTTCAAAACAATCCACTAGTGGTTCTCATGGTCCTTATATATTTTGGATTACACCAAGATATCATCAATAAATACCACAAAAAATAGTCAAGATATTTCATAAATACTCTATTCATTAGATCCATGAACAAAAAGGTTGCATTAGTCACTCTAAATGGTATTACAATAAACTTGTAATATCCATACTTGTTTCAAAATGTTGTCGTTGGAATATATTCTTTATTTACATACAATTGATGAAAACTAGAATGAAGGTTAATCTTTGAAAAATATTAAACTCCATGACGTTGAGAAAATAAGTCATTAATGTTATAAAGTAGATACTTGTTCTTTATTATAATATTATTTATTTCTATATAGACAATGCACAACCTTAGGGATCCGTCTTTCTTCTTAACAAAGAGAATATGGGCTCCCAATAGCGAAACACTAGGGAAAATAAATACCTTATTACTCAATTACCCTAGTTATTTATTTAACTCTATTAACTCCACCGTGGCCATTCTATAGGGAGTCTTTGATATAGGTCTTGTATCAAGGATTCAATCAATTGAGAATTCAAATTTCTACTATTGTGGATGTCTAGGTAAATCATTTGAAAACCCATTAATGTATTCTTGCACAATAGATACATCCTTTATTTGACGATCACTTTTTTTATTCAATAGGTTTTACCTGATCTTCTTCTCCAAGGAGCTACTAGAGGTGGATCTAGATAAGAATCAGATTATGAAGTTTCTTCTCTAAAAATAAGGTATTTTATATCTTCCTCATAGATCATAATTTCATTCTTTTTATTATAAATTTTCACATAATATTTTGAAATCCAGTCCATACCAATGATTATATCAACATCAACCATGGGTATGATGATAAGTTCAGAAAATAAGGCATGTTTATGTGTCCTAAAGGGGACTAACCAACACATTTTTTTGCAATGAGACTTCCCTTAGAATTTTTGACCGATAACTCCCTTTTTAAATCAAAAAGGAAATGTCTAATTTTCTTAGAAAACTGGGCAGATATAAAAGAGTGTGATGATCCAGAATAAAATAAATAATTATATATATTTTAAGATATGATTAATGTATTTACCACCACATTATTGGGAACTTCGTCTTCAGCTTTAGTTATCACATAAGCTTGGCCATCTCCTATAGGCCTCTTCTATGGTATATTACCCTGACGCTTGGTACATTGATTTGAATAATGACCCATTTAATTACAATTGAATCATTGAACACCATTGATTTGTTTATTCCCCTTAAAATCATTATCTTGTAACCCTTTTCTCCAAACTTATAGAAAACTGTCATTCCTTTCAAACATTTACCAAGATGATTCTTTCCAAAATTTCAAAATAATGGGAATTGCTTCATTCCCTTATTATTATTTGAAACTTCATGTTTTCTATGGTTATCAGAAGACCTCTTATTCTATTGATTTCCCTTGAACATATAAAATCTAGAAAATATCTTCTCCATTTTGATTTCACTTAATACAATTTCATCATATGATATAAATGCTTGAGAATCTAGTGACCTTCAGATATTTAGCTTAAGACATTTAAATAAATGATCTGTATTCTAAATCATGTATGTAATATATAGAATACATGGATAGTCTTGTGAAGGCATCATCATACTCTACAATACTCTATTCTTCCCTTTCCCTTAAGCTTATGAATTATCTCTTAATTTTTTTTATTTATCATAAGGAAAATATTTTTCAAAAAATGTTTCACTAAAATATCTCCATTCCATACCTTCTATATCATCTTCCTCCATAGTATTTTGGATCAACTACCACAATTGATCAATGTATCCCTTGAGACGATATACTTCCAATACTACCTTTTCATTTTCATTACATCTCAATTCTAGAAATATATTTTCAATGGAAATGATCCATTTCTTAGCCACCATTGGATTAGTATTCCCACTAAAATATAGAGGAATCTACCACATAAAATGATCCAACATAGGTATAGTATGGTTATTCATCATAACCCGAGTAAGATATCATAATATTGTCATGATTTTATCAGCTCTAATACAAACTATGTTGACTTGATCAGTGAGGAAATCCCTACACCAATCTAAGGTATTGATTCCCTTCCTTCCATTGGGTTATATCACTAAATAATGGCACAAAATAAGTTAGCTCATAATCATCATGAGTATTGAGCCAAAAATTTACTACAAGGGATTATTATAATTCTCATGTTTACTTAACGTCTAGTTCTCATGTTTTATTCTAAACTTTCTCTAATACCAACTATATCAACCCCTACCCTAACAACCCAGAGTTAGTGTTAATTTTATTATAATGGGATAGATACAAGAGATCAAATCACCAAGGATCGATCAGTTTAGTAGTTTTGAAGAACTAGATACATACATGGTACCATTATTACATTGGTTTTTAAAAATATAATATAAAAATGGAAAATAAAATGATTTATTGACATTTATTGAAGGATTTTATCTTAATAACCTGGGGAAGAAAAAAAATGAAAGGGTGGGATTAAATGCTCAGTAAGGGTTACGTGAATTAATAATAAGTGAAACAAAGTAAATTAGGCATTTTGTAAAGGTAAAGAACTAAAAAAATACCATAAATAAACTAATAATGTAAATACATCTATATATTTTTTCATAGTGAAAATATCATGGAAATTAATAATTGAATACTGAATGAAGAAAATGATTATTTAATGGACGTAATGTATTTGGCACATGAACTATTATACCATCAAGAAAATTTAATTTTGTGGGTAAAATCCCACATAATTATTCTAAGAAATAAAAAACTAAGGGGTTTTCACCAACTATTTTTTACCATGAGACCTGTTGATGCATCAATGAGATATCTTTAATCAGGTATCACCCATTACTTCAAGTCCAAAGAATTCTTCATACATAGATTTAATTCATTATTAACATTCAAAGACGAAACCATATGTAAAAATGGTATGAAACTAATACACAAATCAAATCCATGATACATGAAATATGGATATTTAATTAAATATTTAATTAAATATGATCATAAATAAAAGGGAAGTATACATACACCACACACAAAGAATAAGTGGTGAATAAGGAATAACCAAAGGGAATATCATAATGGTTTCCATGGAATAATGGATTTAAATCATTCTTGGACATTCATAAGTGAATATATGTTTATATAATGATATATTATATCTAAATGAAGTGAAAACATGTATAAATAGTGTTTAAGAGACTTTAGAAAATAGACTCTTTACTGCGGTTTAAGGGAAAATATTAAAGAGTCTTTAAAAAGTGAAAAAGAATAATTGTTATAAAAAACCAGAAATGGGAAAAGACAAATTTTCATGATAAAAATGGAAATTTTATAAAAATATTCCTATCTTAAAATAAAATACGGATTTTACTTGAAAATGGGTAATAAATTGCGGCGTTCCCTTAAATTGGGCTTTCTTATCAAGAGGAATTGAAAATTAAAACCTAAAAACATGTATTTTCCTATAAAAGAATGAATAATTCATTTATATACATATCTTTGGAACATAAAAAAAATTAGAAGGAGTAAATTATAATAATTACTAATTAAATTAGGGTAAAGAGAGAGAAACTATAACCTGAAGGAAAATGGGGGTTCAGAGAGAATCCCTTACCATTTGTCCAAAAATGTTTTTTACATTCAGTTAATGTACTATATAATAAAATTAGATTCATTAATAATTTAATTCCTAACATATTAAACATTTATTTGATTCATTATATTTTTATAAAGTTAATTTATGGCCTTTTGATGAGTTATAAGATACCATTTTTTTATTCCAGAGTGTTTGTTTCTTTGGTTTTCATGATTGGTTTACTTGTATACATCTATGAAAGATCATGTAAAATAGAAATAGTTATCTGAAATTGAAATTATTTATTATTAATGATATTATAGAATATTAAATGGAATTATATATAATTTTTTTCCATATATGAGGCTGATTAATTACATAAAATATTAATGATAATCGTTTAGATTATTTTTGCATTTTTCGATCCTCACAAACTGGTTTTGTTTTAGTAATTAATATTATTTATATATACTAGTTCCTAAACACTAAATAAGTTTTAATATACATTGAAAATTATTTTTCAATAATTATATTGGTTTTATGACCAACCTTGGAGATGTTAATTAAAATTTAAAATGAATCATCCACAATGGCGGTAAATAGACACATCACAAAAGATATTTTCATTTTTACAATAAAACAGAGAGGAGAAGGGGTTTAATGTTTTAATTTTCAATAAAAATAATAAAAATAAATTATATATAATATTATTAAGTTATAATTCATGTTCGGATAGAGGAGGTGAGGCAAGGATAAGAAAATAAATGAAATTGAATGAAATTGAAAGAGAAGGATTTAGGGTTTTACCTCTTGAATTGTTATCTTGGAGAACCTGCTTAAGTCACTTGGGTTTTGGTATTTTATTGAGAAAAAATCATATTAGATGTGGGGGAGAGAATTTGGAAGAGTATTTTGTATAAATTAGACAATCTTCAATGCATTCAAGGTGTGAGGAGAAGGAGTGGAATTTATAGTGGAGGAGAGGGGTGTTTGTTGATTATTTTATTCATTAGTTTATTATTTTGGCTCAAGAATATGAATAGTGATGATTATAATGACTAAATATAGCAAATTGATCATTTGAGTCTAAAACCATGGGGTTTTAACTCATCCACACATCATCCATGACTCAATAATTCATTTATTTACTTATAAATAAAATTAGCGCATTTCACTATTCACAAAAAAAATCAACTATTTTAGAAAAATCCCAAAAATTCAACCTAACCATTTTTTCGATGTTTAGAATTCAAAAATGGACTTAATTTTATGAAAATAATTTTCGAATCATGATAAATTTAATTTTTAGTTAAAATGATCTTTAAATAAAGAAATACTGATTTTAAAATTATAACTGATTTTATAGGACTTTGAAAAATTAATTAAGGTATCATAAAAATATCTTATAATAATAAGAAAAAAATAATAATTCTTGAATATATTTTATGAAATTAATTTTTATTTTAAATTATTATGTTAGTTATAAAATTTTAAATAAACATTTATGTTTCAAAAAAATACCAACAATTAATTTATCATTTTAAAACATTTTTTACTTAATACATGATATAATTATATCATATTTCCATTTATAAGATGCATAAATTTTATTTTTAATTTCATAGGTGAGGCTACTATTCTAATGGTCACACTACTATTTTTGATGGTCACATTACTCTTCCAATGGGCAAGTTAGTATTTAATAGTATATTATTGTTTGTTTATGCTTGGTTTTGTGTGCAACATAAGCTATCGAATGAATTGAATTTATTTAGGAATATACATACCATAAAATTTTGGGGTGTTATATATTTCCCTCTATGTTTTCAGGGTATCTTATTGGGTATTTTTATACTCACCCCTATATAAGCTTTGTTCCGACAAATTTTGTGTCTATGCAGACACCACATAGGTTTTTGACTATTTTAGTGGGAATAATGATGTGGAGATAGTGCACTGAGGATCCCTATTGAGTTATTTACATGTAGTTCCCAGGACATTGTTGGAATAACATGGTGATATCACTTTCCATTCATACATGGTTGGTTATTATTTAGGGTTTTGGCCTTTGTTTTTCTTCACTTATGTAATCAAATTTTCATTTTATTGTTTTGGGATACTTATATTGTTTTCATTCATATTTATTTTCAATTAGTTATGTATATATTATGTGGGTTTTGGTTATTGTAGATGAATGAAGATGTTTATTTTCAAATAGGTTGTATATGATAACCCCCCATGTATGTTTTATACATTCTTGGTGATAGTTACTAGGACCTATCTTATTTGGGGTAGTTTTGGGGAGCACGCTCGACACATTATCAACCTATATTATTATTAGAGAGAGTTTTTCAATAGGAATGATTTTGGAGGTAGGTATCTCATGAGTTTTCTTTGATACATGTGGGGAGATAATTGTTTAAGATATTAGGCATAATTTTTAGACCAGGGAAACTAACTAGGGTGTGGAGAATGACACATTAATATAAAAGGACTTTGATAATATTTTAACTGACATATATAGTGAGTGAATTACATATAAGGTATAGTTAGTAGGTCCATGTATCACATAGTGGTAAGTGAATTATTGGTTTCATGGTGTGACATCCTACTTATAGAGTTTTCTTTGAGAGATGAGGATGTGGATTCATTATGAAAATGATTTCTCTATAGGTATGGAATAAATCTTTTTTTGATGATGATAGAAACACGACCAATCATAGTAGTGTGGGTTATCAGGTGATACTCTCTTGATATCCTTATGATTTGATTCCTTGAGAGTTTTCTTGTCATGACTGTGGTGTAAGGAAAAGGATCCTAATAACCTTGGATTTCAAGTTTTCATAGGCTAGGTAACACCCCCTGATAGTGTAGATTGTAGTACCCCCAGTTTCTGGTATGTAACCCTTACTTGTTTCTTTTCTTGTTGTAAAAGTTAAGGGTGATGTTTGGGAGAGTCGGGAGATCCTGGATTGAAGTTTGAAGTAAAAGGGGAAGGCGTACGGGTAGCGCATGATTAGTCTAAACCGTGCAGCCAAACCATGCATGGATGACTGGGGAGGCAGTGGATTCTGCACGGTCGACGCACGGTTAAGGGAAACCGTTCGATGAGGCCGTGCGTGAAGGATGGCCGAGGCAGAAGCTAACGCACGGTTAGCGCACAGTTTGTCAAACCGTGCGGACTAATCATTCGGTCACTTAAAATTAGATCCTAAAATTGATGATATAATCCATTTTGCCTCTAATTGCCTCATTAAAGCTCCTAAGCGGCCCTAAATTGGGATTAATCTCCCTTGAAGGTTGGAGGACTTCTCCCAGGTGTTCCGAAGGCAATTTGAAGGGTTCTCTTGATGAATCGAAGCCGGATTCTTAAGGTATGTGATCGTTCTTGATCGGTTTATTAGATCTATTTAGATATAATTCTCCTCTTCTCTCATTTTCTTATATCTACACCCTTTATGGGTAGATCTAAGGGTGTGGATGCCAAATATGACAAGATTCGGTCTTGTTTGTGTTAGGAGAAGAGATCTAAGGAGGGTTTTTGGAGAATCGGCTCGGTTTTGTTGGCGTTCTTCGTCTGTTGTTTGGTTTTTCCTAATTAGTTGAGGTAGGTGGATTCACTCTCAATTACTCTTTCTTAGAAGTTTAAGGCTTAGTTCAAATTGATTTACTTTCTTGGTTTTGATTGTGAAATTTAGTGCAAATCGTGTTATAAATCTTTTTTAGTGATGATTTATAGGTTTTGATGGAATTGTGGAAATTGAAAGAATGGTTTGTGCATAGTGTTTTGGTTTCTTGATTTTAAAATTGCGATTTTAAAATATATATTTGCTGGATTTGGAAAATGGTTTATGGGAAAAAGTTTTTCAATAAAAGGGTTGTTTTATTGAAATGGTTTTGGCATGGTTGAAATGGTGTGGTTTTTGGGCATACTTGGTGTGTGTGTTCATATTGCATTTACAAGGCTTGGTTGAAATATGACCTTGTGCTCGGTGCCAAAAGTTTAATGCCACATGGGTAATAATCACCTTGTGAAGACTTGGTAGATCGATGAGAGACCACTCATGAGTATGGAACTGTCATAACGATGCATGCATAGTTGATTTCATGGGTTGTGAAATGGTTGGTTGTGTGTATTCGTGAAATGAAATGGTTATGAAAAAAATGGAAATGTGAATTTGATTGGGAACTTTTCTTGGTTTCTTTTCTTGAGAAAGATGGTTTTGTTGTAAAATGGTTTTGACTTAGAACTTGTTAGTTGTGAACTGTTTTGGAATTGTTTTATATAAATTGTTTTATATAAATGTGCTGACATGTTTTATCCTAGAGTCAAGGGTTGGGAAGTCATCGGGGAAAACCTACTGAGTTTCATTACTCACCCCCTGCTTTGGTACGATGGTGCTTTTGCAGATGTCATATACCAGGATGTTGGAAAAGGTAAAGTGTCACACGTTTATAGCACTACTTCGTGACTCTTGGGCTGGTTCGTGATGTTAGAGCTTGGAGCTTGTGGAGCATGGAGTTGGGTTGTTTTCTTGAAGTCTTGTAGTTGTATTTTCGCTGTTTACTCTGATTTGGTTTTGTATTCCATTGTTTTACTTGGTTGGGTTATTATGAAAATAATGGTTGAGTTGTTTCGGTTTTAAATCATGCATCATATAGTGTTTTCTTGGAGATGTTTATCTAGTTTACATTGTTTGTTGGTTGTTTTCATTTTAAGGGTAAATCGTCCCCCATGTGTCTTGAAACCCTTCGGCATTTATTTCTAGCCTTTGGCACCTTGGGAATGTCGGTTAAGGCCAAGTAATGACTCGTTGAGCTCTCAAGCCAATGATAATTGGCGGGTCATTACAAATGGTATCAGCTTATTCAGTCCTTTCCTAACAAGTGGTCATCGATGTTCTTGGTCTTGGAGTTGATATTCCTTCTTTTCTAGCATAAAAGGACGTAGCTAACTCGTTTATGCTGAACTTCAAGTTACTAGGGTGTTGGGTACATAAGTGTTTTTGATACACTTATAGCATGTTGAAAATATCATTATCATGGGTTTAGCCAATGAGATGAGCATGAAATGATTTGTAGAGGAATGAATTCCCACTAGGATTGCATAAACCATTTTGAGAAATGAATCATCGTTTAATGCAAAAGAGTGTTTTCTGAAAATTTTAAACATGTTTTCAAATGAAAGACTTTGAAAAGATAAAGGTTGATGTATTTTGAAAATATATTGATTTTAAAAAGAAAAGAAAATATCTATTTTAGAAATGGTTGGAAATTAATGTTGTTATAGTGATGTGATAGAAATTGAAATGCTAAGCCTTCAGTTGCTAGGAAGTGAGACTAACGGCGTGCGTTGTTTGTATAGAAAATGGCACCCGTTAGACGTCGTAGAAATCAAACAGAAGAGGCTACAGAGAATGTGGTCGCACCTGAACCATAGGTGAACCAGAAGCTAGTACAAAGTATAGTTCAAGCGTTTTAGGCTGTGGACACGGGAAATCGGAGGGATGAGTCAAGGCATGTAGACCATTCCATCCAATTCTAGAAGCAGAATCCACCCATCTTTCGGGGTGATTCTGAACCAGAAAAGGCGGAGGTGTGGCTAAGCAGGATGAATCGTATCTTCGATTTCATCAGCACAAAAGTAGAGCTGAAAGTAAAGCTGGAAACGTATATGCTGGAGGATCTTGCACGACAGTGGTGGGAGCTTGTGGTGTAGGCTAAGGTAGATAAAGGCCTGGGCTGGGAGGAATTTGAGGAATTGTTTAATAAACAATTTTATCCTCACATGTTCAAGATCCATAGGACAACTAAATTTTTCATCCTGAAGTAGTAAAATCTCTCTATCATGGAGTATGCGGCTAAATTCATGAATTTAGTACGCTTTGCACCGAAAGTTGCTGTAAGTGCATCGCTGAAGGAACACATCTTTGAATCAGGGTTGCGACAGGAGATTCGCTCGAAGATAGCTGTGCTCTGTATTACGGATTATACGGAGATGGTAAATAGAGAAACAGTAGCTGAAAGAGACATCTTAGGAGTTATGGGAGGAGGAAGTATGATGATACCCACCGAAACGGGTGGGAACTCTAATGCTGGGAATAAGCAGAAGAGGGACACCTATTTCCAAGGTGGGAGTGAAAATCAGAATCAAACGGCTGGATCAGTGAATCTTCCTCCACGACCCATGATGAAAGACGAGTGTTTTTAATGTGGCGCAATTTACCACATGAAACGAGAATGTACAGCACCACTGAAAGCATGTCACAATTACAACAAGATGGGGCATCTTCAGCGATATTTTCGCAGTACTCCGAGGTCGGGTGCGCATGACACTTCCTAGGCGTCGCAAGCATCTTATGCTTCGATAGGATGAGGACAACACAATCAGTCTCGCCAGAAGAACTGAGCTAGTTATGGTGATTCCAGGAATACCATGACTCCTCAGGAAGGCCAATCTCAACAAGTAAATAAGGATCAAAGTGCAGCAACAAAGTAATTGTATGGAGATGAATAGGTGATTGTGGATGACCAGTCTGGACCGTCTACGATGAGAGGTATGATTCTTTTGAATTCTACCCTCATGCAAGTGTTGTTCAATACTAATGCATCACATTATTTTCTTTCTTCTTGTATTTCTGATTTACTAAACTTAAGAGTTTAAATGATTCCCTCTGTGATAAAACTTCAAACACCTCTCGGTGAAAGAGAATGTAGAGCCTTCGTGTGTAGAGAATGTTCTATAACTGTTCATGGAGCTGATCTGAAATGATATTTCTCTGTGATGGAGATGGATGTCTATGATATAATCATGGGTATGGATTGGTTGACAAAGTTTAGGGCTCACATCGACTGTTATAGCAGAACAATCAATTTCATGACTAAGGATGGCGTCGAGCATCTCTTTAGAGAAGAAAGAGTGCTCAAGGCAGGTGCAATAGGCTTGTTGGCACCATCAGTGGAAACGATCTCTTACCAGTTGGCTTCTTTAAATTTGGAATCGATGGACGAGATCGCGAGTAACAGTTTTCCAGTAGTCGTGGATCAATTTCCTGATGTTTTTCCAAAAAACTTCTCGAGGTTACCACCTATAATAGAAGTGGAGTTTACAATTGATATCCTTCTGGGGACCAGTCTGATCTCACTTCCATCTTATAGGATGTCACCAACAGAGTTACAGGAATTGAAAGTGCAGTTAGAGGAGTTGGAAAGCAAAGGCTTTATACGCCCAAGCGTGTCTCCGTGGGAAGCACCAATTTTGTTTGTAAAGAAAGAAGATGGAACCTTGAGGCTATGTGTGGATTATCGTAAACTTAATCAAGTTACGATAAAGAATAAATATCCACTTTCATGCATTGATGACCTATTTGATCAATTTAGGGGAGCCTATTGGTTCTCTAAGATTGACTTACGGTCAGGATATCACCAGTTGAGAGTTCGGAAGGAGGATATTTCAAATACATCCTTCAGAAGAAGATATGGACACTACGAATATGTAGTCATGCCTTTTGGTCTGACGAATGCACCAACTGTCTTCATGGATTTTATGAATCAGATATTTCAGCAATATCTGGATTCATTTTTTTGTGGTGTTTGTTGATGACATATTAGTGTATTCAAGAGAAAGAAATGGGCATGAGAAAAACTTGGGGACAGTGTTGAAAATATTGAGGGACCATCAGCTGTATGCTAAATTATCAAAGTGCGATTTTTTGATACAAGAGGTACATTTTCTAGGCCATGTCTTTTCTGAGAAAGGGGTTTCAATGGATCCAGAAAAGATAGAATCTGTTCTTTCTTGGCAACCGTCGAAGAATGTCTTTGAGATACGCAGTTTTTCTGGTCTATCTGGTTATTATCTACGCTTTGTGAGTGAATTCTCACAACTATATTCGCCTATGACAACATTGAAAAATAAGAACAATGCATTTCAATGGACTGAGGAATGTCAGAGATCTTTTCAAGAGTTGAAACTTCGTCTTCAATCATCACCCATATTGATCTTTCCAAAATCAGGAAAGGGGTATGTGGTGTATTGTGATGATTCAAGATCAGGGTTGGGCTATGTTCTCATGAAAGGATACCATGTTGTTGCTTATGGGTCAAGGTAGTTGAGGGTGCATGAGAAGAATTACCCAACACATGACTTGGAATTGGCTGCAGTCGTCCATGCTTTGAAAACATGGAGACATTACCTCTTTGGTGAGAAATTTACTATGTTTACGGATCAAAAAAGCTTGAAACACATTTTCTCACAACAAGATTTGAATCTGAGGCAGAGGAGATGGATGAAGTATCTTCAATTGTTCTACTTTAACTTGATGTATACACCGGGTAAGGGAAATTTGGTGGCCGATGCATTAAGCAGGAAGTCGTATACTCAGTTAGCAAAAGAAGCTTCAGACGAATGGCAGTTGATGTCGGTCTTAGCCGACATGCATGTGGAATGTGAAGACCGGGGTGATGTTGCATTTTTCTTTCCATTAGCGCTTGTACCTAATTTGGTGGAGAGAGTAAAGGAGGCACATGCATCTGATGTAGACTGCGCTGTAATGAGTTCAAAACTCAATGGTGGGGAGACCATTGAGGGATGGAAGCTGGATGGGAGTTCAGTTTTGTGTTTCAGAAATCGGATGGTTGTACCTATATCATTTCAGGAACAACTCCTTCATTCTTACCACCATTCGAGATGGGCGGTACATCCGGTACACAAAATATGTATAAGGCGTTGAAGGGGAAGTTTTGGTGGAGCGGCATGAAAAGGAAGGTGGCCGAGTTCGTCTCACGATGCTTAACTTGTCAGCAGGTTAAAGCAGAGCATCAAATACCAGTCGGTATGTTACACTATTTACCTATCTCTGTGTGGAAATGGGATCAGATAGAAATGGATTTTATTAAAGGTCTTCCAAGAACGGTCTGGAAACACGATTCCATTTGGGTGATAGTGGATCGTCTAACCAAGTCGTCCCATTTTATCTCTATTCTTGAAACTCATACGGTGGAAGATATTTCAAAAATCTATATCCGGGAAGTGGTAAAGATACATGAGGTACCAGTGTCTATGGTCTCAGATAGAGATCCGAGGTTCACATCTCATTTCTGGAAATCCTTACAGCAAGCCCTTAGAACTCAGCTGACTATGAGCACGGCGTATCAACCTCAGACGGATGGGCAATCCGAGCGGAAGATACAAACGTTGGAAGACATGTTTTGGGCTTGTGTAATGGATTTTGGTAGCTCATGGGAGGAGCATATACCCTCAGTGGAGTTCTCATACAATAAAAGTTATCAGGCCTCAATACACATGGATCCGTTTGAAGCATTGTATGGGCGTCCTTGTCGTTCTCCACTATGCTGGGTGGAAACAGGTGAAACTTCACTATTTGGGCCGAGCCTTGTCTAAGAAACAACGAAGAAGATTCAGTTGATAGAAAATAGGATGGAGGCGGCACAAAGTCGTTAGAAATCCTATGCAGATCACCATCAAAGACCGTTGTCATTTTCCATAGGTGATCATGTCTTCTTGAGGATCTCTCCAAGGCTTGGACATCGTTGTTTCGGGAAGCAGGGAAAATTATCTCCTCGATATATATGCCCTTTTGAGATACTGGAACAGGTTGGAGGGTGGTGTATCAGTTGGAATTACCACCACGTTTCAGTGCAGTGCATAATGTGTTCCATGTATCTCAATTGAAGAAGTATCAGCCCGATCCTGACCATGTGATCAGATGGGATCACGTTGACCTAGAGCCGGATGCTTCATTCATACATACCCCGGTGCGGATTGTGGATAGACAGGATAAAGTCTTTCATGGAAAAAGCATCGGCCTAGTGCGGGGTTTGTGGCAACATGGTTAGATTCAGGAAGAGACTTGGGAACGTGAGAAAGAAATGAAAGAGTAGTGGCCAGAACTCTTTCAGGCAACCCATGGTTTTCTACTTTCCGAGGACGGAAAGGCCAATGGTGGGGAGAATGTAGTACCCCCGGTTTCTGGTATGTAACCCTTACTTGATAATTTTCTTTTTGTAAAAGTTAAGGGTGACGTTTGGGAGACTCGAGAGATCCTTGATTGAAGTTTGAAGTAAAAGGGGAAGGCGCACGGGTAGCGCACTGTTAGTCTAAACTGTGCGGACAAACCATGCGTGGATGACTGGGGAGGTAGTGG
The DNA here is from genome assembly GCA_963277665.1 of Viscum album. Taxonomy (NCBI): domain Eukaryota; kingdom Viridiplantae; phylum Streptophyta; class Magnoliopsida; order Santalales; family Viscaceae; genus Viscum; species Viscum album. Next base: position 656,234,975 of record OY728128.1, on the reverse strand, counting down.
CTTCCGCACGGTCGACGCATGGTTAAGGGAAACCATGAAATCAGGCCGTGCGTGAAGGATGGCCGAGGTAGAATTTAACGCATTGTTAGCGCACGGTTTGTCAAACCGTGCAGACTAACCGTGCGGTCACTTAAAATTAGATCCTAAAATTGTGGATCTAATCCTTTTTGACTCTAATTGCCTCATTAAAGCTCCTAAGCAGCCCTAACTGGGTATTACTCTCCCTTGAATGTTGGAGGACTTATCCTAGGTGTTCTGGAGGTGATTTGAAGGGTTCTCTTGACGGATCGAAGCCAGATTCTTAAGGTATGTGATCGTTCATGATCAGTTTCTTAGATCTACTTAGATCTACTTCTCCTATTCTCTCGTTTTCTTAGATCTATGCCCGTTATGGGTAGATATAAGGGTGTGGATTCCAAATATGACAAGATTTGGTCTTGGTTGTGTTAGGAGAAGAGATCTAAGGAGGGTTTTTGGAGAATCGGCTCGGTTTTGTTGGCGTTCTTCGTCCGTTGTTTGGTTTTGCCTATTTGGTTGAGGTAGGTGGCTTCACTCTCAATTCCTCTTTCTTAAAACATGAAGGCTTAGTTAAAATTGATTTAATTTCTTGGTTTTGATTGTGAAATTTGGTGCAAATCATGTTATAAATCTTCTTTAGTGATGATTTATGGGTTTTGAAGGAATTGTGGAAATTGAAAGAATGGTTTTTGAAAAGTGTTTTGGTTTCTTGATTTTAAAATGGTGATTTTAAAATACGGATTTGCTGGATTTGGAAAATGGTTTGCGGGAAAAATGTTTTCAATAAAAGGGTTGTTTTATTGAAATGGTTTTGGCATGGTTGAAACGGTGTGGATTTTGGGCATACTTGGTGTGTATGTTTATATTTCATTTACGAGGCTTGGTTGAAATATGACCTTGTTCTCAGTGCCAAAAGTGTAATAGAACATGGGGAATAATTACCTTGTGACGACTTGGTAGATCGATGAGAGACCACTCCTGAGTATGTAACTATCATAACGATGCATGCATAGCTGATTTCACAGGTTGTGAAATTTTTGGTTGTGTGGATTTGTGAAATGAAATGGTTATGCCAAAAATGGAAATGTGAATTTGATTGGAAACTTTTATTGTTTGCTTTTCTTGAGAAAGATATTTTTTTGGAAAATGGTTTTGACTTAGAACTTGTTAATTGTGAACTGTTTTGGAATTGTTTTATATAAATTGTTTTATATAAATGTGCTGACATGTTTTATCCTAGAGGAATGGGTTGGGAAGTCATCAGGGAAAACCTAATGAGTTTCATTACTCACCCCCTGCTTTGGCATGATGGTGGTTTTGCAGATGTCTTATACCGGGATGTTGGAAAAGGTAAAGTGTCACACGTTTATAGCACTACTTCGTGATTCTTGGGCTGGTTTGTGATTTTGGAGCTTGGATCTTGTGGAGCATGGAGTTGGGTTGTTGTCTTGAAGTCTTGTAGTTGTCTTTCTGCTGTTTACTCTAATTTGGTTTTGTATTCTGTTGTTGTACTTGGTTGGGTTATTATGAAAATAATGTTTGAGTTGTTTCGATTTTAAATCATGCATCATATAGTAGTTTCTTGGAGATGTTTATCTAGTTTACATTGTTTTTTGGTTGTTTACATTGAAAGGGTAAATCGTCCCCCATGTGTCTTGAAACCCTTTGGCATTTATTTCCAGCCTTTGGCGCCTTGGGGATGTCGCTTAAGGCCAAGTAATGACTCGTTGAGCTCTCAAGCCAATGGGAATTGGCGGGTCATTACATAGATACTGGGGTGAGGGTACCTCTCATAGTTGATGGAATAAATATAGAGTTAGGGTACTACCCCATGGTTTATGGAATGAATTATATATTCTTGGGGTTGGTAACTCCCCTGGGGATATGTTGATACCAAGGAAAAATCCCCCCTTTTGGGATTGTGGAGTTCATTAATTTCTAGTGGATACAGGGGAATATACTACCATACATGGGTTCATGAGTCCTCTATTCATCTGTGGTGTTGGTACTCCCTTGATCCTGAAAATATACAAACCCCCATACTATAAAGGAGTTGGTACTACACTACTAGACAGGGCGAAGGTCCCCCATCTATAGTGATTAGTGTTTTATAAAAGATGAGATGTGGTTATTGTCCATGTGACTTGGTAATCCCCTAGAGATTTGGGGTGAGGGTCCTCTATGGGAGGGGTAGGTACTCCCTCGACTGATGTACATTTCTCAGTGGGATTCAAGTCCTCCATAATTAACACGAATATTGGTTCTCCCTTGTTATTACAAAATATAGAGTATCATTAATTGGTTTATGGGTTTTCCATTTGGGCATGGGTTTAGTACTGCCTCTATCATAATAAGGCATGTGACCACTGTACTATACAATAAATGATACTCTGAAACAAGATAGGGGGTGAGTCCTCTATACATGGACGCCAATGTTCAATATGGTATAGGGTATATTTATTTTTACCTTGTGGTTCGGTAATCCCCCTATTTTTTGGGGAGTAGAGTTTCCCACCAATAAGGTTGGTTACTCCATCAACTGATTTATTGACTCATGGTGTGGTGTGGGATCCTCACAATAGTCTGTTCAGGGGTGGGAGTTTGGCCAGTGCATGGTGTTTATGTTTGATCCCCTGACTGAAAATATAGCCCAAGACAATCCATTGATCGAGGTTGGTATAAACTATTAGTCCCTTTCATTCATAGAATGATGAATATGATTATATGAATTATATATTGGGATCCTTGGATAGATGGTATTGATTATATTTCCCCCCTCATGTATATAGGTAATCTATTATACCGAGTTCTTATTGATTGATTAATAGATAGTTGGTTGATGATGATTGTTATGTTAGTTGCCTTCCTATATGGGGTGGATGATGTATCGATCCACTACTTACCACACCACTTCTTGGTGCTTCTTGGAAAACCCAAGGAGTTCTTAGTCAAGACCTTGGATATGTGTGGCCTATGGAGGGCTGTTATCAAGTAATTATTGATTTGGTTCGAGTTTCAAATTGTGGCCTTTTTTCCTTAGTGATTATATTAGTTAACACCAACACGTATAATTATATCATTTTTTTATCATTAATCTAGTAGATAGAGATTATAATATATTATTTAGACCAAATATGTATGAATAGGGAATCCTACTGTTGGTGACCATCAACCCTTGTTTTTTCTATCATTGTGAGTTATCTTTGGCAGAGAGGATTTTTTGTTATCCCTCTATAGTAGAGTGAGGACCATTGATGATATTATTGGTGATATATGATCACCTATAGTATTAGTTTAGGTATATGGATATCATTATGGGGTTATTTTATGACCATGAAAATATGTTATGGTCCACTTTCATCTAGAAGTGGTACCCATTGGATGTGAAGGGCTAACCCTTGGGAAGCTAACTAGTTCTTTTACTAGTGAGTAGGATTAGATGTATACATCGTTGTTATTTTAGATGATTAGTTTTGTATCTATATATCAAGGGATATTATTTTACCTGGGGGATCTTCTAGGGTTTCCCCTCACTATGAGTTATAAATTTTCATTGATTTGTGTTCTGGGATGACACTAATTCTTTTTTTAGTTTTTTGGTTTTCTTAATTGTTCTCAGAGAGCTAAGTACTGATATTTTGTGGATTTTTCATAGACTTCCTCTGTATATTTTTAGGAGTTATAGAAATAGTTGATATATTCTAATAATTGTTTTAAATAACATATCCATATGCATGGTTCTACAAGATTTCATTTGAGCTAGACCAAGTGAAATGATAAAGTGGAGATCAACCAGTCAGCATGAGTTCATCTCATGTGAGCATCTGACTAACCATACAGTTAGTCATCACTATTATGTGGCCACCTTGGTGAATAGAAAGAGATTCAATGGGATATTCCTAATGGAATCTAAAGACATGTGATATGGGGATTTTTTCATAGGATTGTGGTTGTGTTCACTTGAGTTTTGGTAGGATTTTAACTTGGTATATAGAGCAGATAGACCAGGTCACTTGTAATGGATGATATCCCGGGTAAGGTTAGTGATATGATCATGTTTCTCATATAGTGGTTGGAATAAAGGGTATAAGAGGATTGATGTTATCCTTATTTCTTGATCTAGACTACATCTATATGTGTTTTTTTGTTGATGATGAGAAATAGTAGTAGGTTCTTATGATGTAGTATACTTATTTTTTAGAAGAACCTAGTGGTAGAGTTTTATGTCAATAGATTATCTTTGTATGAAATTTATCTATATCTCTGTTTAAAGGTGTATATTTTTATGTCCTCATAGAAAATTAATTTTTTAATAAACCATATCTGATTGATAATAATATTTCAACTATTTTATTTATTCTGTGTTAATGGGTGTACCATTGTTAGAGAAAAAGGCTTTGTGTGTAAATACTTGATGAGATTCTTGGAGGTAAGTTTTTATTATGTTGGGAGCTTCTCCATTGATTGGTTTATTTTTCATGGAATTCAAAGAGGGGAAAAATATTAGGTGAGAAATATTGTGATCAAAGTGATGTAAAGGGGTTGTGTTCTAGCATATGTTGCATTCAGGGTCCTTATAGATTTAAGAAGCTTCAAACGTTTGAGAAACTCATGTGAGGGTGTGTTATATTCACACATAAGGATGACTTATGAGCTTATTAGTAAGGAGATATGGTTGTTATCTTTTCAAGGATAACAAGTCCCTAAGATGGGGAAGATATAGTGATCCAGGTTTTACACGATGGAAGGCTTAATTCATTTTTGATTCATAGAGCCCCAAACCTTAATGAAGGGTAAAATAGTCAATTTTACATAGAAAATGACCTCATAAATAAATTTTTCATGTTTTTTTCTTGGGATGAGATATTTACCCTTAGGATGGAATTTTAATAGCTTCCAAGATCATTATTTTTTTATATTTATTATTTATTAAATAAATATAATTATTATCACACACATGGGAACATTGATATTTCTTAAATGGATCTCCTTATAGAAAATATAACCCTATGTATAAGTTTAGGATGGGTGGTTTTACCCATATAATGTATAAAATCTGACCAGATTTTAGGTATTGGATTTATACTTTATCAGATCATTGTTATTATTTATATTCATTTTATTTTATTTCCCCATTATGTACTTCTTCCTTCACACAATGGGGGAAGGGGGATACCAAAAATCATTGATGTGATGGTTTAAAGGGAGTAATGGGGAAGGGGGGGGGGTTGATTCTATCCTCACCCCTAGATGAAGATCTACGTTATAGTTTGGGAGGATATAATGATGGAGTGTAGATCATCAATATGTAACCTATGAAGCTTCAATAATTATCTACACAATGGGACTCCTTTTTTCAATTATCACCATACTTTGTTTTCTATTATTTATAGTCTTGTTTTTGGAACCGCTTATTACCACATGATGGATAATGAATATATAAGGAATGGATTTTGAATGAATGGGAAATTTTAGTTGGTTCATAGAAATTTATCATTTGGAATTCCATATAACATGATGATTAGTTATAAGAACACATTTCATGTAGTTGATCAAAATGGTTAGGTTATAATACGATGATCACATAGTGTGTGGTATGGAATCACGTTCCCTTTAGTTTACATGAAATTAACTCAGGCCTCCCTCTGCATGTGTAAGGTTTTGGTTGTGTGGGTAGAAGTACATGAAAAACTGGTATTTTGGCCACACATACCATGTAGTTCATCCCACACATCATGTAACTGGGACCCACTTGACCTGGGGGAAAACAAAAATAAAGACACCTAATTTGATGTACATGTAGTGCATTAGTTCATGACATGTAAATCTAAACAATACATCCAATCCTTGGGTAGCACATGTCATGTCCCCTAGTGTACCAATTGTGTAGTTTTGGAAAAAATAACTCGAGTTTATGTATCCCCTAACACTCTATGTATTCTATGAGGAATTACATGTACTGTGAATTTATATGACCAGACAATATTGGTACATTTTCATATAGATTTTTTGGTTGTACACACTATGTATACCCTAACACACATTATATACATTTATCCTCAATGAGATTTTTGGTGTTTTCATGGTCTGAACTCATATTTACACAACCAGTTAGTTCATTATAATAATATTTCTATATATATTGTGATTGTGGGGGTCCCCATCACTATAAGAGGATATTAGAAATATGTTTTGGGTTTTTTTTCAAATCATAAAATCAGGCAGATGATTCAAATCAAATGTAGGGATGATCAACACCCCCAGGAAGCATTCAGATACTAGGGTGAAATACCCTCTCATGTTTCTTAAAGTTTGGAACTCTCTAAGAATTCTATAGCGTTTCTAGATCCTTTGAATCATGATGGTGGAAGATTTTTGAATGAAAGAGTTCAATCTAGTCTTTAATAGTTCCCTTAAAAAAGTAGGGTATCCTAAAGGGAGTTATAGTTTAATGTGGAACTCTTATGGATTCCAATCTTCCCATGAACCCCAAGGTTAGAGTTCATGTATGTGGTTTTGATAGAAGGAGGGAGAGTTTTTGTTAACTATTATTATGATATATCTTTCATGGAATGTTTACATTGTAGAAGGAGGATATCATATCTCCCATGTATTTCCATTTGAGTTTTCATATGAGATAGAGACTAATGGTTTCATAGAATTCCCAGTGACCCTTTCATTATACCCATGATTTCAATGACTATAAGGTGAGAGTGGTATGTATATGGGATTGGGTACTCCCTTGTGTTAGTATAATTTTTAAGGACTAGGTCATACCCTTTTTTTATGGAGTCAGTACTCCCTCAAAGATGTGGGGTGTAGGTCCTCCATGCTAAATAGTATCTTAGGGCCCCCATTGTGGTGAGATATATCCCTTCCATTGATAGAGTTATTATACCCCTAGAGATGTTTGTTATGGATTCTCTATGTCAAGGGAATAGTTTCTTAGAGATCCCATCACTGTGGGAATAATCCTTTATATTGATAATGAAAATAGTGATGTTGATCATCACTATTCTTCAGTGTGGCATGTGATCCTCCTTAGCGTGAATAAATTCGTCAACAAGTTTATGCACTTAGGTGATGTATGAGTCCATTATTATGATTATGGGATAGTGGTGATTATGATATTCATGTTTCATGGATATCTTAGGTGATTGAGGAATTGTGGTGCATAGGGTGATCTAGGTTTAACCTTTGGTAAGATACTATGGAGGATATGGGAATAGTGGATGGGAGTACACCTTATTATTGGGTGTCACCCCCCTAAAAATGTATACCTTGGACATCAAACTCCCTTTTGGTGCTAAAATGGATGAGGAAGCATGTTTTCTCTCTCATAGGATGGGGTGGGATCTCACCCATTGAAAGGGGTGACGTTCACCCATCTGTTGGGTTGGTAACTTCCTTATCTATTATGCATATCATTAAATGAGGTGTGGGTCCCCCAGTTTGATTAATCTATGGGTGCCAAGTCATGATAGAAAGATTCTTAGATGGGAGAATTGTATCTTAATGCATTTTTTGGGAATAATAATTCTTTGGTTATTCTGGTTCATTTCTCTATATATCATTTGAGTGGTGATATTAGTGTATATAGTGTGAATCATTGTACAATGATCCCCTTTTTGCATGATATCTCACTGGTTAGGCGCCTAAGTGGAGATGTATAGATTTGGGTTACATACTATTCATACAGACTGATTTTGATTTGATATTCCCTATCAAGGATGACCAGAGAGGTGGAGTTCCCATGAGGTGCATGTTTTATTTATATATTACTCATCTTATGAAACAAGTTTACTATTGGGTTATCCCTTATTCCCCTAATGAGATTGGGTTGTGGTATTTTTGGGAAGTGTTTCGATAACTTTTTCCCTAAATTATACCCTTCCCCTTTTGACCTGTGTTGGGAGGATGCATAGTTCATCCCTTTATTGTGAGTTGACCTATAAAATATTTCTCTTTATGTTTTCAAGGTATCATACTAGGTATTTTTATGCTCACCTATACATGGTATGATTTCCAAGACATGTAATTTCTATGAAGATAACACACATGTTTGTGAAGCTTTTAGAAAACATGGTTCTATGGTGCTAGATCATTAACAAACCCTGAAGAGTTCATTGTGGATAGTTCACTAGGCGATGTTAGCACAATATGGTGATCTCCCTTCCCAATAATCATCAATCATTTATATTTTGTGGTATTAGGCCATGTATTTCCACCCTTATGTACTAGAATTTTCATTTTATATCACTGGGATGTTTAATATCTATGTGTATATATTTCTTTTAAGGAAAGTGTGTATATCCTATGTGGTTGTGGTTATTTTGGATGGATGGAGATGTTTATTTATACACAGGTTGTATAGGTTAAGAACTATCATGTATATTCTATGCCTTCTTAGACTTAATTGCCAACCCCAGACCAATTGGAGGCCAACTTGGGGTTGAACGGTCGACACATTGCTGGCCTAGGTGGGGTTATGGTGGGTTGGGTCATTTTAGGTGTGGTGTAGTCTCTAATTCATCAATGGTTGAGTTCAGTTCAGTTAGATTATAAAAACTCCAACAATGTTTCAAGTCCCTCAATAATGGTGGAGAGCATAATGATCCGGCTAGAAGATGTGTTTTTCAACAAACAATTTTAAAGTTGTTATGAATGATTAATGTTTCCACTATATTGTGAATAATCTATGGATGGGAAATAAATTGGGTGGAAGATCTTTGAATTTTTTTTTGTGGAACAAAAACACTATAAAATTTTCAAAATTTTTCAATGGAATATCTGTGACCGATGACATATCGATCAGAAAAAGTAGAATTTGTGATAGTTTTTGGATATGGACACACATCTCCTTGAAAAAAACTGTATCATCGATGAATTATTATGAAAAAATTAAAATCCATCGCCAATTGTTTTTGCGGGATTGTGTTCATGGTGGCATGTAAGACTTTTGTGCGACAAAATGAATAAATCTGTTACAATAAGTCAAAACTTGAAACATAATCTATAATTCTTTATAAAAAACTATTGTATAAGAGTACTTAATGAGGGAATGTATTATTTGTGATGGAATAGATTCATTATAAATAATTTTCTTAAAATATTGAAAATTGAATATGATAGCTCATATTTATGACCGATTTTTTTCCATTACAGATATCTATCATGAATAACCCTTTCCATTGAAAATTTTCACTGCAAAAAGAAAATTATAAATGCCTCTCCCCCACCCATTATCATCTGCTATTCTTATCCAACTCACTCTCAATTCTCTTCTCCTCTCAGAAAATGGTTCTTGCTGTATAGATCCAGCATTTGGGTTACAAAGTTGTTCATTTTTCCTTTCATATGAAGGTATTCCTCTAAATCATTATTTTCCAAATTTATTAGTTGTATGTGTTTATTTGTTTTGTTATTATATAATTCTTAAATGATTTATTAAATTTCATCATTATTCGAAATTTAATTTATTACGGTTTATATTATAGAATTAAAAAAATTAGTATAATTTAAAATAAAAAATTAATTTCTATTATTAAATTGATATTTTAATTAATTAATATTAATGATATTATAAATTACTAAAAATTAATAATATTTGTTTTCACCTCGTTAATTTTTTATTTAGTTAGTATACTGTAAATAGATTAATTTATGAGGGATTTTAATATAAAAATAATAATATTGTATCATAATTTTTAGAAATATTATTAATAATTATTATTAAATCAATATTTAATAAATTAATATTAAATTTATTATAAATTGTTTTTATTAAATTTATATAAGAAAAAAATATAGGTTTATATTAAATTAAGAATATAATTAAAAACTAAAAAATACGAATAAATTAGTAAAAATTAATTCAATAAAAAATGTAATAATAATAATAGTAAAAAAGAAAATTATTTAAATATTAGTTGAATGATATAATGATTAAAATTTGATAAAATTATAATATATAATTAATAATAATAAATTATTAAAAACTATTTATGTAATAAAGAATAATCTAAAATAATAAATAATAGTTAAAATTAAGGAAAAATCATAAAAAAATTATTTAATAAAAATAATAATAAATAAACAAAAAAATTATTATAAATTTGTAATGTCCTGAAATTTCTGTATATATTTTTTAATTATATGGAATTATTTAGAGACCGCGAAATATAACAGCACGTGATTCTGAGGCCCAGAGTGCCCGAAATGATCTGTTGAAGTTTTGTTAAGCTTTAATTAGCGCGTGTAGGTAGTTTTCATGAAAAAGTGGAATGAATCTTAAAAGGTTTCCTAGATCAGAATTATGAGGGTACCATTGTGTTCAAGATGGTGGGTTTACCCTAGGTGCGACTTATGTTTAGTCCGTGCAGACCTCCAATGGGAAAACTCGAAAATGGCATAACCGTAAATAAAATAAAATAATAAAATAATTTTATTTTTAAGATGATTATAACTCACGAATGGTGACTCGGATTAAAAATCCGAGACCACCACTAAACTCATGAGGGTATGCTGTCTTTAGGAAGATACTAACATTGGCCAATGCAGACCACCTGTGAAAGTTAGTTTCTTGCCGTAAATAAAATACTTAAGTGACAATTATTTTATTGTAAAATCTATAACTTCTAAATGGTAACTCAGATTAAAAATCCGAGAGTACCGTTGAGTTTATTGGGGCGTGGTCTCCTTAGGTGGAGCCTAACCTCAACTGGCGTGGGTTGAGGGTGAACATAATTAATTTACTGAACTTTTTTTCGAGTATGTTTAGTAAATGCACGAGCGACATTTTCTAACTTCTAAATCGTTGATCGGATTAAAAATATGAGGGAACCATTGAATCTGCAGCGTCAGGATTCACTTAAGGGAGGCTTTACTTTGATCGCAGCAGGTCCGGATAAAAAGTTAATTTTTGAGACATTTTAAAAGAAATGAAATGAAATAATTTTATTATTTTATTTCATATCCTCCAACGAAAAAGTAAAGGGGTGGGGCCAGCGATGTGTCAAGACAATAAATAACTTGACCTGCCAACCTTATGTAACGATGTCATTGGGGAATTAGGAAGCTTCCTAATTGATGATCCCCATTAAATTCTAATGTTGTTACTTACCCTCCCCCTCTCCTATATATATGGAGCTTGGGGAGGGGTATCAACACAAGTTTGCTAAACAACTAAGTGCTGAAGGAGCACTGCGATGCCGAACCCTTAGAAGACGGAGCCGATCCCAGCGAGAGGTGACAAGTGACACCGAACCACGAACCCGAGGACGACGTGCGAGCGACGTCATTAGAAGCCTATTGCGGGAACAAAGAACACTGACCCACCGTCAAGTGCGGACATTTCTACGATGATTCGAGGTAGGGGGTTTATTCGTTTACATTTCCTTAAATTATTCCCTCTTCCCCGTTCTTGAAAATTATATGAAGAACGCGGTTCAACCGTCTAATGGGTTGATCCACAAATCATTCATTTTGTGGGAGGTTGTTATGGGGTATTGTGGGGTTTTGTTTGTGTTTAATACAAGAAATTGTTAAACCTATTTTATCCTCCCTTTAATTACGAGATAACGTGGAGGGTGCGAGCCTAACAAACCCGACCCGAACCCTCCACAACTTTGGTACTCTTGCGCCTTACATAGAAGACTGCCGGTGCGGTGACACCAACCGTCTATCAAAGAGGCGACACGCCAACTCACGCCACTAGAGGAGGCCGTGACACGAAGCGACGTCGGACATCGGAGCGGCTAGCATCGGCCGACCATGGAGGAGGTGCGGCGTGCCGTCACGCGCCACTGGTGGGCAGGAGACTGTGGCTGAAGCTGTGGTAGAGGAGGCAGGACCTGCACCTCTGGCGGGTTCCATGGCTACCGAGCGGTGCCCAAATGGCATTGCCACTTTAAAGGCTGAACGGATTTTGGCCGTTCGGGATCTTGGGGGAGCGACTCCCCCGAGATACCTAGCGGAAGCACCGCGGGCCATTCCCTTTGCAGCTGGACCGCCCTCCAGCGGTCTGCCGCCAGCGGGCTGGGCCGCCGCCGATGGGCCGAGCCACCTACCCAGTGGGCCGCCGCCCAGGGGGCTGGGCCACGCCCCACCGGCCAGGCCGTGCCCCACCATGGGCTGGGTCTCCCCTTTGCGGACCCCTCCCTACACGGGCCAGGCTGCCCTTGTGGGCTGCCCCTTTTTGTGGGCCAGGACAGACCTTGGTCCAGTGGGCCGAGTTCACCACGGCCCAGCCCAGACTGGGCCAGGCCGGGTTGGTCTGACCGGGTCGGACGGGACTCAGGACCAACAGCGTCCAGAAACACTTAAAGGGCCTTATCTCGAGAACCGAACGTCCCTTTGACGAACCGTCTATGGAGTTGGGATCCTTGAAACGAGATATTACTTTTGACTTACTCCATGATAGTTTTGGAGAAACTTGGAGTACAACTGGGTTGGATCGCACTCAAATCCAACTGGGCCCACGACACTGAAATGCCAATAACGCACAGACCAGACATCCGGTTGATGTACCATCTGTTGCATTGGAACCCTTGTGACATGACAGATCATCAGGTTACTTCTTTGTGAGACTTTATGCTAGTTTATATATGACCGATGTCTTGGGGAACAGTTCTCCCAAGCACGCCATGTACGGAACCCTGTGATTGGCTGAGACCTGAGTACTGCAGACTTTTCGACTCAGAGTGACTTAACGACCATGGTACACGATGGGGAGGAGTACCTCAGTAGGCCACGGTGGGGAACTGACATTGTATGCGATGGTGAGGAGTACCTCAGCAGGCCATGGTGGGGGAGCGACCGACCCACTGTACTCGATAGAGGAGTTCTCTAGCAGCCGAGGCGTTTGATGTTGTGACTAGGAATGTTACTTGTTTCTAGGCCTAGAGAATCTGTGGCTGGCTATCAACATTCATAGCGATCCTTTGTGGGTCAACATCATATCCTGTTTCAATGAGTTGTATACCTAGATTGAGTTGAGAGTCTAATTAAGTTGTGTCTATTGATTTGTGCTCTGTGATTGAGATCAAGCCTTGTGGAATTCTGAGAGTCCTTTGGGGTTCTCGGGGTCCCTACTAAGTATCGTTATACTCACCCCTGCATGGGCTTCGTCCGCACAGTGTTATGTCTTATGCAGACAACGAGCAGTTGGGCTGAGGCTTGAGGGAGCTAGGACTAGGTGGTACACGGAGGAGACATGCAGACGTAGAGTGTTGAGTAGGCGATCTGTACCTAACCTTTAGGTAGGATCCTCAGAGGATGACTTAGTAGTTGTTTTCCCTTTTTCATTTGTATTGTTCCTTTCAGTTGTATTTGTACTTTCATTTGTACTCATACTTTCAGTTGGGCTTGTATTCCGTCTCCTTTTACTTTCAGCACTCCTTTTTACTACAGTAGTTTACTTCACAATTACTTCTTGTTGTGTTCTTGGACCGTGTGTTTGTACAGGTTTAAAAGAAACGCCTTCCCATTTTAGGGAATATGCCTTTTGATGCTAGTTTCCAGCCCCTGGTCTATGGAAGGCAGGCTTGCGTTAGTTACGACATGGGCCTCGGGGGACCGGTCGTGACAAAATTAATATAAATTATTGAAATATAATAAAATTAATATTTTTTTAAAAAATAATACTCATAATTTAATACAAATTAGTTAATAAAAATATGAACAAATATAATCAATAATAATTATTAAGTTACTATTTTAGTAAATAAGTAGAAATATTTTTATAAATTATTAAAAATTAATATCAATCAATAATCTATTAATTTTTTTTTAATATTATTATATGATTATTATAACTAAAAAAATATAATCCATAGAAAATTAATAAAAATTATATATATATATATAAATATTAAAAAAATAATTAGATAATTCTAATAAATAAGAAATTACCATAAAGAAATAAAACATGTTAAGTAATAAAAAAATATTTTTTAATTTACTATTGTAATTAAATATATAGTTTAGAAAATATAATAAATTAATAATAGTTGTTAAGTAAAATAATAATTTAATTTAATAACAAAAGGTAGTAAAGAATTATGAAATTATTTGCATACATAGAGAGAAAATAAATATTATACAGTTAGTAAAATATTTTAGATGTAAGAAAGTTAGTAAATAAAAATTTACAATAAATTCAAAAAAATAAGTTATGTAAAATAAATACATTATTTATAAATTTTTAATCTAATGAATTTTCTCAAATCATTCATTAAGTGAGAAAAGATACCTAATATTTGAAATAATAAAAGTTAAACTACATTAATAATAAATTTATATATTTTTATACCATATAAAAAGACTATAAAATAATAAATATGAAACAAAAAAAACTAATTAAATATAATAAATTTTAATATTTAATAAATTTTAACATAAATAAAATTAAAAAATATATTTTATAATAAACTGTTATAATTGAAAAATATAATAATTTTGTTACTAATTTCAAAATAAATTATTTTTTAAAAATATGTTACCATTTTTATAATATAATTATTGTTGTCTTTTAGAGAAATATGGAGTGAGAAAATTGAGAACTATTTTTTTTGAGATTGTGATTAGATATGTCAATAAAAAAATCCAGATTGTTTTGGTATAAATCCAATCTTCATTGTGGGTTTCGAAGCCTTTATCATATTTTCATCATCAAATCCATAATTTTTTTTTAAAGGGAAAATTAAGTGTTCTAGTAAGAAATGTGACCTCAAAAGATTTGAAATGTTTGATACTATTAGAGTTCGTCTTTTTTTGGTTTTTAGGTAGATTATATTTTTAATTATCAATATAGTGAAAATTATTCAGAGTGGAATATGAATTTTTTGGTTCCAAATCTATCACTATTTTAAAATTTCGTACATGAGGCTTTTAGACCATATTTTCAATATATAAAAATTCATAATTATAATTAAAACATGGAATCTGAACAATATCAATTTTACAAACTATTGAAATCTATAGAGGAGGACCTATATCCTAGATGCTAGATATGAAAATTAGAATGTATAAAAAAATTTATGGAAATTAAATCATATTTTAGATTTTATAATAATTTTTTTATTGAATATTTTATTTTTTAAGTCCTTATTGACTATGGGAAATATGCTACCTATAAATTTCAATGAAATTAAAATACTGTTTCATAATTTGGGTCTTAGTTATCAATTATTAATGCATGTTCTAATGTCGGTATCATATATTATAGTGATTAGGATTATTTATTTTATTTTCCAATATGTGGAAAATCAAGGCATAAAGACTTTCAACATGAAAAATAAAGGCTTGTTCCAGTAAAATAATTGAGGTATTTTTGGATTATAGTTATATTCCAGAACCTTTTTTTGTCACACAATAGAACTTTATTTGGGACATGGTCTCTATTGATACCTAAAAAGTCTAGATTATCAATTTAATGATCAATTAAGGAAGAAAATATGGAAAAGGAATTCCAACCACAGTGGATCATTCCTGAAGAATGGTTCCTTCAAGATCACCTAACAAGTTTATAGAGTAGGGTGTGTTTACAACAATGAAGCATGATCCCTTCATGCTCGCATTGTTCATTCATGGGATGAGGCATATTTTGGAAGGCTGATATGTCCCTTTATGCTTGTGATGTCTCTTCATAGACTAATGATAATTTATAGCCACAACACATGATTTCTACATAGCCTCGTACTCTTCAGTGGATGTATGCTTCCTTTTTGAATGCCTTTTCTTAGAAGACCTTTCTTATAAATACTTGGAATTCAAAAGTAATGGTGGAACTTTCTAGAGATTCCTTTCCCCTTTGAGCAAAGAGTGCATGTTCATTTTGATGATTAGATAATTTTCAAATTAATATAGTAAGTAATTATCAATCCAAAGGCCTAAAATGAGATTGAAAAGGAAATAATTTATGAGGATCCTTTGTGAAGGCTCATATACAAAACTCCTCTATGAAGGATTATCCATGTAACTCATCATATGCAAGCCTCCATCGTAATGTCTAGTCTTTGAGCATCCTTTACAAAGTCTCATCCACCATCCTCCTTCATGAAGTCTTATCCATGAGATTTGTTTATGAAGGATCATCTATGATCCTCCGTCATTAAGTATCATGCACACAAAATTCCTAACAAATATCATCCGTAGAGTCCATCTCGGATAGAACCCATTTGGGATGGTATTTAATATAATCTATATATAGGCCATGTACCCATTCACATAGAGAACTTATCCTATGAAAAATGTGATCTTTTTAAGGTTATTATAATCCTATTAAAAGTGTTCCTTAACTACAAATCATGTGACACATTTCTGGTTACTTCATGAAGAAACCCAATTATAGGAATCCAAGACTATTTTTCACTCGTTCGTTTAACCAGGAAATCTATATAGGATGAATCAACTCAAATTACCTTCTCAGATTCCATATTTGAAGGTCAAAACCCCAAAAAATTATTTTATCAAGGATTCTTCCAAAATAATCATTCTTACATGATCAAGCTATTGTGAATATTAGTATTCACCCCATCGATCATGTATTCCCTTGATAAAAATGATATCATGGAAAATCCTCTCTATGACAACCCTGCTTTTTATTACAACTTAAACATGCTTTATTACATTAAACTTCACTTGATACAACAAAGAAGATCGAGAGGTTTAGTGTCTTTGGGGCTTAGTATCATTACATAAAAACTTTAAACTTGAAATACAACATCTTTATTGAAAACTTCCTTTACATGACCACTACATTCCTTCGTACTTAGCATTGCATGGGATAACCTGAGGACATGCATAAGAAAAGGGTGTGCTATAAATCCCAGTAAGGGAGTACACAATGAATAACATGAGGAGTAAAATACATGTTAGGAAATAGGAATATCAATATATCATAAGAGTAAAATGAACATAAAGGCATGATAAAGCATGATAATCATAACATGGAAATCTGGCAACAACACTTAACATTGAATTAGCATGAGCCAAGGCTCATTGCACATGGAGCATGAGTAAACCCTTATTGCACTTGAAGCATGAGTAAACCCTCGTTGCACTTGAATTAGCATGTTTCAACACTCATTTCACTTGATGTATCATGATACTATACTTTACCCAATGCATTAGAGCGCTATAAGGGCGCACCCTTCTTAAACATTTCATTTCATGCATAAGTGTGCCACATGGATCATAAAACATGGATTCATAAAACATAATCATTTATTCCACGATAAAGGAATGTGGAATTCATACATGAAACTTTATAATCAATAAGTAAATGTGCATAAAGGTGAATACCCTTTATGGAGAAATGGGCATGGTATTCACTACACAATGACATTGGCTTAGAAAATCGGTGCGATTTCGGCAGTGTAACGACGTGACATAAGAATTCATAAAAAAATGGTTGATGAGAGAGAAAGGGGTTACTCATCATATTTACATGTAATGGACAGTAAGGAGGTCATATAGTTACATCTCCCAACAATTTAAAAGGAATTTAGATTCATGATACAAAAGTATTGCTTGAATGTAAAAGAAGAGAGAGAAGTTCCTTTCGGAATTTCGGCATAGTAACGGGTGTACATGGGAGGCATTTAATGAGAGATAAAGGGGTATACCATAATTCAAACAATAAGAGGGAAGTATGTGGGAGGTGAGAAACCATACCAAAACATTCATAATTGAAATTAAAAGGGCAACACAACTTAATGAAAACCGACAAAAATGAGAAAGGAAGAAAAAACCCTTACTTGGAAGTGTGCTTCCAAAGGCTAAAGAGAGGCTTGTGAGAGGCTTCTTGGGAGCTTGGGGAACCTTGAGAGGATTCTAGAGAGAGTAGATCATAGGTTGGAATAACTCCAAGGTCTTTGATTGAGGAGGAATTGGGAGCTTGGGTGTGTTTATATAGGAAATGTGAGAGAATTCTTTATTATTTAGGTTTGGGACCCCTTATATTAAAATAATCCAAACCACAGACCATCCCATGGTATTTGCCCATGGTTTCTGGAAAAGGAAAGAGGAAAAAAATATTTTAAAAGGCCAAGGTCCGAACTTATTAAAAAATTAGGGTTGCTTATGTGGAGGTGAGTCACACTCCCATGGAAATTAATTTAAAAAGGAAAAGTGTTGAATAAGTCTTGAGGGATCCATTAATGCTTTGAAAAGTAAGTCAAACAAACCCAAAATCACATTATTTTAATGATAAAACACATATTGGCCGAACATAAGGATTATGGTATTTTATTACATCACCATTGGGTCATTATGATGTCATAAAACACATTATATATTTAAATGGTATTTAATTTTTACCCAAAAATTTGACTGTCTCAGAAAATTATGAAAAATTCAACGTTGGATAATTTCAACGTCCTGATTCCAAAAATAATATTTATTTTATCTAAATAATTTTCAAAATATTTGAATTTTCACTTTTAAAATAGAAACTGACATTTTTAAAAAAAAATTCACGGGTTTTGACAGAAATGGCTTTCAAACCTTAATAAAAATTTTAATTGCATTCATAAAATTATAAGTTCATTTATATTTAATAAAAATTAATTTAATATTAATAATAATATTTTATTAAAATATTATTTAATTCAAAAAAATACCTTAATTTAATAAAATATAATTCTTAATTAAATAATAACCAAAAACACCATTTGTACTTTAAAAACTATTTACAATGTATCAAAAATGACTAGAAATTATATTCATTATTATAAACAAAAATAATGCACATGAACATAGTACTACTTATTTGTTACATAACCCCTTAAAATAGCCGCATAAGACCTAAGGGTAAGGTGTGCGATGGTGACAGACTCTTGGGGCGGCTTGGATAACATCGCTCGAGTGGTAATCTCTATCAACTTCCACTTTTCCCATAGACGGTCCCGTTCGAGCTTGACATAGTGAAGCTCAGCTTGGGCTTGGTCAAGGGCGAAGCCCAAAAACGCCACCTTTTTTCCGAGCTCCAACAAATGGGCTTCGTATGGGGCAATTCTACTGGATGAGGCCATCACTTCCTTTGTCTGAGTAAAATTGGGTTCGTTAAAGCCATATATTTATACTACTCAAGTGATCACTGTTCAACGACTATAAAAGTAACAGTCACAAATCTTAACATAAAATCAAAGAAGTTGACATCTTATAAAAACATTTTTCATAAAGAGACATTTAACTGGATCAAGAGGGATTTTCATTAATGAAACTTTGGGTCATTACAATATTCCCCCCTTAAGAAATTTCTCCCTCAAAATTTTCCTTTTCCCACACTAAAAAAAATGTGGGTAACTTAGCTTCATCATATCCTCCGACTCCCAAGTTACTTATTCAAACTTGTGGTTTCTCCACAACACCTTGACGAGGGGCATTGTCTTATTTCGTAGAACTTTTTCTCTACGATCTAAGATCTTCACTGGTTGATCCTCATAAGAAAGATCATCTTCCAATTGTACCACCTCAGAAGAGAGTACATGTGAAGGGTCTAGTATGTACTTCCTTAAGAGGGATACGTGAAAGACATCATGCACCTTGGCCATAGTAGGTGGAAGTGCTAGTCGATAGGCCACAACCCCAACACGATCAAGAATCTCGAAGGGGCCGATGTACCTTGGACTTAACTTCCCTTTCTTTCCAAACCTCATGACCTTCTTCCACGGAGATATGCGTAAAAACACCATATCTCCGACTTTAAACTCAAGGTCTCGTCGACGATTATCTTCATAACTCTTCTATCGACTTTGGGCTGCCTTGATATGCTGTTGAATGGTTTTCACATTCTCCACCATTTCTTCGACCATTTCTGGTCCAAACAGCTTACGTTCACCGACCTCATCCCAATATGCCGGTGTTCTACACCATTTCCCATACAGGGCTTCATATGGTGCCATTTGGATGCTCGAGTGGAAACTATTATTATAAGAGAACTCAACCAGAGGAAGATGTTGATCCCATCCTCCTTTAAAGTCCATTGATAATGCTCTCAACATGTCCTCAAGTGTTTGGATAGTCCACTCGGATTGGCCATCAGTTTGAGGATGATAGGCCGTACTGAAGTTCAGTTCAGTATTCAGAGCATGTTGTAGACTCTTCCAAAACTTAGAGGTGAATCTTGGATCTCGGTCAGACACAATAGATAGTGGTACTCCATGAAACCGTACCACATCCCTGATATATATTCGTGCCAGTTGATCTAAAGAGAAATCCTCTAAAATAGCAATGAAGTGTGCAGTCTTCGTAAGACGATCCACAACAACCCAGATTGCATTGTTGCCTTTGGATGTCCTTAGAAGTCCGGTGACAAAGTCCATGGTGATGTTCTCCCATTTCCATTCTGGTATGGGCAATGGTTTCATCATCCCCTTAGACTTCTGCCTCTCTGCCATCACTTGCTGACACACCAGGCACTTTGATGTATATTCAGCGATCTCCTTCTTCATATTATCCCACCAAAAGTTTTCTCGGAGATCTCGATACATCTTTGTGCTCCCTGGGTGAATAGAGAAATTTTAACTATGTGCATCATCCAAAAGTTCCTTCTTCAGCTCCGGACTTGATGGAACACATAGTCTTTTCCCAAACCACACAATTCCTTCTTCATTAACATTAAAATCTGAGTATTTTCCCTTTTTGACAGCTTCCACTTTTTCTTGGATTCCTGCATCATCCTTTTGAGCATCCTTTAACCTTTCCAAAAGAGATGGTTGAGCAATCATTTGTGAAAGGATTGATGATGTTCCCTTCTTTATGATTCCCACATCCATCTTCATCAAGTATAAGAAGATTGGATCCTTCTAAATTCCCATCATTGATAGAATCGCTGGATCTTTTCTACTTAGGGCATCCGCCACCTTGTTCGCCTTCCCAGGGTGGTAATGTATTGAACAGTCATAATCCTTGATGAGCTCTATCCATCTCCTCTGGCGCATATTAAGCTCTTTCTGTGTGAATATATATTTAAGACTCTTGTGGTCAGTATATATCTCACATTTCTCTCCATAGAGATAATGACGCCAGATTTTCAAGGCAAAGATCACAGCCGCCAACTCTAGATCATGCGTTGGATAGTTTCACTCATGGATTTTCAACTGCCTTGAGGCATAGGATATCAATTTATCATTCTGCATCAGCACACATCCTAATCCCTTTTTCGAAGCATCACTGAATACCACAAAAAGCTCCCCACTTGTGGGTAAAGTGAGCACGAGTGCAGTGATAAGCCTCCTTTTCAACTCCTTGAAGCTTTCTTCGCATTAATCACTCCAAGAAAACTTACTCCATTTCGAGTTAGCTTGGTAAGAGGGTTGGACAATCGTGAGAAATTTCTCACAAATCGTCGATAATATCCAGCTAACCCCAAGAAGCTATGGATATCAGTTACCGATGTTGGCCTCGGCCATCCCTCAATTGCATCTGTTTTGGAGGGGTCCACAGATATCCTATTGCTTGTGATGATATGACCCAAGAATGAGACTTCCTTCAACCAAAACTCACACTTGCTGTACTTTGCATAGAGCTTCTCCTTGCGCAAAGTCTCTAGTACAGTTTTTAAATGCTCCTCATGGTCCTCCTTGGTTTTGGAGTATATTAGAATATCATCTATAAATACTACCACAAATTTGTCAAGGTAATCTCTAAAGACTATATTCATCAAGTCCATGAATATTTCTAGAGCATTGGTGAGTCTTAAAGGCATTACTATGAATTCATAGTGCCCGTACCTTGTACGAAAAGCAGTCTTGGGGATATCTTCCTTCTTCACCCTTACTTGATAATATCCCGACCGCAAGTCCACCTTGGAGAAGTATTGTGCTCCACACAGCTGATCAAACAAGTCATCGATTCTTGGGAGAGGATACTTGTTCTTTATCATGATTTTGTTAAGTTCACGATAATCGATCCAAAGCCGCATTGACCCATCATTCTTCTTGACGAAGAGGGCTGGTGCACCCCATGGTGATGCACTTGGGCGTATAAACCCTTTATCCAGGTTCTCCTATAGTTGTTTCTTCAGCTCTTCAAGCTCAACCACAACCATTATATATTGAGTCTTGGATATTGGTAACACCCAATGTATAAGTTCAATTGAGAACTCAACATCTCTTCTTGGATGAAGACCAGAAAGTTCCTCGGGAAACACTTTAGCGAATTCCCTTACAATAGGAATTTCTTCAAGGGTGGTTTCTTCCTTGGACTTAATCATCTGAGCCAGATATGCGTGATCATAAGGCAATAATCTCCATGCTTGAGATGATGGAGATAAAGGAGATTCATCTTCCTCCTGACACTTGTAAAGAATCGGTGGTCGATTATCCATATGGAGTGTGATTTCCCTCTCCCGACAATTTATGTTGGCTCTATATAAGGAAAGCCAATCCATGCCAAGAATTGCATCAAATTCCACCAGAGGGAGAATGATGAGGTTCGCCGGGAAATTAAATCCACAGATTATAACAGGGGATGACTTATACTCATGGGATGCAATGATTTCCCCATTTGCCGTACTCACCGACATCTTTACTTCCATGATTTGTGGTGCTGCTGGGATTGTTCTACTAAACTTTTTAGATATAAAAGAATGTGTAGAACCTGAATCAAAAAGTACATTCGCTATTCTTGAATGAATAACTAGCGTACCTATCACCAATTCGTTTTCGGGGTTCACTTCGACAGAAGTGATAGAAAAACCTCTTCCTTGCTGTCTTGAAGGTTGTTGGTTGCCTTAAAAAACCCTTGGATTAGGGCACTGATTTGCAAAATGACCCGGTTCTTTGCATTTGTAGAATTGAACAATGCGTTGAGGTTCGAATGGAGCGTTCCTCTCCTCTGTCGCAGCTGCGGGTCCTTATTACCGATAGTTAATAGCTAGGTGCCCTTCCCTTCCACACTTGAAGCATTTTCTCGTCCCCCTAAGGCAATTTCTAGGGTGCTTCATTCCGCACTTTTGGCAAGTGGGGTGCTGGAACTTCTTAGTGCCGTTGGATTTATCCATCGTCCCACCAGCATTGAAGTCCACCTTACACTTCTTTTCCCCATGATACCCCTGTGATTCTCCGATATCCATTTCAACCTTGAGGGCACATCAGACAATTTCCTCATAGCTGTCAAAGTCACGGATCGCTAATGCTTTCTGCAAGCTAGGCTTCAGCCCACCAAAGAAGCGGTCAACCTTGCATTCAGGGGTAACGACAAAGCCGGAAGCGTATCGTGCAAGCCTTGTGAAGTTTTCCTCGTACGCTCCCACAGATTCTTCATCTTTTCTCTTGAGGGAAAGGAAGTCCCTTTCCATCTTAAGACGGAGGGTGTGCGGAAAATATTTATCGAAAAACATCTTCTAGAATTCCTTCCATTCCAAATCCTCGATCTCCTCCTCAGGCTTCATATTTTTGATCAACGTCCACCATTGATCAGCTTCACCCTCCATATGATAAGCCGCCAGGAGAACCTTCTCTTGTTCAAAACATTGGAGGATGGAGAATATCTTTTCAATGGAGTTGATCCATTGCTCAGCGATCGTGGGATCAGATGATCCACTAAAAGTAGGAGGCCTTTGTCTCATGAAGCTTTCAATAGCGACTTGTTCTTTCTTGGGGGGGGGGGTTGAACGTTACTCTTGACCCGTGTTTCTATTAAAAACTTGAGTTAGCTGAGAGAGAAGCGTGACAAAGTTCGCGATTCCCGCTCCCATTGGATTGGGCATCTCATTAGTACAATCATCACACTGATCTTCACAATGGTTGTTAGCCCGAGTTCTCCTATTACCGGCCATTGGCTGGAATAAAAGGAAAGTTAGGGGTAACACATAAAGGGTAATCAAAAGACAAAAGTTGATGACTTATAAATACACTTTAATATCTTTAACTCATGAGTCTATAGGATTCAATCCAGGATTTTCATAATCTACCTTTTAACATATATTCTTAGGGGATTTTTTCCCTTAATAAGGGTTCATACTAAGATTGTGAATTTATCAAAACATATCCCCCGGGAGTGTCGTAACCAAGAGTGCAGCAAGGCCCGTTTTCGTGCACCAGTTCCCGTTCAAGTCTAGCTCAAAGCGGTGTTTTCGGGTTTTACCCCTAGGATACATCTGTGCCAGAGCCGCCTCTACCTGCTCATATCCAGACAGGGATGTATTTGCTTGATAAACCACTTACTCAATACTTACCAAAACATAGGGATGTTTTTTTTATACTTAGTCTTGTATCTAAGGCTTTACTAGGGTTTCCTAATCCCAAAAATAACTAAACCTATCCTCTGGTACCAACTATGACAACCCTGATTTTTATTACAACTTAAACATGCTTTATTATATAAAACTTCACTTGATACAACAAAGAAGATCGAGAGGTTTAGTGTCTTTGGGGATTAGGATTATTACATAAAAACTTTAAACTTGAAATACAACATCTTTATTGAAAACTTCCTTTACATGACCACTACATTCCTTCGTACTTAGCATTGCATGGGATAACCTGAGGACATGCATAAGAAAAGGGTGAGCTATAAAGCCCAGTAAGAGAGTACACAATGAATAACATGAGGAGTAAAATAAATGTTAGGAAATAGGAATATCAATAGAGCATAAGAGTAACATGAACATAAAGGCATGATAAAGCATGATAATCATAACATGGAAATGTGGCAATAACACTTAACATTGAATTAGCATGATCCAAGGCTCATTGCACATGGAGAATGAGTAAACCCTCATTGCACTTGAAGAACGAGTAAACCCTCATTGCAATTGAATTAGAATGAGTCAACACTCATTTCACTTGACGTATCATGATACTATACTTTACCCAATGCATTGGAGCGCTATAAGGGCGCACCCTTCTTAAACATTTCATTTCATGCATAAGTGTGACACATGGATCATAAAACATGGATTCATAAAACATGATCATTTATTCCACGATAAAGGAATGTGGAATTCATACATGAAACTTTATAATCAATAAGTTAATGTGAATAAAGGTGAATACCCTTGATGGAGAAATGGGCATGGTATTCACTACACAATAACATTGGTTTAGAAAATCGGTGCGATTTCGGTAGTGTAACGACGTGACATAAGAATTCATAAAAAATGGTTGATGAGAGAGAAAAGGGTTACTCATCATATTTACATGTAATGGATAGTAAGGAGGTCATATAGTTACATCTCCCAACAATTGAAAATGAATTTAGATTCATGATACAAAAGTATTGCTTGAATGTAAAAGAAGAGAGAGAAGTTCCTTTCGGAATTTCGGCATAGTAACAGGTGTACATGGGAGGCATTTAATGAGAGAGAAATGGGTCTACCATAATTAAAAAAATAAGAGGTAAGTATGGGGGAGGTGAGAAACCATGCCCAAACATTCATAATTGAAATTAAAAGGGCAACACAACTTAATGAAAACCGACAAAAATGAGAAAGGAAGAAAAAACCCTTACTTGGAAGTGTGCTTCCAAAGGCTAAATATAGGCTTGTGAGAGGCTTCTTGGGAGATTGGGACACCTTTAGAGGATTCTAGAGAGAGTAGGGCAGAGGTTGGACGAACTCAAAGGGCTTTGAGTGAGGAGGAAGTGGGAGCTTGGGTGAGTTTATATAGGAAAGGTGAGAGAATTCTTTATTATTTAGGTTTGGGACCCCTTATATTAAAATAATCCAAACCACAAACCATCCTATGGTATTTGACCATGGTTTCTGGAAAGGGAAAGAGGAAAACAATATTTTACAAGGCCAAGGTCCGAACTTATTAAAAAATCATGGTTTCTTATGTGGAGGTGAGTCACACTCCCATGGAAATTAATTTAAAAAGGAAAAGTGTTGAATAAGTCTTGAGGGCTCCATTAATGCTTTGAAAAGTAAGTAAAACAAACCCAAAATCACATTATTTTAATGATAAAACACATATTGGACGAACATAAGGATTATGGTATTTTATTACATCACCATTGGGTCATTATGATGTCATAAAACACATTATAAATTTAAATGGTATTTAATTTTTACCCAAAAATTTGACTGTCTCAGAAAATTATGAAAAATTAACCGTTGGATAATTTCGACATCCTGATTCCAAAAATAATATTTATTTTATCTAAATAATTTTCTAAATATGTGAATTTTCACTTTTAAAATAAAAACCGACATTTATAAAAAAAATTCACGGGTTTTGACAGAAATGGCTTTCAAACCTTATTAAAAATTTTAATTGCATTCATAAAATTATAAGGTCATTTATATTTAATAAAAATTAATTTAATATTAATAATAATATTTTATTAAAATATTATTTAATTCAAAAAAATACCTTAATTTAATAAAATATAATTCTTAATTAAATAATAACCAAAAACACCATTTGTACTTTAAAAACTATTTACAATGTATCAAAAATGACTAGAAATTATATTCATTATTATATACAAAAATAATGCACATGAACATAGTACTACTTATTTGTTACATAACCCCTTAAAATAGCCACATAAGACCTAAGGGTAAGGTGTGCGATGGTGACATACTCTTGGGGCGGGTCAGATAACATCGCTCGAGTGGTAATCTCTATCAACTTACACTTTTCCCATAGACGGTCCCGTTCGAGCTTGACATAGTGAAGATCAGCTTGGGCTTGGTCAAGGGCGAAGCCCAAAGACGCCACCTTTTTTCCGAGCTCCGACAAATGGGCTTCGTATGGGGCAATTCTACTGGATGAGGCCATCGCTTCCTTTGTCTGAGTAAAATTGGGTTCGTTAAAGCCATATATTTATACTACTCAAGTGATCACTGTTCAACAACTATAAAAGTAACGGTCACAAATCTTAACATAAAACCAAAGAAGTTGACATCTTATAAAAACATTTTTTATAAAGAGACATTTAACTAGATCAAGAGGTATTTTCATTAATGAAACTTTGGGTCGTTACACTCTCCAACTAATAGGATGATCACGGTAGTCACATTTATGTATTCCCTTGATAATGAGGGTCTCTATAGTGAAGATACCAATGAATCTTCTCTTAGATCACATTTTCCATCTTAGAAGAACCATATCCAATATTAATCATGTATGGGAATATGGTGGGTTATTTTGATCTACTCAATGTGCCAAGGATATTATTAGGGACTCCAACTAGTTGTAAACCCTGAAAACTCACCTTCATTAGAGTCACCTACCAGATTATGAATTTATGGGTAGAATCCATGCTTATTTCTCCCAAGTATTATTTAGGAAATCCATGTGTAAGCCTCAACCTATATCTCACGGGGTTATATCACCCATGCATCTTTTCATCCTTCCTGATCCAACCATAGATCGCTAGGAAGTAGACATATTCAAGGGACTCCTACTAAGAATAACCTATAATTGATCCACATATGGTAAGACTATGTGTAATCCCCAACTCATCCTCATGTGGTTTTATCCCATATGAAATTTCATCAAAGGTCTATATTCCTTTTGAGTAATCATATCCTCAATGTTCCATATTCCCGATGATCTTATCATTCCTCAAAGTTATATATTCCCTATAAGAAGATCATCCCATCTCTTATTTATTTACAATAAAAATTGTGGAACCAGAAAGGGTCGACCATACACAAGTCCCACACCAACCATTTTTAAGACACTTTATATCCTAGTAATTCCCAACTGCATGACTATAAACAATGTAGCACATATCTTTATTGCATGATGTTAAACTTCATATCCAAGTCTCATCACATAACATTAATCTATGACACCCAAACTACATGGTATTTAATTCACGTTAACTAGGATACATTGGATGCCTCTATGAGGTTCAATCCTAACACCATATAGGTCCTAGTTTTATGTTCTTAAGTGAATCTTCACTCGGTTATGGTTTCATTACCATAAAAGGAACCACTTGGATCCCTATCACATAACCTTAAAAGCTATGACATGTCCCGTTGAGAGACACTAAACTATATGGGTACTGATCCCCCATAATAGGGATTGTAATACCATTTTATAAGACTGATCCCAATTCCAAAATATCTATGACCTTCCTGGATAGTGATAAACTCCAAAGTACCCAATTGTACAGATTTAAACCATAAAATAAGTACCATGTAAAGTAATGTTTCACAACCAAAGATTAGGATTATATTCTTCCTCACACCTTGAAATCCTTATAGTTTATCCTTTTCGTAATTGAATACCCCTATCAATATATTCCGATGATCATTAGGGGAATACTATATTCATGTTACCTCCAACATTAAGTGATATTTTAATCACATCTCAGTAGGTAAGGTACTACAAACACACACTCCTCAGTTCAATTCTAAATACACATTACATAAACATTATATTTGATACAGAGTGAGATAACTAGAGCTAAACATATATTATTATATCATTTCCATAAGTTCAACATTTTATCTCACATATAGCCACATAATAGTAATAGTTTTAGGCTTTGTGTCTTTGAGGATTGGATATATAATAAAATTATTGAACTTTATCCATAATCAAACCACACTAGACTCCCTTTTAGACTTCTCTTATGTTATACTCATCTTCATAACCTGAATAAGGGAAACATAATAAATGGGTGATATTAAGTTCTTAGTAATGAAAAATCATCATCATTTCATGGGTAATATTATGAGAAAACATGAATGGGTGAAAATATCTTATTAAAAAGAGCATGGAACAATAAAAGTTTTCCATAATTCATGATATAAGGGCATGCAATCACAAATGAAAAAACATATACAATAGAATAAGAGTGTGAGATAATAAACTTGATACATGGAACATAATCATAGTTATATGACATAAAAATGCCACATGTCATTAAAACATAATATAAAAAGAACTATGTAACAAAACTAATCATATAAAAATAGTAAATAGTGGTTAAAGTATTAAAATTTGAAGACCCTTTATATAGTGGCTTGAGAATTACTACCTACGAACCGTTACCAACTCAAGAATTAAAACTCATGGCCCATTATTGTCTTAGGTATCAATCCCTAAAATACATTATTTACTTGAGTATCATAACAAAAAATCTATTATTGAATCGAGTATTATAATCCATGGTCTATTATTGACTCAAGTATCATAACTCATGGTCTATTATTGTTTCATGGGATATAAAACCTCAACCAATGAATTGGTGGGAGATATAGAACCCAATTCATTAATAAATAATCATCCATACATATTTGTGATACATGAAATAAATAATTTATCATATAATAATTAATTTATAGAAATATAATGGGGTTCTTAACATATTCGTGGGCTATAACATAAAAATAATTAAAGATTTAGATCAATTAATTCCAAAATTTAAATAACCCAAAATAAGTATTTTCTAATGGAATTTATAATTTTATTCCTAAAAAATAACTCTATAGTATCTAAATATTTTACAATTAAAGAGTAACAATGGAATAAAAACATTAAATAGGCTTTAGAAAACATTTCTTAACATTTTTTGTTAATATAAAAAATTATGCATCACTTTCGAAAAGATCAATTTTTATAAACTTAAAATAATCAATTTAAAAAATAATAATTTGTGAAGAAATTTAAATAATTAAAACTTAGAAAACATAATGGTCTCAAAAATTTATTACAAAAAACTTTTGAATACTTTTACTTTTTTAAAATAATCTTTAATAATGGTGCCTTGAGAAACACATTAAGGTTTAAAAAAGGATATGTGAGAACATTTTAAAAATATTTACATATCTTTAATAATATATACTTGAAAAATAAATAAATATTTCAAAAAGGATAATTTAAAACATTTTTAAAACATTTATTTTGAAAAATAGTCCTAAATAACATTGTTTTGAAAAAGATACAATGGTTTAAAAAATGATAAGAGAAAACATTTTCATCGAAAACCATTTTAATATTTTGAAATAAATTTGTTGAAAATCCAAATTGTGAAAATATTAATAAATCATACTTTTAAAAAGTAGATAAGTGAAATATGAAGGTCAAATGAGATAATAAATAATTGGGTTTCCAAATATAAATGATAACATTGGTGTGAATAGAAAATATAGACCTAGATGAAAAATGGATTATTTAGAGAGGATGGAAATTATTATTAAAAAATCAAATTTATAAATAAATAAATACCTAAATTTAATTACAAAAAAAATAAAGTATAAATGAATTATAATTTTTCCATATAATTGGATAAAACAATCTAATAATAACCACATTGAAAATTGTATCATTATGACTTGAGTAAATAAGTTGAGTCAGGATAAACCCCTTACATCATCCTTATATTTTTAATTAAAATAAAATAAATGTTAAAACATGATATGTATGTGTAAATCCATTATACTGAATGAAAAATTTATAAAAAAATAAATCCATTTGAAAAATATACACTACAAAAGGAAAACAAGTGTTGAATTCACATCATATATCAATGAAGAAAAATCGTTGTGAAAAAACCATTACCATGGGTCCTAATTCATTATGTGCATGTGATTAACATCCTAAATAATAAAATTAACTTTATTAAACACATTATGAAGAATATTTTTCATATATATATATATATAGTTTTTAAGGTATATGTATTATATTATATTATTTAGTTTTAAAACAGTTTTTTCTCATGTAGGTTACTTGAGGTGGTTCAGTCAATTTCTCTGAAACTTGTTTAGTATAATGATCATGGTAAAATGTGTTGTAAAATATCTTCAAAATATCAATAAATCTGGAGTTATTTGTATATTCTTATTCTATTATCATATAATTTGTAAATTTTTATAATCTTTCCCAAATTCGATTCAAATTTAGAAAGGTTCCTTGAAATGTTTATTTAAGCTGGTTAAGCATACTATGACCGTTTATTACCAATATCATGTATAGAATGTCCAATATTATATTTAAATAATATATATAGTTTCATAAATATTAATTTTAGACATTAAATATATTTTTCAATTCATCCATGATAGGCGGTAATGGAAAATGAAATATGTTGATGGGGCAGTCTGTACATACACGGGAATGAAAATTTAATTTTCCATAGAATAAGAGGTGTTATAAAAATAAAATAATTATCATTTAAAAATGTAAATAATTATTTAATTATATTATTTTTTCATTAAATAACTCTTTTGGACCATCCCTATATGCTGGTTGTGAAAAATAGAACACGCCATTCCCGGAGGTGAAAATCTACATGTACGCATGATGAAGTCTTATTTTTTTAATGGTTTTTAAAGAAGGTAGAAAACTAATATTAAATTATTATAATAAAATTAAATAATATTAATAATAATAATGTTATCATACATTCATGGATATAAAATATTAGATAGGTTATAAACAAAAGGATTATGAGAGATTAGTTGATGAAATTAACTCTTCATTCAGATGTTCTCCCTTAGGTAACACCTTAAGGCTCCTTATATTGGTCATTTGGAAAGACCAATGATTTTAGGATGTGGGTATAGAGTTTAAGAGATACTATTTTAGAGTTTTCTAAGATATAATACTTTTTAAATTGTGAATAAATGTGGTTTACGTGATATCCTTTTATAAGTGAAGAAAATGATATTTTTATAAATACCAATTACTTTTTCAATGATTTCAGGACACTATTTGTGATTTTATGGATTCAAAAGTTATAAATAATGATTTTTGAGTGATATAAGTTATCTCAAGCCTCCACCATTCCTTTTTAAATATATTTAAATAGTTTTCATAACATTTACCACTAGGTTTTTATATTTTACTATTTTTGTTTTTAACTAGGTAAATAGTTTTTAACCAAGTAAATTATAATTAATTAAAAATATTAGGTAATACTTATAGAGACCCAATCCATTTACAAATATTATTACATGATTTTAATCATAATTATACATGAAATACTAACCAAGTATTGAAAATTCTAGTGTATTTGGGAGATTAGGAACGTAATTAGAAAACATGTAATAAGAATAAAACTTATTTTTATTAATCTCTATAATGAGATCCTATATCTTTTTGAGATCCTAAGTGAAAATGGATAACCTGGGAATACATATACAAAATGGGTGAGCTAAAAATTCTAGTATGTAAATAAACATTGAATTGAATCATAAAACTTGAGTTAGAAGTCATAACATGATAACAAAAAAGGAATGAATCATGATTAAACATATTGAATCATAACATATAGAACATGGAATCCTGGTTGTAACGACCCAAAGTTTCATTAATGGAAAAATCCCTCTTGATCCAGTTAAATGTTTCTTTATGAAAAATGTTTTTATAAGATGTCAACTTCTTTAAGTTTTTGTGACCGTTACTTTTATAGCCGTTGAACAGTGATCATCTGGGTAGTTTAAATATAAGGCTTTAACGAACCAATTTTCTACTCAGACAAAGGAAGCGATGGCCTCATCCAGTAGAATTTCCCCTTACGAAGCCCATTTGTCGGAGCTCGGAAAGGAGGTGGAGTCTTTGGGCTTTTCCCTTGACCAAGCCCAAGCTGAGCTTCATCAAGTCATGCTCGAGCGTGATCGTCTACGGGAAAAATGGAAGTTGATAGAGATTACCACTCGAGCGATGTTATCCGAGCAACCCCAAGAGTCTGTCACCATCGCACACCTTACCCTTAGGTCTTATGCGGCTATTTTAAGGGGTTATGTAACAAATAAGTAGAACCATGTTCATGTACATTATTTTTTGTATATAATAATGAATATAATTTCTAGTCATTTTTGATGCATTGTAATTAGTTTCTAAAGTACAAATGATGTTTTTAGTTATTATTTAATTAAGAATTATATTTTATTAAATTAAAGGATTTTTGAATTAAATAATATTTTAATAAAATATTATTATTAATATTAAATTAATTTTTATTAAATATAAATGATCTTATAATTTTATGAATGCAATTAAAATTTTTATTAAGGTTTGAAAGCCATTTCTGTCAAAACCCGTGAATTTTTTATAAATGTCGGTTTTTATTTTAAAAGTGAAAATTCACAGATTTAGAAAATTATTTAGATAAAATAAATATTATTTTTGGAATCAGGACGTCGAAATTATCCAACGGTGAATTTTTCATAATTTTCTGAGACAGTCAAATTTTTGGGTAAAAATTAAATACCATTTAAATATAATGTGTTTTATGACATCATAATGACCCAATGGTGATGTAATAAAATACCATAATCCTTATGTTCGGCCAATATGTGTTTTATCATTAAAATAATGAGGTTTTGGGTTTTTTTGACTCACTTTTCAAAGCATTAATGGAGCCCTCAAGACTTATTCAACACTTTTCCTTTTTAAATTAATTTCCATGGGAGTGTGACTCACCTCCACATAAGAAACCCTAATTTTTTAATAAGTTCGGACCTTGGACTTGTAAAATATTGTTTTCCTCTTTCCTTTTCCAGAAACCATGGGCAAATACCATGGGATGGTTTGTGGTTTGGATTATTTTAATATAAGGGGTCCCAAACCTAAATAATAAAGAATTCTCTCACCTTTCCTATATAAACCCACCCAAGCTCCCACTTCCTCCTCACCCAAAGCCCTTGAAGTTCGTCCAACCTCTTCCCTACTCTCTCTATAATCCTCTCAAGGTGCCCCAAGCTCCCAAGAAGCCTCTCACAAGCCTCTCTCTAGCCTTTGGAAGCACACTTCCAAGTAAGGGGTTTTTCTTCCTTTCTCATTTTTGTTAATTTTCCTTAAGTTGTATTGCCCTTTTAATTTCAATTATGAATGTTGGGGTATGGTTTCGCACCTCTCCCATACTGCCCTTTTATAGTTTGAATGATGGGAGACCCCTTTCTCTCTCATTAAATGCCTCCCATGTACACCCGTTACTATGCCGAAATTCCGAAAGGAACCTTTTTCTCCTCTTTTATATTCAAGCAATACTTTTGTATCATGAATCTAAATTCCATTTCTATTGTTGGGACATGTATATATATGATCTCCTTACTGTCCATTACATGTAAATATGATGAGGAACCCCTTTCTCTCTCATCAAATTTTTTTTATGAATTCTTATGTCACGCCGTTACGCTGCCGAAATCGCACCGATTTTCTAAGCCAATGTCTTTGTGTAGTGAATAATATGCCCATTTCTCCATCAAGGGTATTCACCTTTATGCACATTTACATATTGATTATAAAGTTTCATGTATGAATTCCACATTCCTTTATCGTGGAAGAAATGATTATGTTTTATGAATCCATGTTTTATGATCCATGTGGCACACTTATGCATGAAATGAAATGTTTAAGAAGGGTGCGCCCTTTATAGCGCTCCAATGCATTGGGTAAAGTATAGTATCATGATACGTCATGTGCAATGAGTGTTTACTCATGCTAATTCAAGTGAAATGAGGGTTTACTCGTGCTTCAAGTGCAATGAGGGTTTACTCATGCTCCATGTGCAATGAGCCTTGGCTCATGCTAATTCAATGTTAAGTGTTGTTGCCACATTTCCATGTTATGATTATCATGCTTTATCATGCCTTTATGTTCATGTCTCTCTTATGCTCTATTGATATGCCTATTGCCTAACATGTATTGTACTCCTCATGTTATTCATTTTGTACTCCCTTACTGGGCTTTATAGCTCACTCTTTTCTTATGCATGTCCTCAGGTTATCCCATGCAATGCTAAGTACGAAGGAATGTAGTGGTCATGTAAAGGAATTTTTCAATAAGGATGTTGTATTTCAAGTTTAAAGTTTTTATGTAATGATCCTAAGCCCCAAAGACACTAAACCTATCGATCTTCTTTGTTGTATCAAGTGAAGTTTTATGTAATAAAGCATGTTTAAGTTGTAATAAAGAGCAGGGTTGTCATAGTTGGTATCAAAGGATAGGTTTAGTTATTTTTGGGATTAGGAAACCCTAGTAAAGCCTTAGATACAAGACTAAGCATAATAAAAACATCCCTAAGTTTTGGTAAATACTAAGTAAGTGGTTTATCAAACAAATACATCCCTGTCTGGATACGAGCAGGTAGAGGCGGCTCTGGCACAGATGTATCCTAGGGGTAAAACCCGAAAACACCGCTTTGAGCTAGACTCGAACGGGAACTGGTGCACGACAACGGGCCTTGCTGCACTCTTGGTTACGACACTCCCGGGGGATATGTTTTGATAAATTCACAATCTTAAGTATGAACCCTTATTAAGGAAAAAAAAATGCCCCTAAGAATATATGTTAGAAGGAAGATCATGAAAAGCCTGGATTGAATCCTATAGACTCATGAGTTGAAGAGATTAACGTTTATTTATAAGTCATCAACTTTTGTCTTTGGATTACCCTTTATGTGTTACCCCTAACTTTCCTTTTATTCCAGCCAATGGCCGGTAATAGGAGAACTCGGGCTAACAACCATTGTGAAGATCAGTGTGATGATTGTACCAATGAGATGCCCAATCCAATGGGAGAGGGAATCGCAAACTTTGTCACGCTTCTCTCTCAGCTAACTCAAGTTTTGAATAGAAACACTGGTCAAGAGGAACGTTCAACCCCCCCTAAGAAAGAACAAGTCGCTATTGAAAGATTCATGAGACAAAGGCCTCCTACTTTTAGTGGATCATCCGATCCCACGATTGCTGAACAATGGATCAACTCCATTGAAAAGATATTCTCCATCCTTCAATGCTCTGAAAAAGAGAAGGTTCTCCTGGCGGCTTATCGTATGGAGGGTGAAGCTGATCAATGGTGGACGTTGATCAAAAATACGAAGCCTGAGGAGGAGATCGAGGCTTTGGAATGGAAGGTATTCCGGAAGATGTTTTTCGATAAATATTTTCCACGCACCCTCCGTCTTAAGATGGAAAGGGACTTCCTTTCCCTCAAGCAGAAAGATGAGGAATCTGTGGGAGCGTACGAGGAAAACTTCACAAGGCTTGCACGATACGCTTCCGGCTTTGTCGTTACCCCCGAATGCAAGGTTGAACGCTTCTTTGGTGGGCTGAAGCCTAGCTTGCGGAAAGCATTAGCGATCTGTGACTTTGACAGCTATGAGGAAATTGTCCGATGTGCCCTCAAGGTTGAAATGGAGATCGGAGAATCACAGGGGTATCATGGGGACAAGAAGCGGAAGGTGGACTTCAATGCTGGTGGTCCGATGGATAAATCCAACGGCGCTAAGAAATTCCAGCACCCCACTTGCCAAAAGTGTGGAAAAAATCACCCTGGAAATTGCCTTAGGGGGAAAAGAAAATGCTTCAAGTGTGGAAGAGAAGGGCACCTAGCTGTTAACTGTCAGCAAGAAGGACCCGCGGCTGCGAAGGAGGGGAGGAATGCTCCGTTCGAACCTCAACGCATTGTTCAATGCTTCAAATGAAAAGAACCGGGTCATTTTGCGAATCAGTGCCCTAATCCAAGGGTTATCGGAGGCAATCAACAACCTCCAAGACAGCAAGAAAGAGATTTTGCCATCACTTCTGCCGAAGTGAACTCCGACAACAAAGTGGTGACAGGTACACTAGTTATTCATTCAAGAATAGCGAACATACTTTTTGATTCAGGTTCTACACATTCTTTTATATCTCAAAAGTTTAGTAGAACAATCCCTGCACCACCACAAATCATGGAAGTAAAGATGTCGGTGAGTACGGAAAATGGGGCAATCATTGCATCCCATGAGTATAAGTCCTCCCCTGTTATAATCTGTGGATTGAATTTCCCGGCGAACCTCGTCATACTCCCTTTGGTGGAATTTGATGCAATTCTTGGCATGGATTGGCTTTCCTTATATAGAGCCAACATAAATTGTCGGGAGAGGGAAATCACACTCCATATGGAGAATCGACCCCCGATTCTTTACAAGTGTCAGGAGGAAGATGAATCTCCTTTAGCTCCATCATCTCAAGCATGGATATTACTGCCTTATGAGCACGCATATCTGGCTCAGATGATTGAGTTCAAGGAAGAAACCACCCTTGAAGAAATGCCTATTGTGAGGGAATTCGCTGAAGTATTTCCCGAGGAACTTCCTGGTCTTCCTCCAAGAAGAGATGTTGAGTTCTCAATTGAACTTATACCTGGGGCGCTACCAATATCCAAGACTCCATATAGAATGGCTGTTGTTGAGCTTGAAGAACTGAAGAAACAACTACAGGAGAATCTGGATAAAGGGTTTATACGCCCAAGTGCATCACCATGGGGTGCACCAGTCCTCTTCGTCAAGAAGAAGGATGGGTCAATGCGGCTTTGCATCGATTATCGTGAACTTAACAAAATCACGATAAAGAACAAGTATCCTCTCCCAAGAATCGATGACTTGTTTGATCAGCTGCGTGGAGCACAATACTTCTCCAAAGTCGACTTGCGGTCGGGATATTATCAAGTAAGGGTGAAGAAGGAAGATATCCCCAAGACTGCTTTTCGTACAAGGTACGGGCACTATGAATTCATAGTAATGCCTTTTGGACTCACCAATGCTCCAGCAATATTCATGGACTTGATGAATAGAGTCTTTAGAGATTACCTAGATAAATTTGTGGTAGTCTTTATAGATGATATTCTAATATACTCCAAAACCAAGGAGGACCATGAGGAGCATTTAAGAACTGTACTGGAGACTTTGCGCAAGGAGAAGCTCTATGCCAAGTACAGCAAGTGTGAGTTCTGGTTGAAGGAGGTCTCATTCTTGGTCCATATCATCACAAGCAATGGGATATCTGTGGACCCCTCCAAAACAGATGCAATTGAGGGATGGCCGAGGCCAACATCTGTAACTGATATCCGTAGCTTCTTGGGGTTAGCTGGATATTATCGACGATTTGTGAGAAACTTATCACGATTGTCCAACCCTCTTACCAAGCTAACTCGAAAGGGAGTAAAGTTTGCTTGGAGTGATGAATGCGAAGAAAGCTTCAAGGAGTTGAAAAGGAGGCTTATCACTGCACCTGTGATCACTTTACCCACAAGTGGGGAGCTTTTTGTGGTATTCAGTGATGCTTCGAAGAAGGGCTTAGGATGTGTGCTGATGCAGAATGATAAAGTGATATCCTATGCCTCAAGACAGTTGAAAATCCATGAGCGAAACTATCCAACGCATGATCTGGAGTTGGCGGCGGTGATCTTTGCCTTGAAAATCTGGCGGTATTATCTCTATGGGGAGAAATGTGAGATATATACTGACCACAAGAGTCTTAAATATATATTCACACAGAAAGAGCTTAATATGCGCTAGAGAAGATGGATAGCTCTCATAAAGGATTATGATTGTTCAATACATTACCACCATGGGAAGGCGAACAAGGTGACAGATGCCCTAAGTAGAAAGGATCCAGCAATTCTATCAATGATGAGAATTGAGAAGGATCCAATCTTCTTAGACTTGATGAAGATGGACGTGGGAATCATAAAGAAGGGAACATCATCAATCCTTTCACAAATGATTGCTCAACCATCTCTTTTGGAAAGGTTAAAGGATGCTCAAAAGGATGATGCGAGAATCCAAGAAAAAGTGGAAGCTATCAAAAAGGGAAAATCCTCAGAGTTTAATGTTAATGAAGAAGGAATTGTGCGGTTTGGGAAAAGACTATGTGTCCCATCAAGTTCGGAGCTGAAGAAGGATCTTTTGGATGATGCACATAGTTCAAATTTCTCTATTCACCCAGGGAGCACAAAGATGTATCGAGATCTCCGAGAAAACTTTTGGTGGGATAATATGAAGAAGGAGATCGCCGAATATACATCAAAGTGCCTGGTGTGTCAGCAAGTGAAGGTAGAGAGGAAAAAGTATAAGGGGATGATGCAACCATTGCCCATACCAGAATGGAAATGGGAGAACATCACCATGGACTTTTTCACCGGACTTCCAAGGACATCCAAATGCAACAATGCAATCTGGGTTGTTGTGGATCGTCTTACAAAGACTGCACACTTCATTGCTATTCGAGAGGATTTCTCTTTGGATCAACTGGCACAGATATATATCAGGGAAGTGGTACGGTTGCATGGAGTACCACTATCTATTGTGTCTGACCGAGATCCAAGATTTACCTCTAAGTTTTGGAAGAGTCTTCAACATGCTCTGAATACTGAACTGAACTTCAGTACGACCTATCATCCTCAAACTGATGGCCAATCCGAGCGGACTATCCAAACACTTGAGGATATGTTGAGAGCGTGCTCAATGGACTTTAAAGGAGGATGGGATCAACATCTTCCTCTAGTTGAGTTCTCTTATAATAATAGTTTCCACTCGAGCATCCAAATGGCACCATATGAAGCCCTGTATGGGAAAAGGTGTAGAACACCGGCATGTTGGGATGAGGTCAGTGAACGTAAGCTGCTTGGACCAGAAATGGTCGAAGAAATGGTGGAGAAGGTGAAAACCATTCAGCAGCATATCAAGGCAGCCCAAAGTCGACAGAAGAGTTATGCAGATAATCGTTGACGAGACCTTGAGTTTAAAGTCGGAGACATGGTGTTTTTACGCATATCTCCGTGGAAGAAGGTCATGAGGTTTGGAAAGAAAGGGAAGTTAAGTCCAAGGTACATCGGCCCCTTAGAGATTATT
Source organism: Viscum album (assembly GCA_963277665.1). Taxonomy (NCBI): domain Eukaryota; kingdom Viridiplantae; phylum Streptophyta; class Magnoliopsida; order Santalales; family Viscaceae; genus Viscum; species Viscum album. The sequence continues at coordinate 656,195,423 of OY728128.1, read as the reverse complement.
GATCGTGTTGGGGTTGTGGCCTATCGACTAGCACTTCCACCTACTATGGCCAAGGTGCATGATGTCTTCCATGTATCCCTCTTAAGGAAGTACATACCAGACCGTTCACATGTACTCTCTTCTGAGGTGGTACAATTAGAAGACGATCTTTCTTATGAGGAGCAACCAGTGAAGATCTTAGATCGTAGAGAAAAAGTTCTACGAAATAAGACAATGCCCCTCGTCAAGGTGTTGTGGAGAAACCACAAGTTTGAAGAAGCAACTTGGGAGTCGGAGGATATGATGAAGCTAAGTTACCCACATTTGTTTTAGTGTGGGAAAAGGAAAATTTCGAGGGCAAAATTTCTTAAGGGGGGAATGTTGTAAAGACCCAAAGTTTCATTAATGGAAAAATCCCTCTTGATCCAGTTAAATGTTTCTTTATGAAAAATGTTTTTATAAGATGTCAACTTCTTTAAGTTTTTGTGACCGTTACTTTTATAGCCGTTGAACAGTGATCATCTGGGTAGTTTAAGTATAAGGCTTTAACGAACCAATTTTCTACTCAGACAAAGGAAGCGATGGCCTCATCCAGTAGAATTGCCCCTTACGAAGCCCATTTGTCGGAGCTCGGAAAGGAGGTGGCGTCTTTGGGCTTTTCCCTTGACCAAGCCCAAGATGAGCTTCATCAAGTCAAGCTCGAGCGTGATCGTCTATGGGAAAAATGGAAGTTGATAGAGATTACCACTCGAGCGATGTTATCCGAGCAACCCCAAGAGTCTGTCACCATCGCACACCTTACCCTTAGGTCTTATGCGGCTATTTTAAGGGGTTATGTAACAAATAAGTAGAACCATGTTCATGTACATTATTTTTTGTATATAATAATGAATATAATTTCTAGTCATTTTTGATGCATTGTAAATAGTTTTTAAAGTACAAATGATGTTTTTAGTTATTATTTAATTAAGAATTATATTTTATTAAATTAAAGGATTTTTGAATTAAATAATATTTTAATAAAATATTATTATTAATATTAAATTAATTTTTATTAAATATAAATGATCTTATAATTTTATGAATGCAATTAAAATTTTTATTAAGGTTTGAAAGCCATTTCTGTCAAAACCCGTGAATTTTTTATAAATGTCGGTTTTTATTTTAAAAGTGAAAATTCACATATTTAGAAAATTATTTAGATAAAATAAATATTATTTTTGGAATCAGGACGTCGAAATTATCCAACGGTGAATTTTTCATAATTTTCCGAGACAGTCAAATTTTTGGGTAAAAATTAAATACCATTTAAATATAATGTGTTTTATGACATCATAATGACCCAATGGTGATGTAATAAAATACCATAATCCTTATGTTCGGCCAATATGTGTTTTATCATTAAAATAATTAGGTTTTGGGTTTGTTTGACTCACTTTTCAAAGCATTAATGGAGCCCTCAAGACTTATTCAACACTTTGCCTTTTTAAATTAATTTCCATGGGAGTGTGACTCACCTCCACATAAGCAACCCTAATTTTTTAATAAGTTAGGACCTTGGAATTGTAAAATATTGTTTTCCTCTTTCCTTTTCCAGAAACCATGGGCAAATACCATGGGATGGTTTGTGGTTTGGATTATTTTAATATAAGGGGTCCCAAACCTAAATAATAAAGAATTCTATCACCTTTCCTATATAAACCCACCCAAGCTCCCACTTCCTCCTCACCCAAAGCCCTTTAAGTTCGTCCAACCTCTGCCCTACTCTCTCTAGAATCCTCTCAAGGTGCCCCAAGCTCCCAAGAAGCCTCTCACAAGCCTCTCTCTAGCCTTTGGAAGCACACTTCCAAGTAAGGGGTTTTTCTTCCTTTCTCATTTTTGTTAATTTTACTTAAGTTGTATTGCCCTTTTAATTTCAATTATGAATGTTGGGGTATGGTTTCTCACCTCTCCCATACTGCCCTTTTATAGTTTGAATGATGGGAGACCCCTTTCTCTCTCATTAAATGCCTCCCATGTACACCCGTTACTATGCCGAAATTCCGAAAGGAACCTTTTTCTCCTCTTTTATATTCAAGCAATACTTTTGTATCATGAATCTAAATTCCATTTCTATTGTTGGGACATGTATATATATGATCTCCTTACTGTCCATTACATGTAAATATGATGAGGAACCCCTTTCTCTCTCATCAACTTTTTTTTATGAATTCTTATGTCACGCCGTTAGGCTGCCGAAATCGCACCGATTTTCTAAGCCAATGTCTTTGTGTAGTGAATACCATGCCCATTTCTCCATCAAGGGTATTCACCTTTATGCACATTTACATATTGATTATAAAGTTTCATGTATGAATTCCACATTCCTTTATCGTGGAATAAATGATTATGTTTTATGAATCCATGTTTTATGATCCATGTGGCACACTTATGCATGAAATGAAATGTTTAAGAAGGGTGCGCCCTTTATAGCGCTCCAATGCATTGGGTAAAGTATAGTATCATGATACGTCATGTGCAATGAGTGTTTACTAATGCTAATTCAAGTGCAACGAGGGTTTACTCGTGCTTCAAGTGCAATGAGGGTTTACTCATGCTCTATGTGCAATGAGCCTTGGCTCATGCTAATTCAATGTTAAGTGTTGTTGCCACATTTCCATGTTATGATTATCATGATTTATCATGCCTTTATGTTCATGTCTATCTTATGCTCTATTGATATGCCTATTGCCTAACATGTATTGTACTCCTCATGTTATTCATTGTGTACTCCCTTACTGGGCTTTATAGCTCACCCTTTTCTTATGCATGTCCTCAGGTTATCCCACGCAATGCTAAGTACGAAGGAATGTAGTGGTCATGTAAAGGAAGTTTTCAATAAGGATGTTGTATTTCAAGTTTAAAGTTTTTATTTAATGATCCTAAGCCCCAAAGACACTAAACCTCTCGATCTTCTTTGTTGTATCAAGTGAAGTTTTATGTAATAAAGCATGTTTAAGTTGTAATAAAGAGCAGGGTTGTCATACTGGTAACATAGTAAAGTTAAAGAAACAAATAACATGACATAAACATGAGTCATGGATAACTTCCAAGACTATATCACATGGTGTAAAGAGTCTTATAATGGATTAAGTTTTCTCCCTAATCCCAAACACAACGTATCATGCGAGTAAAACATTACCTATTGAATTAGAGTGATATATGGGTGCACCCATCATAAAATATTCATATATATGTGTTCCACATATATAATCAAACATAATGAATTTACATAAGGGTTACGAATAGGTGACCCTATTATGGATAGAGTATAGTCATATCTTCATAGAGAATTTCTCACTAGTTACACTGAGATTTGTGCATATATAGGAACTTCTTTAGCTCCATCTAGGTAGCATGATAGTGGTTGATTATTCATCAAGGTTCACCAACCATTCTAGGTACTCGATAGACATGGTTAGGGATCGGTACTTCAGGTCTTGAACCTTCGAGTGAGGTATGAATGGAGAAATTTGAGCTAGTGGTATCCCTCTATTCATTCTAACTTATATTGGGGTGCTTGAGTGAGCTTTGGTGGTAGAAATATTATTGGCCGAGCAGATAGAGTCAGTGATAGTCAACAGTGGATGACCAAGAGAAGAGACCTTGGAAGTAAGGAGCCGAAGTCAGTCCCATGGACTTGATCATGGGATATATTTCTCTAGGAGGTCTTAGGAAAGAGGATTTGCAGTTTAAGGCTCACAAGGTGGGTCCATCCCGCCTAGGTATAGGTGGTTCTATTCATTTTACGGTAGGGTACATCTTTCTAGAGATTGTCAAAACCACCATGCTGCTAAAATAGAGACTATGGATAGAACACCAAGGTAGAAATAGTGATAGGAGTAGGAAGATCTATAGGGTAGTGGATTTAGAACAGGAGCTGGGAGAGAAGAAGGTGGTGGTTGACGTTTCAACTTATTACCACCACCACCCCCAAGAGGTCCATTCTAGGCTTAGGGAGATGAAGAACATGGGAGGGGAAAACTACATGTGGTCATGGAATATGACCAAGAAGCTATATGAATGATATGAGGTATGATCTATGTCTTTTCTACTTTATCTATATTACTTATAGAAATAGGTGATAGTCATTCCTTTCTCACCACATATCTTTTTCGAGACCTAGAGATTCTGATTGAACTATTGACTCAAACCTTATGCTTGGATACACCTACTGGAGAAGACTCGATGATCACACATCTATACTGACAGTGTGATATGACCCCTGGAGGTGAGATTGTCGGTTGGAACTTCTTGGTGGAAGCGTCAAGGCCTTACAACGTCATTCTTAGTATGGATTGGTTATCCATAGTGCATGCCCAAATTAACTATTTTAGGTTAAGGGTGTGGTGTGTCCTCAGCGATGGAACAATTTTTTCCTTTTTTAGTGAATAGGAAACCCAAGCATCATAGGATGGAATCATGCATAGGAGGGTGTAGATGATAACTCATCAATTGGCTAGTTTAACCCTCAGTGTAGAAGATGATATGGGATTTTAGTTTCCAATAATGGTGGTGGAGTACAAGGATGTATTTCCTGAAAATATTCCATAATTACCTCCCCAATAGGAGACAAATGCCTTCATTTATTTAAACCTTGGGATAATACTGATATATACACCAGCATATTGGATTGCTCCTACAGAGCTTTGCGATCCGAGGGTGCTCTTGGTGTACTTGCAGAGGAAGGGATTCATGAGACTCGGTGTTCCACCCCGAGAGACCCCAATTTTGTTTTCCAAAAAGGAATACGTGATATTGAAGTTGTGTGTGTACTACCGACACTTGAACCAGGTGAATCTAGAGAACATGTATCCACTACTGAGGGTCGATGACCTCTTTGACCAGTTTATATGGAAACGATGGTTCTTGAAGGTTGACCTCAGATCAGGCTATCACCAGTTGCGAGTATGAGTGAGGATATACCAAAGACAATTTTCATATGTTGTTATGGTCACTATGAGTACTTGGTGATTCCCTTTGGCATGATGAATTCACCATCAATGTTCATAGGAATCATGAACTAGATCTTTCAACATTACTAGGTCTAGTTTGTGGTAGTCTTTATCAATGATATCATTGTGTTCTCAACATCTGAGGAGGAGCGTGCAAGATACTTAAGGATGGTTCTAGATGTACTCTAGGAGAACCAGATTTATGGAAAACTATTGAAGAGCCAATTATGGATTCATGTAGTCAAATTTTTAGGACATGTTATCTCAGAGATAGAGTGGCAGTGGACCTGACCAAGGTTGATGAGTGTTATCATGGGAGTTACCTAAGAACATGATGAAGGTGAAGAGATTTCTTGGGATATTAGGCTATTTTGAAGATTCATACCTTATTTCTCTAGGATATCATCACCTATGACAACTTTGACTCAATAGTGGAAGCCTTTCATGTGGATAGAGAAGTGCTATTAGGATTTTTAGTAGTTGAGACAGAGTTTGATGAGCACTCTAATATTGAGATTAATGAAGGAGGGTGTTGATTATATAGTTTTATGTGATTCATAATGAACTAGGATTGGTTGTGTATTTATGTAGAATAGAACAGTGATTTCCTATGGTTCATGCTAGTTGAGACCACATGATAACTACATGATCCATGATCTTGAGTAAGAAGTAGTTGTCTTCTCATTGAAGATGTGGTGACACTACCTAATGGGTGAGTGGTTTATCATCTACTCCGATCACAAGAGTCTCAACTATATCTTATCTCATAAGGATCTGAACTTGAGATAGAGGCGATGGATAGAGTTCATATAGGACTATGAATTTGATATTGTCTATACTCCTGGGAAGGGGAATGTGGTGAAATATGCTCTTAGCAGAAGACCTAGTTCACAGTTGTTGAATGAGGTGTCAGAGCAGTTGGCCTAGTTACAATTATCCTTTGTGTATGGAGATGGAGCATCTTACCTCTAGTTGATGGTGGTTACCCCTCCAATCTTACATTGAGTTAGGGAGGCATAGATTGGGGATACTTACTGCAAGCCCCTACATGCTTAGATATCCATAGGGAATGATCTTGATGGTTATTCACAAGGTGGGGAGCACTTCATTCTTTCAGTGGATTCACAGAAGTACCAGTGTCATTGTGGGAGGATATTATGAGGGATTTTCATACATCCCATTTTGTGGTATATCTAAGTGTTCTGAAGATGAAAAAGGACCTCTGATATCATTTTTGGTGTCCCAAGATGAAGAATAGTACTGCAGAGTTCATTTCTCAACACCTTACTTATCAGAAAGTGAAGGAAGAGCACCAGGTTCCAACGGGTTTTGCTCAACCCCTTAAGCTATCATAATGGAAGTGGGATGGGATATCGATGGACTTAATGATGGGTTTACCATGTATGTCCAGGGGACACGATTCCATCAGGGTGATCATTGAATGAATCACCAAGTTGTCCCACTTCCTAACTATCCGAGAGCAGAGTTTAGTAGAGAGCTTGAGACCCCTCAACGTGAAGGATATAGTTCAACTCCACAGAGTCCCATCGATGATAGTTTTAGATTGTGATGCTTGTTTTACATTCTGGTTGTGTAAGGGATTATAGGAGGTGTTTGGGACCTAGTTTCACTTGAGCACAGTGTTTCTCCAATAGACTAACGACCAGACAAAGTAGACCATTTGGGTTATGAAGGACTTACTATGGGCTAGTATGTTAGTCTTCGACCATAGTTAAGAGGATTTCCTACCACTAGTGGAGTGTGCATACAAAAAATCTACCATCACACCATTGGTATGACACCATTTGAGGATTTTTATAGATGACCCTATTGGTCACCACTTTGCTGGACTGACCTAGAAGAGTCAGCACACATGGGTCTAAAGTTGGTGCGAGCTACTATAGAGAAGATATAGATTATCTAGGATTAGGTGAAGGCCGTATATATTTTTCATAAGTCTTATGCTAACATATGATAGAGGTCTTGGGAGTTCGAGTAAGGAGACCACGTGTTTCTATGGGTTTCACCTCGATGTGGATTACAGTGATTTGGCTAGGGTGGAAAGTTATCTCCAAGGTTTATTGACCCTTTTTAGATACTTCATAGAGTTTGTACGATGGAATACTACATAGCTCTACCCCCATAGTTGTACCAGGTACACAACATATTCCATGCGTCACAAATGAGTAGGTTTGTACATGACCCATCACACATCATCGATTAGGGCGAGCTGAATATCGAGGATGGAGCGACATTTTCTGAGTACCCAGTGGAGATTGAGGATCAGTATGAGAGGATCCTTTGAGGGTGAGTGATCCCTTTGGTGCATCTTTTTTGGCAGCATGAGAATCTCCAGGATATCACATGGGAGCAAGAGGATCTGATTCATGCACAAAACCCACATATTTTTTAGTAGCCTTTGTTTTGGTTTTTGGAGACGCAGATCCCAAAGGTGTGGAGAATGTAATGTCCTAGATTTTCAATGTATTATTTTTCAATATTATATGGATTAATTTCAAGACCAAGCATTGAGATGGCCTATGATTTCAAGGCCCAGTGTTCCCAGAACAATTGTTTGAAAAATATTAAAATATTAAATATCACACATGAGAGGTTTTCTTGACAAAGTGAAATAACTTCTAAACAGGTGCCTAGATCATAATTCCGAGTGAAGCATTGTGTTTAGAGTAGTGTCTTTACCCTAGGTTCAACCTAATATTAGTTGGAGTAGGTCAACTATGAAAAATAGTCACATTCATTCTTAATGAATAAAATAAACTGAGAATTTATTTTATTTTTTCCATTTCATCAACACAATGACACTTTTTCTTTTAATTAAACCTTTAGGTAGGGATCTAGGGTTAGGATTATAAGCCTAGAATTATATAGAGGGTTTGGAGAGGAAAACCTAAAGATTTATCTCAGTGGGAGACATCGAAACTATGGATCGAAGATTGACGAACACCATTCTTGATGGATCTAGCCAGCAAAAATCGTTCTTCAATAGTGAGCGATCCAATTCCTAGATAGGATGAGTTATTTCAGATTTCCTTCCTCATTCTTGAATTCAACAATGAATGAAAAAAAACCAAAAAATAGATTGATCCATGGTTCAATCTTTCCTTACGGGATGGGTTATACTTCACAGGATTTATGGGGTTTGATTATAGAGATTATTTTTTGATTTTTGATCATTATTATAGGAACAGATCGAGTCCAAAATGAACAAAAATCAAGGTTAATTCTTAGGATTTGTTACATGTTCATTTTCTCGCCCATGATTGTTCAACACATTCTTCGTTCTTCAATGGGATTTGAAATAACAATCATTGCGCCTTTTTTTCTTGGTGCAACGATCCAAATTTGAAGATCTAACATTCAAACAACATAACGAAGGTGTGACAGTGATAGAAATTCATGAATCAAATCAATTTTGGAGAAATAATTCTTTATGTGAAATGTGTTGGATTTGATTTAATCGGTTTTATGAGCTGATTGAAGGCCCAAAACCCCTTGTTTGGGTGTTAGGGTGGTGAGAAGAACCTTGATATTGAGTTTCACGGTGAATTGAGCACTAGAGTGGAACCTGATGATCAGTCAAGGTGAGCAAGAGGAAGAATTAAAATTTCTAGAAAATATAGAACACATGGTATTTAGCCTTATCTACATGGTGTGTGTTCATCTTTGGATGACTTAGTGTGTGCATGGAATGTATACAAACATGGGGTGGAGTACATGGGTTGCCTATATGGTGTGTACTCCACCACATGACATGGATTGAATCGGATACATGGGCAACCCTATGTACCGGTACATGAGAAATGTTACATAGGTTTAGACCGTGTATTGGAACACGACCAGAGCACACAGGAAAACCTCGAATGGAAGGACATGATGTGTAACTCCTTCTACATATTGCGTATCCATCTTCTACACGACATGTTATAAAGACATGGTCCATTGTATATGGAAAGTTCCCTTGGTCAAGGTACATAGTGTGTGACCCTAATACATGTTGTGTACCCCTTTATACATGGATTGATTCTCTTTTCCTCTATATCATAGACAAGTTTCGTTATGGTTTATTCCCTTTATCATTTCCCCTAAAGGTAGGTATGGATAATTTTCTTCTCATAGGAATATGATCCCTTAAAATGGAATTTCTAGTTGGAGTTGTGGAATCCCCCAAGAGGCCCAGAGTGGGATTGCCTATTCAATCTCCATAACCTAGGTAGAGTATTCTATATTGACATGAACAACTTTACATGGCATTGATCCTCTACATAGAGGGTTAATCTAGATTTATTTATTGGTATCAACCCATATCCTTGGCTGTGATTATCATATGTGTATCATATCTCTCTTTAGATATATTCGTGCATCTCTCTCAAAATAGATCCTGAGTAATATTACCTCTCGTACGTACGTCATCATTGTTATCAGACTCAAGAGTGTATTCTCCCAGATGTGTGCTTTGTTGAATCTTCCAACTGAATCCCTAGAGTTGGTATGTGGTATTCATGACTTACCTCTAGACTATGTTTCTTTGATTGAGTATATTTGTATAATATTATATGTTTTGTAGACATATACATGTGTAGAAATGAATGTAATTTCATTTTTTATATTTCTTTGTGGTTTCGGGGTGTCCTATAGAGTATAGTTATACTCACCCCTACACGGGATTTTCCCACACATGTCATGTCGTGTGCAGATGAGTGACCTTTTGAAGAAGTCCTAGGTTGACCAGGACTGAACATAGATTTGTGATATTAGGAAGGCTGAGGTGTTCCTACAACTACAAGCAGCAGTCCTAGTACATTTTTTTATCGGTTGGACTTGTGGTTTATAGACTCTTTTTGATGGGTTTGTATTATGGCCTGGTTTACTATACATTCATTACTTTACTATCATACTCTGTTAGTTGGGATATAGTGGTCTGCATTCATTGTTTACTTACTGGTTTTTACATTTCATCATTTTATGGTATTGGATATGGGTGTGTGCGTACAGGTACATAGGAAATGCCTCCCGTGTTAGTGATATTCCTACTCGGTTCTAGTCATTATCCCCTAGCCAATTGGGGGTAGTCTTAGGGAGTCACAACACTAGATACACTTGTATGGGTCATCAAACCCTGTGTTCTTAGAATTAATATTATAAAAATATTAAATATATTTTATATTGCGCACACAAAATTTCTTAAAGAAAATGAGATAACTCTTAAATGACTGATCTGATCATAAATCTGAGATCATGGTTGAGTCCAGAACATGTTTTTTATTAAGGTGTGACATAAAATGAGTCTTTACAAGATGTTCGTACCCCTAAGTCATTGGTGATTCATTTTAGTGAATTAATTAATTAATTAATTTTAATCTAAAATGATACATTATAAAATTATCACCATGGAAAACTTTTCCAAGGTTAGCTCACAATTTCTGGAATCAACGGCAAGAGATCCTTCCTCCTCCCATTGAAGGACCATGACAAACAATTAAGAAACTCCAAAAAATATATCAGATCAAGATGTAACAAATATAATAGATCCTACCAAATCATTTGTGAACACGTTCTTCATGAGTGATCGATCCAAAATTGAGGTAGGACTCATCACATTTGGATCCCACCCATTTTGATTAAATTTTTTATCACGATTAATCCACTTTCTCTAATCTGCATTATTTTTGGGGCGTTTGCATGAGCCTAAGTACTGGTTTTCAATATGTTAAATCAATTTTCTAACCACAATATTCACATTATTGACCATTAGACAATAAATCATGAAAAAAAAAATTAAAACTTAGATATTTTTACTTTTTTCCCTCATTGCTTTGTGGTCTTAACTGGTTGGATCCCTGATGTCCTAGTTCGACAAATTCTAGGTGGTACCAAGCCCAAAAGAACCCCCAAATTCATAACAGTTTAGCGATAAAATATAGGATTGATGTAGTGATGTAGATTTGGGAAGATTGTGAGTTCTGGAATATTGTTTTGATGAATATATTGTGAGAAATCAAACACAAATGATCTGGGATGTGTGGTGGTTTACAAGAATTCACAACTCAATCAGAGATCGGCTTACAACCATTGAAGGACCAAAAATGGTAGACTTATACCAGATCCAATGTTCATAGGTATATTAGTGGTGAAATCTATGAAAAAATAGGGTGAAATGACCTAATATACCATGTGGATTGAATATATGGATTTCTATAAAAAACCTGACTACACACCATGTTGAATGAAGAACACATGACATGTGGCCCCTCCCATGGTGGCTGCTAGGGTTTTGGAAAAAAATTAAGGATAACATGGTATGTAGACCCCCCTCACACACCCTGTATCCTTTTCACAATTGGAAAACCTGCATGATGCGTCAGATGAATGGGAACCCGTGTGGAGGTACAAAAGGTCAGCTAGATGCCTGTGTAATCTAATACAGATACACAACATATAACACATGGATCTGGCCCTGATTATCCAGTACACACCTTGTAGTCTACCTACACGGTGTGTACTTATGCACAGATAGGAACCCGTTTTCCATACAGGGACATAGATTGGCTTTGAAGTTGGATCACATTCCATGTGGGTCCCCTTGTACGTCGTGTACCCCCTTGGTTCCTTGGAGGAAACTTCCATGATTCATATCTCCTTCATCTGAACTCTTATTTTTCCCATGAGTATACTATCCTGAGTGTTTTTCCATGTTGAACATGATGGAACCCTTGGTTGTGGATTTTGAGATATAATGTAAAAATGTTCTAGCCACAACACCTTTTAAGGTAACCCCGATGATGACAATGATCAGGCAGGATCACCGAATAGTGACTCTCATGTGGAACCCTCCAGCTAGCTTGGGTATGGGTCCTCGATGGATTTAACAGTGGAACCCTCTAGTAGATATGGGAATGGTTCCTCTATAGACTCCCTAGTGGAACCCTTCTGCAGTATCCGAGCATGGGTCCTCGATGACTCAGAGTGGAGAACTCTAGATGGACTAGAAATAAGTCCTAAACCACCTAAGTTGAACCCTCATTCACTATTAAGGCATGATTCCTTGATGAATAAGTGTGTTGCCCTCGAGTTGGAATGGGGATGAGTCATTGACAATCAAAATGGAACCCTCTTTTTGGGCATGGCATGGGTCCTCCATAAACTATTAGAGTGGAACCCACCTGTTTCACCAGGGCATGAGTCCTCTACCAAGAAATTTTGGCCCCTTGACTATGTAGAATAGTGATGATACATGGTTTAATGTAATTTTGGATTCATGATGAAGATGGATTATTTGAACATAGAGACACATTTTTGTGATGGGGCCTAAAACTATGCATTCAAGGAAGTGCCACCCAAAGAAGATAGTATCAAGGTGTGGTGAATGAGTTCCTTATAATTGTGTATTTAGGGAAGACACATGGGATATTGGGCATCACTGATAGAATTTCAGCGCTATTATCGAATCTTCTTCTTGGGTTGAGCTATGATATGGATATCCCCATAATCTCTCAGTTTAGGATTCTTTGACTGATAACACACACACACACAGATATATATATATATCCTTATTTTTTATGCACTCAATGGATTTAAATACTCTCCTTCTAGGAGAGATAAAGATCCATGAGTTATGCCATGTGCTTTTTGTGTTTATTTTCTCATGGTTTTATGAGTCTAATATTCTACTATAGGTGGAAAAGACTCCACAAGTAGTTCATCTACTCACCATGTTTTTCCCCTTATGCTTAGACAAACATACCTTCACACATTGTTGGGTTGACCTATACTCTTCCACTTTACCCTGTATATATACCTTCTTCCTTGAACTTTTTTTATCTTTTACTGATCCCCTCTCAAATTTCGGTGTGTTCTACTGGGTTTGTATATATTCACCCATATATGGGATTTTTCCGTACATGTCGTGTCTTATACAGAAGACGGAGATGTTGATAACTGATATATAGGAGCCTAGGGATACTAGGTTCTTAAACAACATACGATAATCATATCTTGGGTTTAGTAGCATAGATCTCTTTTAGCTATTAACTTTTCCAGTATTGTCAGGTTGGGAAACATTTCTTATTGGGCATGTATTTTTCCTTTTTACTTTCAGTTTACACTACCATACTTTTGTACTGTCAAGAGGTTCATGCATGACTGGTTTACTTTACAGTAGTTTTTCATCTTTTATTATTTCCCTCACACGTTTTAATTGAGTTGGATGCGTGTGTGTGTACAGGTACATAAACAAATGCATCCTTGAGTTAGTTATTCCTTCAGCGCTTTTCGCCACCCCTTATCCAATTGAGGTGGGACTAGGGAAGTTGTGACTCAAGCCCCTGCATGTGTCGAGTCATGAAAATATTCCCTCATTTTCCTGTAATACCAAATATAGCCACCCAATCCTTTGTCACATATTAATAGATTAGTTTTAGAATAATTATCCATGAAATAAAAACCAAGGATTGAAAAGTCTAGTTTCTTTTGAAGAGTATGCACATAATTAAAAAAAAGTTACAATAATAAAAAATAAATTTCTTAATCTTCATAATGAGATCCTATCTCATTTTAATCTCCTACATATCTATAAGAAAACCTAGTTAACACATAGACAAAATGGGTGAGCTAAAAATCCTAATAAAGAAATAAAGATTGAATTAAATCACAAAACAAGAGTTAGAAGGAATAAAATGATAACATAAAAGGAATGGATCATGAATATAAATAAGGAAGCATAAAATATAGAAAATTGAATCATGGAAACATATGAAAGTGGGATAAACATATAACATGATTCAAGGCTAACAACTCGGACTATATGACATGATGGGAAGTGTCCCATAATGTATTAGGTTTACTCCCAAATATATTACATGATATCTCATGAGTTTAAATTATTACCCAATGCATTGGATTAATTTTATGGAAAACCCATAATAAAATGTTAATTTATATGTGTTCCACATAAAGAATCAAAAATAAGGAATAAACATAAGGGTTACCCATAGAAATAAATGGGAATCTTAATCATTTCATAAGGCATAACCAAAGGGAATATAACAACGGTATCCATGAAATAAGGGGTTTAAATAATTCATGGTCATTTATAAATGAATAATAATAATATATTAGTAATAATTATTTCCACCTTAATTGGAAAAAATAGTGAGTGTCTAGGTAAATTTCAAAATGTGCAACTTATGTGTGATTTTAGGGAAAAGAATAAGGAGTCTTTAAGAAGATTTAAGGAATAATTATTTCCATAAAACAAAAAATAAACTAAATTTTTTTACTTAATAAATTGAGTTATTTTTGAAATATATTGGAGGTTTGGAAATTTTCATTGATTTTACTTGAAAATGGGTAAGAAATAGAGAATTTCCCTTTAATCAGGTTCACTTATCAAGATGAATTGAGAAGGAAACATTATAAAATTAGTATTTCACCATCCAAGAAATATTAATTGATATAGATAAATATGATTGCAAAATAAATAAAAAACATATAATTAGTATATAATAATAATTAAGAGATGACTTGGGGGGAAAAGGGATAAAGCATTACCCAAATGAAATATGGAGGTTTGGAGTGATCCCTTACCTTATGTCCAAAATCATTCTACACTTGCACTTAATGTATTGGATAATAAAATTAGATTATTTAATTACTTAATTTAGAACTTATTAGACATTTATTTGATTTATTATAATTTTATTATGTTCGTTTATGTCCATTTCTATTAGTTATAAGGTTCAATTTCATCATTTTGGGAGTGTTCGTTTCATGGTTTTATGGTTGGTTCACTTGTGTATAATGATGGAAGTTCTTTTTGAATGGAAATAAAACTTAAAAATTGAAATGAAATGTTATTTATTAACTTCCAAAAGTTTAAAATTTCCATTATATCATTTTTTATTCTGACATAAGGATGATTCATTTTATAAATCATTAATGATAAATGTTTAGTTTATTTTGGTGGTTTTTTCATCTATCACGAACTAGTTTTGTTTTACATAATATTATTTCTATATATTAGTTACAGAACATAAAATAAGTTATAATATACTTATAAAAATCTAATAATAGTTTTATGGAAAACCATGAATGAAATAATAGAAAATGAAAACTCATTATCCACAGAGATGGTTAATCATCATAATTTGGAAAGTGATTTACTTTCTTTAAAGAAGAGGAGATGAGTAAAGGGATGGACTGAAAAATATTCCATTATAAATATAAAATAAAAGTATATAAATTATATTTCATTTTTTATACTTTGATGTATTTATGAGGTGAGTGGAATGAAGAAGAAGATAAGAAATTAAGAGAGGTTGTTTAAGAAAGTTACCTCTTGAAAATCACATCTTTGAAGGATCCATTAAGGAACTTAGAATTGGTCTTTTGGTGAGAAAAGAAATTCTATAATGTGTCTAGGGAAGTGTAGAAGAGAATTTTAAATAGGGTGGTCAACCTAGAAGGATCATGTTAGTGAAATGAAGTGAAGTGGTTCCATTTTATAATTGAGGTGAGGCATGCTTTAGAAATTTCTAAAAATATTAAAACATAGTAAGATTATTCTATATCCCAAAGCATAAAAATATGCTATAAATGTATATGAGATTAAATTTTAGACCATATATTATCCCCTTTTTCATTATTTAATATTTTAATATTTTTATATAATTTAATAAAATATTATATTCATGAAATATCATTATTGTCAAATTTGATATTATTCATTACTATAACTTTAAAAACATAAAAAAAGAGTACAATTAAAAGAAAATGTTTTATTATAACCTATAAATGTCATGGTAATATATATAATTCATGTATTATCTTAATTATCTCAAATTATATTTATTTTAATATTTTTAATATCATTTATTTTATTTTTCCATTTATTTAATAATTACTGCATCATCATTCAATAAGCATTTAATGTATTTATTTTTCCCATAAAAATTAAAAATAAACTACCATGATAAATATGAATATTTAATATTTTATATGAATATTATTTTCAAACATATATTTTGAAAAACCATAAATTAATAATATTATACTTATTAAAAATAATAGCGTGACAAGTTGACTCTTTTAATGTCAACCAAGTGGTTCCAATTGTTCATAAATTTGTCCCATGGTTGATTTTGGTCAAAAAATACTCATAAAATAGAATTTAGAATAGTTTTAGTGATATCTTGTAACCCTTATAATTTTTTTTACCCCCATTTACCTGATTTACCCTTAACCGTGGTAACAAAATTACCAAGGTTACAATTCATATTGAACAAAAATAAAAGGGGTCTATTTAATAAATTTGGAACTCATGATTCCAAATATAGAATACATTTTTCAAAATAAAAAATAAAAATTTTAGAGTTTAATTTAAATTTAAATAGGAAAAATTAAATAAAAAACATTTTTTTTTGAAAAATTCCCTTTCTCAGTATAAAATGTTTTTATAACAAATTATTGTAAAAAATTCATTTCAATGACCAAAATTATATTTTTATAATAAAAATTAATTAATTAAAGTTAAAAACTATTCCAAAAATATAATTTTACATTTTAAATTCTTTAAAATAAAAATACTTTTTTCAATATAAATCTATATTTTTTTAATATTCATTAAAATACCATACTTTTTAGAAAAATTCACAAAAAATCATCCAAAGATAATTTTGACATGATTATTTAAAAAACAAAGTTTCTTTTTAAAATAAATTTTCTAAAAGTGACAAAATTAATTATATATATTTTCTCATAGAAATTAAAAAATATATCTTTTTGATTAAAACTTAAATTTGAATAATAAAATAACTTTACTAAAAATTATGTTTTTATTTCCTAATATTTTATAGATAAATTTTTATTTAATATTACCTTCATATATATTTATTAACATAGTTTATTTTCTTCACACTCACCAATTTAATGGATAGGTTATAATGGTGTTGTTAAAATAATAATATTTAATAATATATCATGGTTTGTTTAAGCTTGGTGTTGCATATCTTATACGCTATCAAATATAGTGCTTCCTTTTTAAATATCAGGATGATAAAATCATTCATACCAGATATTGATATTATAAACTTAATTTTAATCTCCATATAATCTAATTCAATTTCTAAATAATATAAAATCATCTTTTAAATTATAACATTTAATATATTGAAAAAAAGTTTTGTAGGAAAATGTTGTTTTTACCATTAAGTATTATTGATATTATATAAGATTAATTCCTAATTAAATGAGTGATAATAATTTTTTATATATGTTTTAAAATCAAATAAAATTCATTATATAAAATAGATTAATTAAATTTTTTAGATAAAAATTTCACAACATTAATAAAATAATTGTTTGAACATATCCGTTTTATAATTATCATGGTCATTAACATTAATATTAGTAATCATAATTTTATAACTAAAAATTAAATTGAAACTATTAAGTAATGTGAATGTGATTATATAAGACAATAAATCCATATTTTTAGATTTAATTTGTCTATGTGATAAAAACTAATTTTTAATATAAATGAGAAAAACTTTTTTTAGAGTAAAGTATTACTCATGTTCCCACAATACTAAACATGGGTTTTATAAATTAAATATAGTAATTTCAAATGACTTATTTTACATTATATATATATATATATTTTATAGATTTTTTTTTTCAAAAAATTTCAAGTCATTCTTGTGTTTTGATAATGTTATAAATTTTATGTCATTAGAAAAATCCGTATTTCTCATTATTCACATAATAATTAAATTATTTTAGAAAAAACCAAAAAATTACTGTAAGATAATTTTGACATTCTGAATTAAAAATAGAATTTTATTTCATAAAATTAAAATTCTAAAATTTATAAATGAATCTTATAAATTAAATGAAAATATATAAAAAACTGGTTTTATTAAAAAATGCCGTTTTAAAATATTAAGTGTTCTTAATCATATTTTGTATGCATTATAAATTTATCACAAAGTTTTAATTTTATATATTTTTTATAATTCATATTTTTTCTTAATAACATTCATATAATATTTCATAGATCATTTTAGTTTAGTGTTGTATATGAAATAAGATATTGAATATAGTATTTATTTTGAGGAAAATATATCTCAAAATATATAGTTGTGACATTCCCCCTTAAATAAATTTCATCCTAAAAATTTTAATTACCACCCACTAAAAAAATGATAAGGATATCAAGAATATAGAAATGAATCAGTATATAATTTCTAACTAAGGAAATATTCCTTTTTCCTTATAATTGGATTATTTCAAATACTGAGTTTTTTCTCCAACCACTTTAGCCAAGAGTTTATTATTAATCAGAATCATGACCCGTATTATATTATTTTATTCTAATGGGTATTCATAATAATCCTTTAATTTATAGACTATCAAGGGTACATATGAAATTTAATTTCTTTATTCTGTAAAATAATCTTTCCACAA